>BPTQ01000005.1:321953161-322148959 GCA_019973895.1 Chrysanthemum seticuspe
ATACGTAAGCTAAGGGTTACAAAACTTGCACTTGGCAACACACGGAAATTCATCAAGTATAAGGTCTAGACAGTTACGATTCTTTCTCTTGAGTTCACACGGAAGATCCTCATGTTTAGTGTCATGGAGATCAAAATTCTTTCACTTGGAATCACGTGGACGTACATCAAGTCTGGGGTCATGTAGATTTGTCCACTACGTTTCTCATCAATTTGGTTGATTACAAGGGTAAGGGAGATGTCCTCATTAGTCACTGTAATTTGCCTCGTCCAGTTTCAGAGTTCTGTTATGTTCCTTACTATCCTGGAGAGTTCGATTCTTACACGTGACCTTCTCTCATCTTCTTGTTAGATCCTTGAAATTCGAACTTAACTTATTTTGCTTAGCACAACTAAGATCATAATCGGTATCCGCATGACATTAATTAAACTTAAGGCTATGATAAACGTTTGGAACATGACTACAGACGAACTTAAGACAAAGATTAGTATGCTCCGTTTAATGTCACTGATTACTCCTGTAGAGGGAATGGGAACATTAGTTGGTTTAACTACTCTTTGCATCACCTGTTTAGATGTACTGGGGTCTGAACTACATGCAGGTGCACTAAGGTTCACTTTCTTAAAACTAGAGGTACTGTGATTTGTACTCCTAGAAGGCACACTTGAGTTCTCTTTCTTAGCATTGACAGATCTGGAATATGAACTACTTAAAGGCACACAACGGTTCACGTTCAAAACATTGGGAATCGAATGCATATCATACTTAGCGTTAGGCATTGAGCATGGAATCAAATGATTAACTCTCTCACCTAATGACTTTGGGCATATTGTGATCAAGCATTCTAAGATTTCTTGAGATCGTTTGGCATATAAGCATGCATGTCCAATTGCATTATCATGAGGTTTCTCTAGCTTATCCTCTTCAACAATCTCACGCAGACATTCTAGGCAATTCTTAAGGGATGAGAAGTATGTTTGAATGGCAAGTTTGTTGTTCCTTAGATGAGGAGGGACATATGTCACAGATAAAGCATATTTATTACAAGAGTGAACCTTTGATACAACATTCTCCCCATTGGTCATTGGCATTTTCCCTTTTACCTGACTCTTCAGATTCTCAATTTCCTTTTGCAATGACGCTATTTGATCGTTATTTTTGTTACGAGTGACTTTAATTGATTCAAATAACTCATTGAAATGACGTTTAACCTTTTCATTTTCTTCTAGAAAACTTTCATTTTCCTTTTGTAAAGCATTTACTAAGTTTTGAAGATGAAACGTTTGAGAATTCTGAGAATCTAAAGGAGGAGGCATTTGGGAGCCTGTCATATTGTTCGTTTGACCCTTTAATTGAGAGATTTGGGCTTTCAACTTTCTGATAGTGTTGCACTGAGCTTGAATCTGTTCATCACGTTTGTTAATTTGAAAAACTACATCAAACTCTGGAGCATCTGAAGATGTCTTGATATTTGAAGTTTTGACATTTTCTTTGAGATGTTGATATTTTAGTTGTAAATTAAAATACTCAACTTCTAGTTTAGAGAAATGTTTAACCAAAGTGTCGTGATCATCCAGTTCAATTTTCTCGTTTAGTTTAGAATTAGTTTTTTCAAGCTCAATGACACGATCATGGGAGACTTTCAGGGCAACAGATAGTTCATGAAATTTGGAAGCATTAATAGAGCAATTTGAAGCAGTGAAAAAAATATCTTGAGCAACACATTCAGTAATAAGAGTCTCATTTAAGGTATGCAAGTTCTTCCTCTCAATCTCATTATATTTTAGTGCACGCTCATAATCACTAACTTCAGCTACCATTGCATCAAATTCCTTTTCCATTCCCTTGATATCAGTTTCTATCCCCTTTTTAAGATTCTCAAAGTGATCTTTCAGTAGTTTAAAGAAAGGCATGACCTCAGTTAAATAACATTCTTTCATTTGCTCAAACCCCCTTTCTCCTTCTGTTATACCAGTGGGTGTGATCCTTTTCTTGCAAGTTTTCTCAAAATCAACAAATAGTTGAAATATAACATATTGACTAATTAAGGTCTTGCTTTTAGTGGCAATTTTTCTAGGAACAAGATGCATTGGTGTATTAGGAGGATACACAGTCGCTCTAGGCATTTTCCATAAAGGGGGGTTTGTTTCAACAATATTTTCAGCTTTCTGCTTATCTAAATCCTTTTTCCAGAAAACTTGTTCGGGATTCAACAATGTTTGAGGCTTAAACATGTTCAAGGAAATCCAGTTTTCCTTCTTGTAGTCATGGGGAGTGATAATGATCTTTTTCTCTTTGCATTTAGGGTCATCTAGTTTTTTGTTCATCCTTTCCCTAGTGACTTCATCTGATTTCTTATCTTCCTCAGTGCACTCAACGCAACTAGGTTTCTGCCTAGGCTTAAGGATTTCATTACCATCATAAAGCACCTTATGAGCATTTCTAGCCTTTTTAATTACCTCTGGATTTGGTTCCTCAACAAGGGGAATGCTATGCTTATCGCTTAAGACTCGATGTTTAGTGACCATGTGAGCAGTCTGAATGGTGTTTCCTTGTATGTACAACTTGTTTTCAAGTTTGTTTTTCAAAGTTTTCAGATTAGAAAAATCTCTCAAGAGTTTTGATTCCTTTGCATTAAATTCTTGCTTAAGCATTTTCACATTTTCTTGAAGTTCTTGTTTTTGTTTAGCTGTTTTAGAAAGTTTGTCTTGCAAGGAATTTAATTCTTGTTTCAATACTTCTTCTCTAAACTTACTTTTTCTAATTATTGTACTCACTTGGTCATCCATTTCCTGCTCACGAGTGGTCAACTCAAACTTAGCACGTTGTTCATAAATAGCAACACGTTCTTTATAGGCATTTAGATCAGAAATTACAGAATCATCAGGGGCACATGCAGTGTATTCATCAAAAACATAGTCATTGTTGACTGCAGAAGATGCATCACTTGGTACAACTTCACTTTCACTTTGTTTCACATATTGATCATATGGGACAATATCGATATTACCCATATTTTCAATATTTGATTTAATAGTTTCAGTTGATTGTACTTTGTCATGCATCTGTTGCACATCAGCATCATCGTATAGTTTTAATACCTCTGAGATGAGCTTGTCATGGGATGGGCCAGCTAGTGATGAAGAAGAGACCTTGGGAGAAACCATTGGAGAAATGCTAGCCATAAAAATTGTGTGTGCCGTAGGTCCATCATCCACATCAGAGTCGTATGCATCACAGTCACCGACTTGAAAGGCATTCTGATGATTGTGACCTATCTCCTGAATAGGCTGCTCATCCACATCTGCATCATAGGTCTTGGCATTGCCCTCAGCAAGAAACAGCAATTCCTCTTCATCCAAAGCAGCACCATTGTCCTGAGCTTGTGCCAGCAGCATCTTATCTCTGAAGTAATCATCATTCTGTGGACGCTTTGGAGATGTGCAGTTCCTTGCAATGTGTCCCTCACCACCACAGTTATAACATTTGATTGGCTTAGCTTGACCTTGGTTACCATTCCTTCCTCGATTCCGGTTGCCAACATAACCTCTCCCAGCTCCACCTCGTCCCTGATCATACTGTCTTTCCTGAACTGGTTGCACCACGATCCTTCCATCTTTAACAGTGGCTTGATTGTGTGGGTTAGATGCTGTTCTGAGGTTGTTGTTGGTTTGTGGGAGAGAATTCATGTTTTGACTAATGAGAAGAGCTAGTTGATTAATGAAGTTACCCACGTGAGCATCAGCATCAGCTTGTTTGTACATAGGATCAGGAATGAGTTTGTGATTACCATTACCCAAGGGTATGACTTGTGATGCTTTGGTTGTGATTCCGATGTTTGAGTAGAAAGCTGTAGAGTCATTAGACGAGCTTGTCTCTCCCTGGTTGGTTTTGAACTGATTGAGAATCAATTTTTCAAACATAGCATGTCTCTCATTCTGAAGGAGGAAGGCATAGAGTTGCTCATAGTTTGTATTCTTCAATCCTTTAGTGAGCTTCACAGCGGTAACAAACTTGTGCCATTCGGGATTCATGTTGTTCACAAATTTTGAGTTCAGCTGAATGTTAGGCATAGTCATTCTGATGTTCCTCATGTCATTTACTAACTTACGAAATCTCACATAGTACTCATAGACATTCTCATCTGGTTTCATCTTGAAGTGCTCAAATTCGTCATAGAGTTGGGATTCTCTGTCTTCCATAGTTAATTCTGAACCTGAGAGAAGCATCTTAACATTATCCCAAACTGCCTTAGCATCAGTGTTATGATTGATCAGCTTGTAGATGTCTTTAGGAAGACCTTGAAGAACAATGTTTGAAGCCCTGATATCTGCATCAAATCTCTTTTTATCCTTATCATCAAGCTCATCATACATCTTAGGTCTGTCCATTCCGTAAACAGGAGTACCATCTTCATTAGTATCAAGTATGTCTCTAGTCGTCTCAACTCGATATGGTCCTTCATCAATGGATTTGAGAATGTTGACACCATTTTCCTTTCCAAGGCAATACAATCTGATTCGTTGAGCCCAAGAATCGTAGTCAGTTCTGTCAAGCATGGGTGGACGAGTATCTGAGCCAGCTGCTTGAACATCCTCGGCAACAGTGGAGATGATAGTAGGAACGTTGGTAGACATGTTAACAGATTATACGGGATTTTATAACTCTATGATTAAACCGGGAAATAGATTCTTTCACGGGATTTTACTAAATCAAGAGAAAACCGTAAACAATCACTCAAGTCGCTAGAAAATAATGCACTAAGTCGCTAGAAGATAATGCACTAAGTCGCTAATACTTAATTCGCTACACCACTAAGTCGCTAGAGTCCCAAGTCGCTAGACAAATGCAAGTCGCTAAGTAGTAACTCGCTAAGCCTCAAGTCGCTAGCAAAATTTTGGCAGCAATTCGCTACTCAAGTCGCTAAAAATACAAGTCGCTAAAGAGCAACTCGCTACCGACCAAGTCGCTATCACCAAGTCGCTACCCGTAGTGGAGAGTCCACTACTTGTACTGTAAATTGCTAGATCTAAGTCGCTAGGTTTAGAACTGTAACTCGCTACAAATTTGTAAAGCAAGTCGCTACGAAGAAACTAATCCGTGAAGTAAGTCGCTAGCATGAAAAAACCACATAAACATCACTTTTCAATCCAAAAACAACCCAAACAAGATGATTTAAGCTTACCAAATGATAACCTACACACTTGTGATGATTCTAAACATAAAAGTACTAACAAAATCCGAACTTTAATCCGAGAAATCAACCAAATGATGCAAAAACCACTAAACTTTTTCAACCTCAAAAACCACCTAAAAACCACTATAAATCCAAAGATGTGCAAGATATGATCTAACCATGGCTCTTGATACCAATTGTAAGATATAACTTTTCACATACACATCAAACCATAACACAAAGTAGCATATAGATGGAATTCTAGAGAGAGAAAGTTAGAGGTTTAGGGAACTTAGTGAGAGAAAGTGAAAGATATTATTATGAGCTACAACTCTCTACCTTGGAAGGTAGAGAGTATTTATAGTCTTACATAAATCGCCACACATCGGGCTGTGGATCAGGCATACAGTGGGTAAAGACCCGTCCGTCCTCCACGGTGTTACTTAACTAAATACTACTTAACTTAAAATAATTACGACTACGAGCTTTCTAACGATTACATATACTTGAGGTGACCGACTCTTTAATACCTGGAATTTCTAATTCCTAACAAAACTATTAAACCAGATGTTTGTTCTAATATTGGTTTTAGTTTTAACGGTCTCTTGAAGATCTGCAATTCTCATTTTCACATTTTCCAAAATACTTCGCGCTTCACTTGTGTTAAAAGGATTGTTTGAAGACATTTGTTCAATGTTCGAAAGAGAATTGGAGACAACAACTGGTTTTGAAACTGATTTTGAAACTGGTGTTGACACATTGTTTGAAACACATGGTGTCGTGGAAAACGTTGACTTTTCTTTTTGAGAAACAAAAGGAATACCATTAATTTTGTTCCATGTGTTATAATCAATAGGTTTAAGATCTGGATTCTTTTGTTTCATTTTTTATCTACTCTCCTCAGATAGTTCCAACGTTTCAAGAGAATCACGAACAATTATGGGTTCATGCAATGGTTGTCCATTATTCAACACATTCTGAGATTTCTGAGCTTTCTTGAGGAAACAAGGAGGTGAGTTACCAAGAGCCATTTTTTGTGTTGTATGAAAATACGGATTTGTTTGATTAATCAGCATATTAGTTGATTTGGCTGAATGACCCGTTGTAACAAGCAAATTTTCCAATTTTTTGATTTTTTCATCTTTATCAAGAATTTCATCAAGAAGAGAATCTTCTCTTTTTGAAAAATCAGCAATCAACTGTTTCTTCTCTTTTTCAAGATCAGAATAAGTTGCTTCTTGTTTAGAAAGTTGGTTTTTTAGTTCAGAAATTTTCTTGTTTAAAGATTTGATTTTCAAATTCAGATTCACATCAAGTGTGTCATACTTGAGTTGCAAATCTTTTTCTCTTAAAACAGAATCTCGATAACCAATTTCTAATTCTGACATTTTGTTTGTATGAAATTCAAAGGCTTTGGCGTGCTCCTTGTAACTCTCAAGCTCAGCGGTCAATTTCTGATTCGCGGCCTTAACCTCGCGATTGACCTTACTAACTTTCTCAATTTCAATACCGCAAGTATTAAGTAATGATTCAAAATAAGCACGGGTTTCCTCATCAGTCGCAGTATTTTGTGCCACACAGCCTCCATTAGGATTCACATCTGGAGTTTCAGAGTTCGTATTGCTACAACTCGGATTGTCCAGGTATGTATCATAAGTAGGTGCTGATGTCACAGAATGTTGTTCATCATCAGTAAACTGATTAGCAACATTACTATAATTTGGTACCTCATTGAGTGAATCTGTGTCATAGACTGGAGGTGTATCAAAAGTAGCACTTGATGTTGTGTCCTGCTGGTTGACTGTAAGACAGTAGCTTGCATTATCATTTGTTTTCTCTGCCCGTCCTGGATACAGAAATTCGTATTCCTCAGCAGTCAACTCTATTCCCAATTTTTCTTTCTTTGCTAACAACACCCTGTACTTGAGGTTCGGAGGTAGCATGCTGAACCGACGATACCCTGAATCTTGGCTTTGAGGTTCGGAGGTAGCATTCTGAACCGAAGTCATAAAACAGTTATTCCCATTTTGATACCCCATATTCTGATTCACAATCTGACCCCTTGATGTCCAACATACTGCCCTGCATATTGCATCTGATTCCCCATTTGTATGCCTGTAGTAAATCCATTCTGATTCCCAATAACATCAACCATGTATCCTTCTTGACTCATATGCATAGATGGTTGAGCAAACTGCGTATTAAACTCTGAAAACCATGTATTGGCGAATCCAACAATAGCATTTGTGAAAGCAGTTTTGAGATGATCTTTGTCAGTTGCCATTGATGAATGTATGTGATGATAAAGTTGATGTAGGATCGATTCAACGATAAAGGAGTTGTGGTTGATGAAGATTAAGCTCGGTTGAGGTGATTCTGAAAGTCGTACTCGTAACCTTGGTTCTTAAAAAATTTCGCCCAAAATTTGAAATTCACTATAAAAATCAATTCTAAGGTCGTATGAAAAATCTGAGTTATGACAATTTTGACGCTAAATTTGACCCGAAAAATTTGAATTTAGGCCCAAAAATTTGAATTTTTGACCAAAATTTTCACAGTTAAACCAAAATTTGAATTTCGCGTAAAAATTGAACGTTTAGTCTCATCAAAAAATTAAATTTTACTCAAGTTTTCCCGCCAAAAAGAGCTTAGGCCGTAGACCAAAGAAGTTACGAGTAGGATATGGTTACGAGTAGGATATGGTTACGAGTAGGATGTAGTTACGAGTAGGATGTGGTTACGAGTAGGATGTAGTTACGAGTAGGATCTTATGCGTAGGAAGCTTAGGCGTAGGATTCCTTAGGCGTAGGATCTTATGCGTAGAAAGTATCTTACGCGTAACCTTAGGCTTATGCGTAGACAAAAAAACGTAGTCGTAAAACCTTACGCGTAAGTGTGATCTTATGCGTAGAGTTCTACTCGTAAGAGTTTATGCTTATGCGTAAACTTAGGTTAAAAACCAAAAATCCTTTACACTGTCACAGCGTAAAAGATATCCAAAAGTCGAAGTGTTCCACACACTTATCCAAGTGAGGGAAGCACTGAGTCACCGTTTAAGCTCTAAGAATCTGCACCAAAAAGTTATGAGTAGAACCTTATGAGTAGTTGACTTTCTTACGAGTAGAATTAGGGTTTTGACCTACTCGTAAAAAAATTTCAGCGATTCAACCAATTTCTCTTGCACAGATATCCTTAAAAACACTAGAATAACCCAAAAATGTTGACCTTTTTCACCCAAAGTGCTTAGAAAAGTTACGAGTAGAAATGACCAATGAAACAAAATGAGTTTAAAAAACGTATCTAAACCCGTAAAGCTTGAAACTTTTTGCGAAAAACTAAAACTTTAACACCAAATAAACCTTAAACCACAAGAATCTTGAATTTTTTGGTGAAAAAATGAAAGCTTTAAGCGTATCAAAAGTGTAAAAACGTGAGCCTTTATGCGTAACCCTTCAAAACAAACACAAACTGTAGGGATATGAAAGTGCTGAAGATATGAAAGTACTGTAAACTGCAAAGTACTGGAAGAAGTCAAAGAGTCAAAGTACTGCTAAAGACAAAGTCAAAGTACTGCACTATGAAGTCAAAATACTGCAAGAACAAAAGAACTGTTATATTCGTTTATGGAAAGAATTGTATTCTATGTTTAGATTACTTGTCGTACAAGGTTACAAATTGTAAACCGACTAGGATATCCTTGAGCCTATAAAAGGACTCCTAGATTGGCATTAGAGGAACGATTCCAAAAAGAGTTTTAGAGTTTAAGAATTAGTGTTTTAGAGAAAAGTTCGATTATCTTAGAGTTGTATTAGAGTATCTGCATAATAAGCAGATTTAGAGTTTATAATAAAAGTTATTCTTCTTAGCTTTGTTAAGTAAATTCCGCGTACTTGATAAAGATTGCTCAGTGTTTCTTTGTTAATAACTTAGGATTTATCCGAGGTTATTAAACCTTAACAAGCTAGTTAAAGTTAGTTTGATTAAAGTATATCGATCCAACAAGTGGTATCAGAGCATGTGTGGAAACTCTGACTAGGAAGAAATCCTACTTCAACAATATTCAAGATGTCGACTGAAGCTGTTCCACCACCCTCAATCACCTCACTCAGAATTCCAATAATCAAGAAGGGAGAATATGATCTCTGGTGCATGAAGATGAGGCAGTATATTGCCATTACAGACCATGCTCTATGGAATGTAATTGTGAATGGGAATGAAGTAGTTACAGAACCCATTAATATTCCTGGACAACCAACTGCACCAAAGGCAGTCTTACCAGCATCAACCATAAGGAATCAAGAAAAAGCTCTAAACATTCTCTTATCTGCCATTCCAGATGGTCATCTTCTCAAATTTCATGATGCTAAAGATGCTAAGCATCTCTGGGCTGCTCTTAAGACCAGATTTGGAGGGAATGAAGCCTCTAAGAAGATGCACAGAAATTTGCTGAAGCAACAATTTAAAACTTTTACAGTTGGTGAAAGAGAGAATCTTGATGCTGCATATGATAGGTTTCAAAATCTTCTCAACATGTTGAAGTTATACAAGGCAGAAGTGTCAGTTGAGGATGCTAATTTGAAGTTTCTAAGGAGCTTGCCGTCTACATGGCATGTGATTGCTACTATGATCAGAGGACAACAAGGGTTGGATGTTATGGACTTTGATGATCTCTATCATCAACTGAAGGTGTATGAACATGAGATGAGTGGTCAACCAAATTCCAAATCTCACAGTATTGCTTTTCTATCATCTGAAAAGAAGAACAGTACTTCCAAAAGTACTGCTTCTCCTCAAAGTACTGTTTCTCAAAGTACTGCTGTTTACAATCCCCCTTTATATGCTCAGCAGGCCCCACCATTTACCACTTTGCACTCAGATGAAGTTGTGTGCTCCTTCTTTGCACAACAAGCAAGCTTACCTGTCACTTATGAAGAGGATCTATCATAGATTGAAGAAGATGCACTTGAAGAAATTGATGGTGGCAAGTTGCTATGATCACTGCAAGGATCAAAAAGTACATGAAGAAGACAGGCAAAAGTATTGATTTCAAACCAAAACAAGGAATAACTTTTGACAAATCTCAAATTGAGTGCTTCAATTGTCAAAAGACTGGTCACTTTGCAAGGGAGTGCAGGTTTGCTAAGTATCAAGCAAACAGAACTTCTGAGAAGCCAAAACTTGAGCTCAAAGAAATTCTAGTAACTGAAACAAAGGCTTTGGTTGCTCAAGAGAAGTTATCAGAAGTTGACTGGAGTGAAGAATTTGATGATGAACCGGTGACTTACTGTATGGTAGCAGTGGAAGATACAATTGAAGACACAGCGGAAGGATTGGACTGGAGCACTGCTTTTGATGAAGAATCTGAACATGCTGCTTTGGAATCTGATGATGGCTTTAGAGGATTTGATTGGAGCAAAGAAAGTGAAGATGATCATGTTCTTCTTGCTATGGTGGCTACTTCACCAACTCAGTATCCTATCTCTGAGGTATGCTCAAACAGTTATGAGTTTTATCTAAAATTACTTAACAATTATGTGATTGAAAGAGATAATTGTATTAGGGCTAGGTCTGAGGTAGCAGGTTATCAAATCACTTTAGAGTCTATGGAAGCCAAAATATTAACTCATGAAAATAATGAAATGGCTTGGGCTGAAAAATATGAACAACAGGATTATCAGTTAAAACTTAGTGAATGGAAACTAAACTGTAAAATTGCTGAAATAGAGAAATTAACTAAGGAACGAGATGATTTGTTAGCTAAGTTTGCTGCTTGGGGAGAGTCTGGCTTGTCCTATGTTGCTTATGTTGAAAAACAGAGAAGGGCTTACATTAGAACATGCTTAGGATTTGGAATGGACTTTAGTAACATAGATGAAAACCAACCTAGTGAACAGGATGATGGTGTTTTTGAGGACATAACCACTAGTGATGATGAGCTCATTAACTATGTAGATACATCTAGTAATGAGGGCTCAATAAGTGAACCACCTCCTGAATATAAGAAAGACAATGGTTATCATGCTGTTCCTCATCCCATTAGTCATCAACCCTCTAGGCCTGATTTTTCTCGTTTTGGAGTAGACAGTCTAGAGTTTAGGAAGAAGCTTGTAGCTCAATCTAGGCCTGAGAAACCCAAAGAGGCTGTTGAAAATAATGTTCAAAATCAAGCAATACCTTTAAAACAAAGTACTGCTCAACAAGGAGTCCCTTCTGCAAAACCTTTTCAAACAGTACTGCTAAACCTTTTGGAAATAACTTTGGTCAAAACAGATTTTATCATTCACCAAGAAGGCAAAATAATTTTGGGCATAGACATAGAAGAAATCACTTTGGACATATGGGTCAAAAACTGTGTTTTGTGTGTTATAGTCCTAATCACTTAATCAAAGATTGTGATCGACACTCAGAATATCTTAGCAAATTTCCAAAGAACAGATCTGCCAACCACAAACCTAGAGAGCACAAACCAGTTTGGAATAATTCAAATAGGGTTAATCACAGAAACTTCACACCAGATCATAGATACCCACATCAGAGAAGACCTTTTTCAAAACCTTCAGTATCTTACAGTACTTTCCAAAGTACTGCTCAAAAACAAGGTACTGATCACACTACTTGGAATAGGAATCCTAGGAGATCTCACTATCAACCTAGAAGGTATCACAATTCACATAGGGGATCTAGATCACAGGAACCACGTGTTAAACTAGAATGGGTTAAGAAGGAAGGTACTATTGAGGGACACACAGTACTTTCAACAAAAAGTGAATCTGATGTTTTTGTAATACAAGAAAATGTTAATAATCTGGAGAAAGAGATTTATGTTGAAAAACCAGAAAGTTTTAAAAATCCACATGATAAAAATCAAAAGATAATTTTGGATCATCATTTGAAAGATAGTGGGAATTACATACTCAAAGAATTTGAGTTTGTAACTCCACAAGGGGAACACAAGTCAGTAATGGCTTGGGTTCCTAAAAGTTACTAACTCTTTTCTTTGTGTGCAGGGCAACCCAGAAGAGGAGCTTAAAGATCATCTTATTTCGGATAGTGGTTGCTCTGGAAGTATGACAGGAGACAAAGAGATTCTGTCTGATTTTAGAAATATTAGTGGAGGAAGAGTTGCATTTGGGAATGATCCCAATGGAGGAAAGATTACTGGCAAAGGAACTATCAAAGCAGGGCTTATTGACTTTGAGAATGTTAGATATGTAAAGGAGCTTAAATTCAATTTGCTCTCAGTCTCTCAAATTTGTGATAAAAAGCACCATGTGTTATTCACAGACACAGAATGTCTCATCCTTTCCTCTGATTTTAAACATGTTGATGATGACATGGTAGTACTTAGAGTACCAAGGACAAATGATGTGTATAGTTTAGACATGAAGAGTCTACATTCTTATGGAAGAGCCACATGTTTGGTGGCTAAAGAAACATCTGAAGAGGCACATCAATGGCATAGAAGATTGGGCCATGTTAATTTCAAGAACATCAACAAACTGGTCAAAGGCAATTTAGTTAGAGGTTTACCTACAAAAACTTACAAGAATGATCAATCATGCTTGGCATGCAAGAAGGGTAAACAACACAAAGCTTCCTGCAAGAAGCCTGAGGAAAGAACTATTAGAGAACCATTGGAGCTGTTACATATGGATTTATTTGGACCTGTCTCTGTGGCAAGTTTAAATAAGAAAAAGTACTGTTTGGTTGTTACTGATGATTGTAGTAGATTCAGTTGGATTTTCTTTTTGGGCTTTAAAAATGATACCTTTGATGCTATTCAGACACTGATAATAGCACTTGAAAACCAATTACGAATCAAGGTTAGAGGTATTAGATGTGATAATGGAACTGAATTCAAGAACAAGCCTATGGATGACTTTTGTGTAAATAAAGGCATAAAGAGGGAGTTTAGTATTGCAAGAACACCACAGCAAAATGGTGTTGCAGAAAGGAAGAATAGGACTTTGATTGAAGCAGCAAGGACAATGCTAGCAGATTCCCATCTACCTATTCAATTTTGGGCAGAAGCTATAAGTACTGCATGCTATGTACTTAACAGAGTCTCTGTCACCAAACCACAGATGAAGACACCCTATGAATTGCTGATGGGCAATAAACCCAACATTCATTTTATGAAGCCTTTTGGATGTCCTCTTACTATTTTGAACACCATTGATAATCTGGGGAAGTTTGATGGCAAGTCTGAAGAAGGTTACCTATTGGGTTATTGCACTAACAGTAAAGGCTTTCGAGTATACAACAGAGTTACTAAGAAGATTCAAGACTGTCTTCATGTTGAGTTTTTAGAAGATCAAGACAATGAGAAAGGTAAAGGTCCTGATTGGATGTTTGATCTTGAGGTTTTATCTCCTTCAATGAATTATGTTCCTGTTAGAGAAGAAAATCAACCTTTGCACAATGGAGAAGATATTCAATATGTTGTTCATGGAGTTTATATTAGACCTGATGCTGTTCCTAATATAGATCTTGTCAGTCCAAAACAAAGTACTAATGTTCCTAAGCAAAGTACTGATTCTCCAAAACAAAGTACTATTGCACCACAGTCTTCATTATCTGCTGAGGATCAATCTATTCAAGAGGAACTAAATCAGATGCTTCTTCAAGATGTATTATCACATTCTTACACTGATGAACAAAGGAGAGCTTATGAAGAGGCAAAGAAGACCAAGACTGCAGAATATTCTCACAGTACTTTGGACAGTACTTTCAACCAAAGTACTGCTGCACCTGTTGACAGTACTTTCGATAATTTGGATGATCCTACCATGCCTGAATTAGAAGAAACTGATGATGAGCTTGAAGATGAAGGTATTTTCTCAGAAGGTGCTGATTATACTAACTTGGATGATACATATGGAGTTCCATAGTCACCAATTTTACGGATTCATAAGAATCATCCAACTGATCAAATCATTGGTCCTTCTACTTCTGGAGTTATGACAAGACAAAAAGCTAAGGGTTTCACAAAACCTCACAATGCTTTACTTAGCTTTGTGTATAATCAAAACAGGCTGAATCATAAGGATCATCAAACCTGCTTATTTACTTGTTTCATCTCTCAAGAGGAACCCAAGAATATTGCTCAAGCTTTGACTAAAGAAAGCTGGGTTGAAGCTATGCAGGAAGAACTTCTTCAATTTCAACTTCAAGAAGTTTGGGTTTTATGTGATCTTCCAGATGGGAAGAGAGTTATTGGAACCAGATGGGTTTTTAGAGTAAAAAGAGATGAAAGAGGCAATGTTATTAAAAACAAGGCACGGTTAGTTTCTCAAGGTTATAGACAGGAAGAAGGAGTAGATTATGATGAGGTATTTGCTCCTGTAGCAAGGATTGAAGCAATTCGAATATTTCTTGCTTTTGCTTCATACATGGGTTTTCAGGTCTACCAGATGGATGTCAAAAGTGTTTTTCTATATGGTACTATTACAGAAGAGGTGTATGTAAAACAACCTCCAGGTTTTGAAGATCCTAAACACCCAAACAAAGTCTACAAGGTGGTTAAGGCTCTTTATGGTCTTCATCAGGCACCTAGAGCTTGGTATGAGAGGCTCTCTACATTCTTATTACAACATGGATACAGGAGGGGAGCTATAGACAAGACTTTGTTTATCAAGAGAGACAAGAAGGATATCATGTTAGTTCAAGTCTATGTTGATGATATCATCTTTGGGGCTACCAAACAGTCCATGGTTAAGGAGTTTGAGCAGCTGATGCAGAAGGAATTTCAAATGAGTTCAATGGGAGAGTTAACTTTCTTTTTAGGACTTCAGGTTAAGCAGTCAAAGGAAGGAATTTTTATCAGTCAAGACAAGTATGTTACAGACATACTTAAGAAGTTTAATTTTGATGATATGAAGGCTGTTACTACCCCTATTAAATCTATCAATTCATTGGGCAAAGATGAAGATGGACAACCAGTTGAAGTCAAGCTTTACAGATCAATGATTGGCTCTCTTATGTATCTTACTGCCTCCAGGCCTGATATCATGTTTGCAGTATGTCTATGTGCAAGATATCAAGTCTCACCAAAAATCTCTCACATGAATGCAGTAAAAAGAATTTTCTGTTATTTGAAACAACAACCTAAGTTGGGGTTGTGGTATCCTAAAGAGTCACCTTTTCACTTGGAAGCTTTTTCAGATAGTGACTATGCAGGTGATAATTATGATAGAAGATCAACAACTGGTGGATGCCAATATCTTGGAAGAAGATTAGTCTCCTGGCAATGCAAGAAACAGACAATTGCAGCAACATCATCTACTGAAGCTGAATATGTAGCTGCTGCAAGCTGTTGTGGACAAGTTTTGTGGATGCAGAATCAACTCTTGGACTATGGGTTCAATTTCAAAAATACTCCTATCAATATTGATAATGAGAGTACCATTTGTATTGTGAAGAATCCTGTGTATCATTCCAAGACAAAGCATATTTAGATTAGGCATCACTTTATCAGAGATTGTTATGAGCACAGGCTCATCAATGTTGTTAAGGTTCACACGGATGACAATGTAGCTGATTTACTCACAAAAGGTTTTGATGTGTCACGATTCAATCACTTGGTCGTGAGCATTGGAATGATTAACTACTAAGCTATGTTTGAGGGGAGGACTATAAGGTGTTAGTATAGTCCTGTGTATTGCTTGAGGGGAGGATACTTGTTTATACTTAGTTTATATGAAGGAATTTGGCAAAGTAATGTGTTTCCTGAAAGTACTGCTTGGAAAGTACTGCTTGGGAAAGTACTGCTTATGTGGAAAGTACTGTTTGTCGTATTAAAGTACTGTTCCAACGGTAATATTGATGGGTAATTGATAGTAACGGTAACTTTGTTACTATAGGTTGTGATTTTTCAAATCCCACCTATAAATAACTACTTCCCGATTTTCCCTCTCATATTATTACTTAGAATCTTTTCCATACTTATCTCACAATCACCATCTCTTTATTATTCGATAAAATCTTTTCATTGTGCTCACTTATTCAACAATGGCGAATCGATTAACTGTTTCAAAGCACAATATGGTGGCTAATTTGGACAAGACTGAGGCGAATGTGGCTTTTTATGATATCATTGATTATCTTACTGGGTCGCCAATTAGTTATGCTCTTTTAGTTGAGCCGGATATTATTGAACCTTGGATTCAAGAATTTTGGGCTAATGCTAGAGATAATATGGAAGAGGATGAATATTATATTAGATCAACAGTTGCTGGACGGACTATCAAGATTACAGAGGCCTCTATTCGCGACGATTTATTATTTGGTGATGAAGATGGGGCTATTCTATTTGACAAGCAACTAATTTGGGATATTTTTAGGGATCTTGGTTATGAAGGATCTTTGACTGAGCAAACATTCAAGAAAGCATTATTCTGTCCTCAATGGAAGTTCTTGATTCATGTACTGCTTCATTGCATAAGTTCTAAAAGTACTTCTTGGGAGCAGTTTGGGTCAAATATAGCATCTGCAGTGGTTGGATTAGCTACCAACAGAGTGTTTAATTTTTCAAAGCTTATTTTGGATGGGATGCTTTCACATATATCATCTGGGTCAAAATGGTTGATGTACCCACGGTTTGTACATGTTTTCTTAAACAAGCAATTGGCTGATGTTCCAAAACCTGCTGCTTTGTTACCTGTCATTGTGCAACAAGCCAAAATATTTACATTTATGGCTAGGCGAAGTGATTTGTTCAGAGGTGGAGATACTCTATTGACTCCTACAATGCTGGAAGTTGTTCAAGCTGTACGTGATGACGCTGGAGAGGATGAGGCAAGTGAAGGTTCTGCTTCTGTACATGGTACTGCTTCACAAAGTGCTGCCTCTCAGAGTGCTGCTTCTTAAAGATCTGCATCACCAAGTGTTGACACACAACGTACTGCATCAAAAGGTACTGCTTCTCAGCAAAGTACTGATGCTCCAGAACATGTTGCTGTTACACCTCCATCATCTCTACACGAATCTCAACACGAAGTTCACTTACAATCTCAAGGAGATGACGTTTCTATGGCTCCTGAAGGTCAAGTTCTCAGCAATTATGCTTTAACTCGAGAATTGACAAGGTTGAAGAAATCTTTTGGAGAGCAAGCTAAAGCGCTTAAGAAGTTGAAGCGTAAGTATATGTGGTTAAGGAATTTTATTAAACCATATATTCAAGGTTACAACTTATGGGTTAAAGAGGAAAACAAACGCCGTAAGCAACTTCGAAAGGAATTAAAACGCAAGAAGGTTCATACAACATCTTCTGTCAACTTGGGGAGGAATTTAGAAAAAGATAATTTGAAAGAAGATGTTACGAAGAAGAAAGAACCTGAAGATACTGAAGAAAAGATTATTCCAGATACTGAGGAACAAGAAGAACAAGTTCAAGGTACTGATGTTCAAGGTACTGATGATCAAGGTACTGAACATCAAAGTGCTGCTTTTCAAGATACTTCTAGACAAGAGGTAATAACACCAAGAGTATTGAATTTTGAAGAAGAAGCTGGTCCTTCTACAACTGTTATACAAAAAGAGGAGGAAGCTACATTCAAACCTATTCATTCTGCAAGTGATGATGAATTTATTGCTACAATTTTAGGAGATTTGTCACAACCAAGAGGTGGTGTTACTATTAGAGATGTACAAGAAGAAGAACAACAAAGAACTTCTCAACCTGCAATTGATCCTAAAGATAAAGGGAAAGGTGTTTTGGTTGAAACTAAGAAAAAGAAACTAACTTTGGCAGAACTTAGAGCAATTGAAGTTGCTAGGAATGAAGCTGCAGCTAGAAAGCTTCAAGAAGAATTAGATGCTAAAGATAGAAAAGCTCAGGAAGCTCAAGAAGCTCAGAATAGAGAAGCAGCTCAAAAGGTACAAGATGAATTAGATGCTGAAGCTGCTGAACCATTACAGTCACCTACTCCTGTTAGATATATGTCAAGAAGACCTAATTTAGCTAAAGAAAGGAATGCAATGATGGCATATTTAAAAAGCAGAGGATATAAAGGATTGCAGAAGCTGAATTATGTTGATATGAAAAGACTATATGATGCTGAGAGAGAAGCTTATAAGAAAGATGTTGCAGGGATTAAAGATTTTAGAGAAGAAGCTACCTGGACTGAAGCTGAAAGAAAGAAGAGTTTGAAAAGAAAAAGGAAAACTGAAGTTACAGATGTTCAGTTCTCAAAGAAAGAAAAAGTTGAATTAAGATCTAAGACTAGTGATGAATTAAAGAATTATCTCAGAGTGGTAGATTTTGATTATACAAAGGAAGATGATGACATGAAGATGAACAGATCAAAGATTAGTGTTTTTGAAGTTGTGAAATCCAAGAATGGAGATTACATGATTTTTCATAAAGAAGATGAAAGCTTCAAAGTTTTCAAAAGGCTATGGGATATACTGCACATTATAGATAGAGTAGACTTATTCTACTTATATCATGTTGTGAAGGCTTACTTTGAAAATAATTCATTAGAAGGGATTGGTTTAGTTTTACATGGTGATCTCATAACTATATGGGAAACTGAAGAAGACAGCACTGATAATATCTGGAAGAATCAAGAAAGCTGGGAAATTGTTTGCTGGAGATTCTTTGAAGAGTCTGGAGTTCATGTTTTAGAGCTGGAAAATGGAACAATGATACACATGTTTGCAGAAAGAAGATACCCTCTCACAGTTTATCTCATGAGAAGAATGTTAGAGCATGGATTGGAAGTAGAAGAGGATAATGAAACTGCCTGCATGGTTATCAGTTTGTTTATAAACTGGACTACCATTGCTGAAGATGATCAATAACTGGTATGAATTTTATTTGAATAAATACTTTTTGATATATCAGTACTTTTATTCAAAGTACTTCTGATCAGACAGTACTTTCATCAAAGTACTGTTTGCAGAAATAAATCAGTTAAATGAATTTTAGAAGAAACTTTTTGCTAAGTAATAAATATTTTGAAATAAAGGTTGAATAAATGGTTTTTGTGATGATAACATCAATAGGTTATCAATCCACCATGGTTACAAAAGGATTGACTAATCCATGAGCAAACGGCTCTGGTAAAGATATATCAAATCCGTTTTTAGTTGAAAACTTGCTAATAAGTTGGATGGTAATCAACTCACCATATCAGTAATGTGAAGAGTTGGCTAGCCCACAAGAAAATGGCTTGTGGTAAAGGCTGTGGAAAAACCATTATTGGTAATTAGTTCACCATTAGATAAAAGAACTAACTAGTCCAGAAGGGTACAGCTTTTGGTAAAGACAAATCAAATCTGTTGATAGCTGGTGGTTTGCTAAAAATCATATGGTTATCAGTGTACCATGGTCTTACACACCAAAACATTTGGCTACTCCAGAGATAATGGCTTTGGTAAAGAGATCTAAATCCATTAAGTTTTCAATGATTTACCTCTCACAGGAGTTAACACACCTGGAAGTGATGAGAATAGTATGCAACTTTAAACTGAATTAATGTACAAATTGTCATATGTTGCTGTGTTGCTGAAAAGATGGAGATTGCTGGATGCTGCTGTGAAAAGAACAATTCTAAGAGATACTTTGACAAGCACAGATATTACAGAGATACAATCTAAAGACTAAGAAACAATCCGTTTTTAAAGATGAAGCTGTTAATGATATATTCACAAAGGAACTTGAAGTCAAGCAAGTAGAATTCAAGTTAGGGGAGGATTGTTGGGATATGAAAGTGCTGAAGATATGAAAGTACTGTAAACTGCAAAGTACTGGAAGAATTCAAAGAGTCAAAGTACTACTAAAGACAAAGTCAAAGTACTGCACTATGAAGTCAAAGTACTGCAAGAACAAAAGAACTGTTATATTCGTTTATGGAAAGAATTGTATTCTATGTTTAGATTACTTGTCGTACAAGGTTACAAATTGTAAACCGACTAGGATATCCTTGAGCCTATAAAAGGACTCCTAGATTGGCATTAGAGGAACGATTCCAAAAAGAGTTTTAGAGTTTAAGAATTAGTGTTTTAGAGAAAAGTTCGATTATCTTAGAGTTGTATTAGAGTATCTGCATAATAAGCAGATTTAGAGTTTATAATAAAAGTTATTCTTCTTAGCTTTGTTAAGTAAATTCCGCGTACTTGATAAAGATTGCTCAGTGTTTCTTTGTTAATAACTTAGGATTTATCTGAGGTTATTAAACCTTAACAAGCTAGTTAAAGTTAGTTTGATTAAAGTATATCGATCCAACACAAACACTCCTAAACCGTTGTTAGGCGATTGATACCAATTGTTATGACCAAAGATATACCAACCTTATCAAATACCCACGTTATGAACACAAGAATACCACGTTCTACAAACAGTAGGCGTAGAGAAAGATTAAGATTAAGCAAAGAGATGGTGACTTGATGTATATTCGTATGTATGTTTAGAGAGGTAGAGAGAAGAAAGATGAAACAATAAGATGTTATATTGCTTTAAAGGAAAACACACACACACACACACACTTTCAAGCACACCCCTCAAATGAGACTTTGAGGGGTTTATATAGTACAAGTAGAAGATGCCCTAATGGGCTTGGCATGGGCTCGTTTGGATTGGATTGGACATGGATTGATATAAGGCTAGCTTAACATAACTTCTAACCAATTAGCTTAGCCCAATCTACGAGCCCGTTGACTATTCTATCACGATATCTAACACGCGTTACAAAGTTCCTAAACGTGAATGACCATCACTTCTAATAAAAACTATTAAGGCTAACAGTTTTATTTCGTTTTCGTTCATTTCTATAAGTTTTTACGTATGTTTTTTAAGTTTTTTGTCCGTTTTCATTTGTTTTTTATCCGTTTTCGCACGATTTTTACGTTTTTATATGTTTTCGCCCGTTTTTGCCTGTTTTTATCCATTTTTGTTCGTTTTTAAATAATAGTTTTCACCAGTTAGTCCCTCCGTTAATAATAGTTTTCGCCCATTTTTTTACGTTTTTTTTTCCGTTTTCGTTCGTTTATTATCCGTTTCCCCCCCTTTTTTTTTACGTTTTTCGTCCGTTTTTTACGTTTTTATCCGTCTTCGTCTGTTTTTATATGTTTTCGTCCGTTTTATTTCGTTTTCGTTCATTTCTATAAGTTTTTACGTATGTTTTTTAAGTTTTTTGACCGTTTTCATTTGTTTTTTTATCCGTTTTCGCACGATTTTTACGTTTTTATATGTTTTCGCCCGTTTTTGCCTGTTTTTATCCATTTTTGTTCGTTTTTATCCGTTTTCCTCCGTTTTTTACGTTTTTGTACGTTTTCATTCGTTTTTTTATCCGTTTTCGCCCTTTTTTACGTTTTCATCCGTTTTTTAAGTTTTTATCCGTTTTCATCTATTGTTATATGTTCGCGTCCGTTTTAATACATTTTCATCAGTTTTTATATGTTTTTGTCCATTTTTATATGTTTTTATATGTTTTCGTCTTTATTTTTACGTTTTTATCCGTTATTATATGTTTTTGTCTGTTTTCATCTGTTTTTAAACGTATTTTTAGACAAAAACATAAAAAAACGGACGAAAACGTAAAAAAAGAGGCGAAAACTACTTTGAAACGGACGAAAGCGTATAAAAACAGAAAAAACGTAAAAGAAGGACGAAAACTTATAAAACAGACAAAAAAGTAAAAAAACTGACAAAAACGTAAAAAAACAGACGGAAGAATACATATAAAAACAGACGAAAACGGATAAAATCATTAAAAAAAACGGACGTAAAACGTAAAAAAGGGCGAAAACGGATAAAAAAAACGAACGAAAAAAGGATAAAATGGATAAAAACGTAAAACACGGATGAAAAGCGTAAAACAACGGACGAAAACATATAAAAACATAAAAAAGGTAAAAGTGAATAAAAACGGACAAAAGCGTTAAAAAAGGGCGAAAATGGATTAAAAAATAAACGAAAACGTATAAAAACAGACAAAACGTAAAAAACGGGCGAAAGCGGATAAAACGGACGAAAACATATAAAAACATAAAAAACGTGCGAAAACGAATACAAAACAAATGAAAAAGGACAAAAACGTAAAATACGGGTGAAAACGGATAAAAAAACGAACGTAAACGGATAAAAACAGACAAAAAACGTAAAGAACGGGTGAAAATGTAAAAAAACGGACGAAAACGGAAAAAAACGGACAAAAACGTAAAAAAAACGGACGAAAACATATAAAGATGTAAAAAACGTGCGAAAACGAATAAAAACGTAATAAAACGGGCGAAAACGGATAAAAAACGAACAAAAACGGATAAAAACAGACAAAAAGTTAAGAAACGGGCGAAAACGTAAAAAAACAGATAAAAACGCAAAAACAGATGAAAAACGTAAAAGGGGGGGGAGCGGATAAGAAAACGAACGAAAATGGACAGAAACGTAAAAAAAATGGCGAAAACTATTATTAACGGAGGGACTAACTGGCGAAGACTATTATTTGAAAAATAGGACTAACGGTGCAAATATTATTAACGTAGGGACTAACGGTGCAAACACTTAACGGAGAAACTAACGACCCATCCAAAATAGGGACTAAATAAGTGCAAAGTTTCAAAAATAGGTATCTCTGGTGTAATTAAAACGACTTAGGGACTAAACTTGAAATCTGAGCATACCACAGGGACCAAACGTGTAATTTTTTCATTGATAAATGAAGCTTAGGCAATGATTTTTTCACTCCCCTGGAGAGTCATGAGGGGTATTTATAAGCTCATTACAATATAACTATGCTACTTGTACAATAATAGTCTCTGCGGGCATAGCTATCTACGTATCTAGTCCATTTCACATGTAAGACGTTATCTTTACAAACTAGCGAGGCTAACATACCTTTTCACTCATAACTCAAGTCAAGACACTTTTTTTAGAACTCACAATTTTATTATTTTCACTTTTTCAAACCGATTAATTTTTCATTTATTTCAATAAAAAACAAATTACAATAGGAAAATTAAAAAAAAAACAAAAAAAAAAATATACAAACATGCATACGAAAAATTAAACAAAAAAATACAGTACGAAAATAAAAAAAATACAATACGACAATTAATTGTCACGTCTATATTTTCGACCGATTTTTCTTTTTTTTGCATGTTTATCATGTAGGTATTCTCGTCCGACATCCCCACGGTGCTAGAGTCGAGAAACCTCATTTCATCCAACCGCATTATTGTCCTGTCGTTCTCCTTCACCACCTCATACGCCAATTGAGCGGCTTCCCGTTTGAGTCTAAATTCATTTTGTTAAGCATCCTCAAAATCTTGCGAGTTACTATCCTCAGTGCTCGACGTGGTTTCCGAATTAGTCTTTTTCGCGGGATGTGTTTTGCCTGGGGACATGATCTAGGATCATGTTCGCATAACTCGGTATGTCTGGTGAGATCGATCGGATCAACGGGCTCGACCTATCCCACTTAGGTGTTTTCTCAAGATTTGTGATAACATCAAATAATCCTGAATATTAAGTGTCAATTTCCCCCGATAATGCTCGTATTTTATATCATTTATATGGATTTACGCTTGTTTTCCTCTATATTTCACTTTCAGGTAAATTACGAGCATTGGAGCTAATGAGACGCGGATTTGGAGAATCCATTGAAGATATATGATAGTATGCCCATTCAGAAGTAGTTACAGCGTAACTCCTCTCTCACATTACGCCGTAACAGAAGCGTGACTCAGAAAACCAACTCAACTGAAGATTACGGCGTAACTCCATCCTAAGATTACGCCGTAACTAATTAGGTCAAATAAAGTTTCACGCCGCTGCAAGCTACGCCGTAACTAATTCCACAAATACAGCGTAACCATGATTTGTGAATCCCATATAAAGCATGAACCCACTAAGAAATAGTGAATCCGTAAAGAATGCACTGTATAGAAAAAAGTTAAAATACCTTCATATGTTTTTTGTTGAAACCTAGTTTATGATTTCACAAAACCAACAAGAGACATGTTTTGATCTAGCTTTTAGTTTAGTTCCAACTTTTAAACAAAATATCTAAAATCCAAGCTTTTAGGAACATCATGTGAGCTCAATTGAAACTTAGATTATGTTTGTTTTTCAAAAAAAAAACATTTTAACAACCTCTTAATTAACACATTCAGACGCACTAACAGGTTTGGACCAAAAAGTGCGTTTTTTTATTCTTTGTCATTAAGAGGCGATAATAGACGGTTAAGATTCAAAGGTTTTTTTTTTTTTTTTTTTTTTTTTTGCCTGCTCACTAAGAGCCGGTAAAAGTTAAAAACTCTTATTGAACTAGATGTTGAAGAAGTGTCTTAACACCTCTTAATGCCTCATAATTTAAATCAATTCCAAATATCTACTCCTACCAAATTAAATAACAAAAATTAACACTAATTCTTCACGTTATAAAAATGGACATGGCGAGCAAATCCATTTGGTATCCATTGTTGATTACTTGGTACTTGCTATGTGCCCAACTTTTATGGTAAAAAAATAAAAATAAAGAGGACCATGCGAGCAAATGAGTTTGCTTGCTTTCTCATTTTGTTCGGAAATTCATGCAACATGGCGAGCAAATGAGTTTTGCTTGCTATGTCAATTTGCTCGGAACTAACTAGAGAAGACATTAAAGAATGTGGCAACTCTTCTTATTACCCTCATTAAATTCATATAAAACATTTTCGTAAACTTTGTTCAGTCCATCTAGAGTATAAATGACTCCTATATTAAGTGCCTAACATGTAAAATTTGCAATCATCTTCTATTTATAATAATGTGGACTTGCATTTTGTTTGCTTATCCATTCCACAAAATAATATGGAGAGCAACTTGAGATGGCAATCAAATTATTTTTCTTGCTTATCCATTCCACAAAATAATCATGGAGAGCAAATTGACATGGAATCAACGTTTTTTTTTCTTGCTTATCCACGTGTCAACATCCGATTAGATCAACCAAATACTCTTAAGCGAGCAAATGGCATGGAGAGCAAATTATTTTGCTTGCCAACTCCACGTGTCACATTCACGTTCAACTTGTAAAACAAAAAATTGGTACGTTTAATAATCGTATTCACTACGATCAAAATACAATTTGAGCAACTTGTTTTGCTCGCTATGTCGTTTTTGGTAACACAGAATTCTAGGGTCCAAATTCGTAAATCAGTTTTTAAATTGGCAATTCCAGAAATTTGCTCTCATAATTTTGTATTTTTTCTTTTTTCTTCTTTATGTATTTTTTGTTTTTGTTTCGACTTTTCCATTCGTATAAGAAATACTTTTAAATAAAATCACCCCATATATTTTGTTAAATAAAAAACGTACAAGATGATTAAAGTTATAGGTGAAAATTCGTATTGAAATGTTATAACATAATCCAAACACATTTTACATGATAATCTAACAAATTATGTCAACTTTTAAGAAAAAAACAAACACTTTATATGAGTCAGATTCATATTTCTCGGCTTCTTATTCACATTAGATGTAATCCGATTCACACATTTTAACCACATATTCAATTTCAAATATGCAAATGACATTTAAATTCAAAGCTTTTTAATAAACAAACAACACCTAAGTTTAACAACCGTCAAACTAAAGTGTTAAATGTATAAATCATTTCGTACACTCCCCACATACAGGACATAGAACCGATGGAATATCAATGCCACGAGCATCTAGGTTCACACGAGTTGGCAATTTATCAATCGAAAGTCTCCAACCCATGATATTCACTTTAATTGGAACTAACTTACTCCACCTGGTAACTTTAATGTCTGAAATAAGTAACTTTTTATCAATGGCCAAACGAGCAGATTTCACAGTGAAGTTACCCATCCCCATCAAGGCCCATGTCCAACGATCCTCCATCGAGGAGAGACAAACCGAAGATAACATTCGTTGCATCGATGTCCACTGCTCACTTTCTACACCCCCTCTCAGTGCTCGACGTAACGAAGTTGTACCATTTCCTTGAGCTTTCTTGAAAGCCACCGTAGCGTACTTCTCCGTTTCCAAGGCATACACTCTTGGAAATCTATCCTTTAACGAGTTGTCTCCATACCAAATATTTGTCCAGAAATTAGTGTTTTGGCCATCTCCAATCTTCCTTTTGAAACAAGCCAACAAATCCACACCTTGATCCTTAAGATTAGAAACAACCTTCATGATATTTACCCACGCTAAATTTGGATGCGACTTTCGAATGTTACAGTTTCGATTTCAATAGTTTTTTTGTTAGATTTTAATAATTTTTCCATTCTTCATAATTGCCTGACATAATTCTGGGAGACTGTTATGAGTTTTTTTTGCTCTATTGTAACTGGTTGTCACATGGAAAAATTTGTCAATGATTTATATATGGAAACCAAGCTAATTTTGCCATGTTTGAAATATTTTTTTTAATTATTGGAATTTATGTGATTAAATCAGTGCTGTAATTGGCTGTTATTAAGAAAACGTGTAGAGACTTTTGAACCGGAATATTTTGAATAAAATTTTGGAAAGTGTGCCAAGCTTTTACAACAAGCTTTTAGTTTTAATTTACCCCTTTCCTTTCTTGCAGCTTATTCCAATTTCAAAATTTAATCAGTTACCATTGTTATCAAACTTAATATTGATGGGATCAAATCACTCTGCAAGTTATCAAATTCGAAGGTACTGAAAAATCTGTTAGCTGAAGCAACATGTCCTGTGATAAATCACGTATAGTTTTTTAATTTATGCTATTCCGTACGTATTACATTTTTTATGATTTGTAGTTGATTATTTTCTTCACAAGACTAATTGTTCAACATTTCATACTCATCTAATTCATTTGTATCTTTCTAGACGGTTCAAGTTTGATTACAGTTGGTTAGTAGAGTTTATATTTCTTGATTAAAAATTATTGATTAGTCTTACAATTTATCATGTGATACTTAATTGCTCACTTAATGTACATGGTTTTTTTGCTATTTTTTTGCTTTTGTGGATAACTTAGGCGTCAACTTGAAACTAATTTGATTTGAATGATATGATTGGCTATGCAGATGGCTTCCTTTCATTTTCAAGGTATTATTAAGTGTTATGTTATAAATATATGCATACAAACTCTATGTAGAAATGCTCGTGAGAATATATACTTTTTATTCGATTGAGTCTTCTATTGTTTGCATCTTGGGTGATGGTAACTTAGTCAAGTGTAATTAAAAATTGTTGTCGTCAAACACTTTAAAGAAATGAACTCATTAAAAGTGTTTGTAATCACGTTCTGCACATTAAAAGTGAGCAATGATTTGATGGACCGTGGATGCTTACTTGTGCACTTGACTATGTTAGTCTAATACTCTAATCTTGAAATGATTCAGTAGCCACATTTGAAAGTTTTTAACTATATGATCGTTGGGAAAGTGTGGTTATGTTTATAATGTTTTTTAAAAAATTAGTGAGGAATTTATTATAATTGATGCTTTATGCGAAATTCAATTTCATTGCCACGCTTAAGAGCTTAGAGTTATGTCATCGTTGGGCAAGTTTGATTGTTTTTATAATGTTTTCAAAGTTTTAGTGAGAAATTTATAATGATTGATAATTTATATCCCCAAGTCAGAGTAATAATAATACCATATGTTAGGGTATTTTGTTTTCCTAAAGGTAATGCGCCTTATTTTTCTATTGAACTCGGCTACTCACGAATTCTAAAAGCGCAAATGGGGGTGGTATTTTACTTACCATGAAGTTTGCAAGGAAAGGAGCTTGCTAAAGTTCTGTTATTTGTTCTTCAAACTGTATTATCTTAGCTATCTTATTGGTTTTAAAATTCAATGTTAATCTTTTTTTAGCCATCTTCAAATCACAATTGACTTTTTTTTTCTTTTACTTTTGTTTTTCAACTTTTCAGCTTCCGCAATGAAGTGCAAGACCACATAAAACTTAAGGGGCACCGAAGATGCTCTCTCGACTAAAACATTCACCGGTGAGTATACTTTTAGCTTATAGTTTGACATTTCGCTAAATATCACAATGTATTTTGTATAACCAACAACTAACAGTTCTACATGCTATAAGATTGATAGTAAAATATACGAGTTAACTAAAGCTAATATGAATCCTTTTATCCTTTAGTTATATAAAACTTTACTTTAGTTGTGTTACAAGTTTAATGTTGCTTTGTTATTATATATTGTGGGTGTAGTTGACTATGGCAAGAATTTGACTTTGGCTAACGAAGATCAACTCAACTTTCAAATTATAAAGACTCCAGAACAACGAGTCTAACAAATTCACAAATAGAGAGAATAAAAGCCTAAAAGGTTAGTTGCATTAGGAAGAGTTGCATTTAATGATTGTTGTATATAGAATTGGCAAAATGAGCGGGTTAGCTAACAGGTCAAAATGGTTTATATTTTGTACACATCTAAACAAGATGTGTAAACTGTACGGACTACAACAAAGATTCGTCTATCTAATCTAATTTGATATAAGGACCATATTTTCATCTTGGTTAGTGTTATTTTTATCAAATGGTTACAGTTTTTATAGCTTCCTTAAATGTTAGGCTAAATCTTAACATCACCATATTGTATGTTTTATTCTTTAATTCACTCATATTAGTGTAGTGTTTGAAAAATAGTTGTGAACCTGGGATTGGGATTACTTTTTTTTAATGGTTTCTAAAGTCGTGTAATGATGTTTCAAAGAAATTGTATGTACAATATTTTATGCTCTCAACATCTTCTGTCCATGATGAACCACATGGTTACAATGCTACTCAATAAGTCAATTGTGCATAATATGATTATGTAGAAAATAGGTTGTTGCTATGTAATGTACGAGAGATTTTACCCGCTTTTATGTTGAAAGAACTGACCAACACACGTGAAGAGTTGAAAAAGTTGGTTAAAAGGCATCCGTGTTAAACAGATAAATTGAGACTACGGGATATAGCGGGTCACGGGTTTGGCAACACAGTCACACATGTTGCAAAAGATGAATGATTGTCGGATTGGGTGACGATTAAAAGGTCTGTGATACTAATAAGAAAATGCCAGAGCTAGGGCTATAGTTCTTTCATATGCTCTAACTTTTATACATTGCCAGTGCATGTTGTAAAAGATGAATTGATGGACTAAGTGACGGTACTAAGGGCACGTTTGATAGATAGAGAATAGAAATCTAGAAAAATTAAATTGGTTGAGAAATTTAAGTTTTCCGGTGTTTGGTAACAACAAAGAAATTAACCAAATAAAATTTTGAAAAAATAAATGTTTTTTTTTGCTTGCTAACAACAAGAAAGAAATCAAAATAAATTTCAATTACGAAGGTACCATCAATTTGTTTCAGTTACAAGTAATCCGTATCTATATGAAAAAAAAAAAAAAAAAAAAAAAAAAAAAAAAAAAAAAAAAAATCGGTTTACCAAAGAAAAAGGGTATGTGAAACCCAATTAAAGAATTTGAATCAAGTTATTGAGATACAATATCATGCATAAGACAATTCAAAATCTTATACCGCTAATTACATAACACTCTCTAATAAAAGAATAATGATAACTCTTATGCGTTTTTCATGAACAAAGACCTAATAAATTGAGATATTTTTGATGAAATTAAAGAGATGCCTAACAAATACAATCGGATCAGTTTTTGTGTGGGGTAGATATGTTGATGAAATGCAAGCAGATGGCAAACCAAAAAAAATGGATGTGATTTGCACACTCTAATAATGGGACACTTAAATTTTGAGTATTTGAACATTTATATCCTTACAGGATAAACATAACTAAAAATAATATGAGAGTATAAATGTTTAAACACTCAAAATTTGAGTGTCCCAATTATTTATGAAAATGTGCAAATCACCTCCCAAAAGAAAATGCAACGATGTAGACAGCAATGGATTTGAGGAAAATAGTGGATTTGGGGGTTAGGGTTCTTTGATTTATGTAAAAGGGAGTTGCTCTGAGTTAAACTATAAACTTTTGTCCTCTCTTTATGTTTTCGTGTTATTAATGTATATGCTTAGATGTTCAAATTAACCTAGTTTAATATTTTAACTATACTCTTATATGAATGACCGAATAAAGAAGAAAAAGAAGCCCACTTTAATCATCTATCATGGATATATACATAACATGACCGAAATAAGAAATGGCTAATTTGAAGTCTAAATTTTTTTATAGGTGCATCGGATTACCATAACAAAAGTTTTCATCTGTCATGTAAGAAAAAAAATTGAAAATAGTTATTTGCGACGAAAAGAATAACCTCTTGAATACAACGATAAATGTTGTATTCACAAAATGAAGAAGAAAAAAAAAAAAAAAAAAAAAAAAAAAAACATGATACGGAGTAAAAGATAAATAATTTTACCTAACTTTTTTACAAACGAGCTACTAATTTATAAGCAAACGCATTTATTTATTGGTTTTATTGAATTCAATATGTATTTCACAAAAATGTCATGTAAATGCGGTTACGGCTCAAGTTGTCAACAAGCGAATTAACATTTTTTTTGCATTTTCGCAACAAATACAATTTTCAAGTTATTAATAAGTAAATTAACATGTCCTTGCATTTTCGCAACAGATACAATTTTTATTTTTTATTTTTTTTTTGTAAAGAATTTTACCCTAGATAATAAACAAACTCAAGTTCATCAACTCAAAAAAGAGAGGTGATACTCACACCACATTTTTTGATTATTGCACCACAATCTGTGCATTGCAATTTGTACAGTACAAACTATAATGCATAGATTGTGGTGCAATAATCAAAAAATGTGACGTGAGTATCAATTCCCCTCAAAAAACTATAGTATGTGGTTATGCAATATGATTACATATTATTATTATTTTTATTACACATATATTTCATTTCTACTAATCTGTTTTTCATCTGATATTCTAATGGATCATTACATAATATATAAATAATTATCTATATTTTTTTACCATTTTTTTTAAATACCCGTGAATTTCACGGGTCTTTTAGCTAGTATATTGTATAATTAACTTATGCATCGACGTATATATTTAACAACTTCAATTAATGTAATGATTAAAACTCTTCTCGATGCAAAAATACAATCAATAAATCATATGGTACAAATTAAACAAACTATGAGAATATATTTTTTAAGTACTCTAATCAAACACACTAAAACACTCATGAAATAAAATTAATACAATCTATCAAAAATAAATTAAATGGCATGTGTACTTTTAATATAATATAATTTATCAATGTTTGAAGTTAATAGAACTTAAAATCTTGTATTTTATAAAGTTATTGTTACGGAAAACGCATTATTAAAAAGCATTGTTTGTCAAAAAAGTTTAATTACACAGTATCTGTCTTCGTAACCCGCTACTTACTAGTTTTACTTTGATGCATATATGGATACTTTTGGATGATAAAGTTATCAAAAACATAAATAATTCATCCTTTGTACCACAGAAAGTAATGCAATTATTTTTCTTATCTACATGTTATTCATGTGTTCGAGGCTTATACCCCATGACATAGACTAGTAAAAGTAGTAATATGCCAATTGAAATTATTAGAGCTCTATATGATATAACATTATTAACAACAAAAGGTAATGTCATCTCGAGGTAAGATCAAATGAGGAATATAATTAAAATAAGAAGGATGAGAAGAAACCACAACCACAAATATTAGATGCATCCATAAAAATAGATGCATCTCCTTATATTTTCTTTTTCTTTATTTGATTTATGTGGCTACAATTCTTTCTCACTCTTCTCATTTAAATAATTCTTCTCACTAGATCCATACTCATCTCATCTCAACGTCATTTCTCAGTATTTCAAGTTTTAATACAAACACACCAAAAATCCCCAAAACTCATAACACCATTAACACCAATCTTTTGAGATCCACCATTTTTTTAAACAAAATAATATTGCATTCATTAAACTAAAATACATATTACAATACCAAAACAAAAACAAAAAATACGAAAAAAAACATACGCAAATTTAAAAAAAAAAACGAAAAATAACGAAGACGACCGATTGCGGGGGCGTTGCAAGTTATCTGTTTTATTTATTTATTTATTTATTATTATTTTTTTTCTGCATTTCGATGATGTAGGCACCGTCCTCCGACAAATCCTTGGTGCTAGTAGCGAGAAATTTTATTTCTTTCAATTTCATTATTGTTTGGTGTTTCTCTTTCGCCACCTCATACACCAATTGAGCGGTTCCCGTTTTAGTCAAAAATCATTTTGCATAGCATCCCCAAATTCCAACGGGTTACTTCCCGCGTTGCTCAACATGGTTTCGGATTTAGCTTGTTTGGAGAGACGTGGTTAGCCGGGAGGGTGCGGTCTCAGATCTTCTCCGAATAGCTCGTCATGTCCGGTGAGATCAACCAGATTAACGGCCTCGACTGCGTCCTACTTGGAGTTTTTTTAATAGTTTTCACGTGTCTTCTTGAGAAAACGGTCTTCCTCTTAACTCGTCACGATATGCACTCCGAACACGGTTCATAAAATCAAGCTCGTTTTTTCCACTATGACCGCCCAAATGTTTGTAGATTGCGTTGAAATTTTGGTAATTATGGTCTAACGTATGCCACTTATTTGTCACCATGTCTTTGTTACGTTTGGAAATTAGATTTGTTGAACTCGTGGAGAACCTTGTACCAAACCAAATCGTTGTTTTGGTCGACTTCGACTTTGTATCCTCGAAAACGACAACGTAACAAACGGTTAATGCGTTTCCTCCGACGATATCTAACGAAAGGTACATATTTTTGAAACCTTGCACTCATCTAGTCCCTATTTTGGATGGGCCCTGTGGTATGCTCAGATTTCAAGTTTAGTCCCTAAGTCGTTTTAATTACACCAAAGATACATATTTTTGAAACCTTGCACTCATCTAGTCCCTATTTTGGATGGGCCGTTAGTTTCTCTGTTAAGTATTTGCACCGTTAGTCCCTGCGTTAATAATATTTGCACAGTTAGTCCTATTTTTTCAAATAATAGTTTTCGCCAGTTAGTCCCTCCGTTAATAATAGTTTTCGCCCATTTTTTTACCTTTTTTTTTTCCGTTTTCGTTCGTTTTTTATCCTTTTCCCCCCGTTTTTTTTACGTTTTTCGTCCGTTTTTTACGTTTTTATCCGTCTTCGTCTATTTTTATATGTTTTCGTCCGTTTTATTTCGTTTTCGTTCATTTCTATAAGTTTTTACGTATGTTTTTTAAGTTTTTTGTCCGTTTTCATTTGTTTTTTATCCGTTTTCGCACGATTTTTACGTTTTTATATGTTTTCGCCCGTTTTTTCCTTTTTTTTATCCATTTTTGTTCGTTTTTATCCGTTTTCCTCCGTTTTTTACGTTTTTGTACGTTTTCATTCGTTTTTTATCCGTTTTCGCCCTTTTTTACGTTTTCATCCGTTTTCATCTATTGTTATATGTTTGCGTCCGTTTTAATACATTTTCATCAGTTTTTATATGTTTTTGTCCATTTTTATATGTTTTTATATGTTTTCGTCTTTATTTTTACGTTTTTATCCGTTATTATATGTTTTTGTCTGTTTTCATCTGTTTTTATACGTATTTTTAGAAAAAAACATAAAAAAACGGACGAAAACGTAAAAAAAAGAGGCGAAAACTACTTAGAAACGGACGAAAGCGTATAAAAACAGAAAAAACGTAAAAGAAGGACGAAAACTTATAAAACAGACAAAAAAGTAAAAAAACTGACAAAAACGTAAAAAATTGGATGAAACCATATAAAAACGAACGAACACGGATAAAATACAAACAAAAACATAAAAAAACGGAAGAATACATATAAAAACAGACGAAAACGGATAAAATCATTAAAAAAAAACGGACGTAAAACTTAAAAAGGGGCGAAAACGGATAAAAAAACGAACGAAAAAAGGATAAAATGGATAAAAACGTTAAAAACGGATGAAAAGCGTAAAACAACGGACGAAAACATACGAAAACATAAAAAAAGGTAAAAATGAATAAAAACGGACAAAAGCGTAAAAAAGGGCGAAAATGGATTAAAAAATAATGAAAACGTATAAAAACAGACAAAACGTAAAAAACGGGCGAAAACGGATAAAACGGACAAAACGTAAAAAACGGACGAAAACATGTAAAAACATAAAAAAAACGTGCGAAAACGAATACAAAACAAATGAAAACGGACAAAAACGTAAAATACGGGTGAAAACGGATAAAAAACGAACGTAAACGGATAAAAACAGACAAAAAACGTAAAGAACTGGTGAAGATGTAAAAAAACGGACGAAAACGGATAAAAACGGACAAAAACGTAAAAAAAACGGACGAAAACATATAAAGATGTAAAAAACGTGCGAAAGCGAATAAAAACGTAATAAAACGGGCGAAAACGTATAAAAAACAAACAAAAACGGATAAAAACAGACAAAAAGTTAAGAAACGGGCGAAAACGTAAAAAAACAGATAAAAACGCAAAAACAGACGAAAAACGTAAAAAGGGGGGAACGGATAAGAAAACGAACGAAAATGGACAGAAACGTAAAAAAAATGGCGAAAACTATTATTAACGGAGGGACTAACTGGCGAAGACTATTATTTGAAAAATAGGACTAACGGTGCAAAAATTATTAACGTAGGGACTAACGGTGCAAACACTTAACGGAGAAACTAACGGCCCATCCAAAATAGGGACTAAATGAGTGCAAAGTTTCAAAAATAGGTATCTCTGGTGTAATTAAAACGACTTATGGACTAAACTTGAAATCTGAGCATACCACAGGGACCAAACGTGTAATTTTTTCATTGATAAATGAAGCTTAGGCAATGATTTTTTCACTCCCCTGGAGAGTCATGAGGGGTATTTATAAGCTCATTACAATATAACTATGCTACTTGTACAATAATAGTCTCTGCGGGCATAGCTATCTACGTATCTAGTCCATTTCACATGTAAGACGTTATCTTTACAAACTAGCGAGGCTAACATACCTTTTCACTCATAACTCAAGTCAAGACACTTTTTTTTAGAACTCACAATTTTATTATTTTCACTTTTTCAAACCGATTAATTTTTCATTTATTTCAATAAAAAACAAATTACAATAGGAAAATTAAAAAAAACAAAAAAAAAATATACAAACATGCATACGAAAAATTAAACAAAAAAATACAGTACGAAAATAAAAAAATACAATACGACAATTAATTGTCACGTCTATATTTTCGACCGATTTTTCTTTTTTTTGCATGTTTATCATGTAGGTATTCTCGTCCGACATCCCCACGGTGCTAGTGTCGAGAAACCTCATTTCATCCAACCGCATTATTGTCCTGTCGTTCTCCTTCGCCACCTCATACGCCAATTGAGCGGCTTCCCGTTTGAGTCTAAATTCATTTTGTTAAGCATCCTCAAAATCTTGCGAGTTACTATCCTCAGTGCTCGACGTGGTTTCCGAATTAGTCTTTTTCGCGGGATGTGTTTTGCCTGGGGACATGATCTAGGATCATGTTCGCATAACTCGGTATGTCTGGTGAGATCGATCGGATCAACGGGCTCGACCTATCCCACTTGGGTGTTTTCTTAAGATTTGTGATAACATCAAATAATCCTGAATATTAAGTGTCAATTTCCCCCAATAATGCTCGTATTTTATATCATTTATATGGATTTACGCTTGTTTTCCTCTATATTTCACTTTCAGGTAAATTACGAGCATTGGAGCTAATGAGACGCGGATTTGGAGAATCCATTGAAGATATATGATAGTATGCCCATTTTGAAGTAGTTACAGCGTAACTCCTCTCTCACATTACGCCGTAACAGAAGCGTGACTCAGAAAACCAACTCAACTGAAGATTACGGCGTAACTCCATCCTAAGATTACGCCGTAACTAATTAGGTCAAATAAGGTTTCGCGCCGCTGCAAGCTACGCCGTAACTAATTCCACAAATACGGCGTAACCATGATTTGTGAATCCCATATAAAGCATGAACCCACTAAGAAATAGTGAATCCGTAAAGAATGAACTGTATAGAAAAAAGTTAAAATACCTTCATATGTTTTTTGTTGAAACCTAGTTTATGATTTCACAAAACCAACAAGAGACATGTTTTGATCTAGCTTTTAGTTTAGTTCCAACTTTTAAACAAAATATCTAAAATCCAAGCTTTTAGGAACATCATGTGAGCTCAATTGAAAGTTAGATTATGTTTGTTTTTCAAAAAAAACATTTTAACTACCTCTTACTTAACACATTCAGACGCACTAACAGGTTTGGATCAAAAAGTGCGTTTTTTATTCTTTGTCATTAAGAGGCGATAATAGACGGTTAAGATTCAAAGGTTTTTTTTTTTTTTTTTTTTTTTTTTTTTTTTTTTTTTTTTTTTTTTGCCTGCTCACTAAAAGGCGGTAAAAGTTAAAAACTCTTATTGAACTAGATGTTGAAGAAGTGTCTTAACACCTCTTAATGCCTCATAATTTAAATCAATTCGAAATATCTACTCCTACCAAATTAAATAACAAAAATCAACACTAATTCTTCACATTATAAAAATGGACATGGCGAGCAAATCCATTTGCTATCCATTGTTGATTACTTGGTACTTGCTATGTGCCCAACTTTTAAGGTAAAAAAATAAAAATAAAGAGGACCATGCGAGCAAATGAGTTTGCTTGCTTTCTCATTTTGTTCGGAAATTCATGCAACATGGCGAGCAATTGAGTTTTGCTTGCTATGTCAATTTGCTCGGAACTAACTAGAGAAGACATTAAAGAATGTGGCAACTCTTCTTATTACCCTCATTAAATTCATATAAAACATTTTCGTAAACTTTGTTCAGTCCATCTAGAGTATAAATGACTCCTATATTAATTGCCTAACATGTAAAATTTGCAATCATCTTCTATTTATAATAATGTGGACTTGTATTTTGTTTGCTTATCCATTCCACAAAATAATATGGAGAGCAACTTGAGATGGCAATCAAATTATTTTGCTTGCTTATCCATTCCACAAAATAATCATGGAGAGGAAATTGACATGGAATCAACGTTTTTTTTTCTTGCTTATCCACGTGTCAACATCCGATTAGATCAACCAAATACTCTTAAGCGAGCAAATGGCATGGAGAGCAAATTATTTCGCTTGCCAACTCCACGTGTCACATTCACGTTCAACTTGTAAAACAAAAAATTGGTACGTTTAATAATCGTATTCACTACGATCAAAATACAATTTGAGCAACTTGTTTTGCTCGCTATGTCGTTTTTGGTAACACAGAATTCTAGGGTCCAAATTCGTAAATCAGTTTTTAAATAGGCAATTCCAGAAATTTGCTCTCATAATTTTGTATGTTTTCTTTTTTCTTCATTATGTATTTTTTGTTTTTGTTTCGACTTTTCCATTCGTATAAGAAATACCTTTAAATAAAATCACCCCATATATTTTGTTAAATAAAAAACGTACAAGATGATTAAAGTTATAGGTGAAAATTCGTATTGGAATGTTATAACATAATCCAAACACATTTTACATGATAATCTAACAAATTATGTCAACTTTTAAGAAAAAAACAAACACTTTATATGAGTCAGATTCATATTTCTCGGCTTCTTATTCACATTAGATGTAATCCGATTCACACATTTTAACCACATATTCAACTTCAAATATGCAAATGACATTTAAATTCAAAGCTTTTTAATAAACAGAAAACACCTAAGTTTAACAACCGTCAAACTAAAGTGTTAAATGTATAAATCATTCCGTACACTCCCCACATACAGGACATAGAACCGATAGAATATCAATGCCACGAGCATCCAGGTTCACACGAGTTGGCAATTTATCAATCGAAAGTCTCCAACCCATAATATTCACTTTAATTGGAACTAACTTACTCCACCTGGTAACTTTAATGTCTGAAATAAGTAACTTTTTATCAATGGCCAAACGAGCAGATTTCACAGTGAAGTTACCCATCCCCTTCAAGGCCCATGTCCAACGATCCTCCAGCGAGGAGAGACAAACCGAAGATAACATTCGTTGCATCGATGTCCACTGCTCACTTTCTACGCCCCCTCTCGGTGCTCGACGTAACGAAGTTGTACCATTTCCTTGAGCTTTCTTGAAAGCCACCGTAGCGTACTTCTCCGTTTCCAAGGCATACACTCTTGGAAATCTATCCTTTAACGAGTTGTCTCCATACCAAATATTTGTCCAGAAATTAGTGTTTTGGCCATCTCCAATCTTCCTTTTGCAACAAGCAACAAATCCACACCTTGATCCTTAAGATTAGAAACAACCTTCATGATATTTACCCACGCTAAATTTGGATGCGACTTTCGAATGTTACAGTTTCGATTTCAATAGTTTTTTTGTTAGATTTTAATAATTTTTCCATTCTTCATAATTGCCTGACATAATTATGGGAGACTGTTATGAGTTTTTTTGCTCTATTATAAATTTGTCAATGATTTATATATGGAAACCAAGCTAATTTTGCCATGTTTGAAATATTTTTTTAAATTATTGGAATTTATATGATTAAATCAGTGCTGTAATTGGCTGTTATTAAGAAAACGTGTAGAGACTTTTGAACCGGAATATTTTGAATAAAATTTTGGAAAATGTGCCAAGCTTTTACAACAAGCTTTCTGTTTTAATTTACCCCTTTCCTTTCTTGCAGCTTATTCCAATTTCAAAATTTAATCAGTTACCATTGTTATCAAACTTAATATTGATGGGATCAAATCACTCTGCAAGTTATCAAATTCGAAGGTACTCAAAAATCTGTTAGCTGAAGCAACATGTCCTGTGATAAATCACGTATAGTTTTCTAATTTATGCTATTCCGTACGTATTACATTTTTTATGATTTGTAGTTGATTATTTTCTTCACAAGACTAATTGTTCAACATTTCATACTCATCTAATTCATTTGTATCTTTCTAGACGGTTCAAGTTTGATTACAGTTGGTTAGTAGAGTTTATATTTCTTGATTAAAAATTATTGATTAGTCTTACAATTTATCATGTGATACTTAATTGCTCACTTAATGTACATGGTTTTTTTGCTATTTTTTTGCTTTTGCAGATAACTTAGGCGTCAACTTGAAACTAATTTGATTTGAATGATATGATTGGCTATGCAGATGGCTTCCTTTCATTTTCAAGGTATTATTAAGTGTTATGTTATAAATATATGCATACAAACTCTATGTAGAAATGCTCGTGAGAATATATACTTTTTTTTCGATTGAGTCTTCTATTGTTTGCATCTTGGGTGATGGTAACTTAGTCAAGTGTAATTAAAAATTGTTGTCGTCAATCACTTTAAAAAAATGAACTCATTAAAAGTGTTTGTAATCACGTTCTGCACATTAAAAGTGAGCAATGATTTGCTCGACCGTGGATGCTTACTTGTGCACTTGACTATGTTAGTCTAATACTCTAATCTTGAAATGATTCAGTAGCCACGTTCGAAATTGGGAAAGTGTGGTTATGTTTATAATGTTTTTAAAAAAATTAGTGAGGAATTTATTATAATTGATGCTTTATGCGAAATTCAATTTCATTGCCACGCTTAAGAGCTTAGAGTTATGTCATCGTTGGGCAAGTTTGATTGTTTTTATAACGTTTTCAAAGTTTTAGTGAGAAATTTATAATGATTGATAATTTATATCCCCAAGTCAGAGTAATAATAATACCATATGTTAGGGTATTTTGTTTTCCTAAAGGTAATGCGCCTTATTTTTCTATTGAACTCGGCTACTCACAAATTCTAAAAGTGCGAATGGGGGTGGTATTTTACTTACCATGAAGTTTGCATGGAAAGGAGCTTGCTAAAGTTCTGTTATTTGTTCTTCAAACTGTATTATCTTAGCTATCTTATTGGTTTTAAAATCCAATGTTAATCTTTTTTTAGCCATCTTTAAATCACAATTGACTTTTTTTTTTTCTTTTTCTTTTTTTTTCAACTTTTCAGCTTCCGCAATGAAGTGCAAGACCACATAAAACTTAAGGGGCACCGAAGATGCTCTCTCGACTAAAACATTCACCGGTGAGTATACTTTTAGCTTATAGTTTGACATTTCGCTAAATATCACAATGTATTTTGTATAACCAACAACTAACAGTTCTACATGCTATAAGATTGATAGTAAAATATACGAGTTAACTAAAGCTAATATGAATCCTTTTATCCTTTAGTTATATAAAACTTTACTTTAGTTGTGTTACAAGTTTAATGTTGCTTTGTTATTATATATTGTGGGTGTAGTTGACTATGGCAAGAATTTGACTTTGGCTAACGAAGATCAACTCAACTTTCAAATTATAAAGACTCCAGAACGGCGAGTCTAACAAATTCACTAATAGAGAGAATAAAAGCCTAAAAGGTTAGTTGCATTAGGAAGAGTTGCATTTAATGATTGTTGTATATAGAATTGGCAAAATGAGCGGGTTAGCTAACAGGTCAAAATGGTTTATATTTTGTACACATCTAAACAAGATGTGTAAACTGTACGGACTACAACAAGGATTCGTCTATCTAATCTAATTTGATATAAGGACCATATTTTCATCTTGGTTAGTGTTATTTTTATCAAATGGTTACAGTTTTTATAGCTTCCTTAAATGTTAGGCTAAATCTTAACATCACCATATTGTATGTTTTATTCTTTAATTCACTCATATTAGTGTAGTGTTTGAAAAATAGTTGTGAACCTGGGATTGGGATTACTTTTTTTTAATGGTTTCTAAAGTCGTGTAATGATGTTTCAAAGAAATTGTATGTACAATATGTTATGCTCTCAACATCTTCTGTCCATGATGAACCACATGGTTACAATGCTACTCAATAAGTCAATTGTGCATAATATGATTATGTAGAAAATAGGTTGTTGCTATGTAATGTACGAGAGATTTTACCCGCTTTTATGTTGAAAGAACTGACCAACACACGTGAAGAGTTGAAAAAGTTGGTTAAAAGGCATCTGTGTTAAACAGATAAATTGAGACTACGGGATATAGCGGGTCACGGGTTTGGCAACACAGTCACACATGTTGCAAAAGATGAATGATTGTCGGATTGGGTGACGATTAAAAGGTCTGTGATACTAATAAGAAAATGCCAGAGCTAGGGCTATAGTTCTTTCATATGCTCTAACTTTTATACATTGCCAGTGCATGTTGTAAAAGATGAATTGATGGACTAACTGACGGTACTAAGGGCACGTTTGATAGATAGAGAATAGAAATCTAGAAAAATTAAATTGGTTGAGAAATTTAGGTTTTCCGGTGTTTGGTAACAACAAAGAAATTAACCAAATAAAATTTTGAAAAAATAAATGTTCTTTTTGCTTGCTAACAACAAGAAAGAAATCAAAATAAATTTCAATTACGAAGGTACCATCAATTTGTTTCAGTTACAAGTAATCCGTATCTATATGAACAAAGCAAAAAAAAAAAAAAAAGAAAAAAAAAAAAAAAAAAAAACCCATCGATTTACCAAAGAAAAAGGGTATGTGAAACCCAATTAAGAATTTGAATCAAGTTATTGAGATACAAAATCATGCATAAGACAATTCAAAATCTTATACCGCTAATTACATAACACTCTCTAATAAAAGAATAATGATAACTCTTGTGCGTTTTTCATGAACAAAGACCTAATAAATTGAGATATTTTTGATGAAATTAAAGAGATGCCTAACAAATACAATCGGATCAGTTTTCATGTGTGGGGTAGATATGTTGATGAAATGCAAGCAGATGGCAACCCAAAAAAAATGGATGTGATTTGCACACTCTAATAATGGGACACTCAAATTTTGAGTATTTGAACATTTATATCCTTATAGGATAAACATAACTAAAAATAATATGAGAGTATAAATGTTTAAACACTCAAAATTTGAGTGTCCCAATTATTTATGAAAATGTGCAAATCACCTCTCAAAAGAAAATGCAACGATGTAGACAGCAATGGATTTGAGGAAAATAGTGGATTTGGGGGTTAGGGTTCTTTGATTTATGTAAAAGGGAGTTGCTCTGAGTTAAACTATAAACTTTTGTCCTCTCTTTATGTTTTCGTGTTATTAATGTATATGCTTAGATGTTCAAATTAACCTAGTTTAATATTTTAACTATACTCTTATATGAATGACCGAATAAAGAAGAAAAAGAAGCCCACTTTAATCATCTATCATGGATATATACATAAAATGACCGAAATAAGAAATGGCTAATTTGAAGTCTAAATTTTTTTTAGAGGTGCATCGGATTACCATAACAAAAGTTTTCATCTGTCATGTAAGAAAAAAAATTGAAAATAGTTATTTGCGACGAAAAGAATAACCTCGTGAATACAACGATAAATGTTGTATTCACAAAATGAAATGAAATGAAAAAAAAAAAAAAAAAAAAAAAAAAAAAAAAAAAAAAAAAAAATGATACGGAGTAAAAGATAAATAATTTTACCCAACTTTTTTACAAACGAGCTACTAATTTATAAGCAAATGCATTTATTTATTGGTTTTATTGAATTCAATATGTATTTCACAAAAATGTCATGTAAATGCGGTTACGGCTCAAGTTGTCAACAAGCGAATTAACATTTTTTTTGCATTTTCGCAACAAATACAATTTTCAAGTTATTAATAAGTAAATTAACATGTCCTTGCATTTTCGCAACAGATACAATTTTTATTTTTTCTTTTTTTTTTTTGTAAAGAATTTTACCCTAGATAATAAACAAACTCAAGTTCATCAACTCAAAAAAGAGAGGTGATACTCACACCACATTTTTTGATTATTGCACCACAATCTGTGCATTGCAATTTGTACAGTACAAACTATAATGCATAGATTGTGGTGCAATAATCAAAAAATGCGGCGTGAGTATCAATTCCCCTCAAAAAACTATAGTATGTGGTTATGCAATATGATTACATATTATTATTATTTTTATTACACATATATTTCATTTCTACTAATTTGTTTTTCATCTGATATTCTAATGGATCATTACATAATATATAAATAATTATCTATATTTTTTTACCATTTTTTTTTAATACCCGTGAATTTCACGGGTCTTTTAGCTAGTATATTGTATAATTAACTTATGCATCGACATATATATTTAACAACTTCAATTAATGTAATAATTAAAACTCTTCTCGATGCAAAAATACAATCAATAAATCATATGGTACAAATTAAACAAACTATGAGAATATATTTTTTAAGTACTCTAATCAAACACACTAAAACACTCATGAAATAAAATTAATACAATCTATCAAAAATAAATTAAATGGCATGTGTACTTTTAATATAATATAATTTATCAATGTTTGAAGTTAATAGAACTTAAAATTCTTGTATTTAATAAAGTTATTGTTACGGAAAACGCATTATTAAAAAGCATTGTTTGTCAAAAAAGTTTAATTACACAGTATCTGTCTTCGTAACCCGCTACTTACTAGTTTTACTTTGATGCATATATGGATACTTTTGGATGATAAAGTTATCAAAAACATAAATAATTCATCCTTTGTACCACAGAAAGTAATGCAATTATTTTTCTTATCTACATGTTATTCATGTGTTCGAGGCTTATACCCCATGACATAGACTAGTAAAAGTAGTAATATGCCAATTGAAATTATTAGAGCTCTATACGATATAACATTATTAACAACAAAAGGTAATGTCATCTCGAGGTAAAATCAAATGAGGAATATAATTAAAATAAGAAGGATAAGAAGAAACCACAACCACAAATAGTAGATGCATCCATAAAAATAGATGCATCTCCTTATATTTTCTTTTTCTTTAATTGATTTATGTGGCTACAATTCTTTCTCACTCTTCTCATTTAAATAATTCTTCTCACTAGATCCATACTCATCTCATCTCAGCGTCATTTCTCAGTATTTCAAGTTTTAATACAAACACACCAAAAATCCCCAAAACTCATAACACCATTAACACCAATCTTTTGAGATCCACCATTTTTTTAAACAAAATAATATTGCATTCATTAAACTAAAATACATATTACAATACCAAAACAAAAACAAAAAATACGAAAAAAAACATACGCAAATTAAAAAAAAAAAAAACGAAAAATAACGAAGACGACCGATTGCGGGGGCGTTGCAAGTTATCTGTTTTATTTATTTATTTATTTATTATTATTTTTTTTTCTGCATTTCGATGATGTAGGCACCGTCCTCCGACAAATCCTTGGTGCTAGTAGCGAGAAATTTTATTTCTTTCAATTTCATTATTGTTCGGTGTTTCTCTTTCGCCACCTCATACACCAATTGAGCGGTTCCCGTTTTAGTCAAAAATCATTTTGCATAGCATCCCCAAATTCCAACGGGTTACTTCCCGCGTTGCTCAACATGGTTTCGGATTTAGCTTGTTTGGAGAGACGTGGTTAGCCGGGAGGGTGCGGTCTCAGATCTTCTCCGAATAGCTCGTCATGTCCGGTGAGATCAACCAGATTAACTGCCTTGACTGCGTCCTACTTGGAGTTTTTTTTAATAGTTTTCACGTGTCTTCTTGAGAAAACGGTCTTCCTCTTAACTCGTCACGATATGCGCTCCGAACACGGTTCATAAAATCAAGCTCGTTTTTTCCACTATGACCGCCCAAATGTTTGTAGATTGCGTTGAAATTTTGGTAATTATGGTCTAACGTATGCCACTTATTTGTCACCATGTCTTTGTTACATTTGGAAATTAGATTTGTTGAACTCGAGGAGAACCTTGTACCAAATCAAATCGTTGTTTTGGTCGACTTCGACTTTGTATCCTCGAAAACGACAACGTAACAAACGGTTAATGCGTTTCCTCCGACGGTATCTAACGAAAGGTACATATTTTTGAAACCTTGCACTCATCTAGTCCCTATTTTGGATGGGCCCTGTGGTATGCTCAGATTTCAAGTTTAGTCCCTAAGTCGTTTTAATTACACCAAAGATACATATTTTTGAAACCTTGCACTCATCTAGTCTCTATTTTGGATGGGCCGTTAGTTTCTCTGTTAAGTGTTTGCACCGTTAGTCCCTGCGTTAATAATCTTTTAGTCCTATTTTTTCAAATAATAGTTTTCGCCAATTAGTCCCTCCGTTAATAATAGTTTTCGCCCATTTTTTTACCTTTTTTTTCCGTTTTCGTTCGTTTTTTATCCTTTTCCCCCCGTTTTTTTTTACGTTTTTCGTCCGTTTTTTACGTTTTTATCCGTCTTCGTCTGTTTTTATATGTTTTCGTCCGTTTTATTTCATTTTCGTTCATTTCTATAAGTTTTTACGTATGTTTTTTAAGTTTTTTGTCCGTTTTCATTTGTTTTTTATCCGTTTTCGCACGATTTTTACGTTTTTATATGTTTTCGCCCGTTTTTTCCTTTTTTTTATCCATTTTTGTTCGTTTTTATCCGTTTTCCTCCATTTTTTACGTTTTTGTACGTTTTCATTCGTTTTTTATCCGTTTTCGCCCTTTTTTACGTTTTCATCCGTTTTTTAAGTTTTTATCCGTTTTCATCTATTGTTATATGTTTGCGTCCGTTTTAATACATTTTCATCAGTTTTTATATGTTTTTGTCCATTTTTATATGTTTTCGTCTTTATTTTTACGTTTTTATCCGTTATTATATGTTTTTGTCTGTTTTCATCTGTTTTTATACGTATTTTTAGACAAAAACATAAAAAAACGGACGAAAACGTAAAAAAAGAGGCGAAAACTACTTAGAAACGGACGAAAGCGTATAAAAACAGAAAAAACGTAAAAGAAGGACGAAAACTTATAAAACAGACAAAAAAGTAAAAAAACTGACAAAAACGTAAAAAATTGGATGAAACCATATAAAAACGAACGAACACGGATAAAATACAAACAAAAACATAAAAAAACGGAAGAATACATATAAAAACAGACGAAAACGAATAAAATCATTAAAAAAAACGGACGTAAAACGTAAAAAAAGAGCGAAAACGGATAAAAAACGAACGAAAAAAGGATAAAATGGATAAAAACGTAAAAACCGGATGAAAAGCGTAAAACAACGGACGAAAACATATAAAAACATAAAAAAGGTAAAAATGAATAAAAACGGACAAAAGCGTAAAAAAAGGGCGAAAATGGATTAAAAAATAAACGAAAACGTGTAAAAACAGACAAAACGTAAAAAAGGGCGAAAACGGATAAAACGGACAAAACGTAAAAAACGGACGAAAACATATAAAAACATAAAAAACGTGCGAAAACGAATACAAAACAAATGAAAACGGACAAAAAAGTAAAATACGGGTGAAAACGGATAAAAAAACGAACGTAAACGGATAAAAATAGACAAAAAACGTAAAGAACGGGTGAAAATGTAAAAAAAACGGACGAAAACGGATAAAAACGGACAAAAACGTAAAAAAAAACGGACGAAAACATATAAAGATGTAAAAAACGTGCGAAAACGAATAAAAACGTAATAAAACGGATAAAAAAAACGAACAAAAACGGATAAAAACAGACAAAAACTTAAGAAACGGGCGAAAACGTAAAAAAACAGATAAAAACGCAAAAACAGACGAAAAACGTAAAAAGGGGGGGGGAACGGATAAGAAAACGAACGAAAATGGACAGAAACGTAAAAAAAATGGCAAAAACTATTATTAACGGAGGGACTAACTGACGAAGACTATTATTTGAAAAATAGGACTAACAGTGCAAAAATTATTAACGTAGGGACTAACGGTGCAAACACTTAACGGAGAAACTAACGGCCCATCCAAAATAGGGACTAAATGAGTGCAAAGTTTCAAAAATAGGTATCTCTGGTGTAATTAAAACGACTTAGGGACTAAACTTGAAATCTGAGCATACCACAGGGACCAAACGTGTAATTTTTTCATTGATAAATGAAGCTTAGGCAATGATTTTTTCACTCCTCTGGAGAGTCATGAGGGGTATTTATAAGCTCATTACAATATAACTATGCTACTTGTACAATAATAGTCTCTGCGGGCATAGCTATCTACGTATCTAGTCCATTTCACATGTAAGACGTTATCTTTACAAACTAGCGAGGCTAACATACCTTTTCACTTATAACTCAAGTCAAGACACTTTTTTTAGAACTCACAATTTTATTATTTTCACTTTTTCAAACCGATTAATTTTTCATTTATTTCAATAAAAAACAAATTACAATAGGAAAATTAAAAAAAAAAACAAAAAACAAAAAAAATTATACAAACATGCATACGAAAAATTAAACAAAAAAATACAGTACGAAAATAAAAAAAATACAATACGACAATTAATTGTCACGTCTATATTTTCGACCGATTTTTCTTTTTTTTGCATGTTTATCATGTAGGTATTCTCGTCCGACATCCCCACGGTGCTAGTGTCGAGAAACCTCATTTCATCCAACCGCATTATTGTCCTGTCGTTCTCCTTCGCCACCTCATACGCCAATTGAGCGGCTTCCCGTTTGAGTCTAAATTCATTTTGTTAAGCATCCTCAAAATCTTGCGAGTTACTATCCTCAGTGCTCGACGTGGTTTCCGAATTAGTCTTTTTCGCGGGATGTGTTTTGCCTGGGGACATGATCTAGGATCATGTTCGCATAACTCGGTATGTCTGGTGAGATCGATCGGATCAACGGGCTCGACCTATCCCACTTGGGTGTTTTCTCAAGATTTGTGATAACATCAAATAATCCTGAATATTAAGTGTCAATTTCCCCCGATAATGCTCGTATTTTATATTATTTATATGGATTTACGTTTGTTTTCCTCTATATTTCACTTTCAGGTAAATTACGAGCATTGGAGCTAATGAGACGCGGATTTGGAGAATCCATTGAAGATATATGATAGTATGCCCATTTTGAAGTAGTTACAGCGTAACTCCTCTCTCACATTACGCCGTAACAGAAGCGTGACTCAGAAAACCAACTCAACTGAAGATTACGGCGTAACTCCATCCTAAGATTACGCCGTAACTAATTAGGTCAAATAAGGTTTCGCGCCGCTGCAAGCTACGCCGTAACTAATTCCACAAATACGGCGTAACCATGATTTGTGAATCCCATATAAAGCATGAACCCACTAAGAAATAGTGAATCCGTAAAGAATGAACTGTATAGAAAAAAGTTAAAATACCTTCATATGTTTTTTGTTGAAACCTAGTTTATGATTTCACAAAACCAACAAGAGACATGTTTTGATCTAGCTTTTAGTTTAGTTCCAACTTTTAAACAAAATATCTAAAATCCAAGCTTTTAGGAACATCATGTGAGCTCAATTGAAAGTTAGATTATGTGTTTTTCAAAAAAAACATTTTAACAACCTCTTAATTAACACATTCAGACGCACTAACAGGTTTGGACCAAAAAGTGCGTTTTTTATTCTTTGTCATTAAGAGGCGATACTAGACGGTTAAGATTCAAAGGTTTTTTTTTTTTTTTTTTTTTTTTTTTGCCTGCTCACTAAGAGCCGGTAAAAGTTAAAAACTCTTATTGAACTAGATGTTGAAGAAGTGTCTTAACACCTCTTAATGCCTCATAATTTAAATCAATTCCAAATATCTACTCCTACCAAATTAAATAACAAAAATCAACACTAATTCTTCACATTATAAAAATGGACATGGCGAGCAAATCCATTTGCTATCCATTGTTGATTACTTGGTACTTGCTATGTGCCCAACTTTTATGGTAAAAAAATAAAAATAAAGAGGACCATGCGAGCAAATGAGTTTGCTTGCTTTCTCATTTTGTTCGGAAATTCATGCAACATGGCGAGCAAATGAGTTTTGCTTGCTATGTCAATTTGCTCGGAACTAACTAGAGAAGACATTAAAGAATGTGGCAACTCTTCTTATTACCCTCATTAAATTCATATAAAACATTTTCGTAAACTTTGTTCAGTCCATCTAGAGTATAAATGACTCCTATATTAAGTGCCTAACATGTAAAATTTGCAATCATCTTCTATTTATAATAATGTGGACTTGTATTTTGTTTGCTTATCCATTCCACAAAATAATATGGAGAGCAACTTGAGATGGCAATCAAATTATTTTGCTTGCTTATCCATTCCACAAAATAATCATGGAGAGCAAATTGACATGGAATCAACGTTTTTTTTTTCTTGCTTATCCACGTGTCAACATCCGATTAGATCAACCAAATACTCTTAAGCGAGCAAATGGCATGGAGAGCAAATTATTTTGCTTGCCAACTCCACGTGTCACATTCACGTTCAACTTGTAAAACAAAAAATTGGTACGTTTAATAATCGTATTCACTACGATCAAAATACAATTTGAGCAACTTGTTTTGCTCGCTATGTCGTTTTTGGTAACACAGAATTCTAGGGTCCAAATTCGTAAATGAGTTTTTAAATTGGCAATTCCAGAAATTTGCTCTCATAATTTTGAATTTTTTCTTTTTTCTTCATTATGTATTTTTTGTTTTTGTTTCGACTTTTCCATTCGTATAAGAAATACCTTTAAATAAAATCACCCCATATATTTTGTTAAATAAAAAACGTACAAGATGATTAAAGTTATAGGTGAAAATTCGTATTAGAATGTTATAACATAATCCAAACACATTTTACATGATAATCTAACAAATTATGTCAACTTTTAAGAAAAAAACAAACACTTTATATGAGTCAGATTCATATTTCTCGGCTTCTTATTCACATTAGATGTAATCCGATTCACACATTTTAACCACATATTCAATTTCAAATATGCAAATGACATTTAAATTCAAAGCTTTTTAATAAACAAACAACACCTAAGTTTAACAACCGTCAAACTAAAGTGTTAAATGTATAAATCATTTCGTACACTTCCCACATACAGGACATAGAACCGATGGAATATCAATGCCACGAGCATCCAGGTTCACACGAGTTGGCAATTTATCAATCGAAAGTCTCCAACCCATGATATTCACTTTAATTGGAACTAACTTACTCCACCTGGTAACTTTAATGTCTGAAATAAGTAACTTTTTATCAATGGCCAAACGAGCAGATTTCACAGTGAAGTTACCCATCCCCTTCAAGGCCCATGTCCAACGATCCTCCATCGAGGAGAGACAAACCGAAGATAACATTCGTTGCATCGATGTCCACTGCTCACTTTCTACGCCCCCTCTCGGTGCTCGACGTAACGAAGTTGTACCATTTCCTTGAGCTTTCTTGAAAGCCACCGTAGCGTACTTCTCCGTTTCCAAGGCATACACTCTTGGAAATCTATCCTTTAACGAGTTGTCTCCATACCAAATATTTGTCCAGAAATTAGTGTTTTGGCCATCTCCAATCTTCCTTTTGCAACAAGCCAACAAATCCACACCTTGATCCTTAAGATTAGAAACAACCTTCATGATATTTACCCACGCTAAATTTGGATGCGACTTTCGAATGTTACAGTTTCGATTTCAATAGTTTTTTTGTTAGATTTTAATAATTTTTCCATTCTTCATAATTGCCTGACATAATTCTGGGAGACTGTTATGAGTTTTTTTGCTCTATTGTAAATTTGTCAATGATTTATATATGGAAACCAAGCTAATTTTGCCATGTTTGAAATATTTTTTTAAATTATTGGAATTTATGTGATTAAATCAGTGCTGTAATTGGCTGTTATTAAGAAAACGTGTAGAGACTTTTGAACCGGAATATTTTGAATAAAATTTTGGAAAGTGTGCCAAGCTTTTACAACAAGATTTCTGTTTTAATTTACCCCTTTCCTTTCTTGCAGCTTGTTCCAATTTCAAAATTTAATCAGTTACCATTGTTATCAAACTTAATATTGATGGGATCAAATCACTCTGCAAGTTATCAAATTCGAAGGTACTCAAAAATCTGTTAGCTGAAGCAACATGTCCTGTGATAAATCACGTATAGTTTTCTAATTTATGCTATTCCGTACGTATTACATTTTTTATGATTTGTAGTTGATTATTTTCTTCACAAGACTAATTGTTCAACATTTCATACTCATCTAATTCATTTGTATCTTTCTAGACGGTTCAAGTTTGATTACAGTTGGTTAGTAGAGTTTATATTTCTTGATTAAAAATTATTGATTAGTCTTACAATTTATCATGTGATACTTAATTGCTCACTTAATGTACATGGTTTTTTTGCTATTTTTTTGCTTTTGCAGATAACTTAGGCGTCAACTTGAAACTAATTTGATTTGAATGATATGATTGGCTATGCAGATGGCTTCCTTTCATTTTCAAGGTATTATTAAGTGTTATGTTATAAATATATGCATACAAACTCTATGTAGAAATGCTCGTGAGAATATATACTTTTTATTCGATTGAGTCTTCTATTGTTTGCATCTTGGGTGATGGTAACTTAGTCAAGTGTAATTAAAAATTGTTGTCGTCAATCACTTTAAAAAAATGAACTCATTAAAAGTGTTTGTAATCACGTTCTGCACATTAAAAGTGAGCAATGATTTGCTGGACCGTGGATGCTTACTTGTGCACTTGACTATGTTAGTCTAATACTCTAATCTTGAAATGATTCAGTAGCCACGTTCGAAAGTTTTTAACTATATGATCGTTGGGAAAGTGTGGTTATTTTTATAATGTTCTTAAAAAAATTAGTGAGGAATTTATTATAATTGATGCTTTATGCGAAATTCAATTTCATTGCCACGCTTAAGAGCTTAGAGTTATGTCATCGTTGGGCAAGTTTGATTGTTTTTATAATGTTTTCAAAGTTTTAGTGAGAAATTTATAATGATTGATAATTTATATCCCCAAGTCAGAGTAATAATAATACCATATGTTAGGGTATTTTGTTTTCCTAAAGGTAATGCGCCTTATTTTTCTATTGAACTCGGCTACTCACGAATTCTAAAAGCGCGAATGGGGGTGGTATTTTACTTACCATGAAGTTTGCAAGGAAAGCAGCTTGCTAAAGTTCTGTTATTTGTTCTTCAAACTGTATTATCTTAGCTATCTTATTGGTTTTAAAATCCAATGTTAATCTTTTTTTAGCCATCTTCAAATCACAATTGACTTTTTTTTTTCTTTTACTTTTGTTTTTCAACTTTTCAGCTTCCGCAATGAAGTGCAAGACCACATAAAACTTAAGGGGCACCGAAGATGCTCTCTCGACTAAAACATTCACCGGTGAGTATACTTTTAGCTTATAGTTTGACATTTCGCTAAATATCACAATGTATTTTGTATAACCAACAACTAACAGTTCTACATGCTATAAGATTGATAGTAAAATATACGAGTTAACTAAAGCTAATATGAATCCTTTTATCCTTTAGTTATATAAAACTTTACTTTAGTTGTGTTACAAGTTTAATGTTGCTTTGTTATTATATATTGTGGGTGTAGTTGACTATGGCAAGAATTTGACTTTGGCTAACGAAGATCAACTCAACTTTCAAATTATAAAGACTCCAGAACGGCGAGTCTAACAAATTCACTAATAGAGAGAATAAAAGCCTAAAAGGTTAGTTGCATTAGGAAGAGTTGCATTTAATGATTGTTGTATATAGAATTGGCAAAATGAGCGGGTTAGCTAACAGGTCAAAATGGTTTATATTTTGTACACATCTAAACAAGATGTGTAAACTGTACGGACTACAACAAGGATTCGTCTATCTAATCTAATTTGATATAAGGACCATATTTTCATCTTGGTTAGTGTTATTTTTATCAAATGGTTACAGTTTTTATAGCTTCCTTAAATGTTAGGCTAAATCTTAACATCACCATATTGTATGTTTTATTCTTTAATTCACTCATATTAGTGTAGTGTTTGAAAAATAGTTGTGAACCTGGGATTGGGATTACTTTTTTTTAATGGTTTCTAAAGTCGTGTAATGATGTTTCAAAGAAATTGTATGTACAATATGTTATGCTCTCAACATCTTCTGTCCATGATGAACCACATGGTTACAATGCTACTCAATAAGTCAATTGTGCATAATATGATTATGTAGAAAATAGGTTGTTGCTATGTAATGTACGAGAGATTTTACCCGCTTTTATGTTGAAAGAACTGACCAACACACGTGAAGAGTTGAAAAAGTTGGTTAAAAGGCATCTGTGTTAAACAGATAAATTGAGACTACGGGATATAGCGGGTCACGGGTTTGGCAACACAGTCACACATGTTGCAAAAGATGAATGATTGTCGGATTGGGTGACGATTAAAAGGTCTGTGATACTAATAAGAAAATGCCAGAGCTAGGGCTATAGTTCTTTCATATGCTCTAACTTTTATACATTGCCAGTGCATGTTGTAAAAGATGAATTGATGGACTAACTGACGGTACTAAGGGCACGTTTGATAGATAGAGAATAGAAATCTAGAAAAATTAAATTGGTTGAGAAATTTAAGTTTTCCGGTGTTTGGTAACAACAAAGAAATTAACCAAATAAAATTTTGAAAAAATAAATGTTCTTTTTGCTTGCTAACAACAAGAAAGAAATCAAAATAAATTTCAATTACGAAGGTACCATCAATTTGTTTCAGTTACAAGTAATCCGTATCTATATGAACAAAGCAAAAAAAAAAAAAAAGAAAAAAAAAAAAAAAAAAAAAAACCATCGATTTACCAAAGAAAAAGGGTATGTGAAACCCAATTAAGAATTTGAATCAAGTTATTGAGATACAAAATCATGCATAAGACAATTCAAAATCTTATACCGCTAATTACATAACACTCTCTAATAAAAGAATAATGATAACTCTTGTGCGTTTTTCATGAACAAAGACCTAATAAATTGAGATATTTTTGATGAAATTAAAGAGATGCCTAACAAATACAATCGGATCAGTTTTCATGTGTGGGGTAGATATGTTGATGAAATGCAAGCAGATGGCAACCCAAAAAAAATGGATGTGATTTGCACACTCTAATAATGGGACACTCAAATTTTGAGTATTTGAACATTTATATCCTTACAGGATAAACATAACTAAAAATAATATGAGAGTATAAATGTTTAAACACTCAAAATTTGAGTGTCCCAATTATTTATGAAAATGTGCAAATCACCTCCCAAAAGAAAATGAAACGATGTAGACAGCAATGGATTTGAGGAAAATAGTGGATTTGGGGGTTAGGGTTCTTTGATTTATGTAAAAGGGAGTTGCTCTGAGTTAAACTATAAACTTTTGTCCTCTCTTTATGTTTTCGTGTTATTAATGTATATGCTTAGATGTTCAAATTAACCTAGTTTAATATTTTAACTATACTCTTATATGAATGACCGAATAAAGAAGAAAAAGAAGCCCACTTTAATCATCTATCATGGATATATACATAAAATGACCGAAATAAGAAATGGCTAATTTGAAGTCTAAATTTTTTTTAGAGGTGCATCGGATTACCATAACAAAAGTTTTCATCTGTCATGTAAGAAAAAAAATTGAAAATAGTTATTTGCGACGAAAAGAATAACCTCGTGAATACAACGATAAATGTTGTATTCACAAAATGAAATGAAATGAAAAAAAAAAAAAAAAAAAAAAAAAAAAAAAAAAAAAAAAAAAAACATGATACGGAGTAAAAGATAAATAATTTTACCCAACTTTTTTACAAACGAGCTAATAATTTATAAGCAAATGCATTTATTTATTGGTTTTATTGAATTCAATATGTATTTCACAAAAATGTCATGTAAATGCGGTTACGGCTCAAGTTGTCAACAAGCGAATTAACATTTTTTTTGCATTTTCGCAACAAATACAATTTTCAAGTTATTAATAAGTAAATTAACATGTCCTTGCATTTTCGCAACAGATACAATTTTTATTTTTTCTTTTTTTTTTTTTGTAAAGAATTTTACCCTAGATAATAAACAAACTCAAGTTCATCAACTCAAAAAAGAGAGGTGATACTCACACCACATTTTTTGATTATTGCACCACAATCTGTGCATTGCAATTTGTACAGTACAAACTATAATGCATAGATTGTGGTGCAATAATCAAAAAATGCGGCGTGAGTATCAATTCCCCTCAAAAAACTATAGTATGTGGTTATGCAATATGATTACATATTATTATTATTTTTATTACACATATATTTCATTTCTACTAATTTGTTTTTCATCTGATATTCTAATGGATCATTACATAATATATAAATAATTATCTATATTTTTTTACCATTTTTTTTAAATACCCGTGCATTTCACGGGTCTTTTAGCTAGTATATTGTATAATTAACTTATGCATCGACATATATATTTAACAACTTCAATTAATGTAATGATTAAAACTCTTCTCGATGCAAAAATACAATCAATAAATCATATGGTACAAATTAAACAAACTATGAGAATATATTTTTTAAGTACTCTAATCAAACACACTAAAACACTCATGAAATAAAATTAATACAATCTATCAAAAATAAATTAAATGGCATGTGTACTTTTAATATAATATAATTTATCAATGTTTGAAGTTAATAGAACTTAAAATTCTTGTATTTAATAAAGTTATTGTTACGGAAAACGCATTATTAAAAAGCATTGTTTGTCAAAAAAGTTTAATTACACAGTATCTGTCTTCGTAACCCGCTACTTACTAGTTTTACTTTGATGCATATATGGATACTTTTGGATGATAAAGTTATCAAAAACATAAATAATTCATCCTTTGTACCACAGAAAGTAATGCAATTATTTTTCTTATCTACATGTTATTCATGTGTTCGAGGCTTATACCCCATGACATAGACTAGTAAAAGTAGTAATATGCCAATTGAAATTATTAGAGCTCTATACGATATAACATTATTAACAACAAAAGGTAATGTCATCTCGAGGTAAAATCAAATGAGGAATATAATTAAGATAAGAAGGATAAGAAGAAACCACAACCACAAATAGTAGATGCATCCATAAAAATAGATGCATCTCCTTATATTTTCTTTTTCTTTAATTGATTTATGTGGCTACAATTCTTTCTCACTCTTCTCATTTAAATAATTCTTCTCACTAGATCCATACTCATCTCATCTCAGCGTCATTTCTCAGTATTTCAAGTTTTAATACAAACACACCAAAAATCCCCAAAACTCATAACACCATTAACACCAATCTTTTGAGATCCACCATTTTTTTAAACAAAATAATATTGCATTCATTCAACTAAAATACATATTACAATACCAAAACAAAAACAAAAAATACGAAAAAAAACATACGCAAATTTAAAAAAAAAAAAACGAAAAATAACGAAGACGACCGATTGCGGGGGCGTTGCAAGTTATCTGTTTTATTTATTTATTTATTTATTATTATTTTTTTTTCTGCATTTCGATGATGTAGGCACCGTCCTCCGACAAATCCTTGGTGCTAGTAGCGAGAAATTTTATTTCTTTCAATTTCATTATTGTTCGGTGTTTCTCTTTCGCCACCTCATACACCAATTGAGCGGTTCCCGTTTTAGTCAAAAATCATTTTGCATAGCATCCCCAAATTCCAACGGGTTACTTCCCGCGTTGCTCAACATGGTTTCGGATTTAGCTTGTTTGGAGAGACGTGGTTAGCCGGGAGGGTGCGGTCTCAGATCTTCTCCGAATAGCTCGTCATGTCCGGTGAGATCAACCAGATTAACTGCCTTGACTGCGTCCTACTTGGAGTTTTTTTTAATAGTTTTCACGTGTCTTCTTGAGAAAACGGTCTTCCTCTTAACTCGTCACGATATGCGCTCCGAACACGGTTCATAAAATCAAGCTCGTTTTTTCCACTATGACCGCCCAAATGTTTGTAGATTGCGTTGAAATTTTGGTAATTATGGTCTAACGTATGCCACTTATTTGTCACCATGTCTTTGTTACATTTGGAAATTAGATTTGTTGAACTCGAGGAGAACCTTGTACCAAATCAAATCGTTGTTTTGGTCGACTTCGACTTTGTATCCTCGAAAACGACAACGTAACAAACGGTTAATGCGTTTCCTCCGACGGTATCTAACGAAAGGTACATATTTTTGAAACCTTGCACTCATCTAGTCCGTATTTTGGATGGGCCCTGTGGTATGCTCAGATTTCAAGTTTAGTCCCTAAGTCGTTTTAATTACACCAAAGATACATATTTTTGAAACCTTGCACTCATCTAGTCTCTATTTTGGATGGGCCGTTAGTTTCTCTGTTAAGTGTTTGCACCGTTAGTCCCTGCGTTAATAATCTTTTAGTCCTATTTTTTCAAATAATAGTTTTCGCCAATTAGTCCCTCCGTTAATAATAGTTTTCGCCCATTTTTTTTACCTTTTTTTTCCGTTTTCGTTCGTTTTTTATCCTTTTCCCCCCGTTTTTTTTACGTTTTTCGTCCATTTTTTACGTTTTTATCCGTCTTCGTCTGTTTTTATATGTTTTCGTCCGTTTTATTTCATTTTCGTTCATTTCTATAAGTTTTTACGTATGTTTTTTAAGTTTTTTGTCCGTTTTCATTTGTTTTTTATCCGTTTTCGCACGATTTTTACGTTTTTATAGGTTTTCGCCCGTTTTTTCCTTTTTTTTTATCCATTTTTGTTCGTTTTTATCCGTTTTCCTCCATTTTTTACGTTTTTGTATGTTTTCATTCGTTTTTTATCCGTTTTCGCCCTTTTTTACGTTTTCATCCGTTTTTTAAGTTTTTATCCGTTTTCATCTATTGTTATATGTTTGCGTCCGTTTTAATACATTTTCATCAGTTTTTATATGTTTTTGTCCATTTTTATATGTTTTCGTCTTTATTTTTACGTTTTTATCCGTTATTATATGTTTTTGTCTGTTTTCATCTGTTTTTATACGTATTTTTAGACAAAAACATAAAAAAACGGACGAAAACGTAAAAAAAGAGGCGAAAACTACTTAGAAACGGACGAAAGCGTATAAAAACAGAAAAAACGTAAAAGAAGGACGAAAACTTATAAAACAGACAAAAAAGTAAAAAAAAAACTGACAAAAACGTAAAAAATTGGATGAAACCATATAAAAACGAACGAACACGGATAAAATACAAACAAAAACATAAAAAAACGGAAGAATACATATAAAAACAGACGAAAACGAATAAAATCATTAAAAAAAACGGACGTAAAACGTAAAAAAAGAGCGAAAACGGATAAAAAACGAACGAAAAAAGGATAAAATGGATAAAAACGTAAAAACCGGATGAAAAGCGTAAAACAACGGACGAAAACATATAAAAACATAAAAAAGGTAAAAATGAATAAAAACGGACAAAAGCGTAAAAAAAGGGCGAAAATGGATTAAAAAATAAACGAAAACGTGTAAAAACAGACAAAACGTAAAAAAGGGCGAAAACGGATAAAACGGACAAAACGTAAAAAACGGACGAAAACATATAAAAACATAAAAAACGTGCGAAAACGAATACAAAACAAATGAAAACGGACAAAAAAGTAAAATACGGGTGAAAACGGATAAAAAAACGAACGTAAACGGATAAAAATAGACAAAAAACGTAAAGAACGGGTGAAGATGTAAAAAAACGGACGAAAACGGATAAAAACGGACAAAAACGTAAAAAAAACGGACGAAAACATATAAAGATGTAAAAAACGTGCGAAAACGAATAAAAACGTAATAAAACGGATAAAAAAACGAACAAAAACGGATAAAAACAGACAAAAACTTAAGAAACGGGCGAAAACGTAAAAAAACAGATAAAAACGCAAAAACAGACGAAAAACGTAAAAAGGGGGGGGGAACGGATAAGAAAACGAACGAAAATGGGCAGAAACGTAAAAAAAATGGCAAAAACTATTATTAACGGAGGGACTAACTGACGAAGACTATTATTTGAAAAATAGGACTAACAGTGCAAAAATTATTAACGTAGGGACTAACGGTGCAAACACTTAACGGAGAAACTAACGGCCCATCCAAAATAGGGACTAAATGAGTGCAAAGTTTCAAAAATAGGTATCTCTGGTGTAATTAAAACGACTTAGGGACTAAACTTGAAATCTGAGCATACCACAGGGACCAAACGTGTAATTTTTTCATTGATAAATGAAGCTTAGGCAATGATTTTTTCACTCCTCTGGAGAGTCATGAGGGGTATTTATAAGCTCATTACAATATAACTATGCTACTTGTACAATAATAGTCTCTGCGGGCATAGCTATCTACGTATCTAGTCCATTTCACATGTAAGACTAACTCTTTACAAACTAGCGAGGCTAACATACCTTTTCACTTATAACTCAAGTCAAGACACTTTTTTAGAACTCACAATTTTATTATTTTCACTTTTTCAAACCGATTAATTTTTCATTTATTTCAATAAAAAACAAATTACAATAGGAAAATTAAAAAAAAACAAAAAACAAAAAAAATTATACAAACATGCATACGAAAAATTAAACAAAAAAATACAGTACGAAAATAAAAAAAATACAATACGACAATTAATTGTCACGTCTATATTTTCGACCGATTTTTCTTTTTTTTGCATGTTTATCATGTAGGTATTCTCGTCCGACATCCCCACGGTGCTAGTGTCGAGAAACCTCATTTCATCCAACCGCATTATTGTCCTGTCGTTCTCCTTCGCCACCTCATACGCCAATTGAGCGGCTTCCCGTTTGAGTCTAAATTCATTTTGTTAAGCATCCTCAAAATCTTGCGAGTTACTATCCTCAGTGCTCGACGTGGTTTCCGAATTAGTCTTTTTCGCGGGATGTGTTTTGCCTGGGGACATGATCTAGGATCATGTTCGCATAACTCGGTATGTCTGGTGAGATCGATCGGATCAACGGGCTCGACCTATCCCACTTGGGTGTTTTCTCAAGATTTGTGATAACATCAAATAATCCTGAATATTAAGTGTCAATTTCCCCCGATAATGCTCGTATTTTATATTATTTATATGGATTTACGTTTGTTTTCCTCTATATTTCACTTTCAGGTAAATTACGAGCATTGGAGCTAATGAGACGCGGATTTGGAGAATCCATTGAAGATATATGATAGTATGCCCATTTTGAAGTAGTTACAGCGTAACTCCTCTCTCACATTACGCCGTAACAGAAGCGTGACTCAGAAAACCAACTCAACTGAAGATTACGGCGTAACTCCATCCTAAGATTACGCCGTAACTAATTAAGTCAAATAAGGTTTCGCGCCGCTGCAAGCTACGCCGTAACTAATTCCACAAATACGGCGTAACCATGATTTGTGAATCCCATATAAAGCATGAACCCACTAAGAAATAGTGAATCCGTAAAGAATGAACTGTATAGAAAAAAGTTAAAATACCTTCATATGTTTTTTGTTGAAACCTAGTTTATGATTTCACAAAACCAACAAGAGACATGTTTTGATCTAGCTTTTAGTTTAGTTCCAACTTTTAAACAAAATATCTAAAATCCAAGCTTTTAGGAACATCATGTGAGCTCAATTGAAAGTTAGATTATGTGTTTTTCAAAAAAAACATTTTAACAACCTCTTAATTAACACATTCAGACGCACTAACAGGTTTGGACCAAAAAGTGCGTTTTTTATTCTTTGTCATTAAGAGGCGATACTAGACGGTTAAGATTCAAAGGTTTTTTTTTTTTTTTTTTTTTTTTTTGCCTGCTCACTAAGAGCCGGTAAAAGTTAAAAACTCTTATTGAACTAGATGTTGAAGAAGTGTCTTAACACCTCTTAATGCCTCATAATTTAAATCAATTCCAAATATCTACTCCTACCAAATTAAATAACAAAAATCAACACTAATTCTTCACATTATAAAAATGGACATGGCGAGCAAATCCATTTGCTATCCATTGTTGATTACTTGGTACTTGCTATGTGCCCAACTTTTATGGTAAAAAAATAAAAATAAAGAGGACCATGCGAGCAAATGAGTTTGCTTGCTTTCTCATTTTGTTCGGAAATTCATGCAACATGGCGAGCAAATGAGTTTTGCTTGCTATGTCAATTTGCTCGGAACTAACTAGAGAAGACATTAAAGAATGTGGCAACTCTTCTTATTACCCTCATTAAATTCATATAAAACATTTTCGTAAACTTTGTTCAGTCCATCTAGAGTATAAATGACTCCTATATTAAGTGCCTAACATGTAAAATTTGCAATCATCTTCTATTTATAATAATGTGGACTTGTATTTTGTTTGCTTATCCATTCCACAAAATAATATGGAGAGCAACTTGAGATGGCAATCAAATTATTTTGCTTGCTTATCCATTCCACAAAATAATCATGGAGAGCAAATTGACATGGAATCAACGTTTTTTTTTCTTGCTTATCCACGTGTCAACATCCGATTAGATCAACCAAATACTCTTAAGCGAGCAAATGGCATGGAGAGCAAATTATTTTGCTTGCCAACTCCACGTGTCACATTCACGTTCAACTTGTAAAACAAAAAATTGGTACGTTTAATAATCGTATTCACTACGATCAAAATACAATTTGAGCAACTTGTTTTGCTCGCTATGTCGTTTTTGGTAACACAGAATTCTAGGGTCCAAATTCGTAAATGAGTTTTTAAATTGGCAATTCCAGAAATTTGCTCTCATAATTTTGAATTTTTTCTTTTTTCTTCATTATGTATTTTTTGTTTTTGTTTCGACTTTTCCATTCGTATAAGAAATACCTTTAAATAAAATCACCCCATATATTTTGTTAAATAAAAAACGTACAAGATGATTAAAGTTATAGGTGAAAATTCGTATTAGAATGTTATAACATAATCCAAACACATTTTACATGATAATCTAACAAATTATGTCAACTTTTAAGAAAAAAACAAACACTTTATATGAGTCAGATTCATATTTCTCGGCTTCTTATTCACATTAGATGTAATCCGATTCACACATTTTAACCACATATTCAATTTCAAATATGCAAATGACATTTAAATTCAAAGCTTTTTAATAAACAAACAACACCTAAGTTTAACAACCGTCAAACTAAAGTGTTAAATGTATAAATCATTTCGTACACTTCCCACATACAGGACATAGAACCGATGGAATATCAATGCCACGAGCATCCAGGTTCACACGAGTTGGCAATTTATCAATCGAAAGTCTCCAACCCATGATATTCACTTTAATTGGAACTAACTTACTCCACCTGGTAACTTTAATGTCTGAAATAAGTAACTTTTTATCAATGGCCAAACGAGCAGATTTCACAGTGAAGTTACCCATCCCCTTCAAGGCCCATGTCCAACGATCCTCCATCGAGGAGAGACAAACCGAAGATAACATTCGTTGCATCGATGTCCACTGCTCACTTTCTACGCCCCCTCTCGGTGCTCGACGTAACGAAGTTGTACCATTTCCTTGAGCTTTCTTGAAAGCCACCGTAGCGTACTTCTCCGTTTCCAAGGCATACACTCTTGGAAATCTATCCTTTAACGAGTTGTCTCCATACCAAATATTTGTCCAGAAATTAGTGTTTTGGCCATCTCCAATCTTCCTTTTGCAACAAGCCAACAAATCCACACCTTGATCCTTAAGATTAGAAACAACCTTCATGATATTTACCCACGCTAAATTTGGATGCGACTTTCGAATGTTACAGTTTCGATTTCAATAGTTTTTTTGTTAGATTTTAATAATTTTTCCATTCTTCATAATTGCCTGACATAATTCTGGGAGACTGTTATGAGTTTTTTTGCTCTATTGTAAATTTGTCAATGATTTATATATGGAAACCAAGCTAATTTTGCCATGTTTGAAATATTTTTTTAAATTATTGGAATTTATGTGATTAAATCAGTGCTGTAATTGGCTGTTATTAAGAAAACGTGTAGAGACTTTTGAACCGGAATATTTTGAATAAAATTTTGGAAAGTGTGCCAAGCTTTTACAACAAGATTTCTGTTTTAATTTACCCCTTTCCTTTCTTGCAGCTTGTTCCAATTTCAAAATTTAATCAGTTACCATTGTTATCAAACTTAATATTGATGGGATCAAATCACTCTGCAAGTTATCAAATTCGAAGGTACTCAAAAATCTGTTAGCTGAAGCAACATGTCCTGTGATAAATCACGTATAGTTTTCTAATTTATGCTATTCCGTACGTATTACATTTTTTATGATTTGTAGTTGATTATTTTCTTCACAAGACTAATTGTTCAACATTTCATACTCATCTAATTCATTTGTATCTTTCTAGACGGTTCAAGTTTGATTACAGTTGGTTAGTAGAGTTTATATTTCTTGATTAAAAATTATTGATTAGTCTTACAATTTATCATGTGATACTTAATTGCTCACTTAATGTACATGGTTTTTTTGCTATTTTTTTGCTTTTGCAGATAACTTAGGCGTCAACTTGAAACTAATTTGATTTGAATGATATGATTGGCTATGCAGATGGCTTCCTTTCATTTTCAAGGTATTATTAAGTGTTATGTTATAAATATATGCATACAAACTCTATGTAGAAATGCTCGTGAGAATATATACTTTTTATTCGATTGAGTCTTCTATTGTTTGCATCTTGGGTGATGGTAACTTAGTCAAGTGTAATTAAAAATTGTTGTCGTCAATCACTTTAAAAAAATGAACTCATTAAAAGTGTTTGTAATCACGTTCTGCACATTAAAAGTGAGCAATGATTTGCTGGACCGTGGATGCTTACTTGTGCACTTGACTATGTTAGTCTAATACTCTAATCTTGAAATGATTCAGTAGCCACGTTCGAAAGTTTTTAACTATATGATCGTTGGGAAAGTGTGGTTATTTTTATAATGTTCTTAAAAAAATTAGTGAGGAATTTATTATAATTGATGCTTTATGCGAAATTCAATTTCATTGCCACGCTTAAGAGCTTATAGTTATGTCATCGTTGGGCAAGTTTGATTGTTTTTATAATGTTTTCAAAGTTTTAGTGAGAAATTTATAATGATTGATAATTTATATCCCCAAGTCAGAGTAATAATAATACCATATGTTAGGGTATTTTGTTTTCCTAAAGGTAATGCGCCTTATTTTTCTATTGAACTCGGCTACTCACGAATTCTAAAAGCGCGAATGGGGGTGGTATTTTACTTACTATGAAGTTTGCAAGGAAAGCAGCTTGCTAAAGTTCTGTTATTTGTTCTTCAAACTGTATTATCTTAGCTATCTTATTGGTTTTAAAATCCAATGTTAATCTTTTTTTAGCCATCTTCAAATCACAATTGACTTTTTTTTTTCTTTTACTTTTGTTTTTCAACTTTTCAGCTTCCGCAATGAAGTGCAAGACCACATAAAACTTAAGGGGCACCGAAGATGCTCTCTCGACTAAAACATTCACCGGTGAGTATACTTTTAGCTTATAGTTTGACATTTCGCTAAATATCACAATGTATTTTGTATAACCAACAACTAACAGTTCTACATGCTATAAGATTGATAGTAAAATATACGAGTTAACTAAAGCTAATATGAATCCTTTTATCCTTTAGTTATATAAAACTTTACTTTAGTTGTGTTACAAGTTTAATGTTGCTTTGTTATTATATATTGTGGGTGTAGTTGACTATGGCAAGAATTTGACTTTGGCTAACGAAGATCAACTCAACTTTCAAATTATAAAGACTCCAGAACGGCGAGTCTAACAAATTCACTAATAGAGAGAATAAAAGCCTAAAAGGTTAGTTGCATTAGGAAGAGTTGCATTTAATGATTGTTGTATATAGAATTGGCAAAATGAGCGGGTTAGCTAACAGGTCAAAATGGTTTATATTTTGTACACATCTAAACAAGATGTGTAAACTGTACGGACTACAACAAGGATTCGTCTATCTAATCTAATTTGATATAAGGACCATATTTTCATCTTGGTTAGTGTTATTTTTATCAAATGGTTACAGTTTTTATAGCTTCCTTAAATGTTAGGCTAAATCTTAACATCACCATATTGTATGTTTTATTCTTTAATTCACTCATATTAGTGTAGTGTTTGAAAAATAGTTGTGAACCTGGGATTGGGATTACTTTTTTTTAATGGTTTCTAAAGTCGTGTAATGATGTTTCAAAGAAATTGTATGTACAATATGTTATGCTCTCAACATCTTCTGTCCATGATGAACCACATGGTTACAATGCTACTCAATAAGTCAATTGTGCATAATATGATTATGTAGAAAATAGGTTGTTGCTATGTAATGTACGAGAGATTTTACCCGCTTTTATGTTGAAAGAACTGACCAACACACGTGAAGAGTTGAAAAAGTTGGTTAAAAGGCATCTGTGTTAAACAGATAAATTGAGACTACGGGATATAGCGGGTCACGGGTTTGGCAACACAGTCACACATGTTGCAAAAGATGAATGATTGTCGGATTGGGTGACGATTAAAAGGTCTGTGATACTAATAAGAAAATGCCAGAGCTAGGGCTATAGTTCTTTCATATGCTCTAACTTTTATACATTGCCAGTGCATGTTGTAAAAGATGAATTGATGGACTAACTGACGGTACTAAGGGCACGTTTGATAGATAGAGAATAGAAATCTAGAAAAATTAAATTGGTTGAGAAATTTAAGTTTTCCGGTGTTTGGTAACAACAAAGAAATTAACCAAATAAAATTTTGAAAAAATAAATGTTCTTTTTGCTTGCTAACAACAAGAAAGAAATCAAAATAAATTTCAATTACGAAGGTACCATCAATTTGTTTCAGTTACAAGTAATCCGTATCTATATGAACAAAGCAAAAAAAAAAAAAAAAAAAAAAAAAAAAAAAAAAAAAAAAACCATCGATTTACCAAAGAAAAAGGGTATGTGAAACCCAATTAAGAATTTGAATCAAGTTATTGAGATACAAAATCATGCATAAGACAATTCAAAATCTTATACCGCTAATTACATAACACTCTCTAATAAAAGAATAATGATAACTCTTGTGCGTTTTTCATGAACAAAGACCTAATAAATTGAGATATTTTTGATGAAATTAAAGAGATGCCTAACAAATACAATCGGATCAGTTTTCATGTGTGGGGTAGATATGTTGATGAAATGCAAGCAGATGGCAACCCAAAAAAAATGGATGTGATTTGCACACTCTAATAATGGGACACTCAAATTTTGAGTATTTGAACATTTATATCCTTACAGGATAAACATAACTAAAAATAATATGAGAGTATAAATGTTTAAACACTCAAAATTTGAGTGTCCCAATTATTTATGAAAATGTGCAAATCACCTCCCAAAAGAAAATGCAACGACGTAGACAGCAATGGATTTGAGGAAAATAGTGGATTTGGGGGTTAGGGTTCTTTGATTTATGTAAAAGGGAGTTGCTCTGAGTTAAACTATAAACTTTTGTCCTCTCTTTATGTTTTCGTGTTATTAATGTATATGCTTAGATGTTCAAATTAACCTAGTTTAATATTTTAACTATACTCTTATATGAATGACCGAATAAAGAAGAAAAAGAAGCCCACTTTAATCATCTATCATGGATATATACATAAAATGACCGAAATAAGAAATGGCTAATTTGAAGTCTAAATTTTTTTTAGAGGTGCATCGGATTACCATAACAAAAGTTTTCATCTGTCATGTAAGAAAAAAAATTGAAAATAGTTATTTGCGACGAAAAGAATAACCTCGTGAATACAACGATAAATGTTGTATTCACAAAATGAAATGAAATGAAAAAAAAAAAAACATGATACGGAGTAAAAGATAAATAATTTTACCCAACTTTTTTACAAACGAGCTACTAATTTATAAGCAAATGCATTTATTTATTGGTTTTATTGAATTCAATATGTATTTCACAAAAATGTCATGTAAATGCGGTTACGGCTCAAGTTGTCAACAAGCGAATTAACATTTTTTTTGCATTTTCGCAACAAATACAATTTTCAAGTTATTAATAAGTAAATTAACATGTCCTTGCATTTTCGCAACAGATACAATTTTTATTTTTTCTTTTTTTTTTGTAAAGAATTTTACCCTAGATAATAAACAAACTCAAGTTCATCAACTCAAAAAAGAGAGGTGATACTCACACCACATTTTTTGATTATTGCACCACAATCTGTGCATTGCAATTTGTACAGTACAAACTATAATGCATAGATTGTGGTGCAATAATCAAAAAATGCGGCGTGAGTATCAATTCCCCTCAAAAAACTATAGTATGTGGTTATGCAATATGATTACATATTATTATTATTTTTATTACACATATATTTCATTTCTACTAATTTGTTTTTCATCTGATATTCTAATGGATCATTACATAATATATAAATAATTATCTATATTTTTTTACCATTTTTTTTAAATACCCGTGCATTTCACGGGTCTTTTAGCTAGTATATTGTATAATTAACTTATGCATCGACATATATATTTAACAACTTCAATTAATGTAATGATTAAAACTCTTCTCGATGCAAAAATACAATCAATAAATCATATGGTACAAATTAAACAAACTATGAGAATATATTTTTTAAGTACTCTAATCAAACACACTAAAACACTCATGAAATAAAATTAATACAATCTATCAAAAATAAATTAAATGGCATGTGTACTTTTAATATAATATAATTTATCAATGTTTGAAGTTAATAGAACTTAAAATTCTTGTATTTAATAAAGTTATTGTTACGGAAAACGCATTATTAAAAAGCATTGTTTGTCAAAAAAGTTTAATTACACAGTATCTGTCTTCGTAACCCGCTACTTACTAGTTTTACTTTGATGCATATATGGATACTTTTGGATGATAAAGTTATCAAAAACATAAATAATTCATCCTTTGTACCACAGAAAGTAATGCAATTATTTTTCTTATCTACATGTTATTCATGTGTTCGAGGCTTATACCCCATGACATAGACTAGTAAAAGTAGTAATATGCCAATTGAAATTATTAGAGCTCTATACGATATAACATTATTAACAACAAAAGGTAATGTCATCTCGAGGTAAAATCAAATGAGGAATATAATTAAGATAAGAAGGATAAGAAGAAACCACAACCACAAATAGTAGATGCATCCATAAAAATAGATGCATCTCCTTATATTTTCTTTTTCTTTAATTGATTTATGTGGCTACAATTCTTTCTCACTCTTCTCATTTAAATAATTCTTCTCACTAGATCCATACTCATCTCATCTCAGCGTCATTTCTCAGTATTTCAAGTTTTAATACAAACACACCAAAAATCCCCAAAACTCATAACACCATTAACACCAATCTTTTGAGATCCACCATTTTTTTAAACAAAATAATATTGCATTCATTCAACTAAAATACATATTACAATACCAAAACAAAAACAAAAAATACGAAAAAAAACATACGCAAATTTAAAAAAAAAAAAAAACGAAAAATAACGAAGACGACCGATTGCGGGGGCGTTGCAAGTTATCTGTTTTATTTATTTATTTATTTATTATTTTTTTTTTCTGCATTTCGATGATGTAGGCACCGTCCTCCGACAAATCCTTGGTGCTAGTAGCGAGAAATTTTATTTCTTTCAATTTCATTATTGTTCGGTGTTTCTCTTTCGCCACCTCATACACCAATTGAGCGGTTCCCGTTTTAGTCAAAAATCATTTTGCATAGCATCCCCAAATTCCAACGGGTTACTTCCCGCGTTGCTCAACATGGTTTCGGATTTAGCTTGTTTGGAGAGACGTGGTTAGCCGGGAGGGTGCGGTCTCAGATCTTCTCCGAATAGCTCGTCATGTCCGGTGAGATCAACCAGATTAACTGCCTTGACTGCGTCCTACTTGGAGTTTTTTTTAATAGTTTTCACGTGTCTTCTTGAGAAAACGGTCTTCCTCTTAACTCGTCACGATATGCGCTCCGAACACGGTTCATAAAATCAAGCTCGTTTTTTCCACTATGACCGCCCAAATGTTTGTAGATTGCGTTGAAATTTTGGTAATTATGGTCTAACGTATGCCACTTATTTGTCACCATGTCTTTGTTACATTTGGAAATTAGATTTGTTGAACTCGAGGAGAACCTTGTACCAAATCAAATCGTTGTTTTGGTCGACTTCGACTTTGTATCCTCGAAAACGACAACGTAACAAACGGTTAATGCGTTTCCTCCGACGGTATCTAACGAAAGGTACATATTTTTGAAACCTTGCACTCATCTAGTCCCTATTTTGGATGGGCCCTGTGGTATGCTCAGATTTCAAGTTTAGTCCCTAAGTCGTTTTAATTACACCAAAGATACATATTTTTGAAACCTTGCACTCATCTAGTCTCTATTTTGGATGGGCCGTTAGTTTCTCTGTTAAGTGTTTGCACCGTTAGTCCCTGCGTTAATAATCTTTTAGTCCTATTTTTTCAAATAATAGTTTTCGCCAATTAGTCCCTCCGTTAATAATAGTTTTCGCCCATTTTTTTTACCTTTTTTTTCCGTTTTCGTTCGTTTTTTATCCTTTTCCCCCCGTTTTTTTTTACGTTTTTCGTCCGTTTTTTACGTTTTTATCCGTCTTCGTCTGTTTTTATATGTTTTCGTCCGTTTTATTTCATTTTCGTTCATTTCTATAAGTTTTTACGTATGTTTTTTAAGTTTTTTGTCCGTTTTCATTTGTTTTTTATCCGTTTTCGCACGATTTTTACGTTTTTATATGTTTTCGCCCGTTTTTTCCTTTTTTTTTATCCATTTTTGTTCGTTTTTATCCGTTTTCCTCCATTTTTTACGTTTTTTTACGTTTTCATTCGTTTTTTATCCGTTTTCGCCCTTTTTTACGTTTTCATCCGTTTTTTAAGTTTTTATCCGTTTTCATCTATTGTTATATGTTTGCGTCCGTTTTAATACATTTTCATCAGTTTTTATATGTTTTTGTCCATTTTTATATGTTTTCGTCTTTATTTTTACGTTTTTATCCGTTATTATATGTTTTTGTCTGTTTTCATCTGTTTTTATACGTATTTTTAGACAAAAACATAAAAAAACGGACGAAAACGTAAAAAAAGAGGCGAAAACTACTTAGAAACGGACGAAAGCGTATAAAAACAGAAAAAACGTAAAAGAAGGACGAAAACTTATAAAACAGACAAAAAAGTAAAAAAACTGACAAAAACGTAAAAAATTGGATGAAACCATATAAAAACGAACGAACACGGATAAAATACAAACAAAAACATAAAAAAACGGAAGAATACATATAAAAACAGACGAAAACGAATAAAATCATTAAAAAAAACGGACGTAAAACGTAAAAAAAGAGCGAAAACGGATAAAAAACGAACGAAAAAAGGATAAAATGGATAAAAACGTAAAAACCGGATGAAAAGCGTAAAACAACGGACGAAAACATATAAAAACATAAAAAAGGTAAAAATGAATAAAAACGGACAAAAGCGTAAAAAAAGGGCGAAAATGGATTAAAAAATAAACGAAAACGTGTAAAAACAGACAAAACGTAAAAAAGGGCGAAAACGGATAAAACGGACAAAACGTAAAAAACGGACGAAAACATATAAAAACATAAAAAACGTGCGAAAACGAATACAAAACAAATGAAAACGGACAAAAAAGTAAAATACGGGTGAAAACGGATAAAAAAAACGAACGTAAACGGATAAAAATAGACAAAAAAACGTAAAGAACGGGTGAAAATGTAAAAAAAAACGGACGAAAACGGATAAAAACGGACAAAAACGTAAAAAAAACGGACGAAAACATATAAAGATGTAAAAAACGTGCGAAAACGAATAAAAACGTAATAAAACGGATAAAAAAACGAACAAAAACGGATAAAAACAGACAAAAACTTAAGAAACGGGCGAAAACGTAAAAAAACAGATAAAAACGCAAAAACAGACGAAAAACGTAAAAAGGGGGGGGGAACGGATAAGAAAACGAACGAAAATGGACAGAAACGTAAAAAAAATGGCAAAAACTATTATTAACGGAGGGACTAACTGACGAAGACTATTATTTGAAAAATAGGACTAACAGTGCAAAAATTATTAACGTAGGGACTAACGGTGCAAACACTTAACGGAGAAACTAACGGCCCATCCAAAATAGGGACTAAATGAGTGCAAAGTTTCAAAAATAGGTATCTCTGGTGTAATTAAAACGACTTAGGGACTAAACTTGAAATCTGAGCATACCACAGGGACCAAACGTGTAATTTTTTCATTGATAAATGAAGCTTAGGCAATGATTTTTTCACTCCTCTGGAGAGTCATGAGGGGTATTTATAAGCTCATTACAATATAACTATGCTACTTGTACAATAATAGTCTCTGCGGGCATAGCTATCTATGTATCTAGTCCATTTCACATGTAAGACGTTATCTTTACAAACTAGCGAGGCTAACATACCTTTTCACTTATAACTCAAGTCAAGACACTTTTTTTAGAACTCACAATTTTATTATTTTCACTTTTTCAAACCGATTAATTTTTCATTTATTTCAATAAAAAACAAATTACAATAGGAAAATTAAAAAAAAAACAAAAAACAAAAAAAATTATACAAACATGCATACGAAAAATTAAACAAAAAAATACAGTACGAAAATAAAAAAAATACAATACGACAATTAATTGTCACGTCTATATTTTCGACCGATTTTTCTTTTTTTTGCATGTTTATCATGTAGGTATTCTCGTCCGACATCCCCACGGTGCTAGTGTCGAGAAACCTCATTTCATCCAACCGCATTATTGTCCTGTCGTTCTCCTTCGCCACCTCATACGCCAATTGAGCGGCTTCCCGTTTGAGTCTAAATTCATTTTGTTAAGCATCCTCAAAATCTTGCGAGTTACTATCCTCAGTGCTCGACGTGGTTTCCGAATTAGTCTTTTTCGCGGGATGTGTTTTGCCTGGGGACATGATCTAGGATCATGTTCGCATAACTCGGTATGTCTGGTGAGATCGATCGGATCAACGGGCTCGACCTATCCCACTTGGGTGTTTTCTCAAGATTTGTGATAACATCAAATAATCCTGAATATTAAGTGTCAATTTCCCCCGATAATGCTCGTATTTTATATTATTTATATGGATTTACGTTTGTTTTCCTCTATATTTCACTTTCAGGTAAATTACGAGCATTGGAGCTAATGAGACGCGGATTTGGAGAATCCATTGAAGATATATGATAGTATGCCCATTTTGAAGTAGTTACAGCGTAACTCCTCTCTCACATTACGCCGTAACAGAAGCGTGACTCAGAAAACCAACTCAACTGAAGATTACGGCGTAACTCCATCCTAAGATTACGCCGTAACTAATTAGGTCAAATAAGGTTTCGCGCCGCTGCAAGCTACGCCGTAACTAATTCCACAAATACGGCGTAACCATGATTTGTGAATCCCATATAAAGCATGAACCCACTAAGAAATAGTGAATCCGTAAAGAATGAACTGTATAGAAAAAAGTTAAAATACCTTCATATGTTTTTTGTTGAAACCTAGTTTATGATTTCACAAAACCAACAAGAGACATGTTTTGATCTAGCTTTTAGTTTAGTTCCAACTTTTAAACAAAATATCTAAAATCCAAGCTTTTAGGAACATCATGTGAGCTCAATTGAAAGTTAGATTATGTGTTTTTCAAAAAAAACATTTTAACAACCTCTTAATTAACACATTCAGACGCACTAACAGGTTTGGACCAAAAAGTGCGTTTTTTATTCTTTGTCATTAAGAGGCGATACTAGACGGTTAAGATTCAAAGGTTTTTTTTTTTTTTTTTTTTTTTTTGCCTGCTCACTAAGAGCCGGTAAAAGTTAAAAACTCTTATTGAACTAGATGTTGAAGAAGTGTCTTAACACCTCTTAATGCCTCATAATTTAAATCAATTCCAAATATCTACTCCTACCAAATTAAATAACAAAAATCAACACTAATTCTTCACATTATAAAAATGGACATGGCGAGCAAATCCATTTGCTATCCATTGTTGATTACTTGGTACTTGCTATGTGCCCAACTTTTATGGTAAAAAAATAAAAATAAAGAGGACCATGCGAGCAAATGAGTTTGCTTGCTTTCTCATTTTGTTCGGAAATTCATGCAACATGGCGAGCAAATGAGTTTTGCTTGCTATGTCAATTTGCTCGGAACTAACTAGAGAAGACATTAAAGAATGTGGCAACTCTTCTTATTACCCTCATTAAATTCATATAAAACATTTTCGTAAACTTTGTTCAGTCCATCTAGAGTATAAATGACTCCTATATTAAGTGCCTAACATGTAAAATTTGCAATCATCTTCTATTTATAATAATGTGGACTTGTATTTTGTTTGCTTATCCATTCCACAAAATAATATGGAGAGCAACTTGAGATGGCAATCAAATTATTTTGCTTGCTTATCCATTCCACAAAATAATCATGGAGAGCAAATTGACATGGAATCAACGTTTTTTTTTCTTGCTTATCCACGTGTCAACATCCGATTAGATCAACCAAATACTCTTAAGCGAGCAAATGGCATGGAGAGCAAATTATTTTGCTTGCCAACTCCACGTGTCACATTCACGTTCAACTTGTAAAACAAAAAATTGGTACGTTTAATAATCGTATTCACTACGATCAAAATACAATTTGAGCAACTTGTTTTGCTCGCTATGTCGTTTTTGGTAACACAGAATTCTAGGGTCCAAATTCGTAAATGAGTTTTTAAATTGGCAATTCCAGAAATTTGCTCTCATAATTTTGAATTTTTTCTTTTTTCTTCATTATGTATTTTTTGTTTTTGTTTCGACTTTTCCATTCGTATAAGAAATACCTTTAAATAAAATCACCCCATATATTTTGTTAAATAAAAAACGTACAAGATGATTAAAGTTATAGGTGAAAATTCGTATTAGAATGTTATAACATAATCCAAACACATTTTACATGATAATCTAACAAATTATGTCAACTTTTAAGAAAAAAACAAACACTTTATATGAGTCAGATTCATATTTCTCGGCTTCTTATTCACATTAGATGTAATCCGATTCACACATTTTAACCACATATTCAATTTCAAATATGCAAATGACATTTAAATTCAAAGCTTTTTAATAAACAAACAACACCTAAGTTTAACAACCGTCAAACTAAAGTGTTAAATGTATAAATCATTTCGTACACTTCCCACATACAGGACATAGAACCGATGGAATATCAATGCCACGAGCATCCAGGTTCACACGAGTTGGCAATTTATCAATCGAAAGTCTCCAACCCATGATATTCACTTTAATTGGAACTAACTTACTCCACCTGGTAACTTTAATGTCTGAAATAAGTAACTTTTTATCAATGGCCAAACGAGCAGATTTCACAGTGAAGTTACCCATCCCCTTCAAGGCCCATGTCCAACGATCCTCCATCGAGGAGAGACAAACCGAAGATAACATTCGTTGCATCGATGTCCACTGCTCACTTTCTACGCCCCCTCTCGGTGCTCGACGTAACGAAGTTGTACCATTTCCTTGAGCTTTCTTGAAAGCCACCGTAGCGTACTTCTCCGTTTCCAAGGCATACACTCTTGGAAATCTATCCTTTAACGAGTTGTCTCCATACCAAATATTTGTCCAGAAATTAGTGTTTTGGCCATCTCCAATCTTCCTTTTGCAACAAGCCAACAAATCCACACCTTGATCCTTAAGATTAGAAACAACCTTCATGATATTTACCCACGCTAAATTTGGATGCGACTTTCGAATGTTACAGTTTCGATTTCAATAGTTTTTTTGTTAGATTTTAATAATTTTTCCATTCTTCATAATTGCCTGACATAATTCTGGGAGACTGTTATGAGTTTTTTTGCTCTATTGTAAATTTGTCAATGATTTATATATGGAAACCAAGCTAATTTTGCCATGTTTGAAATATTTTTTTAAATTATTGGAATTTATGTGATTAAATCAGTGCTGTAATTGGCTGTTATTAAGAAAACGTGTAGAGACTTTTGAACCGGAATATTTTGAATAAAATTTTGGAAAGTGTGCCAAGCTTTTACAACAAGATTTCTGTTTTAATTTACCCCTTTCCTTTCTTGCAGCTTGTTCCAATTTCAAAATTTAATCAGTTACCATTGTTATCAAACTTAATATTGATGGGATCAAATCACTCTGCAAGTTATCAAATTCGAAGGTACTCAAAAATCTGTTAGCTGAAGCAACATGTCCTGTGATAAATCACGTATAGTTTTCTAATTTATGCTATTCCGTACGTATTACATTTTTTATGATTTGTAGTTGATTATTTTCTTCACAAGACTAATTGTTCAACATTTCATACTCATCTAATTCATTTGTATCTTTCTAGACGGTTCAAGTTTGATTACAGTTGGTTAGTAGAGTTTATATTTCTTGATTAAAAATTATTGATTAGTCTTACAATTTATCATGTGATACTTAATTGCTCACTTAATGTACATGGTTTTTTTGCTATTTTTTTGCTTTTGCAGATAACTTAGGCGTCAACTTGAAACTAATTTGATTTGAATGATATGATTGGCTATGCAGATGGCTTCCTTTCATTTTCAAGGTATTATTAAGTGTTATGTTATAAATATATGCATACAAACTCTATGTAGAAATGCTCGTGAGAATATATACTTTTTATTCGATTGAGTCTTCTATTGTTTGCATCTTGGGTGATGGTAACTTAGTCAAGTGTAATTAAAAATTGTTGTCGTCAATCACTTTAAAAAAATGAACTCATTAAAAGTGTTTGTAATCACGTTCTGCACATTAAAAGTGAGCAATGATTTGCTCGACCGTGGATGCTTACTTGTGCACTTGACTATGTTAGTCTAATACTCTAATCTTGAAATGATTCAGTAGCCACGTTCGAAATTGGGAAAGTGTGGTTATGTTTATAATGTTTTTAAAAAAATTAGTGAGGAATTTATTATAATTGATGCTTTATGCGAAATTCAATTTCATTGCCACGCTTAAGAGCTTAGAGTTATGTCATCGTTGGGCAAGTTTGATTGTTTTTATAACGTTTTCAAAGTTTTAGTGAGAAATTTATAATGATTGATAATTTATATCCCCAAGTCAGAGTAATAATAATACCATATGTTAGGGTATTTTGTTTTCCTAAAGGTAATGCGCCTTATTTTTCTATTGAACTCGGCTACTCACAAATTCTAAAAGTGCGAATGGGGGTGGTATTTTACTTACCATGAAGTTTGCATGGAAAGGAGCTTGCTAAAGTTCTGTTATTTGTTCTTCAAACTGTATTATCTTAGCTATCTTATTGGTTTTAAAATCCAATGTTAATCTTTTTTTAGCCATCTTTAAATCACAATTGACTTTTTTTTTTCTTTTTCTTTTTTTTTCAACTTTTCAGCTTCCGCAATGAAGTGCAAGACCACATAAAACTTAAGGGGCACCGAAGATGCTCTCTCGACTAAAACATTCACCGGTGAGTATACTTTTAGCTTATAGTTTGACATTTCGCTAAATATCACAATGTATTTTGTATAACCAACAACTAACAGTTCTACATGCTATAAGATTGATAGTAAAATATACGAGTTAACTAAAGCTAATATGAATCCTTTTATCCTTTAGTTATATAAAACTTTACTTTAGTTGTGTTACAAGTTTAATGTTGCTTTGTTATTATATATTGTGGGTGTAGTTGACTATGGCAAGAATTTGACTTTGGCTAACGAAGATCAACTCAACTTTCAAATTATAAAGACTCCAGAACGGCGAGTCTAACAAATTCACTAATAGAGAGAATAAAAGCCTAAAAGGTTTGTTGCATTAGGAAGAGTTGCATTTAATGATTGTTGTATATAGAATTGGCAAAATGAGCGGGTTAGCTAACAGGTCAAAATGGTTTATATTTTGTACACATCTAAACAAGATGTGTAAACTGTACGGACTACAACAAGGATTCGTCTATCTAATCTAATTTGATATAAGGACCATATTTTCATCTTGGTTAGTGTTATTTTTATCAAATGGTTACAGTTTTTATAGCTTCCTTAAATGTTAGGCTAAATCTTAACATCACCATATTGTATGTTTTATTCTTTAATTCACTCATATTAGTGTAGTGTTTGAAAAATAGTTGTGAACCTGGGATTGGGATTACTTTTTTTTAATGGTTTCTAAAGTCGTGTAATGATGTTTCAAAGAAATTGTATGTACAATATGTTATGCTCTCAACATCTTCTGTCCATGATGAACCACATGGTTACAATGCTACTCAATAAGTCAATTGTGCATAATATGATTATGTAGAAAATAGGTTGTTGCTATGTAATGTACGAGAGATTTTACCCGCTTTTATGTTGAAAGAACTGACCAACACACGTGAAGAGTTGAAAAAGTTGGTTAAAAGGCATCCGTGTTAAACAGATAAATTGAGACTACGGGATATAGCGGGTCACGGGTTTGGCAACACAGTCACACATGTTGCAAAAGATGAATGATTGTCGGATTGGGTGACGATTAAAAGGTCTGTGATACTAATAAGAAAATGCCAGAGCTAGGGCTATAGTTCTTTCATATGCTCTAACTTTTATACATTGCCAGTGCATGTTGTAAAAGATGAATTGATGGACTAAGTGACGGTACTAAGGGCACGTTTGATAGATAGATAATAGAAATCTAGAAAAATTAAATTGGTTGAGAAATTTAAGTTTTCCGGTGTTTGGTAACAACAAAGAAATTAACCAAATAAAATTTTGAAAAAATAAATGTTCTTTTTGCTTGCTAACAACAAGAAAGAAATCAAAATAAATTTCAATTACGAAGGTACCATCAATTTGTTTCAGTTACAAGTAATCCGTATCTATATGAACAAAGCAAAAAAAAAAAAAAAAAAAAAAAAAAAAAAAAACCATCGGTTTACCAAAGAAAAAGGGTATGTGAAACCCAATTAAGAATTTGAATCAAGTTATTGAGATACAAAATCATGCATAAGACAATTCAAAATCTTATACCGCTAATTACATAACACTCTCTAATAAAAGAATAATGATAACTCTTGTGCGTTTTTCATGAACAAAGACCTAATAAATTGAGATATTTTTGATGAAATTAAAGAGATGCCTAACAAATACAATCGGATCAGTTTTCATGTGTGGGGTAGATATGTTGATGAAATGCAAGCAGATGGCAACCCAAAAAAAATGGATGTGATTTGCACACTCTAATAATGGGAGACTCAAATTTTGAGTATTTGAACATTTATATCCTTACAGGATAAACATAACTAAAAATAATATGAGAGTATAAATGTTTAAACACTCAAAATTTGAGTGTCCCAATTATTTATGAAAATGTGCAAATCACCTCCCAAAAGAAAATGCAACGATGTAGATAGCAATGGATTTGAGGAAAATAGTGGATTTGGGGGTTAGGGTTCTTTGATTTATGTAAAAGGGAGTTGCTCTGAGTTAAACTATAAACTTTTGTCCTCTCTTTATGTTTTCGTGTTATTAATGTATATGCTTAGATGTTCAAATTAACCCAGTTTAATATTTTAACTATACTCTTATATGAATGACCGAATAAAGAAGAAAAAGAAGCCCACTTTAATCATCTATCATGGATATATACATAACATGACCGAAATAAGAAATGGCTAATTTGAAGTCTAAATTTTTTTTATAGGTGCATCGGATTACCATAACAAAAGTTTTCATCTGTCATGTAAGAAAAAAAATTGAAAATAGTTATTTGCGACGAAAAGAATAACCTCTTGAATACAACGATAAATGTTGTATTCACAAAATGAAGAAAAAAAAAAAAAAAAAAACATGATACGGAGTAAAAGATAAATAATTTTACCTAACTTTTTTACAAACGAGCTACTAATTTATAAGCAAACGCATTTATTTATTGGTTTTATTGAATTCAATATGTATTTCACAAAAATGTCATGTAAATGCGGTTACGGCTCAAGTTGTCAACAAGCGAATTAACATTTTTTTTGCATTTTCGCAACAAATACAATTTTCAAGTTATTAATAAGTAAATTAACATGTCCTTGCATTTTCGCAACAGATACAATTTTTATTTATTTTTTTTTTTTTTGTAAAGAATTTTACCCTAGATAATAAACAAACTCAAGTTCATCAACTCAAAAAAGGGAGGTGATACTCACACCACATTTTTTGATTATTGCACCACAATCTGTGCATTGCAATTTGTACAGTACAATCTATAATGCATAGATTGTGGTGCAATAATCAAAAAATATGGCGTGAGTATCAATTCCCCTCAAAAAACTATAGTATGTGGTTATGCAATATGATTACATATTATTATTATTTTTTATTACACATATATTTCATTTCTACTAATTTGTTTTTCATCTGATATTCTAATGGATCATTACATAATATATAAATAATTATCTATATTTTTTTACCATTTTTTTTAAATACCCGTGAATTTCACGGGTCTTTTAGCTAGTATATTGTTTAATTAACTTATGCATCGACGCATATATTTAACAACTTCAATTAATGTAATGATTAAAACTCTTCTCGATGCAAAAGTACAATCAATAAATCATATGGTACAAATTAAACAAACTATGAGAATATATTTTTTAAGTACTCTAATCAAACACACTAAAACACTCATGAAATAAAATTAATACAATCTATCAAAAATAAATTAAATGGCATGTGTACTTTTAATATAATATAATTTATCAATGTTTGAAGTTAATAGAACTTAAAATTCTTGTATTTTATAAAGTTATTGTTACGGAAAACGCATTATTAAAAAGCATTGTTTGTCAAAAAAGTTTAATTACACAGTATCTGTCTTCGTAACCCGCTACTTACTAGTTTTACTTTGATGCATATATGGATACTTTTGGATGATAAAGTTATCAAAAACATAAATAATTCATCCTTTGTATCACAGAAAGTAATGCAATTATTTTTCTTATCTACATGTTATTCATGTGTTCGAGGCTTATACCCCATGACATAGACTAGTAAAAGTAGTAATATGCCAATTGAAATTATTAGAGCTCTATATGATATAACATTATTAACAACAAAAGGTAATGTCATCTCAAGGTAAGATAAAATGAGGAATATAATTAAGATAAGAAGGATGAGAAGAAACTACAACCACAAATAGTAGATGCATCCATAAAAATAGATGCATCTCCTTATATTTTCTTTTTCTTTATTTGATTTATGTGGCTACAATTCTTTCTCACTCTTCTCATTTAAATAATTCTTCTCACTAGATCCATACTCATCTCATCTCAGCGTCATTTCTCAGTATATCAAGTTTTAATACAAACACACCAAAAATCCCCAAAACTCATAACACCATTAACACCAATCTTTTGAGATCCACCATTTTTTTTAAACAAAATAATATTTCATTCATTAAACTAAAATACATATTACAATACCAAAACAAAAACAAAAAATATGAAAAAAAAAAAACATACGCAAATTTAAAAAAAAAAAAACAAAAAATAACGAAGACGACCGATTGCGGGGGCGTTGCAAGTTATCTGTTTTATTTATTTATTTATTTATTTATTTATTTATTATTATTATTTTTTTCTGCATTTCGATGATGTAGGCACCGTCCTCCGACAAATCCTTGGTGCTAATAGCGAGAAATTTTATTTCTTTCAATTTCATTATTGTTCGGTGTTTCTCTTTCGCCACCTCATACACCAATTGAGCGGTTCCCGTTTTAGTCAAAAATCATTTTGCATAGCATCCCCAAATTCCAACGGGTTACTTCCCGCGTTGCTCAACATGGTTTCGGATTTAGCTTGTTTGGAGAGACGTGGTTAGCCGGGAGGGTGCGGTCTCAGATCTTCTCCGAATATCTCGTCATGTCCGGTGAGATCAACCAGATTAACGGCCTCGACTGCGTCCTACTTGGAGTTTTTTTAATAGTTTTCACGTGTCTTCTTGAGAAAACGGTCTTCCTCTTAACTCGTCACGATATGCGCTCCGAACACGGTTCATAAAATCAAGCTCGTTTTTTCCACTATGACCGCCCAAATGTTTGTAGATTGCGTTGAAATTTTGGTAATTATGGTCTAACGTATGCCACTTATTTGTCACCATGTCTTTGTTACGTTTGGAAATTAGATTTGTTGAACTCGTGGAGAACCTTGTACCAAACCAAATCGTTGTTTTGGTCGACTTCGACTTTGTATCCTCGAAAACGACAACGTAACAAACGGTTAATGCGTTTCCTCCGACGGTATCTAACGAAAGGAAACATTCAAGGATTTAGTTTCGAATTCGGTTTCGGTTGTGTGTTTCAAGTCTTTTGCTCGTTTAGCGACTAATTTTCCTTTTTTTTAGTCTTTTGGTTTTCAGTTTCGGTTGGTGGTTGTGATTAGGAGGTTTGTAGCTGTGCAATTTGTGGTGGTGTTGGTTGATGTTATTGTGATGGATTTTATTATAGATTTGAAAATGTTGGTTAAGTATTCGTTGTTGTTGAAATAATTTTTGTTGATGATAAAGTTGTTCGGGTGTGTAATCGACATAGAGTATCGGCTACCGAACCCAACAAATTGAGATTGTGATGATATCGATTGTGCGGCTAAGGTGTTGGAGGGTTTGACGAAGATGATGAGTTGGGTTGCGACATCCCGATGAGGTTGTTGAAAAACGGATCTTTAGGACATTGAGTTATTTTTTTGACTAGTTTGTGTGTGAAAATAGAAAAGTGGGAATGGAAGTAAAGTGTTTGTTCGTAAAAACGAGTGTGTAAAAAGGTTTATTTAAAAGTGGTAGTGTTTAGTTAAAAAAAGAAAAAAAAAAAGAAACCAGTTGTTTGGTATGAAAATATATATATATATATATATATATATATATATATATATATACTAGTGGTCGAAGCCCGCCCAATGGGCGGGCATGTCTTATAATTATCGTTAACATAATTTGCTATAGCGAAAGAAGGAGGGTAATCGTAAAAAAGTTTTTCCATAAAAATTATATAACATGTCTAAAAAGTAAAATGTAAAATACTGAATTATACTTATTGTTGGCATATTTACTATAGCGAAAGAAGGTGGTAAAAAATGGTAGGAAAGTGTACATGTTGAAAGAAAGGGTCGTACATACGAATAGCAAGATAAAGAACGAAAAGAAATATACGTTTATCGAATATGAGAGAAAATATAAAGCTTGACAACCTTCGTGTTTACAAACTTATTTACATGAATGTTGCATTTGCTAAATCATAGATGGGCCAAGATGTCTGATTGACACCTTCATTCCAGAACCTTGTCAACATGCACATTTCATTGAAGCGCTTGACTTTGACCCGTTACTACAACATTTATAACTTCAGTTAGACAACATAATAGAATATATTATAAGTTAGACACCATGGACTCATTAATAACATACATTAAGACTCTAAATGAGTTAGTTGTAGCAAAAGAGACATCATACTCAACCTTGATTCCTGGATCTTGAAACGACACTGCCATGCCATACGCTTTCCTATTAGAAGAATATAATATAATAGATATTAGAACACCAATATAAATTAAGCATGCTATATTTAATCTATATGAAGCATTTAGCTGAATGTAATGACTTTGTGGTTATAGTAGCCTTGTTGGTAAGACATTAAGACCAAACACAAATAAAGTACACAAATTTACAATTTTACTCCAATTAGTGAGAAAGTATCAAGTTATTATACATCTTAATTTAGTGGTATGTATAGAAAAATAAATTAACGAATTAAAATTTAAACAATCAACTAACATAATAATGAATAGGTACTTACATTTGCACGTTCCTCATCGTTGCAGCCTTGTATTCAGTCTCAAACCTAGGTAGAAATTCGTTTTCTTTTAGATGAGTTTGAACATAACATTCATTCAGTTTAATTTGTTATGCTATATATGATATGACTACATCTTATTGCCAAGGGTCATGTCATATTAAACGAACCATTTTATAATGATGAACAAAACATGGAATCTTATGACTAAATTATGTTTGCTACGCGTTGTATTATAAATATAAAAGACACGTACTATTAAATATGGCGAGACAATTCTATGTAAGATATGTTATATAAGTAGTGAAGTATTTTATTTATAATAGGTTAGGTGATAGATAAGATAAAATAATTAAACGTCTAAAATTTGTAAGCTTAGTACAAAGCTTGAGTAGAGTTGAGATTCCTGGGTACATTGCATGCAGCATGCTTCATTCTTTTGCTAACCATTAAATAACCATTAAATCCCACTCATTTAGGTTTGTTTAATTGCAATGGGCACCTCTAAACTTTATACAACAAACATAAATCAATGCACATTTTAGCCTTTTACAAAATGAAAATGATAGTGGAGTTATAACCAACCTTAATCAACTGAATATTGAGAGTGGATCATCAACTGAATATTGAGGTAGAGGGTTTTATCATTTGTAAAGGTTATTTTATCAAGTATGAATTTGAAAATGATTATATAAATTAATGACCCTTAATAAACACATTTCAGTTCTGCTAGATAAGGAACAATGGATAGTAATGTTGTTTTGTCAGTAGCTATTAACAAAAAACACCAATGATCTAACAATCTTGGTTAGAATACAAATACAACTAAAGAAAGGTAAGGCTGAGCTTGACATAACTCATAGCCAGTATCTTCTTTTTAGCCAGTATCTTCTTTTTACAGCAGACATAACTAATCCAGCTTCCATGGAAACATGCTATAACTTGAATTTCTAATGGAACAGATTTAACCACACATAATAAAAACAAATATACTATACCCTCCCAATCGGTGAGTCAGGTGCTAATTGAGCATGTACAAGAGTTTGAATTTTGACTTTTTTATGCTTTGTCAGTATCGTTTTAATGAAGCTATTTTCATCTTCAAGATGATTAACTTGAAATATATGAGCCAAATTTTGGCTACTTATTACTGCAACACAAATGGAGAATGCTTGCAACAAAGATATTGATGTGTTATAATCAAGCGAGTAAAGGCCATTCTCAAGTGTGGTCAAGCTGAGAGCATGTTTGTTGTTGTGACTTCCCTGTAAGCAAGTAAAATTTACACATTAAAATCATATCAGTTACGTAGTGATACTATTATAATGATATCAAGTAAAGCAAATATATGAACGCATCAACATGCTTTAGTATTATCAAACATGAGAGAATTAAAACTCTCTGTCCTCATAACTATGCTTTCTTTTAAAAGATAACACATTTGGTGTAATATCATAGATTTACTTACATAAGCTAATCCAGTTTGTATGTAGTGCTTGTTACAGGCACTAAAATTGAGTCGAGATTAAAAATGCATCAGTTAAAGGGAGGGAGATTAACCGCAATTTAATGGTGGCTATTTCAAACCATTTACATGCAAATGGGTGGATAAACTTGTGTTATCATTTCTAACGGGTCAAAAACTAAAATAAAAAAGTTAGTTCAAAAAATGATAGTTACCAGAGGTGCATCTTTAATGCCTAAAACCACCTAACTCATTTCTATCACACTTTGATTACCCATTTTGACCCGTTACCTAACCCAATTTGACAGGTTACCCAACCCACACATTTTGCCACCTCTACTCGACATGAAAACCAATGCAAGTACCTTGTAGAAAAGGTTCAGACTATATGAGGTAGACGCTTTTGGAATTTCATTAGTCTCATTCTCGTTGGTCAAGACTCGTAATTCACAACCAATGTCCCATCATCCACAATCACATGCTCCACCAGATCTCCATCTGTTAATCAGTGAAGAGGGTTCCCCGCTTTTTGGTAAGCTATGACTACCACCAGGAAGAATCACCACCGTGCTCTCTGAGCTCCCTAAGCCTCCATAGTTTTCTTTGGTATTGTTCTTGACAATAATAGCAGCAAGCTCCCCACTTAGCATACAATCAGGACCGTATAATAGTGATTCCCTCACCGCAAATAAATCCCTTTCTAACCCACTAAACTCTGCACGATACGAGCTAAAAATCTTCATATGCCCCACGACGTTGTAATGAAAGCCTAGCCCTTTTTCTTTTGCAGTTTGATTCTTCCGATCACAACTCTTGTCAGTAATAGTTTAAGAACTTAAAGAAATAGAAGCTGGAGTAGTTAAATGGAACATAGGTTGTCAGCCAAATTTTGTGGACCATAAAAAGTAGAGGTGCACGGGTTGGATAAATGATCAAAACGGATAAGTTAAGAACTGGGTCTAAACACTGTCTGTCTAATGTTTTATATGATTTTTCATAATTTATTAGTGATACAGACTTATAAATCATTACCAACATTGGAATATTCATAGCATCTGTTAACGGTGGGAAAGTTGAAGGAGAATCTTCAGTTGGTTGTTCATCTGAAAGTGCATCGGAAGAAGAGAAAGAGACTGTTATTGAAGAGCAATTAGGATACTGATGCAGGTTTTACTGACCAGGTCTTAATATTTATAGTGTCTCGATATACCTATGGTCTACCCTAATGCACTAACGGGCAGTGTACCCGGTCGTGTGTAGTGTAGTAAATGGTAAAGCCGAGGTCGTCCCAAGAGCTATGTGTGTCGGATAATTACTAAGTCTAATTGTCACAGAATATAAATGGTTTGATAGGGTTTTAATTAATTAAACTACGAATGCAGAATATAAAGGCAATTAAATGGTAGAAAGGAAATCAATAGAGGAATAGTGGTGCTAACCTAGTTAATCCTCCTAACTAGTTATGTCTATGTCTACCTACTTCCAATTACTTCAGGTGGGGTCAAATTCGAGAGGACTGCATTTAGTCAATTCGCCCTAACCTATCAGCAAAGATGCCACCACAGGAGAAATCAGGCGCACCGTCATAAGTCCTGTTGTTCCTGGTCCCCTAAGCCGAGTCATTAAGTACCGCTACATGCTAGATTCTAAATAGTGAGTGCCCGACCGTTAGGAACTTAGACACTACACCCCCCAATTCTTAAGTTCATCCAAACGATAGGTGATCAGTTGGTCAAATCGCACAAGTAGAAAGGGTCGTCAGTTGGTCATATCTTACCCTTCCCGTCTCAGTCCGCTCACCTAGGGTCAGTTGGTCATATCTCCTAGGCAATTGGCCTCTACCGCCATTCAAAACTACCGAACCAGGGGTGACTACCAAAGAACTATGCATGCATACACTTTGAAATAATTGTATGGAAGTAAAGGTAAACGCAAACATAACAATTAAGGAATCATAACTAGGCTAGCACCAAAGGGTGCTTAGCCGCTCATATTAATCATGCACATCAATTCAATATTCAAAGGTACGAAATACATGAATCGAAAGTAAAAGAAATAATAAACGCTAAAGCTTATCGTAATGGTGTGACTTCTCCCTTGGAAACAGCTCTGTATGCTTCCCTAGACCTTCCTTGAGTATTTTCCCACGTTCTCAGAGTATTGTGTGTGAAATGGGATGATTAGAAATGCTGAAATTCGTGGGGTATTTATAGGCCAGGTCTGGGTTACGGCGTAACCAATAGATGAGTTACGCCGTAACCTTCTATTCCGTCGTAAAAGCACTAGATCTGCTAGTTACGGTGTAACCTAATAAGTGGTTACGCCGTAGTCTTCAATAACCCTGGTTACGTCATAAGTGATGCAGTAGTTACGGCGTAAGTATCAGCGGCGTGGAACCTCTTTTGACCTAATGGAGTTACGTCGTAATCTTTGGAAGGAGTTACGCCGTAACCTCTTGATGAGTTGGACTTCAGGGTCACGCAATAGTTACGGCGTAATGTGAGAGACGAGTTACGCCGTAACCTCTTCAAAATAAGCATACTGTGATAAATCCTTAGTAATGTTTCCATTTTCGCGTCTCTTTAGCTCCAATGCTCGCAATTTACCTGAAAGTGTAAAACAATGGAAAACAAGCGTAAATCTATATAAATAATATAAATAACGAGCATTAACGGGGGAAATTGACACTTAATATTCAGGATTATTTGATGTTATCAAATATCCCCCCACTTGAACTCTACTTGCTCTCAAGTAGACCTTATTAGATAGATTCCTAAAAAGATATCTCCCAAAACCTGGAAATATGAGTTTACAAATCCCTTATGCTAGAATAAAACAAAGCCGAACGCCTCACGAAAGGGGAACAAACACTCAAATCTCTCAACTATTCTAAGTGTCAATTTCGGGGTGATCACTCAATCGCACAGTCATAGCATGTATTCTATCATAAGCTTGGCGGTTACACAAATCTCCACCACTGGAGTTAAGGGCTAAACAATTCTCGAAGGCAATATGGGTAGACACGACAAAGGTTAAGGGGTGACTCGTCACTACTAACATGTCACGGCGAAGTGGAAAAAATCAATGATACATGACCAAATCCATGGCCAAGACACCAAAGATTGCTCGCTGCATCACCTAGACATGCTTCATGACTAAAGGGTAGGATAAGACATGGGATGTATAATTGGTGTAAAATAAAAAATAGCAGGTAGTCTATATCTATAACTAAGTCATCACCACTTACCGTCCACCCAAAGTTCAAGCTTAGAAGTCTAGAGACCGGATCATGAAATGCAAGGTACATGTGTCATTAGAGGACGTCGTGATGGGCACACTACCTTTTCTTCTTCAGTTGGTATTACTCCAACTCAAATCTTCAAATGTGACCGAGGTGGCCTCCTCGATACTAAACAATAAAGCTCATACTATAGTGCTTATAACATTGCACTTTACAAAATCATAACTGAATCAACTATTTTTTTTTTTTTTTTTTTTTTCGATTTTTTTTTAATCATAACTAATAACATAACATCCCCCCACTTGAGATGAACAAAGGGAATTCGGGGGGTCTTCAATGATCTTCATAATTGTTTTCAATGAAAGCGTGATTTCCAAACCTTTCCACTCGAACCTTGAACTCAGGCAAATGATGACTTCCCAATTACAAATAAAGACTACAGGGTAGGCTAAGGTGTAAGGGTGTAATGAAACAATATATTGGGGTGACAAAATGAAAGGAATGGCTCAGAAGGGTGTATCTAGGGGTATCTTGCACTAAAGGTGAGTGCAACAAAAGGGTTTCATAAGGGGGTCGAAAAGTCGAGGTGACTAATCGATAGACTCACAATGGTAGGCTGTTTGGGTGATAATCCTATAATACTGCCTTCTAAAACTGAAAAGTCCAAATACATCGAGCTAACTCAACATACCTCGTATATGGTCTCGAAATGATGCAAAGGCCAAGTTCTAAAGTTTACAAGCTACCGGCACACTCATAATTTGGTGGATTTGGGGTAAAATATAGGAAACGGATAAGGCTAATCTCACCATGTAATATCAAGGGTTGTATGTGCTCGGCTAAGGTCTAATCTAGTTAGGTTCGGAAAAACATGTCAAAATATAAAAAATGGCATAATTTTTCAAAATAAACTAGAAACATGAGGGCGAAATAAAGTTCAAGAGATAATTCTACTCCCGTCCCCCCACTTGAATTGTACAAAGTCCCTTTTGTACTAGGCATTAAAATAAAGGTGAAGAGAAAGGTATAATTAGAGCGAGAACTTCCCTAAAATTTGCTCCAAAAAGAAGAAGGCCCACGAGAAAGGATTGTACCTTCGTTAAAGTGTCATGAGCAAACTTCAATCCCTGAAATCACAATACCGACAAGCATAATTCTAAAAAGAAAAAAAATAAAATGAAAAACAAACCTAACTTACTTTCGTAGGAATCACGGTTGCATTTAGCGAATGCAACAAGCCTTTTAAACCACTTGGTGTCCCAAGTGGACGAGTGAAGTCTCGTGAGGGTTTACAGGGAACACACCCACAAAGTTCATTTAAAAACTAATACAAGGTTACTGTGTTTTAAAATGAAAGAATTAAAGCAGAGGAGAGTTATGTCGTAACTCTAATAAGAGAGTTACACCGTAACTTGCAAAACCTGGTATGAGCTGAGAAGCGAATAGTTACGGCGTAACCACTAAGATGGTATTACGCCGTAATTGGTAATGCGTCAAGAATTCTGCTGCTAAAATGTTGGTTACGGCGTAATCACCAAGATGAGTTACGCTGTAACTATGTTCAGATCAACAACTGCAACAGTAATTACTTAATTGTCTCCTGCAAAAATGGTTAGAAAACACAAACCCAACAGAAAGGAAATAAAAACAAAAGAAAGGGATAATTCGGGTTGTCTCCCGAAAGAGCACTTTTCTTTATTAACGAGTCTTTAAGTTAGACTCAGAGCCGTGGGCTCCTATGGGGGTCTTTGAGCTTGCCCCACTTCTTCAATATCCTTCATCAAATTGTGCCTCATCCATGCAACATTAGAGGTTGTTCGGAGATACTCAATGGTTTCGATCTTTCGGACTTTACAGAATTTCTCCTCCGGACCTAGGTGGTAGCGAGTGAATTCGTATTGTTATACTATAATAGGGGGTGGTCTTTTGTAGGGTATCCCCAGGAGCTTGCACCTTCTTTGCTCGTAATCTTCGTCATCGGGATCAGTGAACTCTTCATTTCCTTGCAACTCAAGGTAATCTAGCATCCCTTCGATATCATCGTCATCAGAATCAGTACCCTTGAACCATTCTTCATCGAGCAAATTCTCCACTAAAACGCGCTTGCATTCTTCCTTATCATTACTCACCCGCTCTATATCCACTTCAATTGTTGTTTTACTCGTACTTTCGCTACTTTTGTCGTTAGAATTTTCTTGATCCATGTATTCCTTCCAAATCTTATCTTTTGTTAATGCGTCCACATGCCCATACTTAATTTTTACCCAACTATCAAACCCCAGGTTGTCTATCCAAGGTAAACTTGTTCTCTCCTTGTCATTGATTGAGGACGAAAAGAATTCATCTTTTCCTAATCTTCCAGAGTTGCTTCCACCATCACACATATCGTTATACAGGTTGCATGATGCCCAAAAAATTTCCCCAGGGGATTTTACTTTCTCGCACCAGTGACTGCGTAGTTCTATGTTGTCAGTTTCATTTACATGCTCTTTCGTGCAGAGTATATCTTTATTAGTCTCGTCCGTTCGAATGTGCTTCGCGTAATCAACTTTTAGCTTCATAAGAAGATTTGGATTGATCTTGGCATTCCCAAATTGAATTGCGTACCAATCTTTAAAGGTTAAATTACCGAATTTTATCCCGTGTCTTTCACGCTCATGAGGGCATGTCCATTCCTCCATTCTTTCATTGTCTCCTCCATTGCAATACTCATGGAAAGGGCTGCATGTAGGCCATGCCCTTATGGTTTCTTCATCAGTAATGGCGATAGGAGTACACCAGTGAGTGATAAGTGGCTCTTCTTTATTATCAAGGGAGAGTTCCTCGAGCTTTTCTGATTCGTCCAAGTCGAGGAATTTTTCTGCCCATGTATCCCAGTTACGCCGTAACTGAGATTCTTGGTTACGGCGTAATTCATTAAAGTCGTATTCCTCAGTATTCATCACAATTCCGTTGTCGCTGTCAAACACGAGGTTACGCCGTAACTCATTAGGTATGTTACGGCGTAACTCAGATCTGTTGACGAAATCGTCCCCTAAACTCGTATCACTGGCCTGAACCTTCGAGTTATTATACGAGAAAATTACCTTACATTCCATAGCTGGTCTAGACCCTTCAGGTTTATCGTTATTCCTTCTTACATTTTCGCTGAGCTTTATCACCATGGATTCAAGGTTTTTAAGAGTTGAGTCGTGTTTGGAAATGTTTCTATTAGTTTTTTCCTGGAATTCCTTCAACCATTCATCTTGCTCCTTTTGTTTTTGGGCTGAATTTTCCAGAAATTTATTAATTGTTTCTTCAAGACTGGGCTTTCTTTCTCCATAAGGCCCACGGTTGTAATTACTACGATACCCATTTCGATTGTCACCGTAAAATAGTCGATTTTCTCCATACTTAGCTTCTTCGAATTCCTCTTCGTCCATACGAGGATAATTTTTCGTAAGATGTCCTCTTCCACAGCTTTCATACCCCACTTGAATGGCATGAACGGTTTCCCTGACTTTCAGCATATCTCGACTGAGGCTTTCAATTTTACTAGCGATTGCAGCAATTCCGTCGAAACTTCCACCTTGGTTTCTTTTACTTCCGCCGTCGTGCCATTTTTGAGAATGGTCCGCCATTTTTTGAATTGCTACAATTGCCGTAGTAGGAGTCATATTCGTTATAGGTCCTTGATAATCCAACATCTATCTCGTAGTTACATTTATTCCTTTGTAGAAAATATTGACCTTCTGCTGGTTATTAAGATCATTGGTAGGACACTTATAAAGAAGATCGTTGTATCTGTCCCAAGCTTGATACAGAGTTTCGTCGTCTTCTTGTTTGAAATTGTGGATCTCCAAGAGTTGATTAGAAATTTTTGATGGTGGGCAATATCTTTGGATAAAGTGTTTCTTAAGTAGCGCCCAGGTATTAACTGCCCCGGCGGGCAATCTTTCGATCCATCTTCTTGCTGCTCCAGTTAGAGTCATAGGGAAGACCCTAAGCATAACAGCATCATGAGACACGCCCGGAATGTTGAAAAGGCTAGCGATGTATAGGACATTTTCAATGTGCTCATATGCGTCTTCGTCCCTGTTTTCTGAAAAAGGGTTAGCACGAAGCTCCCTTATAAATTGGTCTTTAATCTCGAAATGAATATCCGCTCCGATTGCCGGTCTTACGAAACCCGGCCCTTGATCAGCTCTAGTCAACGGCAAGTATTCCTCAAGAGTGAGGTCATCGATGTTAACCACTTCCATGGTACTTGAAAACTTGAAATATGATCGTGAGAAAAGTTTAAATATGAAATGAAAGACTTAATATTAATCCTAATATAGCTCCCCGGCAACGGCGCCAAAAACTTGATGCAGGTTTTACTGACCAGGTCTTAATATTTATAGTGTCTCGCTATACCTATGGTCTACCCTAATGCACTAATGGGCAGTGTACCCGGTCGTGTGTAGTGTAGTAAATGGTAAAGCCGAGGTCGTCCCAAGAGCTATGTGTGTTGGATAATTACTAAGTCTAATTGTCACATAATATAAATGGTTTGATAGGGTTTTAATTAATTAAACTACGAATGCAGAATATAAAAGCAATTAAATGGTAGAAAGGAAATCAATAGAGGAATAGTGGTGCTAACCTAGTTAATCCTCCTAACTAGTTATGTCTACGTCTGCCTACTTCCAATTACTTCAGGTGGGGTCAAATTCGAGAGGACAGCATTTGGTCAATTCGCCCTAACCTATCAGCAAAGATGCCACCACAGGAGAAATCAGGCGCACCGTCATAAGTCTTGTTGTTCCTGGTCCCCTAAGCCGAGTCATTAAGTACCGCTACATGCTAGATTCTAAATAGTGAGTTCCCGGCCGTTAGGAACTTAGACACTACACCCCCCAATTCTTAAGTTCATCCAAACGATAGGTGATCAGTTGGTCAAATCGCACAAGTAGAAAGGGTCGTCAGTTGGTTATATCTTACCCTTCCCATCTCAGTCCGCTCACCTAGGGTCAGTTGGTCATATCTCCTAGGCAATTGGCCTCTACCGCCATTCAAAACTACCGAACCAGGGGTGACTACCAAAGAACTATGCATGCATACACTTAGAAATAATTGTATGGAAGTAAAGGTAAACGCAAACATAACAATTAAGGAATCATAACTAGGCTAGCACCAAAGGGTGCTTAGCCGCTCATATTAATCATGCACATCAATTCAATATTCAAAGGTACGAAATACATGAATCGAAAGTAAAAGAAATAATAAACTCTAAAGCTTATCGTAATGGTGTGACTTCTCCCTTGGAAACAGCTCCGTATGCTTCCCTAGACCTTCCTTGAGTATTTTCCCACGTTCTCAGAGTATTGTGTGTGGAATGGGATGATTAGAAATGCTGGAATTCGTGGGGTATTTATAGGCCAGGTCTGGGTTACGGCGTAACCAATAGATGAGTTACGCCATAACCTTCTATTCCGTTGTAAAAGCACTAGATCTGCTAGTTACGGCGTAACCTAATAAGTGGTTACGCCGTAGTCTTCAATAACCCTGGTTACGTCGTAAGTGATGCAGTAGTTACGGCGTAAGTATCAGCAGCGTGGAACCTCTTTTGACCTAATGGAGTTACGTCGTAATCTTTGGAAGGAGTTACGCCATAACCTCTTGATGAGTTGGACTTCAGGGTCACGCAATAGTTACGGCGTAATGTGAGAGACGAGTTACGCCATAACCTCTTCAAAATAAGCATACTGTGATAAATCCTTAGTAATGTTTCCATTTCCGCGTCTCTTTAGCTCCAATGCTCGCAATTTACCTGAAAGTGTAAAACAATGGAAAACAAGCGTAAATCCATATAAATGATATAAATAACGAGCATTAACGGGGGAAATTGACACTTAATATTCAGTATTATTTGATGTTATCAGATACATTAATGAGTCAAATGATAAAGGAGTTGATGCATCAGTCGGACATGAAGAGAGTATAGTGAACAATGTTGATAATTCAACAATTTCTTTTGAAATGGAGAAACTTGCTAAACCCGAGTTGAGTGACTCAGAAGAAAAACAGACTGAACTCCCAATAAGTTCAAATGTGCAAGAGGTTGAACTTACTGATGTGGAAACTAATAGTTCTGATGCGAAAGAAGTTATTAATGAAGAAAAAGTTTCTCCAAACAGTAATTGTCCTGAATTGGAAAAACCACTAAATTTTGACGAGTTTAACTCAGCAGCAGAGATGGAGGTATGCTTTATTTCTGTAATATGTATTAACCTTTTTGTCTATTTTATTTTCTGATAATTACTGCAAAAGCATTTCCCGGACTAAACATAATATGGTGCGATAGAATTTGCAGAACTACTATTTAATAAGGCATTTAGTAGCAACTCTAATATGCAAGGGTCATTGTTGCTAGAATTCATCATTAGTGTTGTTGTGCATAAAACTCAACGAATACATGTTCTTCTTGTATTTTTTGATAATATTGTTTGCTACTGTTAAAAAGCTCATTTTGCTAGTTCATTGTATAATATACCGGAGAAGCTAACATGACAAGAAATAATAACTTTTAATGAAAGCTCTTGTATTTAAAAAAAACAGAAAATACCTTTCTTACAGGTGTAGGTTTTTGATGTGGCAGTAGATGCCTCCTTTTTTGGCTGATGAGCATGAGAACATGTGATAGATCCACCAACTATATCAGCCTCGCACTTGATGCTGGTTGCCTAGATTGCAAACCACCCGACTGTGGAGCACGTTTAGCAAAGACACTTGTTCTTTCGGGCTAATACTCTCCTTTATTGTGTTGGAAAATGTATATATTTACAAGTACGTAAATGTCCGGATTCGAACTCGTGACCACGGGATTGCACACTTTACGTATGAGACTCGATGTTTAAATAATTAATATAAAATATTATGTTTAATTATTAAATTCACAATAAACGACTAAACGAGCGATAAGCACTTATCGAAAGTGACTATTGGTCGTTAAATGTCAACGGGATATGAAGAAAAGTAAACAAGCCAAGAGACGGTTTTAGGAACCTTCTTTTGGGCTTGTGTTTGGCCGAAACTATGGAATCCCACATCGGAAACCATAGTAAACATGACATCTACCATAAGGCTATAAATACATCCCATGTATTCATTCTTTGGTACACTTGATTTCATTAAGAAGGCCAAACTTCTTCTTTTCTTCCCTCTTATTCTTGGTCGACGAGTGAATCCCCATTGTAAGGGATTTACGAGTGACCTTGAGCATAACAAGGTGTTTGGTTATTCTATTGTGATCAAGAACTAGCATTCGCATCGAATCGCTAATAGTACGTGTGTACAAGAACGTGGTTGTAAGACATTATTCTTACACCAATAGTACTTCTTTTGTTTGCTTTGCTCGAGGGTTGTTTTGCTTTGCTCGAGGGATTTGATATTCGCAAGAGGTACATTACGCATACTTTCAGTTAATTAATTTATTTGTTATGATCTTAAGTCTTCCGCTGTGTACTCTTGATGTCTTTATGTTTTATTGTATTTTATATATCATAAACTAACAGTGGCATCACGAGCCTTGTATAACAAGTAATTAATTACTGAAACACATAATTAAAATAAACATGAATGTGTTATTATTTGTATGCTTAGATCTAGGGTTTGCTTAACCTAAACCCTAATTTTGAGGGAGGGGGCGTTTTTTTATTTTGCGCCCTAATTAGGTTTTGTAAACTATTGTTTTAATTGGATTAGAAACCCTAAGATGCATACAACTTTATGTGTATATGCGTAACTTTGATTTAATTGCATTAATTGTTAAGTGTAATTTTATGTCCATGATAATTACATGCATGTTTTATCATGGATATGCTTTTATTGTATGTCTTTCGTGGTTAAGTGATATACACTAATTTTGATAAATCTAAAATTAGGGAAGACCTCAATATATATTAATTGGTTAATTAATAGGATTTATCTAAACCGTTTGCATGTGGCTAATTGATATGCATGACTTTATTTGTTATGCATTTATTGTTTATTTGTTTATTTTTTTAAATACTTGCTTGTTTGTGTTTTGTAACAAGGGTATTTTTACAAGAAAAATAAACTGATCTAAACAATGGTGAAACATGCAATTTTAAGAATAGTAATCATAATCGTTTAATTGATTGATGACTTTGGTACAAATGACTGAACGGCTCACCCATGAGAATGAACTAATAAAAGGGGTTTAAAGAAGTGCGCACAGTCACACTGAATGGATGTCTAAGGTTGTGCTTTAGCACGTACCTGGTCCTCTGCCCCCTGTAAGTTCGAGTGGAGCTACTTAGTAAGTCATTAAATGTGCAAGCTCATCTTAAGGGCGAATTAGTATTGATTCCATGCGCCACTTAGGTGGTAATTATCCGAAACACTAAGTGTTTACACTTATGCAAAAGTACGGTATAATGGATGATAATTAACACTAATTCCTTGATTGGTGAACCCAATACCTCAATTAAAGTTTGATGATGAAAAGCTTATACATTAAAACAAGATATAAATGTTTTAATAAAAACTATGCTACAAAGATGAATGCATGACATCTTTGTACATATTTGATTTAACATCAAAACAATTACCCTTTAATTTAAGTTATATGCCATCCAATGAAACGGAAACACCTAAGATTACCTTTTATTTGCGTGAGATCGTGACTTAGATCGTAATCAAAGGGTAAAATGTCCACGTGTCGTGAGAACGGGCATGGACGATTTTGCAGTTTCTTAAGTTGGACAACTTAATTGAGTTTTGTAGTGAGAACTGGCAACTCAAGGCATAAGATGGGATAAAATATGTTTACATGGCAATTGAAATTGGCTATATGTAAATCCCATAAATTTAGGAATTGCAATTGAAATTGGCAATTGAGCAAAAGCTCTACCATTTTGTATAAGGTTCATTACTAGCAGATCAACTGATGTGATGAGATTATGACAATTTGGATCCTAGTTTTTCAGTGGAAATTAAATGGTTATATGCTTATGAACCATGGGTAATTAATTTTCTTGAAAAAGGTTAATTATCGAAAATACTAAAATTGAATTTTGTAATTCTTTTGAATGTATAATTGCAACATTTAACCGTAAACAAAGTTTAGTCTTTGATCAGTAAATTGCTCCATTCTGCTTTCAAACAAATGTTTGATCGAGAATAATTTACTGAAAAGACAAACGAAGTCTCTTTTTCATGGGAGAAGAATTAGACTCAATCCTATTCCTTTTCATGAATGAGAAAGGTATAATAGGAACGTTTTGAATTGTCTAAATTCTAATGTAACTCATAGCAATGAATTGCACGTCATATTTTCCATAAAGATTTCATTACCTTCATTAGGTGAATGAATCCTTTTGTAACAAACATGAATGTTGGTTAACTGGAAAACATGTATATGAGTTACTAAATTAGAAGCTAGACTAATTATCGCGAAAATTGGTAAAAGGAAAACTAGCTTAATTTATCTAGTTGGTTTACTTTAACCTTTAAAGGTGCTACATACCAGTATGGGGATGGTAGACCTGTTAAGGAAGAAATTGCATACCCAATTTTTCAAGTTAATAACATTGATGGATAACCCATCATTCAAAGAGTAGAATACACTTTTTAGTACCTTAGTAATGATTATGTATGGTTCTTTAAAGGTGTAAGAAAGTAAAAAGCAAGCAAGTTGTTTTCACTGGTTATGCAACACTTACAATGTTGTCAGATTCAGTGGGAGCATTTGTGTTGCATTACTGAATAAGAAGTTGTTTTAATGATTTCTAATTCAGTGGGAGCTACAAGCCTTATTTCCTGTGTAGTAACCCAGATTATCTTCAAAAGATAATTACTTTCCAATTGTAGGCACTTATGTTTTTTAAGGATTGTCATGTGCGTTTCCTTACAAATCAATATAGTCCTAAATCTACTAGTTATATCTATGACACAAATCATATTAATCAAATAAACGAACGTGTATCGTGTTGTTTATATGTTACATGATGTTGTTCCATGCACAAGTGGGAGAAATCTTTATTGTGTGCAAGGTACAATACATATTAATATGATTTAAGTGAATTCTCTTGACTGAAAAGTAAGAGAATTACGTTCTAATAGGAAGTATACATTTAAATATGTATGATTGCCCTATTAAGAACATGTGTCAAGATGATAACAAAGACTACTTTATTTTAAATATTTATGTCATTCAATATTTAAGAAACACTTGTAGTTACAATTTATGTTACGTGAGAACGTGAACTAGATTGTAGCCCAAGGTAAAATATCCACGTGTCGTGAGAACGAGCATGGATGATTCTGCAGTTTCTTACATGGAACAGTTCATGGAATGACATAATTAAATGAAGTAATCTAATACTACTTTGAATTTAAGTATTCGTTGAATGACTTAAATATATGTAGTAATTATTAACTTGAAATATTAATTGAAACCTGAGGTGGTGTTCATAATTACTTTAATTATAAATGTTTATGATTTTGTAAAGTCACAAACATAAAGTCTTTTAAAGACTTACAATATAAAGTAAGACGTTAACTTGCTATGTTTTAAGACATTTGCATGAAGTCAATGAGTTGATCAATGACTTATAACGTATAGTGGGATTATAACTGATATGTCTTTTGACTTGGTCAAAATACTTGTGTTATAATGCATGCAATTGATTTGGTAATTCTATTGTACCATTAAGTTTTACTTTGTTGGTAAATAGGTAAGCCATAGAGTAGATGGTTATCTAAAATATTGTTAGATTTTCTTACAATATTAATTCTAATGAAATACCATAGTTTTATGGTATGTTCAGTTAGAAGAATCAAAATCTATTGGCATGTTTGATTCAAGATAACTATAGTTTCTTCCACATGTTATCAAGGTTAGTAGATTGAGTATAGATTGAATATACTCAATAAGACTCCAACCTAGAAGATTGATAAGACACCATTTGTTTATGGAATGTGATGAATCACATTAAGTCTTATAATGAAGTTCTGATTTTGTTAAACTACTTGTAGAGTGGGTTGTAACAAACTAAAGTCAGGAACTGTCAATGGTTTTGTAATATCCCAAAAGAGAACAATGTATTGTTGCTCTACTTGCTAAACTATTTAGAGGTAATCTTTAAATTGTTAAAGGCAAGTGGGAGTTTTGTTTAGATCTTGAAAGATTGAATTACAAAATACATAATCTTCTAAAATGCACTAGCAAATATCATGATGAGGCTAAACATGTATATGATAGACCTCAATATGATGGAATTGTCATTCGTAGATCCGTAAGGATATCTCAGATATTTAATATGTTGAGGAATATGAGTTACAGGATCATGGTAAGCCTGGTAATCATAATGATAAATTTACCAAATGTTGAATTGTGGTAAATCAATCATACTATGAATGTTGAGATGCTGTCCATAAAGATAATCAACTTTAGATACTTGGTTTATCTTAATAATGAATATGAGTTTCTTCAAAAGATGGAAACCCTAGTGGTTTAAATCTTTGTGTAGAAATCATATGGACAATATTGTACACATATTTAATGAATGTCTAGTGATAATAATATTAATCATATTTAAGCAATTAACTATGATTGAATATTCTTTTCTAGATACATTAAATAAAAGTATAAAGATTATAATTGTCATACTTAGTTTCATTGATATGAAATTTTGACAATGAATGTCATAACTCTTTGTTGTGGAATTACTTTTGCGAGGACGATGAGTAATACAAAGAAGTTTTATGAATTCAAATAATCCTTGGATATGTACAAACTGCAAGAATCCATGAATGGATATATGCAAGCATCTAAGAGATGTTTCTTATGTTTAATTTTAAATCCATGTTTGATTTAATAATTAAAATAAGATAGCTCATAAGTATTCCTAAAAGCTAGTGGGAGTATTATTTTAAATCTTATATGTTGTATGGGCAACTACATTCCACCTAAATTAAGTTTTAGTTGGGAATGAACTTCGTTTGTAAGATTTGGAAATAAGATATATAACCTTGAAAAATATGTTTATTATTATAAACATATGCGGTAAAATAAATGAGTCTAATAGAACATGATGAATACATATCTTTGACAAGATAGATGAGATCTTAAAGTTTAACTTGAAGATTCATCATGAACATCATGTTGTGTATAAGATTGTTGTGTCATGCTTGATTACAAGATGATTTGACAACATTGAAAGTTGTTAGTGTAATAAATATTTTAAAAGGAATATGTTTGGATTTAGAATCACATTCCACAGTCTGGAGATGCTCCTAGATTCTATGGATGGAAATATGGCAATTATTTCATAATTGTCATTGCCAACAAACTTGAGTTTGGTAGGCACCAACATTACACTATAACTGTTCGAAGTTTACGGACGTTTAAAGAGCATATTGTTGTACACAATGATGCTGGTATAATTGAGATGACACTCAATTCTAGTCATGGTATCCTTGATGATGACTAGTTATGCTCAACTAGGAGCATAGTTGCATTATACATTAAAGAAAAAGAATACTTTAAAACTTTAAAGTTTTGAAAGATGATTGTCATAAAAGGGTGGTTCAGGTTATCACGCACCTTATGGAATGATATGACAATATCAAGATATGTGTAAACATATACAAGAAATTCACTTATTGAATTTTTGAAATAAGTATTCTCAAAATTCCTATAGATCAAAGTTAATTGTAATTATGCCTTGTCAACAAGTATGATTCTCATGACTTGTGGCAAAATTCATTAACTAGTATTATCATGCATTGATCTATTTAGTATTTGGATAAAGGATGTTAAACAATTATTATTTATAATGAATTAAAGTACGGTATACGTTTAATTTCATTTATAATATTGTGTCCTGTATTTGCATGTTTAAATCCTTGAATAACTAAAGTTATTCTAAATAGTCCGTTGTCAATCAATAACATGGGAATGATATTGAATTAAGACAAATCTGATTATTAGTTAGAATATACTTGAAAGTATATTGATGCGTAGCATGACTAATTTCAGATGATATTCAATGTATTGAGTATAGGACTTATCCCACCCGCATGATAATACTTTATGGATCTTTGTCATTAAGTATATCATGGATATTTATCCTCTGACTTGAGATACAAGAGATATGTCATGGATGTAGTGCATTTTTGTGAAGCAATCTAACGCTATACGTAACTGGTAGTTATAAGGGTTGTTTTCAGAAGTGTTGCGAAATTTATGAATCCTGCTTGTAGTCAAAATAGGATTTGTTTTCCTTCAAATTTATTTTGAAGTATAATACTACTGGGCCCCTCGTAGGATTGTTAAGATGTTTGTATGGCCATACCCAAGGTCTTCTGGAATATGTTCAGAAGAATTGGTAATCTTAATCAATCACATAAAGCGAGAAACAGAATAGTTAATTAAGAAATGAGTGAGATCCATATTCTTATTAACATGGTATTTGAAACAAAAGGATGAATATGATGATGAATCATCAAACTTGGTTTTTCTCCAGAAAACCATACAGTACACGAGTTGTACCGGGGGCATTGACGTGTTGCTAGACGCTAACCAATGTCATTTCACGTTTTGTAAACATATCCAAGTGGGAGCTGTTGGAAAATGTATATATTTACAAGTACGTAAATGTCCGGATTCGAACTCGTGACCACGGGATTGCACACTTTACGTATGAGACTCGATGTTTAAATAATTAATATAAAATATTATGTTTAATTATTAAATTCACAATAAACGACTAAACGAGCGATAAGCACTTATCGAAAGTGACTATTGGTCGTTAAATGTCAACGGGATATGAAGAAAAGTAAACAAGCCAAGAGACGGTTTTAGGAACCTTCTTTTGGGCTTGTGTTTGGCCGAAACTATGGAATCCCACATCGGAAACCATAGTAAACATGACATCTACCATAAGGCTATAAATACATCCCATGTATTCATTCTTTGGTACACTTGATTTCATTAAGAAGGCCAAACTTCTTCTTTTCTTCCCTCTTATTCTTGGTCGACGAGTGAATCCCCATTGTAAGGGATTTACGAGTGACCTTGAGCATAACAAGGTGTTTGGTTATTCTATTGTGATCAAGAACTAGCATTCGCATCGAATCGCTAATAGTACGTGTGTACAAGAACGTGGTTGTAAGACATTATTCTTACACCAATAGTACTTCTTTTGTTTGCTTTGCTCGAGGGTTGTTTTGCTTTGCTCGAGGGATTTGATATTCGCAAGAGGTACATTACGCATACTTTCAGTTAATTAATTTATTTGTTATGATCTTAAGTCTTCCGCTGTGTACTCTTGATGTCTTTATGTTTTATTGTATTTTATATATCATAAACTAACATATTGTTGTGTCAACTTCCTTAGCAGCTGATCCCTGGTATATTATAGGGAATGATAAAAATTAGGGGGTCATATATGATTACAAAAATCAAATCATCTTAATAACAATCTAGGTTGTGAAATAGAAAGTTTTAGGAGTTCATGCATTAAGATACAGTTTCAGCATATTTTGACCCATTCCTTGTAAGGTAATGTTTTAAATAGCCCATTTGAGATATACAATATTTTTTAATGTAGGTATCTCAGGTCTAAAAAATAAATAAATAGTGATTACAGCTTATGACATTAGTATATATAGGATTTATAAGATTATTACCTCTTTGCATGATCGAGTTGCATATATAGTCGATCTTATTTCGATGTTGATCTAGGTTGATGAGCTTCAAAAAAGATTAAGAACATACCAGTGCCATTATGGAATTACTGCATTTATCAGTTGTGTCCTTGAGGTAACCATTTCATAATAGAACTTGATCCTTTGCATACCCATATCCAGTTGACAATACCTCTGACCACGACCCATACTGCAGAGCCATTTGATCTCCCCATTCGCGGAATTGTAGCTGTTGGAAACATAGATGGAAAAAACCATTATGGTATAACAACATATTTACAATAAAGTATGGTGTGCTCATTTACACATGCTGCAATAGAAACATAGATGCAAAATCTGAAACTCTCACTACTGTATTCAGATATAAGAACAACTAGGCAGTCAATAACGATACTTTCGTAAAAGAGAACTTCTTGTGAGGAATTAGCTTTAAGAACTCATTATACACATCCTTAGAAACACAATACCTGATTGTCCTAGAACGGCAACTGTTCCAACCACAACCTTTTAGCAGTGAAATAGCAACTCTTGAATTCCAATATAGCACATGAAGTTTTATACTTCTGTCTCACAATAAATAACAACACATAACACAAGCTATATAAAGTTACTACAACCACCAATTCAGGGTTACAACAATAGTTAAAAAAAATCAAAGGGGTCAAAATGTGCACAGAAAACCGACCTAGCCATAATTAGAAACCTAATATTTCACAACGGTAAACTTACTTAAACGGAACCAAGTGAGCGAATGTCACTTGATTGACCATCTCTTTTTGAGGGTGCAATATACATGTTCTTGAGTAAGTCTTGGATCTTATTATACATCATCACTTGGGAAGGTTCACTGGCACTTATACTGCTTTGTGATGCTCTTGATGAACTTTCTTGTTACATCATTTTCTCAAATAAATAATTTTTCTCAGTTTCAGCCCTCATTTAAACGTTATTTTAAATATCTACTTGTATAATCTTCTTCAGTCTTTTCAGCTTTAGCAAGTGCAACTCTCTGCAGCCTCTCGACTTCTTGTCTAGCCTCACTGGCCTTGGCGTCAAACATCTCGGATTCAGCTTGTTTATGCCTTACTGATACGCGTACAACGCGCGTTCGGGGCCAAAGGAACTTCCTTTTCATCGAGCAAGTTTTTCAACACCCTAGGCAGTGAACCTAATCGTTGTAGTGTAGTCTTAGGGTAAGCCTCGGGAATTGATATCGTTCTCTAGGGGAATAGGAATGCTAGTGAGAAATTACTACACTAAGGTTGGGGTTAAGGAAGATTATTTTTTTTTATCTTTTGTATATTTTTTTAGAAAATTGAAATTACAAATCTCGGGATATTGGATTTGGGGGGTGGTATTTCTACCGATTACTCTACTTATCTAATTATCTAATCTAAGCTAAGGTGAGGGTAGTTTATGTCTATTGTTGTGTGCTCGTATGATAGTTACAGATGTTTTTACCTAGATGCTATTACACCCTAGTTATCTCCTATTGAGGTTGAATTGTCACGTCCTTATTCTTAACGCATTGTGTCTTCTAAGGTCGTAGGGTATGCGTTTTTCCTTAACTCTTTGAGACTACCTTAAGGTTATTGCCGAAGAAATCTCTAGGATTCATAAACTAACTCTAAGGTTACCTTTGGATGTTTAGCCTACAATAACTCTAGGTGATATAAACTAATGTTCACAAAGATTACTCAAGCATTAAAAACACAACGAATGACCTATCGCAATACTAGGTCAATCACAATTAAGATAAGATACAACCAATCAATATTCAATACCTAGGTTTCATAGATCCAAGCAAACACACAAGTAAATTAGCCGGACATGGAAAACATGCAAGCATACACACAAACAATTGAAGACATAATTGAATTAATGAAGCAAATCACTTATCTTGTTCTAAAATAGGGTATGGAACCCTAAGATACTGCCCAAGACAGCCAAAGTTCGGTTTAGGTTTTACTCCACAAAACTACCTCTCAAAAACTCTGAAAATTCGAATTCTATATATAGAGTTACAATATGGACGGCATCAGTCTTTATTTGTGACGCCGTCGGGTCGCCACCATTAGGTTTTCGTCTTGGCCACGTCAACTCTGTGACGGTGTCACCTTATGGTTGTGACGCCGTCGGCTTCATCTTCTGACGCCGTCGGGATCCAAATCTAGGTCATCTGAGTTGTGATGCCCTACTCTTTAAAACCTGATGCCGTGAAGTGCAAAATAGCAATTTGGCTACTGAGTCGTCACAAAGTGTGTCGCGACGGCGTCGCCATTTGGCTGTGAGGTCGTTACCTTCTGTTCCAGTAGCTTGAGTGTCTTGATTCTTGACTTTGGCCATTTTCTTCATATATTCGCGCATTTTCGTCCGAATAAGTGTCATTCTAGCAATTTGCCTTCAAGATACCTAAAAAGTGATAATGAACGAAATTAAGTAGTAACGGATACAAAAGTGATCGATTAAGGGCTTAAATGACCCTTCAAAAGTGTACCTTTTAAATCCATATCAAATATCCCTACACTTGGTATTTGCTTGTCCTCAAGCAAATGTGCTTTTGGCCAATTAATTTATAAGTTAGGGGTCATGAAGCATTAGTTTAGAACAATTCACAACACGTATAAGCCCCGCAAAAGTCATAACAAGCACGGAAATTACATACTAGCACCTCACAAGTGGTGTTTGGATACTCTCATCTCTCGGGTGTATATGAAATATATCAAGTTGGAAATGGAAGATAAACACTCATTAACCGGTCCTAGTACATAGATTACCATAGGCTTGAAACTAGATCAAACCTCCATCGCTTTTGGCTTAAGCACATAGGAAAAACTATCCAAGAGGTCTTTTAAAGGGTTGTAACGTTAGGCTTACGGTAGGGAAACAAAGGGTTTGGTGGGATAGGCGATTTAGTGGTGGCATGTCAAAAATATTTATGTTACAAGCATGAGAAGAATGGCGTTGCTAAGCCAAGACTCGACACTCTAAACTACAGATAAATTGAAACAAACGAACATAAATTTAAAGATAGATGTAGGATGGTAGCCCGTTTTTTTTTTCTTTTTGTAGTACACTTTTACTCTACCATCCTCTACGATAAAATCAAAATAATAGGGATTTATAGGCACATCCCTACACTTGAGTTTTTATTACTCTAACAATAATTTGACCCGAATTGAAAAGATCAAAACACTTGGAGTACATTATTACGTAAATATAGGGAATTTGAATTTAACGTTCCTTCCCCTCACTTCATAAAATTTAACTTTTCCCATGAGTTCCAATCGTCCCAAAACTGTGTACAAAGTATATGACTCGACTTAGCAACTTATGCAAGCAACTAGATAAATGAACTAAGGGTTAAGTATGATAACAATAATGCACTAAAAGTGAGTGCATACAAGGTAGGTTAAGGCAATTTAGGTGTAAATTTGGGGGTGGATTGTAAACAATGCTCTTCATTGATATTCCGGAAAACCGAAACATCACGAGAACCGCGAAAAGGATAGGCTCTGAGGGGTTAACTAGGGGTATCGTGTACTAAAGATGAGTACAATGCAAGGGTGTGGGGGAATTACTCAACCGATGTGGGAGAAGTAATTATAATACGGGTATCAAACAAGGGTTATCCTAATGTCTCTTATCATTTAGTTATTCCTAACTACACAAGTGTAGTCTCACTAGCGATCTCGAAATACATCACAAAATAAGTTCTAGAATCTATTATACTACCGGTACACTCTCGAAGCATTAAAGTGGAATGCTTTAATTCCTAAAAATCTAAGGGCGATCCTCACATTTTAGGTGGAATTTAAGCGGTAAAGGGTTTTGTGCTAGTCATATAACTTCCTATCCATGAGACGCTTTATTAAGACTAATGGCCCACTCCTACATGTCATGAAAAAATTTAAATTTGGTGTCAAAATTACCCTAAACGATATTTCTCATGGTTTATTACACAAATGAAATTGGACAAGGCAAATAGTCAAGGATAAGCATAGTTTCAAAGTTCCCATTTTATTTTCCCTCCATACACTTAAACTTAACATTGTCCCCAATGTTCCCCGAAAGTATCAAAGTTATGATAATGGAAGGTCATTAAAAAGGAAAGAAACTAAAACTCCCCTGATTAGCTCGGTAGGATCCGTGTGTGAAGTAGTGGTTAAATCCTTTCCAAGAAGAATGTATGCGTGAAAGGCTCCATCCAAATATTATGTATCTTCTTCTTGATAAATAAAACCAGCACACTTGAAGAAAACAAACGAAACCTTCGCGTAAAATCGGCGGTAACAATATATATATATATATATATGACTCTACTAAACTATGATATAATGCTTGTGGAATGGATGTTTACAGATTTTCTGGAAAATTAAGACCTGGAAAATTCCAAAAATTTATAAGTAGCTCAGAAAACGAGAAAAAGTTAGAAGTTGTTTCTACTCCTCCTGACGCCGTCAGGTTGCGACCCTGAAGCTGTCAGGTTATCCTGACAGAAACTGGTCTGCGGTTTTCTGGAAAAAATTCTGGAAAATTATATCTTTTGAATCTTGAAAAATTTCCCGCAAAACATCCATTATGACTCGATACAAGCATTTGACTCAAACAAACACACATGTATATCTTTTTAATAATCGTAATTCTCATGTTCACGTTCTTTTTGAAAACGTGTGTAATCCTCCCTACACTTATCCCTTTTGTAAAATACCTTTATATGTAATTAAGACGAGGTTAAAGACAAAATAAAGCATTTTTACAAATTCAAACATGAGAATAAACAATCAATAAAAGATATACGACACACAAACAAGCAAACAATTAAACATGGGTTGCCTCCCACGAAGCGCTTTTCTTTATTTATGAGTCTTGTAGCTAGACTCGAAGTCGTGCCCCTACGTTTCTATATAAGTAAGCTTATCCTCGAGAATGTCATAAGGATCAAACTTATCATTTAAGTTCCTAGTGGTACGCTTAGTCCGGTATGCCTTTTCAAACTTCTCTCCATAGGGGTCATAGATCGTTATCCTAATGTGCCACTCGCAATTACCATCACTAGGCGGTCTATCCCAATTCCAATTATGCTTAGGCTTATCGCTCTCAACTTTCTACTTATTCATGACAAGATTGACGGGCAAGCTTCCTAGGAACTCGATCATCTTCCTAAACACTAAGGCGTCCTCGAACGGGTTCGCTTCCATGTCCCTAGCCAATTCTTTTTCATGGAAAGTTGCTTTACTAGCAAAGGCTTCATCTAGATAGAAAGGTCGTTGGGGACCTATGAAGTCTTTATTAATCCAAGGTCCATATCTAGATGGTGTTCTATCCAACCTAATCTCATGGGGGATTTCCTCTTCCTTGTAGTAAATATGCTTTTTGACATCGTAAATTGACCTAGCACTCCCTTCTCCTACCACTATTTTAGACATCTTACAATCAATGATGGCACTAGCGGTAGCTAAGAATCCCCTTCCTACTAGCAATGGGCATGTCGGGTCCTTATTCATGTCTAGCACATGGAAATCCGCCAAAAGAGTCAATTCTCCTACATGTACTACCATGTCTTTTATTATCCCTACCGGATATGCAATACCACCGTCCGCTAGACCTAGGATGGTTTCCGTTGGTTCTATCTTACCTAAGTTAAGGCTTATATAGAGGGACAACGGAACAATATTGATGCATGATCCTAAGTCGGCTAGAGCATCGAGAGGTTTGGAGGTTCCAAGTAGAGATGGCAACGGGGCCGGGTTTGCGGGGAATGGTTGATACCATCCCCATCCCCGAAGTTCAATAGTTATTACCAACCCCATCCCCGTCGGGGGTCACAATTAAGTCCCCATCCCCGTCCCCGATGGGGAACGGGGATCCCCATTGGGGAATCGGGGATTTTTTTCCCCGTTACACTATTGACATATGTAATATTTTTCAAATGGTGCAACCATACAAACATAAAAAAAATTCATTCATTTGAGTAAATTCAAACATTTGACACAAAATATAATAGAGAGTACGACTTATCGTATGGACAAAAACTAAAGTATGACTACAAAATCATCCTATATTGTGGAACGTTGGAGTATTTGAATTAAATATAGTTACCCCAATAGACCAAGTTCAATAACAGCCTTGTTTTTAAAATTATAGAAGATTATTTTAAAAAAAGATTAGTAATTGACAAGATTTCAAATATTAAATACATATATAATTTGTATTCATATAGAAAAGATATTCGGGGACGGGTTCGGGGACCCGAGGGTATAACCATCCCCGCCTCCATACCCGCTTTTCAGTATTGGGGATTCCCCACCCCCATCCCCATACCCGGTCAACTTGGGGATTACCCGATCAAATCGGGGTCGGGTATCGGATTCTCCATCGGATTTGGAGTTTTTTGCCATCTCTAGTTCCAAGCCTACATGGAAGAGTGAATATCCCAGGATCGTCTAACTTCTTAGGTAAATTATTTTGCACAAACGCGGACCCATGTTTTCCAAGTTTTAGTTCTCGCTCATATTTTTCTTTTAAAGCATTATAATAAGGTGCATGAGCTAAGACTTCAAGAACCGGTTTTTCTTGATGGAGTTCCTTGTACTCCTCCTCTAGATTAGGTTTGGGTTCTTGGTTGACGGGTTTCTCAAGGGTGGGTTGTACCAATGGTGCGGGGCCTTGGTACCTCATTTGGGATCGCTTGGAACCCTTGTTGATAGCATTTACCGAGTGGACCTTTGGGTGTGAGGGGCATGGATGCGCACTCTCCCATGGTGAACAAGAACATGAAGTCGATGAAATCGAATTCACTTTTGGGTTCTTTATAGTATCACTTGGGAGTGCTCCAATTTCCCAGTCATTGAAGGCTTTTAAGAGGGCGTCAAGCTTGTTTGTCATCTCGCCTTGTCGTTGCTTGAAATCGGCTTCAAGCTTAGTCAATCGAGTTTCTTGAAATGACATGAATCTAGACGCAATTGCCTCAAGACTAGTGGGGTTCCCGGTGTTTGGAGGGTTAAACCTATTAGGTGGACTAGATGAGCTTTGGGGTGGGTTTGAATTTTGGTTCCACTTAAGGTTAGGGTGATTCCTCCATGAGGGGTTATAGGAGTTTCCTAAGTTGTTTTGTTCGGGATTGAAAGTTTACCACTTCTCTCCCGCTCCGTCGGTACGCGTTGAGGCGTAGTCCGCAAAAGCTTGTTCGGGGAGTCTTGTGCAATCACGAGTGTCGTGGGGACGACTACACAACTCACAAGGTAGAGTGACTTTGTTCACTTGATGTGAAGACTTAGGATTTTCGTAGGAGCTCATTAGGAATTTAACTTGATCTTCAAGCTCGAGCATCCTACGGTCGGAAGATTGTGAGTCAATGGGAGGCAAGGAGATTGCCTTTACGGTTTTGGGCAACTCACGGGGGTCATTCCAACTTTTGTTGTCATAGAGAGCAAGGTCCTCTATTATACCCCACGATTCTTCCGCGGTGAGATCACTAAGTTTACCACCGGCCGCTTGGTCAATGGATCGCTTAGTTGGGAAATTGACATGATCATAAAAGAGTTGGACTTGAAGCCAAAGATCGATGCCGTGATGAGGGAATTTATGGAGTAAGTCCTTGAATCGAGTCCATTCTTCGTAGAGAGATTCACCTTGACGTTGTTGGAACATCAAGATTTCATTCCTAAGCTTAGTAGTTCTCCCCGGAGGGAAAAATTGGGCAAGGAAACGAGTGGTAAGATCATACCAACTTGAGATGGAGCCGACGGGAAGTCGCTCAAGCCAATTACTAGCTTGGTCCCGTAGAGAGAATTGGAAGAGACGCAAGCGCGTGGTCTCCCGAGTAGTAGCATCGAGGTCGATGGAATCGACGATTTTAAGGAAATCCTTAAGATGCTGATTAGGATCTTTGGAACGAAGTCCATCGAATGCACATCCGTTTTGCACCAACCGGATGGTGTCGGATCGAAGGGCCGTAGTTTGGGCTTGGTCGGGAAGCTCAATGGTGTTTCTATAGCCTATGTGGCTTGGTCTTGAGTATTCACCAAGATTACGGCCTCTTGGCGGGTCATTTGGTGGTGGGTTGATGAGTGGTGGTTGATTATCACCTTCCATGATGAAAAGTGATGGGGTTACAAACAAAGGTCACAAAGAAGGGGGATAGACTACGAGGAAGCTAAAAATGGGAAAAAGGCTTACTTGATAGGAATCAAGTAAGGAAACCTAAACGAGGTGGAAATCTAACTAGCTATTCTATTCCCCGGCAGCGGCGCCAAAAACTTGATACGCGTACAACGCGCGTTCGGGGTCAAAGGAACTTCCTTTTCGTCGAGCAAGTTTTTCAACACCCTAGGCAGTGAACCTAATCGTTGTAGTGTAGTATTAGGATAAGCCTCAGAAATTGATATCGTTCTCTAGGGGAATAGGAATGCTAGTGAGAAATTATTACGCTAAGGTTGGGGTTAAGGAAGATTATTTTTTTATCTTTTTTATATTTTTTTAGAAAATTGAAATTACAAATCTTGGGGTATTGGATTTGGGGGGGTGGTATTTCTACCGATTACTCTACTTATCTAATTATCTAATCTAAGCTAAGGTGAGGGTAGTCTATGTCTATTGTTGTGTGCTCGTATGATAGTTAAAGATGTGTTTACCTAGATGCTATTACTCCCTATTTATCTCCTATTGATGGTTGAATTGTTACGTCCTTATTCTTAACGCGTTGTGTCTTCTAAGGTCGTAGGGTATGCGTTTTTCCCTAACTCTTTGAGACTACCTTAAGGTTATTGCCTACGAAATCTCTAGGATTCATAAACTAACTCTAAGGTTACCTTTGGATGTTTAGCCTACAATAACTCTAGGTGATTATAAACTATTGTTCACAAAGATTACTCAAGCATTAAAAGACAACGAATGACCTATCGCAATACTAGGTCAATCACAATTAAGATAAGATACAACCAATCAATATTCAATACCTAGGTTTCATAGATCTAAGCAAACACACAATTAAATTAGCCGGACATGGAAAACATGCAAGCATACACCCAAACAATTGAAGACATAATTGAATTAATGAATCAAATCACTTATCTTGTTGTAAAATAGGGTATGGAACCCTAAGATACTGCCCAAGACAGCCAAAGTTCGGTTTAGGTTTTACTCCACAAAACTACCTCTCAAAAATTCTGAAAATTCGAATATATATATAGAGTTACAATATGCGACGGCGTCACTCTTTATTTGTGACGCCGTCTGGTGGCCGGCATTAGGTTTTCGTATTGGCCACGTCAACTCTGTGATGGCGTCACCTTATGGTTGTGATGCCGTCGGCTTCATCTTCTGACACTGTCGGGATCCAAATCTAGGCTGTTTGAGTTGTGATGCCCTACTCTTTAAAACCTGATGTCGTCAAGTACAAAATAGCAATTTGGCTACTGAGTCGTCACAAAGTGTGTTGCGACGGCGTCGCCATTTGGCTGTGACGCCGTCACCTTCTGTTCCAGCAGCTTGAGTGTCTTGATTCTTGACTTTGGCCATTTTCTTCATATATTCGCGCCTTTTCGTCCGAATAAGTGTCATTCCAGCAATTTGCCTTCAAGAGACCTAAAAAGTGAAAAGGAACGAAATTAAGTAGTAACGGATACAAAAGTGATCGATTAAGTGCTTAAACGACCCCTCATAAGTGTACCTTTTAAATCCTTATCACTTACGATGCATTCAAGTTTATCTACTTCTTGCTTTTTCTTTTGTCTTTCCATTTTAAGGGTTGCTACTTCCCGCGCTTTGTCTTTTAGCTCTTGATCGGATGCCTCAAGAGCTAAACGTGCTTTCTTGGTGATACGTACCTTCCCCTCTTCCACCATTTCCATATTTTTAATTGCTTCCTGCACCACATATGCGATTCTGTTGAAAGCTTCCTGTGGGGCCATTAGTTGACCCTCACCGCCTTCTTGAAGCTTTGTGATATCCATGTTGAACTCTGTATAAGTAGCCAATAGAAACTTCTATTCCTGAATAGCTCTGCTGAATTTAAGAACGTATCAGTGGTAATAACTGAAAAATAAAATATTTATAAAACTTGGATGCGTATGCATCTGTACTCTTGATTCTTGATAGTAAGTGGGTGTTTGACTCTTCAAATTAGAGATGATTATCTGAATACTGAGACTTGAGGTCTTATAATCAGACTTAAATGCTTGCCTAAACATATTCCTCTTAAAATAATTAGGAACAAAAAACCAGTTTGATACTAACTGAAAACTAGTTATCTAGAGATTTGCCTAAACATATTCATCTTATGATATTTTGAGTCAAATAACGAGCTAGATACCAACTGAAAACCAAATATCTAGAGATAAACTAAAAAACGCGTATTTATTTATTATTTTTCTCTTCATTTTCACAAACCTCAATCCTTTTTTAAAACAGGAAGACTCCTTTTGGACATTTTACCACTCGCTTTATTACACCAAATTATCTAATGCGGAATACTTGAAATCGCATAATCAATTTAAAAAACCAACATCCAAACATCCCTCTATGTCTAGCTGCAGCGAAAGTTGATTAGTAGTAGTAGTATGCTCAATCTATGGCTATAGGGGTGTTTGGGATAACTCACTGTAACTGTGTAAGTGTTCAATCCTTGAAATGCACATTCGATTAAGCAGACATGTATCTTCAACCTTCAAACGAACATCTAAGCCGCTAATAGCTGGTTCTGCTTTTGCTTGAGTTGCAACTTTTTCTTCAGACTCTACTTATCTCATTAAACTGATGACCAAATCTATTGTTGGAGGCATCCTATAAAACAGCAACCGACATTTAACTTACATTAAAAGCAAACAACTTTCTCAATTATCAACCAAAAAAAATAATAAAACTGCCACAACGTACTTACCCCACCAACAGTAATCTTGATATATCCTGCAGAAGTCTGATGGTCTCTTCATTTTGATATACTGATAGGAGTACGGTATGAGGATACACTAAGCTTTAGAGATTAGATTTTCAAGGACATTTATTAAAATCGTGATAGTAAAACCGTACCTGCAAATGAGATTTCTTCATTGGGCCTAAGATGGCTGTCAGGGGACCTATGAATCAAAACAAATCAGTTCTACATCTTCTTACTAACATAGATTTAAATTTGAAAAAACGGTAAACTTGTCATACCCATTTGGATTGTAGTCATCAATATCCATCAAGTCAAGCGCAAAATTGTCAGGTAAAGTGATGGATTCAAATTTAGCTTGATTGGCATCTTGTGAAAGAACATATAATAAGGTTACCAATTAGAACAAATAAAGCATGAGCAAGCTTATGTACCTGCATGGATGTTGAGCATCATGAACAACATAGCCATTTATAGTATGAATTTGATTTCAAACCACTACTGGTAATATTAATTTTAATGTTAAAGTAGGTTATGTATAGCTTTTTCTTAACAAATATCATCTAGTAAATACGTAATATGTAAATGCTTACCCACTTTAAGAAATCTACATATAGTTGATACAATATATGTATTGATTTTCAGAATAACGTAAGTACCATTCCACAGTGGTCTGATAGCAAAGTGGGCTTCACTTATGTATTGTCTTTCGCTTCTACACTATCAGCTTGATCAGCAGAACTGCTACCAGTTGTGTCCAAGGTGTGTACTGAAAAAAGAATGTCCATTGCCTCATGCAAATATATTTTTTTCCTTCAAGAGCATCATCACATAAAGCTGAAAAATAGACAACAAACCTGAAACGTAAAGTATTAAGATATGTTAGTTGTGCCAACCAAACATATTATTCAATACAAAACATTATACGTGGCTAATGGGTGGGTCAGATCAAACCTGAAACGTAAAGTATTAAGATATGTTAGCTGTGCCAACCAAACATATTATTCAATACAAAACATTATACATGGCTAATGAGTGGGTCAGATCAATACAAAAAAAACCTTTTTGCAGATATAATGAAACGATTGGAGACTGAAAGAGATGAGCAAACCTGCACCAAAAAAACATAAAAATCATTAAAATCCTAAAATCATGATGGAGTTTTCTTCAAGGAGGCAACTATGATATAATTATTCATAAACCAATATATTAATATCCCATAGATTTGATGATTGTATTATAAGCATAAAATTATTGATCATATATCCATGCGCATCACTTCTGAACCTTTTATGCGCGAACGCTACATAAAGATTACCATGTTCGACTACAGCAGAAAAATATTATAAAAAACATGCCTTGGTGCTATAAAAAAAGGAAAAAATAAACACACAATTGACTAATACTTTTTGTGTATACATGAAGCAATTATAAACAACATACATGGATACATATTACCAACAAAGAAGACGAATAACCTGGACATCAAATCAGAAAAGAAAAAAACATTGTGTGTGTGATGAGATGAATGAGTGATATTAGGGTTTTGGAAAAAAAAATACCGTATGATATGGTAAATAATTTTTTGTAGGGATTCTTATAATTATGTGATTAAATTGGTCAATAATTGGTTGCATAGGTTTATAAATTAGTACTTGCAAGATATAATCAAAAAAATGTGTTGGTCTAGTGGTAAACACACATGTTATCATACCAAATAACCAAGGTTCAATCATTGCAAGACTCCTTTTTTATAAAGAATTTTCGAAAATTAATAAAAAAAATTCGAAAATTAAATAATAGCTAATTAAATTTGAAAAATATTGCTTAGGTAGACAACTTATGATTACATGGCATTAAAAAGAATTACATGGCAATGAGGTGGATATTTGTGGAATAATCTACGTGTCATGCCTCCTGTTATATATAATATAGAGATGTGTTATTGTACAAAAAAGTCACTAAAGTTTGCGAGAAATTTGTCCTAAGTCACTATAGTTTAAAAGTTGTCATTCAGGTTACTCAACTTATTGTGACCGGTTATATTTGTTACTCTTGTTTTGGTAACCTAGAATAACCGGTAATAATACTACGTGACAAATATTTTAGATTTCATTTATATTAAAAAAAAATGAGTTAATATACAAATAAGTTACTAAAGTTTGTCAAAATGTTCATTTAAGTTACTATACGTTTACATTCTTTTACATTTAAGTTAATATACAAATAAGTTGCTAAAATTGTTTATATTTTTATACGCTTTTTTACAACAACTTTTTGGACGTTATTATACGTTTACATTATTTTTATAGATTTATGCACGTTTTTTTACAATTTTGCACACATTTGTATTTTTTATTTTTATTATATTTCTATTTTTTTTACATAATTGGACGTTATTAGACTTTTTTGGAAGTAATTTTTTGTTTTGATATGTTTTCATACGTTATTATACATTTTTGGATGTTATTATACATTTTTGGATGTTGTTATACGTTTTCTTACATTTTATACGTAAAAACGTATAAAACATACAAACGTTTTAAAGAAGATAAAACGTATAGAACATAAAACCATATAAAACATACAAATGTATGAAAATGAACGAAAATGAACAAAACCATACAGTAATGTATGAAAACGTAAAAAGGTATAGAGAAAAACGTACACACACATATATAAAAACGGATAAATACATACAAAAACGTACGGAAATGGACAAACATATATACAAAAATGTACGAAAACGTAAAAAAAGGTACGACAAGAGAAATGCATACACATACGTATAAAAACGGATAGAAACGTAAAAAAAAACATACGGAAATATACAAAAACGTACGAAAATGGAAAAAAAAAAACTTAAAAAAAGAACGACAACAAATAAAACGTACACAACGTATAAATACGTATAAAAACGTACGAAAATGGAGAAAAACGTAAAAAAATACGAAAATAGATAAAACATACAAAAATGTATAAAAACGGATAGTAACTTTTTTTAAAAGTTCAGTAACCTATTTAATAAACCCCGTGAACTATAGTAACTTGCTTGTAACATCTCAAACTATAGTGATGACGTGGACAAGAGAACCGGTAAATCATCCGGTTGCCCACCCTCGAAGTAACAAGAATATCACTTTTTTAAACGTTGAGTAACCCATATAATAAACCCGTTAACTTGAGTAACCTGAATGACAACTTTTAAACTATAGTGACTTAGGACAAATTTCCCGCAAACTTTAGTGACTTTTTTGTATAATAACCCATATAGAGATATATATATTTGTATTTTTTACTTTCAACGCATGTTAGTGTGTTAACGTGCTAGTCAACGACGATGGTTTGTGTGGTGGGGCGGTGTGGTAACGCCAGCAACGGGCAAGCCAACTCAGCATAACGCCGAGTATGGTGTTACCGTACCCTTTGCTCTTAAAGGGAAAAATAATTACTCCTTCCATCCCAAAGTAATAGTCAACGTTTCTTTTTTGAAATGTTCTAATTTATTTGTCCATTTTAAAAATAGATAGAATTTTGATCAAGTTTACCATATTATCCCTTGTTGAAGCTAATATTACAAACTTTAATAAATACATTAATTATTTAGTTAATGGTAAAACTATAATTATGCAAAACAATAAAATAGATAAAGCAATAAGAATTTTCTTTCTTCTTAAAATGTGCGTTTTTTGTCAGGGAACAATAATTTAGGAACAAGAGGGATAGTTCATAGTTGTTTGTGTATAACTATAAACTTATTTGTTATTGTTACTGTATGAAGTAATTTTCGCCATAATCAAGTTAAGGAGACAAGTGGGATTCAATTGGGACAATGACCTAAAACTGATAAGCACTTGGCCTTACCTTATTTTCTAATTTAAAAAGAAACATATTCACCATGTTCTAAAATAAATGTTCACAAATCTATATTTTGACTTGTTTTAAAATAAATGTTTAATTTGTGTTTTATCGATCAAAGCAATTTATTGGGTAATGATGATATTGATTGCTAAAAAATTTTAATTAGTGATAATTTTTAAATCTTTGCATTTTGAAAGTGAATATTTATTTTAAGACGGGTGAAATAATCTATTATTTGAAAAACAATGGTTATTAGCTATTAGTAGTTATATAGAACTAGCACTCTAATCAAAACTTTTGGTGAACAATATTATTCGATTATATATTTTTCGTAATAATAACTTGTTTCTAAATGATGTTTTTCACATTGCGTGTACCGACTTGTCCTTAATTCAACAATGAATAGTATATAAGTTGATTAGCTTAAAATGTCTAAGTTGTGGGCTAACAATACCCTACACGTGATGTTTAGCTGAAACTCAGAAAATAATACTCTGTCCAACCAAAAATGACATATATTTCAAAGAGTTGGTCCCTTTTGTGTGTTTGTGGATCGTCTTCGTGTTGTCTACTTTTAAACCGAATTCCAGTTTCTTATACCCGGCCCAAGTGCAGTCCAATAACAATTAACCTAGTCTTTAAAATGTGCTAATCTATAAGATACTAACCCTAAAACTAAGCAACCTAATTTCACTCTCACTAAACAAATGCCACACTCACAACCACCAAATAACAAATCCGACCCTTGTGTTCTTGATATAATCGAACATCAACAAAGAAAATCTAAGATTTCTCTTGTTAATGCGTAAACCCTATTCATATGTGCATACAAGGTCTAAGGTGTTTTATTTTTGTGTTTTCTTTCTTTGTGATGATCGGAATACAAAAAACGTTCATATGGCTTCAAGAACTTTATAACAAACGATTTTTTGAACGAAATAAGGAAATGATGTAACAGATTTGTCAGGTTATTTCCTTTTAATTTTTGGACATATGATAGAAGTTGAAACTTCTTACAGATCTATGATGTGATATGTGTTTAAATTTTCAAAGATTTGTTATGAACACCAATAAAATTTAAGTCTTATTTTATTTTCCTTTTATGTTTCGGTATTGATTTGTTGTGAGAATGGGTTTGATATATTGTTGACTGTAGTTGGAGTTGGATAAAAGGAGGCTAGAGAATAAAAGGAGGCCGGAGAATTTGTACATAATTGTGTTTATGATGTATTTAGTGTAAAAAAATTGTGTTTATGATGATTGTACCTGTAGCTTCATATCTTGTGTTAATTATATGTATTGAATTAAAATCTTGATACATTAACATGGAGTAGAGGGAAGTTTTGGATTGTATTTGTACTTAGGTAGTTGTAACAATTGGTGAAGGGTGTTTTAAATTATGTATTTATTGTATGTAAGAAGTATTGTTTGTTGAGTATGATTTGTACTTTACATACTTGTATATTATGTTTAGTTACTTGTATGTGCTTAAAATCTAATTTAAGAAATCTTAAACTCATAAATAGGAGAGAGGGTCATCCCTCAATTATAAGTAGTATTTTGTGCTTAGGTAGTTCAAGGGATGGCAAAAGCACCCGAAACCGATGGGGAAAACCGAAACCCGAACCGGTTGGGTCGGGTTCGGGGGCGGGTTCGCGGGTTTGGATACGGGTTCGGGTAGATATATTCTTTTCTTTTCGGATACGGGTACGGGTTCGGGTTCTAGTAATACCCGCCCGTTTACCCGTACCCGTATCCGTATCCGTATACCCGAATTTGTACCCGTTTTTTTTGCTAATTTATATAAGGTCTTAATATGTTTTGATCTCTTAACCTTGTACAATTTGTTTTCTACTCTACTCCTTAATAGCATATATTTTGGTAATTACAAACTACAATTAACACTTACGCTTGACGATTTAATTCTCACACACATGACACAATAACTCTTTAATCTTCAAACATTACAAATATTGAAGTCGTTTTCTTTAACTTCTAAAAACTTTGAATATATTAGGGTGTTTTGGTTTTTTTAGGTTGAGTTGTACAACGATGATTTTAATTAGGGATAACCGATACCCGCGGGGAAAACCGATAACCCGATGGATAATAATAATTGGGTACCCATCGGGTATTGGGGCTGGTTCGGGTTTGGATATTATAAACGGGTACGGGTACTGGTTCACTAAAACCCGCCCTGAACCCGACCCGTTGCCATCCCTAGGTAGTTGTAACAATTGGTGAGAGGGTGTTTTAAATTATGTATTAATTGTATGTAAGAAGTATTGTTTGTTGAGTTTGATTTGTGCTTTACATGCTTGTATATTATGTTTAGTTACTTGTATGTGCTTAAAATCTTAAACTCATAAATAGGAGAGAGGATCATCCCTCTATTATAAGTAGTATAAATAAGAAGTGATGTGCATTGATATTATACTAAAAGAGATTTATTCATGGGGTGAAAGCTAAAGGTACGCAACGTACTTTTTCAGAATTACACATCTAGCTAATATATTTCGTGAAAGGTCAAAGCTAGCTAACATACTTTCAAATTTCACTCGATCTAGCTAATATGACCTGTTGGTAGTAGGTTACCAGGTCACCTTGGCGAAAAATTTGCGCAGCTAGTCCTCTAGGACTAACGACCGTTAGCTAGATGATAACGACCGTTAAAAAAAAAAAAAAAAAAAAAACTTTAAATTTTTTTTAAAAAAAAAACGTAAACTTTTATAAAAAAAAACATAAAAATATAAAAAAAAAATTTAATTTTTTTTAAAATTTTTTTAAAAAAATGTAATTTTTTTAAAAAAAAAACGTAAAATTAAAAAAAAAAAAAAAAAAAAAAAAAACGTAAAAATTTTTTAAAAAAAACGTAAAATTTTTTTAAAAAAAAATGAAAATTAAAAAAAAAAAAAAAAACGTAAAAATTTTTTTAATTTTTTTTTTTAAATTAAAATTTTTTTTTTTAAAAAAACGTAAAAATTTTTAATTTTTTTTTTTTTAAATTTAAAAAAAAAAACTTAAATTTTTTTGAAATTTTTTAAAAAAAAAGTAAAATTTTTTTTAAAAGTTTTTTTTTTTTTTTTTTTTTTTTTTTTTTGTTAACGGTCGTTATCATCTAGCTAACGGTCGTTAATCCTAGAGGACTAACTGCGCAAATTTTTTGCCAAGGTGACCTGATAACCTACTACCAACAGGTAATATTAGCTAGATCGAGTGAAATTTGAAAGTATGTTAGCTAGCTTTGACCCTTAACAAAATATATTAGCTAGATGTGTAATTCTGAAAAAGTACGTTGCGTACCTTTAGCTTTCACCCTTTATTCATGTTTACATACTCATTTCTGTTTCGTGAAATAAAGATTTATAGTATGCAAGTTGCTGGACTTGGTCATTTGCACCTCATGTCATGAACTTAATTGGTCAGAATAATTAAGAAATGACTATCAAGAATAATTACAATTAAAAAAATAAAATAAAAAAAATCTTAGAATAATTAAAATGTTTAGGCGTATTTGTTTGTGTTTAGTATGATTGAAAATGAGAAACACAATGTAACAATGGACCTCTTTTTTTGTAAGGCTGGTTATAATAGGTCGATCCTTAGTCGATCGTTTGGAGTAGGGGCGATCGATTGTAATCGATCCCTTTGTTGTGGAGGTAGTCGATAGCCACAAAAAGAAACCCACTTGATCGTCTGCTCGATCGAATCTACAAAGCACAAACATCCAAGGTTTGATAAGTGATAAGTGAGTTGCGTGTTAGTATTGTTGGTTATTAACGTTTTGCAAATAAAGTGAACGTGAATTGGGTGATTGAGCATGGTAAGCTGTTGTTGAGAAGAGGAAGACATATATAGACTATTAAATTAGCAACTTTTTGTTATTGAGTAAAAGATTATGGTCAATGTAAATTGTTAAATGAAATTTTATTTTGTGTTAAAAGCGTTTAAAAAAATAAGAAAAATAAAATAAAAAAATGAACTTGGTCGACGGGGGCACTTAATCGCCTGAAGGTTGCTGGAGAGAAAAAGCTGACGTGGCAGTGAAAAGTAAAGGGATTGAATCCCCTTACTGGAGGCAGCCTAAAGTCACGTGGTTTGAGTTGGGTATTGGTCATTTCGTGGTAAGTAAGACATTGAGTAGATCAAACTTGTATTAGACATGAACAAGAAGAACTAACTGGATTGCCTTTTGGGCAAATCTTTATTAGGCTATGGACAGTGGTGATTTGGGTTACCTTTGTCACATCAGTTTTCTTTTTCCGACTATCTGATCACAACCTAGTTGCCACAGTGGTGACCTAGTTGTTGTTTTTTTTTTTTTTTTTTTTCTTTCTTTTTTTTTTTTTTTTTTTTTTTTTTTAAAGATTGCCAAAAGGTAAAATTTTTGGACTTCTGCGTGTATAAAATCGGTCGACTTGGCGAACTAGTTCGTCCATTTCTTGCATCTCAACCGCAACCGACCGATCACCCATAGTGGGCTGACCGACCTTTGACCGAGGTCAACCGAACATGGCAATCGGTCCACTGCTCGTAGCCTTACTTTCATTCATGGTTTTTGGCGTCGCTAAGATGTGACGCATGACCTTCATGTTACGAAATAAAGTAATGCGTCGACTCTAGGCGTGACGTGAGATGAGATGGAAAAAGGCGCGCTAAAACGTGAGGCGTGGTGGGATTTTTAATTCAACTCCTATAATTTTTTATTTTTTTAATTTTTTTAAATAAATAATATTACATGTAAGGATAGTTTCTTAACCTTATTTATTATGTACAACGCTTTTTGTAAACTCGATATATATATATGAAATATGATTTAAATATATAAATATTTTCATATTTTGTGCCGTTTTATGACAACCGTTAAAAACACAAAAGCTTCGCATTGACCGCTAAATCGTGAGGCTTCATCATGCCGTTACGTCACGCCTCGCACTATTTCTAACCTTGCTTGAATAGAATAACCAAAAGTCTAACAAAAACCCTAAAACACCAACCTTTTAACTCGAGCAAAACAAAGGAAATAAAATCCCAAACAAGTATGGAAAAAGGAACAAATCAAAAAGTGCTAAACACAACTAGATTAAATAGAAAAACGTCATTTTCGACCCTTAAACAGCTCCGAATGGCTAAAATCTGGCCGGGCTCATGGCAAAGCCATAAGTCTTGCTCCTTTGCCCGTTTTACATCAACCATGCGAATTTCGTTGAATTGTGGCAGCAAAATCAAGTTCAACAAAATAGGATGACAACATATTGGCAATTGAATCGGTGTCATTCCCTGCATCACTAATGGGATGTTTGGTAGGTTGAAAAGGAAAGGTGAGAAAGAGAAAAGGAAACAATTCCTTTGTTTGTTTGTGTCGAAGAATGGAAACAAGATTCAAAATATCATTCTCTTTCTCGGTTTATGATTCTTCAAAAAAAGTAAAGAAATGTATAGAATGGTAAAAATAAAAGGAGTCCATTCTCCGTCCATTTTATGTGAGAATCAAGGGAGATTCAAAAACATTGGTATAAATACCAACAACCATGTGACATGCACATGCCATTACAAAAAACTTCTCAATCCCTAGCCATATTTTATCTTACATGTTCTTGTTCCCCAAATTTTTTTTTTCCAGAATCATAATACATTAACACCGATTGAAACCTGTCAATTTCAAAATGATTTGTTGATCGATTCAAGTTATCAGATATTGACCAAAACGTTTTTATAATTTCAATTCATTTCGAGTTTTCAGGAAGATTTTGAGATTCGACAACGGAAAACATCGCCACTTATTATCCATCTTCGAGGGTTCAAGGAAAATTCAGGGAATCAAATACCATCAACCTTCAATTATTAAGTTTTACGAAGACGACCATACTTTTTAGAAGTAATTTTTTATATAATTGTCTTAAACAAAGTTAGATTTAAGCACACACAAAGAGTTATATGACGAATATAGGGGTGTTCACGGATCGGGTAATATCCACGGTAACCGAAAACCGAAACCGAACCGAACCAAAAATAACTGAACCGAATTCATAACCGAACCGAATTAGTCAAAACCGAACCGAACCGAACTAAATATTTGGTTATCGGTTTGGATATGGTTTTGGCAATGAAAACCGAAAACCGAACCGAAAACCGAATTCATATAAAATATATATTTTTTCTATGTATATATATTTAAAAAAATCACTAAAACTTTTTTTTAGTATAAATATAACATGATTTAAGTTTGAAAAAAAATTTTGTGCTAAAAATATATATAATTAAATAAAAAAATAATTAAAATTATGTAATTCGGGTTATTCGGTTCGGTTTTCGGTTATAGAGGTTCGGTTTTCGTTTATTCGGTTCGGTTGAATGAAATTTAAATTCGGTTCGGTTCGTTTTTGGTTATACTCAGAAAAAAAAATTAACCGAACTAACCGAACCGAATAACCCGATAACCGAACCAATAAACACCCTAAACGAATATATTAAGTACACTGTTGTTTATATATGATGAATATTTTGAAAGATGAACAAGGTTGACTAAACTATATTGATTCTCATGACAATTGTCACAATCCTACCAAACACTAGAATGATTTTTTTTCCCCATTCATCATATGCATTTCATGTTTGAACCAAACAAAAGAGTAACTTATGTATTCTAAAGTTTATTCTCTTTCTCCACATTTTCATTCTTAGCTCAAATTCCATTCTTTATCATTCTCTCGTACCAAGCATCCCCAATAGTAATGGTGATCTTATGGATGAACAGATTAGTCTGTCACTTAAGCGCGATCTCAGTTTCTCCCTCTAAGATCAAACACATAACAAAATGCCCATAGTAAAACAACCCTGGTCACAAACAAAAACATAACCCCACAAAAATTAAATAAAAAAACAATCACACGCACACAAAAACCATATGCAAACAATTCGTTGCTTTGCCGTTCAAATCAAGCAAAAAAGGGGGTGGGACGAATTCGTTGGGTTGTAGTATGGAGCGGGGGAGGGGACGCGTTCGTTGGGGTAGATCGACCCAAAGTTGGGTTGTTAGTACGACAAGCCTTAATGACCGATACATATAACTAGCTTAAATAGTACAAATCAAATAGTGTTAAAAAAACATCACTTTATATAAGCAGTATTTTGGATTAAATGTAGGGATTTATCGAATTATAAAAGTTAACATCCTTTTAAAATGGGGTTTTAGGTACTCGGTGTTAGTGTTAGTTTATTCTAATTAGGGCCTTCTAATTATTTATTTCTCGTTTCGTTTAAATTTAATGTTCATATTTTTTGTTATTGTTCTAAAATATGTACATTTTATATTTCAATCAATCAATAAAAACTTTAATGGATAAAAATGATATTCGGGTCATTGTAACAAGCAGTAGTTGCAGTAAGCAATAGTGGCAACAATAAGTAAGGGTGAAAATGAGTTGAGCCGCTCGTGAAAAGCTTGAAATCAGATCGATAAAAAACTCGATCGAGCCGAGCCTAAACAAGCTCGAGCCTAAGTTGCAGCTCATTTATTAATCGAGTTTGAGCCCGAGCTTTACATACAAAGCTCGATTGGGCTCACGAGCATAATTGACACTAGGATATTTTAAGCATTAAACATATATAAAACGTTATACATTTGCTTTTTAAATTTTATAAAACACAATCCATAACTTTGTAGTCTTTTAGTTTGCGTTTTTGGAAAGTTAGATCATATCGAACTAGATTTTAAAATCCTATAGATCGAAATCTTATAAGATCTTAAGCTTTCTAAGATTTTATGTATGATCCTGATCGTTTTTTACTTTATAGTATTATAAAATCATAAGATTATAAAATATATCTTAACAACCAAGGTTGGTTGATTTCATTCGTCCATCTTCAAAATTAGGGGTGTTGATCGGTTCGGTTATCGGTTTGTTTGGTTTGTTCGGTTCGGTTAATTTTTTAGGTCAACCCGAGAACCGAACCGAACAAATTCAAATTCGGTTTTCGGTTCGGTTCGGTTGAATTCTAATTCGGTTCGGTTCTTGGGTTGACCCGAATAACCCGAATTTCACTATTTTTAAAAAAAAAATTAATAATTATATAAATATTTAGCAAAAAAATATATTTCAAGCATAAAAAGTGTTTTATTATATTATGATAACCTTTTAATTGTATTTATTTATATATAAATATACATAAAAATATATAAATATATAAAAAATATATATATTTATATGAATTCGGTTTTCGGTTCAAACTGCAAACCCATAACCAACCCGAGAACCGAATTAGTAGTTTGGTTCGGTTCGGTTATTTTCAGTTCGGTTTGGTTTCGATTTCGGTTTTCGGTCTTTTTGGTTTTTTCGCTCACCCCTATTCAAAATCGGCTGTCATGGGCTTTGTTTCTGACTTTCTATTGGGTTGACATTCAATCATACAGTTGTTTGCATCTCAACTTCATCTTTAGTGGGCTTTTTCGCTTTATCAGTTATCACAAGTACATAACCGGTAAATATAGGACACAACAAACAACATGAGTGAAATTTATAATGCATGAGAAATTTAGCGAGTTTGATAAATAAAAAATAAAAATAGAAATTGTCTATTAGTGATGTAAATGTTTAAACATCCTCCCCAAGATTAAATGTTTTAATTTTGATGGCGACAACAATAAGGTCTACATTTTATCCATACGTATTGTATGTTTATAAGATTTGCGATCAATACTCATTTAACTCGGACATAATTTATTTAATCATTGTCGTTTAAACATACAATAATTATGATTTTTATAATTTGAACCTATTTTGCGAATGTCTAGCAAACTCATAATTGATTTTTAAAACCAATGTTATTAGCACAAATTGTGTATCAGCCGTTGACAGTAGGGTGGAGATGGGTGGCACACCGCTCCTTAGCCGATGTCACAAAGGCTGGGTGAAGAAGTGAACATGTTACTTGCTTGTGAGTTTTGTGTGTGTGATAATTTGTTTTTTGCTTAAGGTACCGATTTTCTTTTTTGAAATGGTAATGAAAAAGACATAACATGTCTAAATGTGGTCGATACATATCTAACACTAATTAAACTAGAGGTGTTAGAAAAGTTGATTTGTAACACAAGTTAATGGTTGGTAATTTTACACGTGATATTTATTACAAGCTTACATGGTCACGCGTGATGAAGCACAAAACGAGAAGAATCGATGATGCCCGTCACTAGACCAGCCGAGTCGATTCGAGTATTGCCAAGCTCAAGCTCGACTCGACAACTACAAATCGAGCTCAAAACTCAACTCAGCTTTAGATTTCAAGCTCGAGCTCAACTCATCATATAAAACTCGAGTTTAAAACTCGACTGGAGCTCGATAATTTTCACATTCCAGGCTCGAACTCGATGGAGAATCGACATATAAAGCACGACTCGACTTGATTTGTATGAAAAGTAGTAATCTTATGTATACATAAGGGTAAAAGTTTAATTTAATAGAAACTCGATAAGGATCGCGAGCTTCACGGGACGATTATTTTAAAGCTCGAACTCAACTTAAATATATGTACTAAAGTAGCTCTAGCTCGACTCGATTTCGAATACTTTACGAGTCATTTACACCCCTAATAGTGGGATATAATTGAGTGATGTGGTGTGAGTGATTGTTAAGACACGAAACATAAGTGGACGATGAGAATGGCAGATGACGCTGATATGAAATAAATAAATCAGTAATTTTTTTCTAAATAATTTTTTTTAATTAATCTACTATACATAAAGATTCAGTACCTTAATTTATTGTGGAAGTGTAATTGTGAAGAAAAAAAAAGTGTACGGTACAAGGTGATCGAAGCTCAGATGCTTCTATTTAACCGGGGACTATTAGTTCCTTTTACCAAAAAAAAAAGCTCAGATGCTTCAATTGAATGCCTTCAATTATGGGTTAAGGAACATAAAGAGACTGCAATTTTACAACCTCAATAATTGGTTACAGAACACAAAATGACTACACATTTACAAGCTTCTATTTAAAAAAAAAAAAAAAAAAAAAAAAAAAAAATGTGTAAATAAATGTTGTGATGATTCGGTTGCTTACAAACTAATTACATATCAACAAGTCTTTAAATCTTCTCATCTTTTTGGTTGCTTACAAATAATCAATAAGTGACTTTTTCAGTTGGGTTTTTAAGACTACGAAGCTACATAAACCCGTGCGTTGCACAGATCGGGTAAGGGTTGAATGTATACGCTTTTTTTACGTAATATTGTATGCAAGTAGTTACATATAAGATATTGCAATTGATGGTATCATAAGATTTGTTATCGTAGGTCGGAGGTAAATTCTTGTTGCGTAATGTTGTTGTAACCTTGTCGGGTAATGTTTACCTGGGTTTCGTTATGCAAATTTGCATGGTTCGCAAATTAATAACCACCGCATTCATTATCTGCCATATATGTACAAATGTGTCATGTTATTTTTCTATTTGATAATTCTCCAAATAAACATGATAAATTTGATAACTTTGTAATCAAATCAATAGTTATATACGAAGGTTGTCAACATAAAAGTCACATTATGACCATGTTCTCAAATTGGCATATCAAAAAATAATCGTACCATATACAACTCGGGCTGCCTCAGGACCCGTGCGATGCACACAGGTTTTATCTAATTTTTCATCGCGTAAGGTTTATTTAATTGTTCTTTACGTAATGTTTAGCGTAAACATTAAAGTATAAATCTAATGATTGGATATGATTGAAAGTTGAAATGAGCATCGGAATTCTTAGCCAAATAGTTTTAAAATAAGTTGAGTTAACCTCAAATCTAACATAATCATTAAGTGTTAAGCCCCATATTGACTTTTTAATTTCCCGTAGCGTGATATTCTAAATATCATCTAAAACCTATGAATTCACAAATTATAGAATGCTCAATAGTAATTAAAAAGATGAAAATTATTTGTATAAGTTATGGATATCTCTCTTTGACCCGCTTTTTCTGAACATATGTTTTTAGGATTTTATAAGGTACATTTTGAGCAATACCATCAACACTATCTTGCACAATATTAAATTATTAATTGTTTCCGGAGTTTGGAAGAATTTTGTTAATGTTTAGGTAGATATCAAATGATATCTATATAGTGTGATTACCAAACATGTACGATCATCTAAAATGAAAGACAAATATATGATTTGTTGCCATTTAACAAAAAATTAGCTCGAAGACAAATATTATGATTTTTAGTACATATTAATAATGTTTTTTTTTGTCATGTACGTGTAATCCACCGTGTTCTCAAAATTGCATAGCAGTAAAGAATAATCTTTGAAGCACATTTTATAAGTAATATAACCGTGTTCTCAAATTTGCATAATAGTAAAGAATAATCTTCGAAGCACATTTTATAAGTAATATAAACTTTAGCCGTGTAAAATTTATCAACCCGTGAAAAGCATAAGCAAAGAACTTCCCTAAAAACTGTGATAATACATTTCTTATTTATAGTATTGAGATCATTATGTGTAGTAAGTGCAAAGATGGTTCAAACTCACCAACTTTTTGCATAATAGCATTAGACATAGAATATATGTTTACCATGTCTTTTTTCCACAAATAGAAAGTTTTGTAGTGGGAGATGAATAAAAGAGGCCAAGAGGGTGGTCACAAAAGTATGTTCGATTTGATTAGATTATCATGTGCATGAATAGATGACAAAATATTTATGGAAAAAATGTGCAACTAACGATGTTACAATTCTGGAATCTTGACAATCAGTTCTGGTTGTAACTTGGATCGATAGGCATTATATCTAATCTCGACAAAATATTAATAGAGCGTTATGTAAACAACTTCTCACGTGCATGTTGATGCATGGAAAAGTTGACAATTTGCATTCTGATGTGTCGACACAGTACAGATGAAAAACTCAAACTCAGATAAAAACATTAAATGAAAGTTAACAAACAATAACAATCAACAAATGAATCATAATCTGCCAAATGTTCATATGTTTAAACTTACAAATACTTATCATGTCAATTTAAGTTGCAAATCTTCACAGTACGTAGTTAATTGAAACTCAAATCAATAACCGATCCAACGAATCATAATCAGCTACATATGTAGGCGCAACAATCTAACCAATAGTACCAAAAGCATGCATCAAAACATTTCAAAGCTAACAGTGGCTACCAACTGAACATTAAAAACATCCTTACTTTTTTTTTACAGTCTTAGAAGCTTTCGCCTAACCGCTTAAGAAAACTGTTTTAAGCTCTTTTAGCAAGCTGCACCATCAACAATAATATTCATCCATGGCTTTAGCTAACCACCTTTAGAACTTCATCTCATACAATTGCTTTCATATCAACATTAATCTTCATAAAAATAACATTCCCCCGTCCCACCATCCATACAATACACAAATGGTACTTTACATTTGATTGCGCATTCATGTAAAGATTTTTAACTTGGTTAATGACCTTCTTCCACTACCTTTAATGAACCATCTTTCATTAACTTCAGACTAATAAAACTAATAAGTTTCAACAGGAATGAGGCTCCATAAAATCTCATAAAACATTATAAAACAAATTATATCTATAAAATCTTGAGGGCCATGAACATCGGCTCAGAGGCGATGGAGGCGAGAACTTGCTAATGTTTCACAGAATGTAAGTTCTTAATCTTAAATTAATTTGTCAATAAACTGGTAAAAAAAATATATTTTAATGTCATTACTGGTAATACATATAGGAGCCCGAGACCCATCTTGAGCCAGAAGTACCCAAAGCTGTAAACAAAGAAGCTAATGGCCATCCGGATCGGAGGGACTCGTAAGTAAATGTTGTATTGAAATTACTACTTAGGCAATAATATATGTGACTCTTTATATCTATATCAAAATCCAATGAATAAATTCAAAGTCAGATATCAATGCGAAATATTGGACAATTCCAACTTCGGATACAATTTCTTCATAACTTAGATCTTACTACAATACTGCTCAACATCAAAAGAAAACATTGATAAACTAACCATATATTTTCGTTGATTATACAAACTGTAACAAATTGGAGCGTATATAACGTTTATTCTTCACTTTTTTCTTCTTGATATTGTAGTTTTGTGGTGCTCACGTTGTCATCCTCAACCATGTTACTACTATTATCTGTTTCTTGGGCATCTTCCACTGCTCCATTTGCATCAATAAAATTTACAACATATGCATTTCATATAATACATGTAGTAGTAGTAGTAAAATACTGAATAATCATAAGCATCCAGGTGAGTATTAAACATGAAAGTTTGTCACGCTTTCGAGCGATTTCTTGTATATATATAAACATCAAACATGTAATTGAGATTTTGTCAATTGTTAGATCATTAGATAAACAATATACCAGCCATGGTGATATACATACGTACCGGAAACCACAATTTTTTGCAGTGAATAACACACGCAAACATTTACAAATGCATAGCATAACTCAAAACAATCATGCATCTACCAATTTTACGCCAAAGACCAAGATCTCACATATATATGCCTTAATCCAACTGTCAACATACATTCAAACTAAACCAACTCAACTAACCTTACTTTTGAGGTGGTACCCTTACCCTACACCCCTACCTTAACCATAACACCTATGTATTTTTCTAAGAACCTGTTCTTAACACAATTACAAACTAACAAATCAAAGTGATCTTCATGTTTCATAAGGGCATTGTCAAAGAAAAACTTATGAAAGTCTAAAAATAACCTTTTAATCCTTAAACCTGTGACTACCAACCTCCCTTCACATTTTCAAATAACATCTCCAACTGATGAAAGTGTACCTGGTCAATTCCAACAGGGGTGGTTATAAAAGGCAGAGACATCATTAACCAATAAAAAGCAAAGTTATAAGATGAGAAACGACATACCTCAACTATGCGCAGTTCATTAAGAAGAGATTCTGAAGGATTGGTGATTGTCTGAGAAATGTGTGAACGCTGTAAGAATAATCTTAGATGGTCATGAAAAACTCATACAAATAAAAAAGTAGCATAATGTTTCACACGTATAGTATAACGACTTACATAATTATCAACCAGTTTCTGGATTTCAAGCTGTGCCTTTCCCAACATTAGCAATACTCTGCCTGCAATATGATTTTGTGCATGAGAAAAACGGACTGGAGAATAAATATAAGAAGTGTTTCAACGGAAGTGTGACAAATAACTCCACTGTAAATAGAAACATCATCAGCTTACTCACCGCTATCTTCATCATCAGTCAGTGCAGTTTTCTCAAGAAGATAATCACCCATTTCCTGTAACGATTCCGATAATTCTGCAACAAATACTCAGATTAGCAAATGGAAGGACAATGACAAAATAGGAAGCAGAGGTTGCATTAGAAACGTCATGCTTTTAAGAAACCAATTAAGAGATAAGTTTTCTTATATGACAAAAAGACTCGTAGAAGGAACAACAAAAATTATAAATTAGTAGCACCATAATGACATTTCAATGTTCCTAGTAGCATTATAATTTTTAAGGGTGTGTGCTGAGAATTAACAAAACAATACTGAAAAGCATAAGCAAAGAACTTCCCTAAAAACTGTGATAATACATTTCTTATTTATAGTATTGAGATCATTATGTGTAGTAAGTGCAAAGATGGTTCATATACTCGAAACCGTAGCAACAATTCATATTCCGCACCACTTGATATTCCATCTTATATATTTCAATACTCAATATTCAATCATATGGCTTTACACGGATTGTACCGTACAAATTGTTGTGCACATTCACTCTTGCACATTAAATTAAGGGGTTCAACTTTATAGTATTATAGATAAATAACAAACTATCACTATCTTCACCACCATCATTTTTTTAACAATTCTTCACCACCATCGATGATGTGTTTAATAAACTCATCATCAATCTTTAACATCATCGATCTTTAACAAACAACGAAAATACACCTTACCCGAAACCACAATAAGATATAAGCCAAGATCAAACAAAACACTATACGAGTGTTTTTGTTTATCATTTGTGGGTTTGAGAAAAAGTTGTCCAACTCGCATCTATCGGCAACAACTTCAAACAACAACTACATCGACTAAACATCTAACAAATCTAATCACGTCAACAACATATTCATACAACATACTAAAACACCACAATAACATTACATTACAAGAACCAGTCCACAAACCCAACTCCATACCATTTTCAAAACATAAAGAGACTAGAAAAACAATAAAGATCTCAGTTTGTTCACTTATTTATTCGAATCATTAAAGATATTCGTGTGAAAACAACTCATCATAGATTTTTTTAGAAGATTTACTTATTTTAATTTTCGAATTTTAAACAGAAAGAACAAAAAACAAACGGTGTCCATTCTTACTTTCGTTCGGATAAAACAAAACACAAAAACATAATCAAACAAACAAACCTACACAAGACCTATTTAAAGGATCTTAAACCCAAATTTGAGCATGTTTATGTTCGGCTTTTAGCAACAAAGAAACCACATGTTTGTGAGATTCGGATTTTAAAAGAAAGATTATCAAGAAAGTCTGCGCAAAGGTTGATTTTTTTTTGGTTATTTGATTCGGTTTTGATCTAGAAAGAAATCAAGGGACGAATCTTTGTGTTTGGTGGCGTCTAGATCGCAGGTTTCAAACCGGATTGGGAAAAAACCGGTTTAACCGGTTTGAAAAAACCGTTCGAATTGTTCTTCACAGTGAGCTTTTTTCGGTCGTTTTGGGTCTCTTTTTTTTTTTTTTCTCGTTTTCAACATAATAAACTCAATTAACTTCAACTTTTATTCAATAAACTTATAAACATCAAACATAAAGTACTTGAATAACAAAGTTAGTACATTTTAACGATTTATTCATTATCGTCTTCAACTTCATCTTCAACTTGGGAGGTCCTAGCCGCGCTTGTAGCTTCATCGAAAACGATTTCTTCATCGGAAAAATGTATTGCATAACCCTCTTCCACCTCGATCTCTTGTAATTGTTTTTCGTATTCCATTGGTTCTTCAAGACTTGCAACATTTTGTATGCGTTCGGCCGCATCTAAATAACCCTTCAAGAAAATACACATCTCCAAAGATAACAGTGTGAGTCTTGTTCTTCGTACCGAACTACCGATAATACCCATCCACTAGTAGAAAAAGCGGATTCCGAAGCAACGATAGAAGCTTGCATGCTTAGTAAATCCCGGGCCATTGTGGCTAGAATAGGAAATTGAGATTGTCTTTGTTTCCACAATTCAAACATCAAAATTCTTGAACTCTTCGGGTGTGATAGTGCTTAACCAATCGGTTCCAATAAATCTACCATATTCATTGCTTGATAAAATCTCACTCCTAGCCCGTTCACCGCTTTCTTGTCTTAAATTTGAGAATAAGTCCAATTTCGGATCCATGATATTCGAACTTGTTGGAAAGAATGAAACCGAACTCGTTCTCACATTTGTTGCACCATATTTTTCATAATAAAAATCAAATAAACGTTTAAAATTATTTTTATAAGTGTCTTGTGCTTTTGTTACATAAAAAAGGTTTATTTGAGCCAAATCCAAATCGTTAGCAATCTTATCGATAAGATATTCCACCCCGCTAGCGTTCAAACATGGGTCTAATGCGGTAACACAAGTAATTACCGGTGAAATTTCTTGAAAATATTTTCTAAGTTTTTCTTTCATCGGTTCAACCATTTGGTGAAAAAGTGGACCATCAAAATCGTATGCTCCTAATTTTCTACACATCATAAAAAGTTGGTTGAGTACCTTGTGACTCGTGGGATAATAAATACCCGATAACAAAGTTGTTGCGGTTTTAAAAACTTTGAGTAAATCGGCTATTTTTTTAATAGTTTCTCAATTTTCAACCGAAAATGATACCATACCCCGACGCGTATTGCAAAGTTCATCATGAAAATGTTGTAACGTTAATTTTTGGCCTAAACCACTAACAAACATGTCATAAGTCGAATTCTATCTTGTAGGAACGTCCCATTTAGGGGATAAAAAAATAGAATTCGTACTTTCACACAATTTCATATACTCCACATATGTTTTGTTTCTCGATAGAAAAATATCATGTAACATTTTTTTAAAAGCTTCTCTTAAATTAGAAATTTGCTCTTGTGCTCGTCCGGTTTGCACAACCAAATTAATGATGTGTGCAACACATCAACTATGATAAAAAAAAATGCCATCAAGAGGTGGTCGGTATTTTAGTATTAGCTTTTCAACTGCATTTGTATTATTAAGCGTTATCAAATGATATTGAAAAAACCTTTTTATTTTTAAACGTTTTCATAACATCACACAACATCCAACTTCAATTTTCACCCGTGTGCGGATATTCAAAGTTTTCAAAAGCAATAGTACGTTTCATCACTTGCCAATTATCGGGATCAACCTAATGTGCGGTAACACAAATGTACGAACCCGGAAAACCATGACCCGCCGACAAAACATCGGTTGTTAAATTTACACTCGTTTTTAAATTTTCAAATCCAAGTATTAGTTCCTTTTTAGCCTTTATCCAAGATTTAATACAATCACGTTTAAGAGTTAGATGACTTACATGATTATATCGAGGTTGGAGGCGCTTTTGAATTATCCTCGTTAACTGAGGGTTGTCAAATTGGTTGAACGGCAAACCCTCTTGAATCACAAAGTGTGCAAAATCTTGACGAAGCGCCATATCATCATATACAAATATACTCCCATCTCGTCCTATAGTAGTTTGTTCCGAAGCTGGAAAGTTTTTGAGTGCTCTACAATATTCATTCGTGTGCTTCCTCAAGGTCATGTTCCCATCGGATTTCAAAAAATCATTGCAATATTTACAAGCCTTTGTTGAATCATCCGTGAACTTCACCAAGTCGTAATGATCCCAAACCTCTTTTTTTCGGGGAGTTGGTATAACCCAACAATCGACGGTTCATGGGTAGAACCTACACCGGCGAAAGTTGAAGTGTTTTGAGAAGATCGGTTGTTTTTTCTAAGCATCGTGAGCGTTTTTGTGAGCGGTTTTTGAGTGTTTTGAAAGTATTTGAATGTTGTGACTAAACCAAACTCAACTTTGGTATTTATAGGGATGTTAGATGGTTTAAATGGGTCACAATACACCTTATAGCCGTTTTTAAACGGCTCTATTTTGTTTCAAACGGCTAGAATTCGTCCATTGTTCAGGAAATACGCGCAGCCCAAAAAAACAAAACGGTTTGGGAAAACCGGTCTCAAACCGGTCCCCAACGTTTATATGCCAAACCGGTTTCAATCCGCCGGTTTTTGGCCAAACCGAACCGGTTCGGTCAAAATCCAGTTTTGATCGGTTTCGGTTTCAGATTTTTTTTTTTTTTTTTTTTTTTCTTTTTTGGTTTTGGTTTCGATTTTTTTCCCAACCTCTAAGCATGCATGTATATTCACGTATGCATATATTATTTGACATGCATGAATATAATATTGCACCCACAAATCGAATTGTTTTTTTCTTTTGTACCGATTCAAACGCACCCTGCTTTGGGTTTTGGATCAGTTTTTTTGTTTAACAAGAATCATGGTTTTAGTTGTCTAAATCGTAAACAAAGACTAGCATGTTAGCGTTCTCGGTTAACGTGTAGCGTATGCAACCTTAGAGAAATCTTACTTTGGATTTTATGTGGTGAAGCCTTATCGACTTTATTCTAGTCGATTTAATCAGTTTTTTTTTGTTTAACAAGAATCATGGTTTTAGTTGTCTAAATCGTAAACAAAGACTAGCATGTTAGCGTTCTCGGTTAACGTGTAGCGTATGCAACCTTAGAGAAATCTTACTTTGGATTTTATGTGGTGAAGCCTTATCGACTTTATTCTAGTCGATTTAATCAGTTTTTTTTGTTTAACAAGAATCATGGTTTTAGTTGTCTAAATCGTAAACAAAGACTAGCATGTTAGCGTTCTCGGTTAACGTGTAGCGTATGCAACCTTATAGAAATCTTACTTTGGATTTTATGTGGTGAAGCCTTATCGACTTTATTCTAGTCGATTTAATCATGAACCCTAATTAGGGTTTGTGATTTGGGGAAATTAGTACTGTGAACCAATAATCTTTATCTTTATGCTTCTTATGTAACTATTATTAGACGAAGGACCAAGTACGCCAAATAGAAACATAATAACTGAAAAACAGTTATTGAAGTGGCGGTTACAGGGAGTTTCCAACCGAACCATTACAATGGTTGGAACATACCGATTAGTTAGTATATATACTTATGTACCGAATCATTTTACAAGTTAATAGACAATTTTACTTATTCAATATACTTTACTTTGCAATCTATATATCATTGATCTAGAGTTGGGACAACAATTGGCATCAAGAGCATAGGATTACACCTTCGTTTTTGATTACAAACAATCATACGCAAGAAGAAAACCCAAGGAATACGCGCAGAAAACTTCCTGTTTTCATACGCAGTAAACAAACAGGTTCCATACGCAAGGAACTTTGTTTTCGACAAGTTATTGTTTACTCTTTACTTCCGAGAGAAACAAAGTGAATAAGGATACGTAGAAGATAGTGCACGGTCATTTACGTAGGGGATTGCAAACGTGGTACACCAAACGGATTGGTCGGGAAAAACTGTGTTGGCAACAACATAGGGAAGGAAGAATTCGAACACTACGTTTTGGTAATAGGAACGAGTGGGATAAAACTTTGTGAAACCAGGTTAAACAAGACACAAAGGGAGGAAGACGCGGGTAAGACGCGGGAAACGTTGTTGTTGAAAAAGGAAACGTACGTGATAAGAAGAAGGAGCGCTCAAGGAATTGTGTGGAGTAGTGTCAAACGACACAAGGAGAACAACAACGTGTAGAGGATCAGAAGCAGAACTAGACCTTGCTTCGGAGATTTTTTGATACCATCTCGGTACCAAAATTGTGCGTGGGAAGTTTGTTATCGGAGTATAGATTTCAAATAACGTACAAGGGAAAGGTTAGACGTGTGTAGTGTGGAGGAACAAGAAAAGAAAACAAACTTTGTTTTCGGACTTGTTGAAAGAAGATAACTCGGCATAAGTTCTCTTATTCGAAGTTTGGAGGTTGAAAGTTTCAAAGAAAGAAGTCCGAAACTTTTGGAGGCAAACAGAAATTTCAAAAAAAACAAATACTCAAGAAATTTGTTTGGTTCTAGTACTAGTCGGATATAAAAAGGCAGAAAGGAATTCGACAAGACTTTGGTGTTTGTATTCTGTGGGAAACAAAACACAACGAGGCAAAACAACATCAAGGGTACGAGGCAAAGAAAGGGGAACCAAAGCAACGTTGGTAAACGATTTACTAACGAAAACAAAAGAATACACTAGTATTCATCGGATACACGAGGTCACAAGTTAAACTCTTTCTGGATTTCATTACTTTACATAGCATAGAATAGTATAGAATACTTTATTTCATACTATTAGGAAATCCCGAAAACTATTTATTGATCCCGTATTATTAGGATTCCCGGAAGATTAGAAATTTCCATACTTTATAGAAAAACCACACTAGGAAGAATATATCCCATTGAATTAGAAAGTGAAGATTATAAACACTTCAAAAATGACAACCGATGATATAGTAACCACATCAACTACTGTATCCAAACCCGTAACACCGATTGCACAATATCAATGCCCTAAGTTGAAAACCACAAACTACACAGTTTGGGCTATACAAATTAAGGTTATACTAGAGGCACATGGCTTATGGGAAGCAATAGAACCAAAGTTAGATACACCAGTTGATGATAAGAAAGAAAAGGCAACGACTGCCTTCCTATATCAAGCATTGACGGAAGATGTGATCTTACAAGTAGCGGGTTGTAAGACGGCAAAAGATTTATGGGATTCGTTGAAGAAAAGACACGTTGGAGAAGATAGAGTGCAGAAAGCACGATTACAATCATTGATGATTGGATTTAACTCACTTCAAATGAAAGAAGATGAGACGGTGGATGCATTTGCGGCTAAACTAAACGGCTATGCCACGAAGGCAAAAGAATTAGGGAAAACTTTGGATGAATCACTTTTAGTTCAAAAACTATTAGACTCCACACCAGATAGGTTCATTCAGATAGTAGCATCCATAGAACAAACAACTGATCTCGACGAAATCACTTTAGATGAGATCATTGGAAGACTCAAGGCATTTGAGGAAAGGATAAAACTCCGGAAGGGAGGACAAGTAGAAAGCCAGGAAAACCTATTATTCGCACATGGCGAACACTAAGGAAATAGGAAACGTTTTTACAAACGTGGAGGAAAATCAAATTTCTCACGAGGGAACTGGCAAAATAAGAATAGAAACAACCCACAGGAAGGGAACTCTAGTTATAAGGAGAGTTCGGATAAGAATAAAGGAGAGTGGGATGTGAGCAAGATAAAATGCTATAGGTGTCATAAAATGGGACACTTTAAAAGGAACTGTAGAGGAAAACCAGCAACTCAGGAACAATCAAACCTTATCTTAGAAGACGTTGAACCATCACTGTTAATGACTATGCACGAAACTGAACACAAGGAAGTGTTGTTGAATGAAGAACAAATTCAACCAAAGAAATATGCTACAGCGGATACAAGCATATGGTATTTAGATAATGGTGCAAGTAACCATATAACTGGGATAAAGAGTCATTTTAGGGATATTGATGAAAGCGTAACAGGACGAGTACGTTTTGGAGATGGATCGTATGTACAGATAATGGGTAGAGGGTCTATACTGTTAGGTTGTAAGAACCAGGAACAGAAGGTAGTATCGGAAGTATACTACATACCAAACCTCAAGAGCAACATACTTAGTCTAGGACAACTTACGGAAATAGGTTGTAAAGTCATTATGGACGGAAACAAATTAACTTTGTATGATAAGAATAAGAAGTTGTTGACGAAAGTAGAAAGATCTAAGAATCGACTCTACAAGATACAATTACAGATAGAATCACCTATATGTCTCTTAGCAAATATAGATAACCAAGCATGGTTATGGCATGCTAGATTAGGTCATCTGAACTTTGACGATATAAATAAGATGACTAGGAAAGGTCTAGTAGATGGAATTCCAAGGATAAATCATGCAGGGCAGATTTGTGACGCATGTTTATTAGGAAAACACAGTAGAACACCATTTCTAAACCAAACTAAATTCAGATCAAAGAACCCATTGGACTTAGTATACGGAGACCTTTGCGGTCCTATAAGTCCAGCAACACACTCAGGCAAGAAACTCATTTTCTTGTTAGTGGACGATTGTACACGTTTTATGTGGGCCTACTTTCTGACATCGAAAGATGAGGCGTTTAGTACATTCAAGGAATTTAGACAGAAGATAGAAATGGAAATGAAGTTGAAAATAAGGATGCTAAGAACGGATAGAGGTGGTGAATTCACATCAAATGAATTCACGAGGTACTGTAAGGAAAACGGAATAGCATGACAGTTGACAGCACCGTACTCCCCACAGCAGAATGGAGTAGTGGAGAGAAGGAATAGGACAGTGTTATCAACCACTAGGAGTATGATGAAAACGATGAAGTTACCTTTAACTTTTTGGGCGGAAGCAGTTAAACATGCTATATACATACTCAATAGGGTACCTACGAGGGCCCTGATAGATAAAACTCCATATGAGGCACTCTACAACAGAAAACCAAATTTGGAAAACCTAAGAATATTTGGATGCACAGCTTATGCAAAGATAACGATACCTCACTTAAAGAAGCTGGACGACAGAAGCATACCATTGGTTTACTTGGGAGTAGAGGAAGGATCAAAAGCATGTAGGTTATATGACCCTATAACCAGGAAGAAACATGTTAGTAGGGACGTAAAATTTATGGAAACAAAGTCGTGGGTTTGGAACAAAGATGAAGAAGATACGAACACACAAGACACATTTTGGGCTAGTTTTGTGGTAGACGGAGTTGACAATGAAAACGTTACACCAGTCAACACAGAAAACGATGACAACACGTATCATGAACAAGATCAGATTCCTGATCCAGTTTCACCAATCACACCACCGGCATATCATTACGACCCACACTCAGAAGAGGAAGAAGAAGCTACTACTAGTTCTGTAGAGAACTCAAGAGATAGATTTGATGATACACCCGTACGTGAATACAGAAACATGTCAGATATATACATACATGCACGAAGAGTTGAACCTCAAAGCTTGTTATTTACGGAAGAAGAACCCCGAAATTACAAGGAAGCATCAACAGATGAGAAATGGATTGAGGCCATGGAGATTGAATTGGATTCAATCAACAAGAACAAAACATGGACTCTTACTACATTGCCAGAAAATCGAAGGCAATAGGACTCAAATGGGTTTACAAGACCAAGAGGGATGCAAAAGGAAACATCATCAAACATAAAGCACGGTTAGTGGCAAAAGGTTATGTGCAAGAACAAGGGATAGACTTCGATGAAGTATTTGCACCGGTTGCTCGGATAGAGACAGTTCGGTTGATATTAGCATTAGCGGCATATCATGGATGGCAAGTACATCACTTAGATGTAAAATCAGCATTTTTACATGGAGATTTAAAGGAAGAAGTCTACGTTACACAACCTGAAGGATTTATACAACAAGGAAATACAGGAAAAGTATATAAGCTTACTAAAGCTTTATATGGCTTAAGGTAAGCACCAAGAGCTTGGAATGTGAAGCTTGATCAAACGTTAAAGTCCTTAGACTTTAAGAAATGTAATCTCGAACAAGCAGTTTATACGAAGCGGAACAAGAATTCTACACTTATAGTTGGAGTCTACGTAGATGATCTGATAATCACAGGCACTCCAAAGAAAGAAATCGAAGAATTCAAATCCCAGATGAAGGATATATTTGAAATGAGCGACTTAGGATTGTTAGCTTATTATCTTGGGATAGAAGTCACACAGACAGGAGGAGAGATTACAATCAAGCAAACAGGTTATATTAACAAGATCTTGAAGGAAACAAGTATGGCAGACAGCAATGATACGAAGATACCTATGGATACTGGTACTAAGTTGGTCAAGGCGGAAGAAGGAAACTCAGTTGACGCAACTTACTACAGAAGCTTAATAGGAAGTCTCAGGTACTTACTGCATACAAGACCAGATCTTAGTTACACAGTCGGACTACTCAGTAGATTCATGCAAGACCCGAAGGATCATCACCTGAAGGCGGTAAAGCAAGTAATCTGATATATCAAAGGAACAAAGGAGCATGGCATTATATACAAGCAAGAAGGCGGCTGCAAGATTACAGGTTACAGCGACAGTAGTTATGGAGTCAACACTGATCAAGGAAAAGGAACTAATGGGATCGTATTTTATTTCGGAGAGTCACCGATTACCTGGTGTACTCAGAAGCAACCAACAGTGGCGCTATCATCATGTGAATCAGAATTCATGGCGGCTACGGCAGCAGCATGTCAAGCCTTATGGCTAAAGCGATTGCTTAGTGAACTAACTGGATGGGAAGAAAAAAGGATAACGCTGAAGGTCGATAACATTTCAGCAATAGCACTTGTGAAGAACCCAGTTTTTCATGGAAGAAGCAAGCACATCGATATTCGCTACCATTTCATTCGAGAATGCGTAGAGAATGGGCACATCAATGTGGAACATGTCAGCGGAGAACTACAAAGAGCAGATATTCTAACAAAGGCTCTACCAAGATTGAAGTTCGTGACTATGCGACAAATGCTCGGAGTTCAAGACTTAGGACGAAGCAACGATCAAGATTAAGGAGGAGAATGTGAACCAATAATCTTTATCTTTATGCTTCTTATGTAACTATTATTAGACGAAGGACCAAGTACGCCAAATAGAAACATAATAACTGAAAAACAGTTATTGAAGTGGCGGTTACAGGGAGTTTCCAACCGAACCATTACAATGGTTGGAACATACCGATTAGTTAGTATATATACTTATGTACCGAATCATTTTACAAGTTAATAGACAATTTTACTTATTCAATATACTTTACTTTGCAATCTATATATCATTGATCTAGAGTTGGGACAACAAGTACCCAGTTCCTTGATTGATTTGATTGCTTGATTTTGCTAAGAGGTACATTTTCTTTTTACATTCCGTTAATTATTTACAAGTATTGATTCCTGTCTTCCGGTGCGTGCTTTGTGACTGGTTTATTATATGATAGTCATGATATATAAATTCCTAACATATTCATCATCTTCTCCACACACCCTCGTGAGCAAGCACCAACGATTCACCATCTTCTCCACACATCTGCACCGGATCTTCCAAACTCTTAACTTAAAGAATAATTTGTTAAATGATAATGGTGGGATAAGTTTCTCAAAGGACAAATCATCGACACGGTCCACTGTAAAAAGAAAATGTGTACGGACAATTACGCTTCTCTTCTTCTTGCTGTTATTCGCTTCGCTTATGTACGGTTTGATACATTTATATTTCAACTGGTCTTAACAATCCACCAGGTTCTTTGTTGTACTTTTTTAATGATATTTTTCGGGTGGATTATCTTCATTGTTTATCAAGTTTGTGATTTTTTATATATGCGGGTAAAAGTGTGGATTTTTTTATTTAGAAGTTTGGTTATTGCTTTTTGATTTGCACACTCCGGTTTACAACCAGTTAATGGAGTATGTATACATAGTACAACATGTTATTGCATAAGTTCGAGTGTGCCAATCACAAAAGTGAGTGTGCCTCCCTTATTTAGGATGCACTCCAATGCCTCATTTTTTCTTAATTGATTTTGGTTAGTTTACTGAATGTGTTTTCTGAGTGTTGTTTTTGAATTCTATTACTTTTCAAAAAAAAAATATACTATTACTGTGTCAAAGTAGATTACCAGATTATGTTATTGGTTAGAGCAATCACAACAATAACTCAAGTTATAAAATAACACCGTCCACGTCAGCGCCACATCAGCTTTAACATTTCAACTTAACATCCCAAAAAATACCCACATCAATAACATTCCCAAGTTAAACTTTAACACTCCAACAATTTACAAAAACAACCCCTCATTTAGGGGCATAAATGAAAAAAGAAAAGAAAAACAAAAACAAAAACAAAAGCAAATAACGGGCGTTATGCGTTATGCCACTAACGTGTTAGGACTAACGGCGCAATAACGCGCATGCTCCAAGGGGATAACGCCAATAACGGCGTTATATTTGCCAATAACGGCGTTAACCCGTTACCATTGAACTTGCTCTTATTGAAGTGTCTAGGGAATTTGTTATACATAGGGAATTTGTTATACACATGCCTTCTCTGCTGCTTGAACCTTTTATTTTATCTCTCTAGATAGCCACAAAACCATAGACTATATGCTCTCTTCTCAAAAAATTTGATTCAAATCATTGACCCGATGACCATTGGATAAGATCATGGAGCGTGGCTGGTCTCGCTTAAGCTATTAAAGCTCAAGTATCCCATGTAATTGGTGTCTAGTAGTTGATCACTTGTTCAACTGAAAGACATACCTCAATTCATGGTCTCGCCTTCTTGTGTACTTATTAGGATTGAAAATCAGGCTGAAAGGTTAGTATATTGTAGTGAGTTGATTGCTTTATGATAGACAGAACTTAAAACTCACTAGCATTAGAGTAAACTTTTAAGGTCGGAAAATGGGTCGGTTGAGGGAATGGGTCAGAATGGGGTTGGGTGAGAGTGAACACTTCTTATTATGGGTTGAAAGGGGTCGCATTGGGCCGACCAACAAAACATTGTATAAAATTATTCACATTTCCTTGTCTTGGTTCTGTGTAAATTAATGTGTTAAATGTGATTACAGAATCTATATTGTTGCAATGTTTACAGAAAATTTGGCCTTCTGCCTGCAGGATACACGACTTGTATACAGACTTTTGCTACACTGTACTTCATTGTCATATTTGATGAGTCTGAAAACGAGCTTGCCATTCTAGATCTTATGCAAGGTATGTTTAGCACTGTAATTTTGGGTTTCCTTTTCAATTTACATGTAATGCTATGAAGGGGATGAATAGACAAATTGGCGACCTCCCACTTTGCGCCAAGCCTAATTTACAAATGAGCAATTGTACCTATTTTTAAAGCACGTAACCTATAACACATTAGCCTAAATTTGTGAGATGGGAGGTGTGTACGCAGTGAAACACAATGAATTCTACAGTTCTACTTGACGATATATCAAAATATTCAGACAAAGCGTATATGCATTTTAAGGCAACTGATATATATGCAAGAAGCACAAGAACCCGCTAGACCAAAACCGAACCAGTTTAAGTTTACATATAGATCATAATTATGACTAGTACATTCTTGTTCGCATGAAATCATACTCTTCTACTCAAGTGAATTGAATTCTTTGCAAATTACTTTAGACCCCACAATTGAATCGATATGGATATATGCAACTCGGTGGTGGGCTGGGTGGGGTTACCTGGGTGACACCGTTTGCAACTCACTGTCTCAGGAATGAGATGCTACAACACTTCTCTATGTGCTTTTACTTTCATTATATTGATATATCTGGTAGTAATGTTTCTTTAATATCTTTATTTTCAGTATTCGTGGAGTAATTAGACAAGTGCTTTAGTAATGTTTGTGAGCTCGATATTGTGTTCAATTTCAGCATGGTAATACCATTGTCAGCTTGATATTCAGTATTTTTATGCATTTCAGGACACGTTGATCGCCTTTCAGCATGCTGATAGGCTCAATCCATTTTAATATTTTCTTTTTAGTACAATCTTTTAACTTAACCACATTTGATGCATTAGAAATAAAACATAAACCAAATGAAGGAATTGATACAAGCAAGTTGTTATTTTCACCTTTAATTAGTAATTTACATAGTCACTCGTGAAATTGATACACGAGTCGTGGCCTTTAAAACTTTGACATTCTCCGTAACGATCCCTTATTGTTAGAATTTTTTATTTTTTTTATTTTATTTTTTTCATGTGTCCATTCCTGCCATTTTCAACACTATCGTTCATGTGTTGATGCATCCTCTTCTTGTAATGACCTTGGTTCCATGATTTATGCTTTTGACGATATCTTAACTTCGTACCGAATCTTTGATTACTTGATCAATCTTACAGGTACATACCATGCTCAATGAGATCATCTTGGGAGGTCAAGTCGTAGAAATGAGTTCTGCTGAAGTTGTCAAGGCAGCGGACGAGATATCATGGTCTCATCTCTCGCTCCCTCTCTTTTCTTTTCTCTCTCACACACAGATACAAACACACGCTAGACTGATCTTAAACTAAATGTTTTGTTCAGGCAAGAAAAGACCAAACTCTTTCATTCGAACTCCAACGCCACATATGGCTGGCAGAGACGATAATAGATCTAAATGTAACTTGTAACTTTTGTTTATTTTCTTTTAGTGATTAATATCGACTTTGTATAAACACGTTTCCTTTTATTTGGCACGATTTTATATGCAACACATGCTGCTTAACGTAAAACACAACAAAACGGTGTCGCTAAAAGAACAAAAGAAGTGGTGATTATCTCAAGTTGTTTCTCTCCAGAATCTGGATCAAAACAAAATTCATTACAATTTACAATCCCACAGAAACACCCACCAAAATTACAACGAAAAAAAAATGCGTGCTTTCCACCATAAACAACAAAACAAGCACAAACAAAACCAAAAGAAAAGTTAACTCGAGGTTCAAACCCACGTTTTCTATCTCTGTAATCTGTATACCAAGAAAAACAAAGCATATCTTTTTTGTATCATCAAAACTTAAACTTTTACCTGCCATCGATTGTACATGAAGCTAAATGGGTGGGGTAGGGTGGGTGAGGGTGGTTATTAACAAAGAATCAATCTGTCAATCAATACTCATCATTCGATCTCTCCTCATCTTGCACATCCAACGGTTCAGGGAACACATCTTTTGATTGTTTCCTATTTGAATCCAGCCTAGCTGAGCTGTCACTTTCTTCTCTTACTACCATCAATGGATTTTCCAACGCTTTAAGAATGTAGCTCATAAGGGGTCGTCTTGCAGGCTTCGGGTTGAGGCAAGATCTTGCAACAATAGCCATGGCCCACACTTCTTCTAATAAATCCTCATCTATGATCAAGGTGGGGTCCACAATGTTTGTCACGAGTTCTTTATCATATATGCTGATATACTTGACTATCTCGTCTAATAAATCTTTTGTGCTTGGATCATTCGATGCAGTAATTCCCATTTTGCCCGTTACAAGCTCAAGTAGTACCTTCCCAAAGCAGTAGACATCATAAGCACATGTCGCAGTGGCTACACCTAAAGTTAAAGGTACAAGAAAACTTTAGTCTCGAAGTCATCAGCATTTGATCCGGAGAAAACGTTCCAGAATTTTAAAATATTTCATGTTAACTATAGTTCAAAAAAAGGTTTAGACCATGGAAAGACGATTATGTAAAGAAAGAGTTGCTATATATCTTCATATACATCAACACGTTTTGGTGAATGAAATTAAAAGGCAACAAAGAGATCAAAAAACATACCAGAAGCACCTTGTTCAGATGTCCTGCACGAGATCAAGAGAAATTTTCTGTTAAAACCTCAAATTGATATAATGTACAGCAAAATGCTCAATAATTTGCATAGTGATTGCAGATAATTGTCTTTTTTCTCTGCTTCTAAAGTAGCTTAAAATAACTTGTCCAAAAGTCAACCAAATATTTTAGATAACAATTATACTTGATAACTTGGATATATAGACCACATCAGAAACTATCATATTTTAGCTCGAATATATGCCTCATAAGTAAAATGTCATTTGATTTCTACCAGTTTATCTTGTTATTGCAAAAAAAAAAAATGATAACTTTATCTGATAACCAGTTTTATATCTAAGTATCAAACATCCAACAGACATAAATCACATAATCATTGACCTGATGTCAATTGTATTTTATTTAGAGCTCGGAAATATTTTTCTTGTACAAAGTTCTTAGAATAGCTAGCACCTTAAACATTATGAAAGACGAACCTAAATGAGATCAACCTCACATTGAGAAAGAGCGTTCATGCAAAAATGTGACGTTCTGGGTGAGCATGGTTTCAATAGGGTTTTACTTTCATGACGTGTTTATTTATTACTGTAGATTATTATTCCATGTTAGACAAAGTTGGACTAAATCATCAAACTTACCAAAAACGTCTATTTTCCTATAATCCTAGCACTGAAAAACGGATCAAACTTGTGGGTACACAGTTCCGAACTCTTCCGTATGCATCTCTAAAAATATTAAGTAATTGAAGCAACCTTTGACCGGAGGACTTAACTTATTCGGTTGCATCTATTCTGGTATAGAAATCATCAAGACTTATATCCAATCTCGTTGTGGAGCTTCAAATCAAATTTCTATTTCAGTTTTATTCACTTTAGCATTATTAAATATCATCCTACCCTAAAAGGAAGTTATTACGTCACATGATTTACATGTATTCCAAATGATTAGGCCTAATAAAGACAAGATCACTCATATCTTGGAGCTATGACGACACATAATGACAAGAACTTTCTAATTATAGATCTCAATATCAATTTATACCCAAACCTAAACAAAATCCACGTGACATATAAAAACACTTTTCATGATACTAGTACAAAAAAAAAAGTTATATTTAGGTCAAATGTTTCGGTTACTTACTGAGGTAACCTAGTAAACTGATTCGAATGACTGTCCCCTTCTTGGGTGCAAACCTCACTTAAGCTCCCAAACCGCACTTCATATTTGTCGTCAAGAAGTATACTGCTAGCTTGCACATCTCTTCAATTTGCAAAAAAAGACACCCAATTTAAAAATTGCACAAAAAACAGAGAACGAAAAGAGGATTAAATTTATCAGACAGAAAGTGGTAATGTATTGTTGCAGAAAATAATTACTAATGATACATTGTTTTTTTTTTTTTTTTTTTTTTTTTTTTTAATGTTAAAACCACGAGCTTCATAAAGATCATAGAAACACGCAAGAAAAATGGCTACTTAACAATATCATACAGAAATGGCATTTCTTTAAATGCCATAAGTCGTGACGTATATAGTTTTTAATTTCTGATTTTACTATTGAAAGATATAATATTATACCTGTGAACGAGGGGTGGAGTGCATTCATGATGAAGGTAAGAAAGCCCTTCAGCAGCTCCTATCGCGATTTTCAATCTTGTAATCCAATCCAAAGACTGTAAACTATCATCATCTGAATCACTTTTCCTATACAACAAACTCGACGAATCGCCATTTGGCATATACTTATATATTAAAAACTTTTCATTTTCATTCCCTAAACAATGTCCCAAAAGAGGCACCAACCTAGGATGCGTCACCTTGCTTAATAAATCTAACTCCACCATATAACTATCCTTCGTCCCCGAACTAACATCAGTTCTTTTAATGATTACAGGTATGCCGCCGTCAATAATACCCCTGAACAAATCACCCGAATGACCTTTTTTTATTAAATTTTCATCGTTAAAGTGACCAGTTGCTACAAGAATTTGCTGATAAGTAAATGCTTCTCCCAAACTAGAAAGATCCAACGCCCCCAGAATCTGCTGATAAGTAAATGCTTCTCCCAAACTAGAAAGATCCAACGCCACCCCTGAAGAAGGTGTTTGAATTCGACTTAATTAACTTAATATGAAAAAAACTGAATTTATTAAGTCATATGAAAATTGTTTGTTTGTAACTTAATAGAGAAAAAGGACTAATATGAAGCAATAAAACTGACGGTGTCTGCACTAAGTCATCTCTTAATAAACATGACCTAATCTAAAATTTTAACAAACAAAGACAATTCAAAACTTAATACGGAGTATTAAATACTTGAGAAGTGTGGAGAGTGTGTTTGTGTGTGGTACGGTTTATAAGAGAAAGGAGGGAAGAAGATGAGTTGGGTAGACTAAGAATGATGATGATTAAGGTCTTATGCAAGAAGATCATCCATAGCAACCACTCCTACACAAGTAAGTGATTCTCCATCTTGATTAAGTAAGGTTGAGGTTTATAACTGAATTCGGATTTCATCATACGATCAAGATATGATCATATGATGATCTAGAATGGAAGATGGGTAAGTTTATAATGGATTATGTAAACCCTTGTTGATGGTGTTGAGTTAAATGTATTATTAGGTCTTGTTGATGATGAAGATGATGACGATGATGATGATGATGGAAGATGCAAATGATAATAATGAGGATGTCCTTGTTAGACTTAGCTTGGAATGTAAACCGGTTGTAAGTTAATGTTATATGGATTCAATACATTATGTGTTATGTGTTGTTTATGTTAAAGTTATGGAATGACTTGATATGTATGTGCTTATGTGAAAGTAGATCGTAAGGCTAGTTTGGCATAACTAGCAAAAGAATGATAGAAGAATGGTTATGATGCGTAATGTGGTTTTGATATATGATGTTAAGTTATATCCGCTTTACTTACTAAGCTTTATGCTTACGGTTTAAGTGTCTAGCGTTTTGTAGGATTAAGCGTGAAGGAAAGGTAATGCTTGGATTAAGGAAAAGGGAATGGATGTGCGGTGATTAGAAGACCTTGGTAAGAACGTAGGAGCTACGTAGAATACCGAGCTCAATCAATGTTGTATCCCCGTTGGTCCTACAATGATTTGTAACGTGTAGTCGTGTGTCAAGATATATGTCAAGGTTGTCATAATGAAATGATGGTCATTTGGTATGTCTAAGTATGTTTTAAGTGTTTATGGTCAAGGATAAAGGGGTGTTTGGCATAGGTGTAAATATAGGTTGTAAACGGGTCAACTATTTATGAAAATGAGTTATTACGTCATGTTAATGGTTTTGGGTAAGTTTGGTATGATACGGAGTTGCTAAGGGTCGTATGTCATGAAATGGGTCAAAACGGGTTTTGGCACAAAACCCGTCAATTTGCAAAGCACATTTTTCGAGGGTCAAATGGTAAATGTTTTTTTTAATGGAAATGATATTTATAAATTGTCTAAGAAATCTGAAAAGTTTCGCGTATTAACGAGTTGGGAAGTAGGATTTCCGAAAAGGGATTTTGAAAAGGATCGGGCCGGACAGGTTACTCCAGCCGATCGGCTGAGTGGGCAGCCGATCGACTGAATGGGCAGCCGATCGGTTGGATGGGTTTTGTCAGGTTTCTTCAGTTTCTAAATTACGTATCTTTTAAACCGTAAGTCGTCACGGGTCGCTACACCTGTAATTTCGAAGGTAATTAAGTCTAGTTTCAATTAAAAATGGTCTTAAGATCTAAATGTTTATGAATTTTTATTAATGGTCAAAGGAGTGACGGATTGTCCGTTAAGGTAAAGTCGTTGCCGCGTAAAAGTTTTAAAAATTGAGTATCTATGACGTGTCGTTCACCGGGTGTTACATTTGGCGTGTTGCCTTTGTGATGAAAAGAGACTTTCCCAGGGTCTTTGTGCTTGGAAAGTGAGTGTCTTAGAGTATTTTGAAGATGTATGTGACATTTACAGAAGGCATCTTTCATAATTTGTTTCGTATGTTGATGTAACCATACCAATCCGTTCTTGAAATTATATTAGCTTCAGCATGTTGAATCCATCGACGTAAAAAGTAAAGGTAAGGCTACTCGTTATGGTAACCCAACCAATCGCTCGGTTGGGTGTGTGGAACGCGTGCCCCCTAGACGAAGCACCGAGAACAACGCGGCCCACCCCCACACTTTCTCTTGTTCGATCGTTCGATCGGCTGAGCAACCCAACTTTGTATTTGGTTTGTGAGTGTTTTTTTGTTTATTAATTTTTGTGGGGTATGTATTTGGTTGTGACGTGGTCATTGGAGGAAGAAAGAGAATCTGACGTGGCGCTGAGGTGGCAAAAGGGACATCAAAAAGGTTGGGTTACTATAACTACTAGTCTAATGGAGATGAGGTCAACTCTAGTAGTCCGACACGAGATCTCGTCAAATTAAATTCCAGTCAAAGCATCTCCAACGTTAGTGGTGGAGGCGACTATGGTGACATCGACGTCGAAAGAGCCGTTAGAGACACTGAAATGACAACTGAAAAAGCACCTCTCGACATTGACGTTACACATGACTTTAAATTAAAGTCTATTAGTATGTCAGCTATTGAAAAGATTTCAAACCATTGGAGGAAGAAATAATAGAAAAAAAAAAGGTGATGTTTCAAATTTAAAGTTTTTAGCATCTGATCACATGGATACATTCAAAGCTGAAATTCAATCGAATGGGCTCGACTCTTAACTCGTGGGACTAATATGGGGTGTTTACTTTTTAAATGGTTATCTTAAGGTCTTACTATTGCAACACTAATTCCACTATTTAAACCCTAGTAAAAATTAGTCAAAGTACATTTAATGTATCGATAATTGTGTAATTAAGTTACTTTCATCTAATTACTTTTAACTCTTTAATTCTAACTCTTTTTTTAAAAAAATTACATATTATTTACTTTTAGGGTCCCCTAAATGAACCATTTTATTCCACTAAATAAACCCTCATTTATTACATCCATCATTGAATTTATTATTTTTAGAATTAAATGTGCACTAATGACGATATAATTATTAAAATATTTTGACTAGTCATTTAAAGCACCTTAATTATTACTGTACAATCATTATATATATAAATACTCGCGAAAATCATCTTAACGACTAACATATTTGTCTTCCCATCCAGATGCAATATTGTTTTTATATGTGTTCCAAAACGAATGAGTTAACGGTGATGGAAAACCTTTCCATAATGCAACTTTAATATAATAGTCACTATTCATGTGAATAAAAAATATACTCCTTAAAAATTTGTGGGACTACCCTTTTTATATGAAAGTAAGACTAATTTGTGGGACTACCCTTTTTATATGAAAGTAAGACTAGAATTTATATTTTATTATTTAGTAGTTGTTATCTCCAGTTACGAGAGATGGCAATGAGAACAAGAATTTCAAAAGTTCAAAAGCTATGAAAAAAAGTGAAATGGTAAACCGTATAAAAAAAAGTTGTAAATATAATTAGAAAGAATAAAAATATTTTTAATTATGAGTTTCAAACAGTTAAGAGCTTAAGCTTACAACTATATTTTGGAGTCTCACTAAATTAATTTTTCTGTTGCAAATTACAAGCAAAAGAAGGTGGACAATTATTGATATTTAAAAATATTTTGATGCATTTAGTAGTAATTACTTTTGAGTTTTAGCTTATCCCCAATAAAACTACTTTTGAGGTGATATTCAAAGTTTGACTTGGGTCCAAGTAGTGGAATTAGTGTCAGAATAGTGCTTAATTAAGGTTTATTTAAGTCTAAAATAATAAATTCAATTATTGATACATTAATTGAGGTTTATATAGTGAAAAATTAATGTTTATTTAAGGGGACCCTTATCTTAATTGGAAGAGAGAGAGATAATTGTGTCTCTCAAGGGACCAAGGGTTTTGGGCCCACATAGAGATGGCAACGGGGTCGGGTTTGCGAGGAATGGTTGATACCATCCCCATCCCCGAAGTTCAATAGCTATTACCATCCCCATCCCCGTCGGGGGTCACAGTTAAGTCCCCATCCCCGATGGGGAACGGGGATCCCCATTGGAGAAGCGAGGATTTTTTTCCCCGTTACACTATTGACATATGTAATATATTCCAAATGGTGAAACCATACTAACATCAAACAAAATTCATTCATTTGAGTAAATTCAAAAATTCGACACAAAATATAATAGAGAGTACGACTTATCATATGTACGAAAACCAAAGTATGACTACAAATCATCCAATATCGTAGAACGTTGGAGTATTTGAATTAAATATAATTACCCCAGTAGACCAAGATCAACAACAACCTTGTTTTTAAAATTATAGAAGATTATTTTAAAAGACGATATTAACTAGTAATTGACAAGATTTCAAATATTATATACATATATAATTTGTATTCATATAGAAAAGATATTCGGGGACGGGTTCGAGGATGGGTTCGGAGACCCGAAGGTATTACCATCCCCGCCTCCATACCCGCTTTTCAGTATCGGTGATTCCCCACCCCCATCCCCATACCCGGTCAACTCGGGGATTACCCGGTCAAATCGGGGTCGGGTATCGGATTCTCCATCGGATTTGGGGTTTTTTGCCATCTCTAGGCCCACATGTATATCAATTAAGAGATAACAATGGAAAAAGTAACACCCCGTAAGTCATTAAAGGAAGATCCAAAAGGTAAAGATACAAGCAAAGTCATGCTTGGGCCAGTAGGTTAAATCAAATGGGATCTTTTAATTTATTTAGATGCCCAAAAAAGAGAAGAAAGAAGGAACCTTTTAGTAACATACATGGAAAGGATTTGAAACACTTTTCGTAAGGTTGTGTTTGATGCAATTATGAAAGGCTGAAACAGTTAAGGAGCACGATTTTAATTCCACTTCAGACATTGGTAGCTTATAAAAGGGTTTAAGAGGTGCATTTTAGCTTTCTTTTTAGTGATTTTGAGATGTTTGTTAGGCGACATTTCTTTAGGTGCTAGGTTCTTAAGTTTTGTTGTTTTAGAGTCACTTTTGTTTTTTGTATTTTCTTGCTCCTTGCTAGCTATATTAATGAAAATCTTATTTGCCGTTAAAATAAAATAAAATAAAATAAAATAAAAAATTCATGCATATATGTAGAAGAAAAAAAATGTATTTTACTACCAAAAGTTATCATATGTCAATTTGATTGACCTTACTTGCATTCTTTGTCTTATTAGTTTGGTATTGCACAATTACAGGGGTAGTTTGAACATGAAAAATCGGAATTCAATATTTTGTTTTCTGAAAAGGGACGGGAATTGAACATAATACCTGGATTTTCCCGAGAAGACAAAAAGAGAAACGTCGGTAGCATTTTACCAAATATTTTCATGCCTAAAGGCGACGATGTTTGTTTAGTTTTCTCTTGAGAGGCTAGGATAGATTCAAGACCCGCTACAACTTGGGCCATTGTAGGCCGTTGCTTTGGACTGCTATGCAAACACGTGTCAGCTAGTTGCGCAAACTCCTTTAAACATTTAGAGGATATACTCCCCCTTAAATTCAAATCAACAATTTGCTTGAGCCTGCCTTCTTTAACAGAGTCATGTGCCCATGCTGCTAAACTACATTGTTCCTCATCAATACTTGTATCTACCGCTTTTTTCCCACACAAGACTTCAAATAGTACCACCCCAAATGCATAGACATCAGACTTTCGAGTCAACTTACCCGTGTAAAAGTAATTTGGATCTATATATCCAAATGTACCTCTTACCATTGTGTTAACATAAGTGGAAGGCTGATTTGTGGGACCTATCTTGGATAAGCCAAAGTCCGATATCTTAGCAGCCCAACTGTTATCTAACAATATATTTGAGGTTTTAACATCTCGATGCATAACTCCATGGTTTATACCCGTACCAGTGTGTAGATAATCTAAGCCACGAGCGGCCCCTATGCATATTTTGAGTCTTCGCACCCAAGTTAAAGCAGTTAGAAATTTATGGAGATGGTCTGCAAGAGTTCCATTGGGCATAAATTCGTAAACGAGGATCATCTCTTGGCCCTCGTTACAATAACCAATCAAAGATACCAAATGGCAATGCCTTAACTTAGAGAGCATATCAACTTCAGCCCAAAATTCAACTGCTCCTTGATTAGAAGATGATTCCAATCGCTTAATAGCAGTTGTCAAAAGACTTTTACCATTAGTGATAGTTCCTTTGTAAACTTTGCCAAACCCCCCATGTCCAATAACCAATGACTCATCAAAGTCATGTGTTGCTAGCTGAATCTCAGGAAATGTAAACAGGCGGCACAGTTGTATCGACTCTAAGGATAAGGAGGATTGAGCGTCCTCGCTGCAGGTTGGAAATGACATGATTATGGATAGGAAATAAGAAGACAACTAGACAATAGCATCTCAAAATCACAAAATGTATATATGGTCATAGTTACAGTTGTAGATAAGGTAAAAGCCATAAAATAGCCACGTACTTTACAGATTTGAAACACTTACTCTTTTATTAACACCGATACCCACGTACTTTCAAATTTTGTTCAGACTTCCCGGTTTATATTAAAAAAAATAACTAAAATGACTATATTACCCTTGTCTTCTTTAACATAATCACAACCGTTCGTCCCATTCATCATAATCTTTAAAAAATTCCAGAAAACTAACAATTGATCATAACAATTCAATACAATGTGTTATCCGTTATAACAGTTCTCATATGTATGTAAATTACCTAGACAGTGGTTTAATGACGTCACCAGACAACATCAATTACATTTTTTTTATTAGAACGACACCACACTTGTAATCCGACACCACACTTGTAATCCGACACCACACTTGTAATCCGACCCCCGAGTTAAACCATCCAAACGGGCAGGCCCCGGGGCCCGAACCACTAGGAGAGACTCGCGAAGTGAAACCCCTAGAACTCACGGCTTCGCACTAAGATGAAAATCCAGATTTTCTTTGTAACTTGCGAGACTCGAACCCAGGTAAAACCCCTCCCCAGGCTCCGAACTCAGGTCAACATGAATTACATTAACCCTCACAAATGACACAAACAACACATGATTCATATATTGGCATAAATACTCAGTATCAACAAATTAAAGGATCATGCAAGCAATGTAAAAGGCCAGCCTTTGACCGTGCAATCCAACAACAACCTAAAAATAAATAATTAATGAAAGAAAAAACTAAAAATCTTTATTCCTTGTTTTTATCACCCACACCAACACCAACACCAAAAATACCAGAGGGTGGGTTGCTTAGATCCAGCGTTTTTCATGTGCGTCTTTTCTTTAGTTAATATATTCAACAACAGCAACTTCTTCTCCAATGATGAAGAAAATTAGTTAAATTGCAAAAACAATTTTGAAAAATGAAGATGGGATGAGTTTGAGTGATCATGTTAAAGAAGTCAATGGTAATATACTACTAATATACTAGTAGTTAGTAGTAGTATTTTAGTTACTCCGTATTATTTTAATATAAACCCGTATGTCATCATATGGGCGAAACAAAATTTGAGAAGTGTTTATTGATTGATATTTCTTCTTCCAGGAAAGAGACATGGGACCCAGCTTACGATAGCTTGAAATGGCTCATCTTTTCCAAGAAGTATTATCGTGTACACCACTTAATATCTTAATCTTAACTACATAAAATAGAAAAATTGTTAAAATTAAAAGTGGAAATTGAAAGTTGAAAGTCAAGGTAATATTGTTTTTTTTTTTTTTTTTTTTTTTTTTTTGAAATTTGGCTATATTAACACAGCACAAACCATCAAATAGTTACATCCAATCAAAATTACACCACTCTTTCCAACTAATCGAACAACATTTCGATCTATTCCTATACCATAAAAAACCGAGAGACTTCACATCTTGGAATATCTTCTCCCCCGAGATGGCACCATTAGCAAACTTTTTTTCGTTTCGAGCTTTCCAAAGACACCAACAATAGATATACACAATACCTTGAAAGACCTTCCTTTTCTTCTTGTCGAGACCGACAGTCTTATGAAGCAAGAACAAGTCCTTCACAGTGAACATGAACAGCGGGATAGTATTACACCACCTACATATTCGATGCCACACCTGGGATGCCACACCACAATGGCAAAAAAGTTGATCCACGTCTTCCTCCTCTTCGCCGCATAATCCGCATAAAGTGGAGGCGATATTGCAGTTTCTCCTCCTTAGAGCCGTAGCCGTTTGAATGCGGTCCAAACTCACACGCCACATAAAAATGTTGCATTTTTTTGGAACCCATTTCGACCAGCTAACGACATGTCTGTCACTATAGTCCCGGTCACTATTTAAAAATGCTTTCACCGCCTTAACACTGAATTCCTTTTGATCCCTTCCAAGCCATAACCATTTATCACCGTGATCGCTAAGCTCAGTCCTCTCCAACTTGCGTTCCAAATTTGTGAGTTCACCGAGACCTTCATCACCCATTTGCCCGTTTGTGGTATCCCCAATCCCCTGAAACGGGAGCTGCCCTCCACCAAGCCTTCAACAACAAGGCATCTCTTGTCTTTAGCTAACTTGAAAAGGCTAGGGAAGACGTCTTTTAGCGGTTCATTACACGCCCAAGGATCTAGCCAAAATATGGTCCCTTTACCATCACCAATCATTCCTTTGAACATTTGGTTTAGACAAATACCCCCTACCATAATCTTCGAACAGGTCTTCACTATTGTACTCCAAACGCTATGGCTTGCACTACTAGCGGGGATAGGAGTCCAACTTCTTTTTGAGTCATGTATCGATTTGATCACCTTCCTCCATAGACTCTCCGGTTCGGTTCTATACCTCCATATCCATTTAGACAACAAAGCAATGTTGGTCTCCCAGAGCCTACATAAACCAAGACCTCCTACCTTAACCGGGGACGTAACTCTCTCCCACGCCACCCAATGAATCTTGTTTCCTTCGTCCGATCCCCCCCACAAAAATCGCTTCATGATTCCTTCTAAATCCTCTAACACTTTTTTCGGAGCTTTAAACAACGTGAGGTAGTAAGTGGGGAGGTTTTCTAAAACGGATTTTATCAATGTCAACTTCCCACCAATAGACAAGCACGTCCCTTTCCACCTAGACAACCTCTTCTTAAAAATATCCACCAAGATATTCCAGTTAGCAACTCGGTTCATATTTCCCCCTATTCTGATTCTGAGATGATCAAAAGGAACCGAGCCCATCTTACAACATATCGCCCTCGCCACTCTACCAATTTCAGCCTCATCCACACCCACACCATGTAAACAAGACTTGCTTAAGTTAATTTTCAGCCACAAAATTAAATGGAAACATCTAAGAATTCGGGAGACTTTTTTGACATTGAGCAAAGACCATTCACCAACAAACATAACATCGTCCGCATAAAGTAAATGCGACAAAACCGGACCATTGTTAGGAAGAGAGATACCTTTAAGTTACCCTCTACTATTCGCTTTTTTCATCATATTAGCCAATGTCTCCATAATAATTAAGAATAAAAACGGGGAAATAGGATCTCCCTGTCGCATTTCTTTTAGGCATTGGAATTCTACTGTAGGAGATCCGTTTACTAGCACCGCCGATCTTGCGGAGACAAGAATACCGTGAATCCACTTGCACCATCGATCGGGAAATCACATTTGAGACATGATTGACATCAAGAACATCCAATTCACATTGTCATACGCTTTGTTGAAGTCCATTTGAACAAGAACCCTTTACTTTTCGATTTTTTCCACCACGCAATTAACTCATTCAAAATCAACGACCCATCCATGATTGACCTATCGCTGAGGAAAGCTGTCTGAGTATCCGAGATGAGGGGGCCAAGAACCTTTTTGAGACGGTTAGCCAACACTTTCGACACCACCTTGCTAATGATACCAACCAACGTAATTGGGCGATAGTCATTCAAGCTTCCGGGGTCTTTACTTTTAGGGATCAAAGTAATAAACGCCGAGTTGCACCCCCTGTTCATCTTACCATTCTCATAGAAAGCACGAAAAACCTCTGAAAAATCGGGCTCAAATCTGTCCCAAAACCGCTTTATAAACTTGAAAGTTAAACCGTCTGGACCCGGGGCCCGATCATCACCACAACCAAAAACTGCACTCTTGATCTCCTGGGCCGTGAACCTAGAGACCAGCTCTTCTGCATCTAAATTCGAGACCGGATTCACCCCGAAACAGTCCACAGTTGGTCTCACCTTTCTCTCTTCATAGAACTTGTCCCTGAAAAAATAAAAAACATGTTTTTTTACCTCATTGGGACTGGAAACCCACGCACCACCAATTTGCAGCCCATGAATGGTATTAAAACACTTTCTCTGATTAACCAGCCCATGGAAGAACCGGTTGTTATCGTCACCTTCCATGGCCCATTTATTGCGGGATCTTTGTTATCGTCAACTTCTTTTTACATTCAACTCTAGTCCACTCTTCCTCCTCCGTTAGCTCAGCTTCCTCCATATTTCTATCGAGATCTAGCAGCTATTTTTTACAAATTTCAGCTTCCTCTCCTTCTTTACTCATCAACTCGTCCCTCCAATCTTTAAGGTGTTTACGTATCCATTTGAACTTCCTCAATAATTTCACATCCGGGGGCCCATAAACAAACGTATCTATTGCTTTGTTGACAACCTTTTCTCAATCAGGGATGTCCTGTTGAACTCGTTTACTTGTTGTTCTCGCTGAACACACTCAGACCTTGACAGATCTTTAGCACTCGTGGATCGTTAGTGTTGCCTATGTAATCATAAGCAAACTAATAGAAAATCTCTACAACTTGTATTCTATAGCGGAATGTAAATACAAGCTGTTATAACTAAGAACACTTAGATCCTCTATAGATCTTTTATTAACTGAAACTCTATGTTTCAGATGCGTTTCTTATTACATACTATCAAGTTCCTTTTATAGACAAGGAACCCTAAACTATTACTACTCAATCGACTAAGCATGCAAGCATGCATTTAATGACTAATACACTAAACAATATTGAGCAGTACAATACAATAATACCCATGCTAACCTCGGGCAGTACAAGAATAATGATGGGTTAGCATTTAAATAATAAAGCGCATGCTGATCCTAGTCAGCTTCCACCCTTCAGCAGAAACACGGCACGGCTTCTTTACTTCAGCAGAGTCTTTTCTTCAGCAGATTCTGCTTCTACTTCAGCAGAATCCTTCGGCAGTATTGACAGCAGAAATCCTACTTCGCATAATTCCCAACAATCCTCCCCTAAACTGGAATTTGACATGGTTAAGTTCCAGTTTCCTAGCCTTGATAGATCTGTGAGACTTCAGTACTAGAGGATTGTTCTTAAACATCAGTAGCAAAGAACCAATAATAATGTCATCTCTATGATGACCAATCTTTGAAACTCCAGGTCTTTGCAGCAACATATGACATAGTGTACATCAATACTTATTAGTTGCAAACTATTCTCATCACATCCAGGTGTGTAAACTCCTGTGAGAGGTGAATCATTGAAAATAATGGATTTGATGTCTCTTTACCAATAGCCATCACTACTGGAGTAGCCAAGTGTTTAAGTTCGAGAACTATTGTGACAACTCGCAATTTCAGGTCATTTCTCGAAACAATTTATGCCTCATTATTTCAACATTTATAGTAAACTTGGTTTACTTGTTTCAAATTCGCGTAACCTTTAAGGTTTAGCGGCGAATTCATGATCATAACATCACGAACATTTCATATGGACTAAGATTAGTCTACATTTCATTGACATCATTTGCATCATGATGATTCATTCATGACATGTCATTTCACATTTAACGCGTAATTTTTATATTTAATAAACTTTATCGCGTGAGTTATTATTTTAACATTTAATCCGTTACTTTCAAAAATGATCCCGACATATTTTTATACTTACATTAGTTTATAAAAACTATATTTTAGTTTTCCTAGTGTTTTGAATTTATTTCGTACATAAATCGTTAAAGTTAAATTAATACGACGTGTTTCTTAAAAATTTTACGATAACTATTTTATCACTCAATTTTTACAAGGAATGTATTTTTACCATTTTTATTATATCATTACATTCTATTTTGACCTATTAAAAACTTACTTGTACCAAAAATTTCCATTTATCTTACAAGTTACAAAATTCCTACAAATTTACTTACATTTTCTTACCAAATAATACAAATTATACATAATACATTTTAGAAAAGAAAAAAAAAAATAAATGCATTGTGAAGACATCCCCTTTGGCGTCCAAATGGGGGTAGCATTAAATGATTGTTGAAAAATTTTCTATATATCTAGATCTATACTCAACATATAAGTCTTCACTTGGACTTTTCCTCATTCATTATCTTCATATTTCTACAAGTGTTAAAAAAAATTTCCTCTCCTTGTTCCTTGCTTCTTCAAACCGGCCACACCTTCAAGAGCTCAAGGGATCCAAAAATTTTATCAAGCACAAGTGTTTAACAATCTAGTGTATACTCTTTATATGGTTTTGAAATAAAAACCAAGGGTATTTAAGTTTAATCCTTGTTACTTTCACCTCATCACTTTCACTAGTAAGCATATTTCTTTCATTTTCATGTTTCCTTTTTCATTTCATATGTTTCTTTTCATTTTTGGAGATAGTATGCATGATATGTGATTTATACCATTTTTCATGATTTTAAGAAGTTATATATATATTTATGGTCATCCTATAAATATTCCCATGGTATTCTTTGGTCTTGATGGTGATTAGGAACCCATGACACCCTAAGAAGGTGTATGGTAGGATTAGATTAGCTTTGGAGTTGATTTGAAGGGATTAGAATAGGTTTTGTCCGAGAAAAACTATTTTCGATAACTATATATTTATGTTCTGTCCTTATTTCGAATTTCTGGAAAAACCTACTGTTGGTACGAAACTTTGGCCTTGATATTTAGAAAATATACTTTAAAACGAATCCGTGGCCTTTTGAACGGATAAAAACGGACTTATAACGAAGAAGTTATGGATTTTTAAAGTTTGGCGACGAAATAAATAGTTTTCTGAAATTTCAGCATGCAGTTTTTAGTTTGTTCGGGTCAAAAACGAGCCTTAAACTTCACAAATTATTTCGACTAGTCAAAAATATATTAGTTTACTTCGATACGAAGCTAAGGACATATTATACGTAGAAAACGGATTTGAAACGACAAAGATATGCACGTTTTTATAAAGTTGCCGTAACTATTATTTTCTGAAAATCTATATTATTTTTACGATACAAGTATTTTAGTAGCTGTAACGACCATGTTTGCGGCAGTTTTAACAAGGTTGTGAAACTTTTTGGAACGAAATGTCTTCTAGTAAAATCAAGTTCATCGGCCATATTTTTCAAAACAACAAGCTGTTTGTAAAGCGGAGTTATAATAAATTAATTACGGATGTTCAAACTTGGCCGAAACTCATTTTCTGCACAACAATTAGCCAAAATCACTATCTTTAACCCTTATTATCTTTATGTTCGAGACCTTTTGGACGAAAACTCCTGAACTGAAACTTCTAGATATTGATACAAACTTTCCAAAACAGTCGAGTTCGTTCTCTAACGATCGACGTACACCGTTTTACGACTAGTTTTTCGGAGCCATTTTTGTTAATTTCAAGAAATTTCCGACAACATTGTTTTGCGACGAAAAGTGATAATTTCACCATAAATCATTATAAAACCATTGTAGGATGACATTTTGACGTAAAAACTTGTAAAGTGAATTTTGATTGGTCAAGACGTCAAAAGAGTATTTTTAGACGAAAAGTATTATTTTCAAAACTCGCAAATGGTATAAATAACATACGAAATGCATGCATAACATTACATTGCAACTCATGACATATCATATCATTCGTAATAGGTCCCGGTTGACGCATCACAATATACCTCAGTGTACTCACTTTTGCTATTATTCCAGTTTACCAAGTGAGTTCATAGCCCCACTTTTACTCTTTTAACTGTTTTACAAACTCTTGGGGGAGATACATGCTACATTTTTAATCGAACACATATGCTTTGAACTGTATGCTATATCCGAATGTTTTATTGTCACTAAGTATTTGCCATGTTCGAAGTCCCTACATCATGAACCATTAGTCACTTGCGAGTGAGCGCGAATATTGTGAATAGGCCTATTGGAATTAACACTCCCGCTCCTATTGACCCATTTAGGGGAAATCGAGCGCACTATATTTGAATCATTAAGGTAAATTGGCAAATTACCTATTAGGGCGGCGATGAAACGATGATTACCAATTTTTATTGGTGCGATGTTTACGCTTTGGTGTCATGAACTTAGTGAAATAAATACGATTTTGTTTTTAACGATGAGTGTGAAACCATTTAACTCACACTACGATTATTGTGTTCAAACGAATTACTTAAACCTATGGATTTCACTCAACCTTTGTGTTGACCTTTTTAGCATGTTTATTCTCAGGTATCTAAGGCATTATCATCATGGCATGGTTAAGGAACCACCTTTTGAGTCGCGGCGCCGACTTACATCATTGTACATTATGGCACTTACTTTTAAAACCATCGTTTGGACTTGTAATATATTTATATTTCCGCAAACTTTGTAAACTTTTGGGACCTATGTTGTAACTCTGATTATTTTATTAAATCAAACGATGTATTTTCCAAACGACACTTTAGGTCGTTCAATATAACTGTGATTATGATGCTATGACAGTCAATCCCCAGGAATTCCATTCCGCTGCAAAACAGGTAATTTGGGGGTGTGACAGATTGGCATCAGAGCTTCGGTTATAGAGAACTAGGTTGCATCATTGACCCTAGACTATAACTACATTATTATAGCATCTCATCATTTCATCATAAGTGCATGTTCACTTTGCAAGCGATTTATACGTACATTTTTCGAGTTATTTACTTTTATTTCAAAACGATTGTCACATGGATGCCCTTAAATGCCCATCCCATTATCTTTTCCCCATACTCTAACGTGGAGAATTCCTTGTCATTCCCTACCACAATTTTTATATCAGCTGATTCATCATCGATAACGACGAATGCCGAGATAAACTTTTAAATAGGGCGAAGTCGCTCTCACTCCTTTGTTTCACCACTAACATGTCGAGTTACACTTTATTCACACACTAAGTTACTAAACCATTATACATTTGAAACACTTACGACACATCATAACCCATTTCGTAGGAAACCGTCGATCATTTTGAAAGATAACCTCAAACTTATCATTCTTATCACATTTCTTTGGAGCGTTTATTATTAACATCGGATTTTGCTACGTCTCACATTTCCTCTTGTTTTGAAGAAGATATGGCACCGAAGAAAGCTACAGTTGAAATGACCCAAGCAGCAATTCAGAAGTTAGTGAACGATAGCATTGCTAATGCTCTAAGAGTCGAAAGGGAAACAGTGGCTGCTGCTGCTGCTGAGGCCGCGGCTGCTGCTGAAGCCGCAAGGCTTGCTACTGCTACTGGTAATGCAAGAGGATCTGGGGTTAAGAAATGTTCGTACAAAGATTTCAAAAGTGGTGAACCCACTAAGTTTCGAGGTACCGAGGGAGCTACAGCCATGGTGCGATGGTTTGAAAAGTTGGAGTCAGTGTTTTTGCTTTGTAACTGTCCGGATGATAGTAAGGTTAAATTTGCTACAAGTACTTTACTCGATGGAGCGTTGTCATGGTGGAATTCATACGCTCAACCGATTGGAATGGAGAATGCTTTCAAGCTTACTTGGGAGCAATTTAAGGGCTTGGTGACTAAGAAGTTTTGTCCTCGAACGGAAATCAAAAAGTTGGAGACGGAGTTCTATGAATTAGTAACCATTGGGTACGATATTGACACTTACATTCGGAGATTCCAAGAATTGGCTGTGTTATGCCCGTCCATGGTTTCTGATAATGAGAAGTTGCTAGAGGCTTTCATCGGGGGACTTCCCGAGGTGATTCAAGGAGATGTGACTTCGTTTGATCCACAAACAATTGAGGAAGCTATTCGAGTGACTCAGAAGTTGATGGCACAGGTAGTGAAGAGAGGTAAGTACACCAACACCAACCAAAACAACAACAACCCCAACAACCGCACCAACTACCACAATAACCAAAACAACAACAACAACGACGATAACCAAATCAACAACAACAAAAGAAAATGGGAAAACGACCAAGGAGGTTATAACAACAACCAAAACCGCAACACTAACCATCAACAACAACAAAATAGAAGGCAAGAAGCGGGAATGGTTTATGTCGCTGCACCAATGAGAGGTAGAGGGTATGCTGGAACACACCCACTATGTAATCGATGTAATTTTCATCACTCGGGTCCTTGCCCTGCAAAGTGCCACAAATGCCAAACACCGGGACATCTAGCCAGGGATTGTAAAGGTAAAGCCGTAGTCACATGCTTCGGATGTGGGGAGCAAGGACACTATAGAAATCAATGTCCTCAAAACTAAGGTCAACAAGTCGAAGGTGCTCATGGGAATGTATATATGTTAGAAGGAGGAGGAGGAGCTCGTCAAGGTATCAACGACGCGGAAGACTGAAGAAGTTCGGAAACTAACAGTCTTATTTCTCCTTATGTACTATGTCGTACCAAGTTTATGTCTAATCATCGTATCCGAAACTTTATAACTTAAAGATGTACTACTTTTGCTAAACCACTCGTTGTAAAATATTCTCATCTATCGTACTTTATTTTCTTTCCGATTTGTTATCATTGACGAGGATTTTAATTCTTTTTACTTTATCAATCATTTTAACGACACTTCTTCATGTCTTCTCTCCTCGATGTTCATCACAATTTTTACATCAGTTGACTCAGCACCAAACAACATATGAGTCGATTAGTCCAAGCATTGCATAGTTACTCCTAAATTATACATAGCCTGATCACCTATGTCTAATTCAGGAAGAATCATGCAATGAAGGGAGTAGTAGGCTTATATGTGTAAGCAATTCCGTAATCGAGCCAAATTTTCAAAAGTCCTCCTTCAAACCAATTTAGCCTAATCTCATGACAGTTCTTGTTTGATGAGTTGTGAGATTAAGTGAAAATTGGTTGGTAAAAAGTCTTTTGAGGGTTTTGCTCGGGAATGGGAAAGTTTGCCACATCAAACCCTAAACCCGATAGACTAACACGAACTGAATTCAGGGACTGAATTCCTTTTTGGTTGGGCGAATGTGACAACTCGCAATTTCAGGTCATTTCTCGAAACAATTTATGCCTCATTATTTCAACATTTATAGTAAACTTGGTTTACTTGTTTCAAATTCGCGTAACCTTTAAGGTTTAGCGGCGAATTCATGATCATAACATCACGAACATTTCATATGGACTAAGATTAGTCTACATTTCATTGACATCATTTGCATCATGATGATTCATTCATGACATGTCATTTCACATTTAACGCGTAATTTTTATATTTAATAAACTTTATCGCGTGAGTTATTATTTTAACATTTAATCCGTTACTTTCAAAAATGATCCCGACATATTTTTATACTTACATTAGTTTATAAAAACTATATTTTTAGTTTTCCTAGTGTTTTGAATTTATTTCGTACATAAATCGTTAAAGTTAAATTAATACGACGTGTTTCTTAAAAATTTTACGATAACTATTTTATCACTCAATTTTTACAAGGAATGTATTTTTACCATTTTTATTATATCATTACATTCTATTTTGACCTATTAAAAACTTACTTGTACCAAAAATTTCCATTTATCTTACAAGTTACAAAATTCCTACAAATTTACTTACATTTTCTTACCAAATAATACAAATTATACATAATACATTTTAAAAAAGAAAAAAAAAATAAATGCATTGTGAAGACATCCCCTTTGGCGTCCAAATGGGGGTAGCATTAAATGATTGTTGAAAAATTTTCTATATATCTAGATCTATACTCAACATATAAGTCTTCACTTGGACTTTTCCTCATTCATTATCTTCATATTTCTACAAGTGTTAAAAAAAATTTCCTCTCCTTGTTCCTTGCTTCTTCAAACCGGCCACACCTTCAAGAGCTCAAGGGATCCAAAAATTTTATCAAGCACAAGTGTTTAACAATCTAGTGTATACTCTTTATATGGTTTTGAAATAAAAACCAAGGGTATTTAAGTTTAATCCTTGTTACTTTCACCTCATCACTTTCACTAGTAAGCATATTTCTTTCATTTTCATGTTTCCTTTTTCATTTCATATGTTTCTTTTCATTTTTGGAGATAGTATGCATGATATGTGATTTATACCATTTTTCATGATTTTAAGAAGTTATATATATATTTATGGTCATCCTATAAATATTCCCATGGTATTCTTTGGTCTTGATGGTGATTAGGAACCCATGACACCCTAAGAAGGTGTATGGTAGGATTAGATTAGCTTTGGAGTTGATTTGAAGGGATTAGAATAGGTTTTGTCCGAGAAAAACTATTTTCGATAACTATATATTTATGTTCTGTCCTTATTTCGAATTTCTGGAAAAACCTACTGTTGGTACGAAACTTTGGCCTTGATATTTAGAAAATATACTTTAAAACGAATCCGTGGCCTTTTGAACGGATAAAAACGGACTTATAACGAAGAAGTTATGGATTTTTAAAGTTTGGCGACGAAATAAATAGTTTTCTGAAATTTCAGCATGCAGTTTTTAGTTTGTTCGGGTCAAAAACGAGCCTTAAACTTCACAAATTATTTCGACTAGTCAAAAATATATTAGTTTACTTCGATACGAAGCTAAGGACATATTATACGTAGAAAACGGATTTGAAACGACAAAGATATGCACGTTTTTATAAAGTTGCCGTAACTATTATTTTCTGAAAATCTATATTATTTTTACGATACAAGTATTTTAGTAGCTGTAACGACCATGTTTGCGGCAGTTTTTAACAAGGTTGTGAAACTTTTTGGAACGAAATGTCTTCTAGTAAAATCAAGTTCATCGGCCATATTTTTCAAAACAACAAGCTGTTTGTAAAGCGGAGTTATAATAAATTAATTACGGATGTTCAAACTTGGCCGAAACTCATTTTCTGCACAACAATTAGCCAAAATCACTATCTTTAACCCTTATTATCTTTATGTTCGAGACCTTTTGGACGAAAACTCCTGAACTGAAACTTCTAGATATTGATACAAACTTTCCAAAACAGTCGAGTTCGTTCTCTAACGATCGACGTACACCGTTTTACGACTAGTTTTTCGGAGCCATTTTTGTTAATTTCAAGAAATTTCCGACAACATTGTTTTGCGACGAAAAGTGATAATTTCACCATAAATCATTATAAAACCATTGTAGGATGACATTTTGACGTAAAAACTTGTAAAGTGAATTTTGATTGGTCAAGACGTCAAAAGAGTATTTTTAGACGAAAAGTATTATTTTCAAAACTCGCAAATGGTATAAATAACATACGAAATGCATGCATAACATTACATTGCAACTCATGACATATCATATCATTCGTAATAGGTCCCGGTTGACGCATCACAATATACCTCAGTGTACTCACTTTTGCTATTATTCCAGTTTACCAAGTGAGTTCATAGCCCCACTTTTACTCTTTTAACTGTTTTACAAACTCTTGGGGGAGATACATGCTACATTTTTAATCGAACACATATGCTTTGAACTGTATGCTATATCCGAATGTTTTATTGTCACTAAGTATTTGCCATGTTCGAAGTCCCTACATCATGAACCATTAGTCACTTGCGAGTGAGCGCGAATATTGTGAATAGGCCTATTGGAATTAACACTCCCGCTCCTATTGACCCATTTAGGGGAAATCGAGCGCACTATATTTGAATCATTAAGGTAAATTGGCAAATTACCTATTAGGGCGGCGATGAAACGATGATTACCAATTTTTATTGGTGCGATGTTTACGCTTTGGTGTCATGAACTTAGTGAAATAAATACGATTTTGTTTTTAACGATGAGTGTGAAACCATTTAACTCACACTACGATTATTGTGTTCAAACGAATTACTTAAACCTATGGATTTCACTCAACCTTTGTGTTGACCTTTTTAGCATGTTTATTCTCAGGTATCTAAGGCATTATCATCATGGCATGGTTAAGGAACCACCTTTTGAGTCGCGGCGCCGACTTACATCATTGTACATTATGGCACTTACTTTTAAAACCATCGTTTGGACTTGTAATATATTTATATTTCCGCAAACTTTGTAAACTTTTGGGACCTATGTTGTAACTCTGATTATTTTATTAAATCAAACGATGTATTTTCCAAACGACACTTTAGGTCGTTCAATATAACTGTGATTGTGATGCTATGACAGTCAATCCCCAGGAATTCCATTCCGCTGCAAAACAGGTAATTTGGGGGTGTGACAACTATGGTACACTGATAACCATCTGATTTATTGGCAAACCAGCAACCATATAAACGGATTTGATGTGTCTTTACCTGTAGCCGTTTGCTCAGGACTAGTCAATTCTTAGAATTGGTGAATTGATAACCAAATATGGATTCATTTGCCTTTACCACAAGCCATATACCTGTGGGCTAGCCAATTCTTGGATTCCAACAAGGAATAGACCATGGTGAATTGATGACCATACAAGTCTCAGCAATGAAGCATGGGTAGTTGCAGACCCTATGATTTTGAGCAAATCATTACAGCTATCAACAGATTGGATGTGTCTTTACCAAAGCTGTACCCTTTGGACTAGCCAACTCTTTGATATACACAAAGTACATCTGGTGAGTTAAAAACCATCAACAAAAACAACAAACCTGTAAAAGAAAGTAATTTTTTGTTTGTTTGTTTTTTTTTTTAACTAAGAATTAAAACAAACAAAGAAAAACAACAGTAAAGTCCTCTCTTGAGGCATATGCCTCCCCTGAGGCCTATGCCTCCCCTTAAACTCTGCAGTTAAGGGTTGACCATTCCAATATTGACCACAAGGTGTTGAAACCTCGGTCCATCGAAAGCTTTTGTTAACAGATCTGCCACATTATCATCTGTATGAATTTTCGCCACATTTATCAAATGTTTTTCATATGCATCTCTTATAAAGTGGTGCCTGATTTCAATATGTTTGGTTCTACTGTGAAAAACTGGATTTTTTACAATGCATATGGTACTCTAATTATCAATAAAAAGAGTTGTGTTCATGAAGTTATACCCATAATCCAGCAGTTGGTTTTGAATCCAAAGGACCTGACCACAACAATTTGCAGCAGCAACATACTCTGCTTCAGTAGTTGAGGTAGCCACAATGGTTTGTTTCTTGCACTGCCAAGAAATCAGTCGCGTTCGAAGGAATTGAGAGCCTCCAGTTGTGGATCTTCTATCCAGATTTGCACCAGCATAATCACTGTCACTATATGCTTCCAACTTAAAAGGAGACTCTTTTGGGTACCAAAGGCCTAAATGAGGTTGTCCTTTGAGGTACTTAAAGATCTTCTTGACTGCATTGAGATGGGAAGTAAGAGGAGTGACTTGATGTCGAGAGCAAACACTCACAGCAAAGGTAATATCAGGCCTTGAAGCTGTTAGATACATTAATGAACCAATCATAGATCTGTATAAATGAACATTCACAGGAAGATCTGGTTCATTGTTGGCTTTTGTTTTTGGAGCTTCATAAGGTGTTGTGGCAGTTCTGACACCTTCCATACCAAATTTCTTCAACATGTCCCTCACATATTTATCTTGACTGATAAATATCCCATCTTGTTTCTGCTGAACCTGGAGACCCAAAAAGAAAGTAAGTTCCCCCATAGCACTCATCTGAAATTCTCCCTTCATCAGATCCTCAAATTCCCTACACCAAGCTTCTTTAGTGGATCCGAAAATGATGTCATCCACATACACTTGCACAAGTATGATGTCTGTCGAGTTCTTCTTCAGAAAAAGAGTCTTATCAATGGCACCTCTTTTGTAGCTATGCTTTAGCAGAAATGATGAAAGCCGAGCATACCATGCCCTTGGTGCCTGATGAAGTCCATAGAGAGCTTTAACTACTTTGTAAACATGATTAGGATGATCTGGGTCTTCAAATCCTTTGGGTTGTGTGACATAAACTTCCTCTTCTATCTCACCATACAGAAAAACACCTTTAACATCCATCTGATACAGCATGAATCCCATGTAGGATGCATAGGCCAAGAAAATTCGAATAGCTTCTACTCTAGCAACAGGTGCAAACACTTCATCATAATCAATCCCTTCCTCTTGCCTATAACCTTGAGCTACTAATCTTGCTTTGTTTTTAATAACCACACCCCTTGCATCTCTTTTGTTCTTCAGAATCCATTTAGTTCCAATAGCATATTTGCCATCAGGTAGCGGTACCAAGATCCAAACTTGTTGGTTTTGAAACTGTTGCATTTCGTCTTGCATTGCCTCAATCCAACTTGAGTCTTCAAGAGCTTGAGAGACACTGGTTGGTTCAACTTGAGAAAGAAAACACGCAAACAGACAATGCTTGAAGTCTGTGTGATTGTCTCTTTGCTGATTTGAGACATAAGAGAGAAAAGCAACCTGTCCAAATTTAGGACTAGAGATAGCCCTTCGAGTTCTAACATGAGCTAGAATGTCACCAATAATATTGGATTGAAGGTGAGTTATGTTGATTCTTTTAGTAGCAGTGGGGTTGACTTCAATGGTAGGTTCAAGATTAGACACAGTTGGTACAAAAGTTGTGTCATAGGAAGGTGAGGTGAAAATGCCAGATTTGGGTTGATGATTTCCAAGATCTGAAGGTCTTGGAAAGCGAGTATACGGTTCACCAAAGTCTGTGGACACTCTAGTAGGAATAGGAGTAGTAACAGTTGAGCTTTCAGCAGATTTGATGACGATGGGAGAGACTGCATCAGTGTCAGCAGAAACATGGTTTCCACTGACAGTCTCATTTGCAAGCTCCCCATTCACCTTCTCAGCTTCAAGCTTAGCTGCAAACTCTTGTATCTGAAGCCTAGCAAGGTCCTCAGCATAGCATGATTCATCTTCACTCTCAGCAGAAATATCTCTAGAAGTGTTACCTGCAACATTGTTAGGGGAGAAAGAAGGCACAAGAATAGGCTGTTCATCATCTTCAAATTTACTTCCAGAGTCAGCATCCAAGGTACCTGTATTGTTAGTGAGAGATTCTTGAGAGCCTGCACTTTGGTTACCCAAATGTCGAGTATAACCCAGATAATCAGTTAGGTAGTCAAGGTCAAAAGACCACACATGACCCTGTCCTTGAACATTGGGCTTATCTTCCAGGTATCTCAGGTTCAACGTCTCCTCTATTTTCTTGGCAGATAAGTTGTACACTCTGTATGCCTTGCTATGAGCTGAATATCCCACAATATAGCCATCATCAGCTTTCTCATCAAACTTCCCCAACGGATCACTGGTGTTTAGAATGGTCACTTGACAACCAAAAGGTTTGAGATAATGAATGACTGGAACCTTCCCAAAAAGAAGTTCATATGGTGTTTTGAGGTGAGGTCTAGTAATGGAGACCTTGTTGAGCACATAGCAAGCTATGCCAATAGCTTCAGTCCAGAACATAGTGGGTAATTTAGAGTCTGCAAGCATTGATCTTGCAGCCTCTATCAAGGTCCTATTCTTTCTTTCAGCTACCCCATTTTGTTGCGGTGTTCTTGGATTGCTATAGTCCCTCTTGATCCCTTTAGTCCTACAGAGTTTTATAATAATAGCATTCTTGAATTCTGTCCCATTATCACACCGAATGCCCTTAACCTTCTTGTTCAACTGATTTTCAATAAGGGTGATGAAGTCTTTCAGTACTGGAGTTGTTTCATCTTTAGTCCTTAGAAAGAATACCCAACAAAATCTGCTATAACCATCAGTGATAACCAAACAAAAGTACTTGTGATCAATGCTTCTGACTTGAGTTGGACCAAATAGATCCATATGTAACAGCTGAAGAGGCTCAGAGATAATGCTCACAGCAGTGACAGCTTTGTAGGAGGCTCTGTGTTGCTTCCCTTTGTTGCATGCAACACAATTATGATCATTGGAGAAAACTTTGGAGGGAAGACCGTCAACAAGACCCATTTTAGAGAGTTTATTTATGGTCTTGAAGTTTACATGAGCCATTCTCCTGTGCCATTTGGTAGACTCATCCAAGGATGCTTTAGCCACCAAACAAGTGAGGTCACCTTCGGGATGAACTTCATTGAGGTTGAATGTGTATAGATTGTGAGTACGAGGAACTCTCAGTAGAATTGAAGTATCTTCTGGAAGCTTGAACTCTTTAGAAAGCACAAGGCATTCATCTTCAGAGAAGAGTACCTTGTTCTTGGTGTCACAAATTTGTGAGACTGAGAACAAGTTGAAGTTTTGAAGTTCCCTAACATAGTACACATTCTCAAAGTTCAGTAGGGGAGTCTTGATGGTGCCTTTCCCAGTAATTCTACCATCACTTCCACCAAAGGTCACATTGCCTCCTTCTTCAATAGGAACAAAATTGTGCATCATATCTCTATTTCCAGACATACTTCTTGAACAACCACTATCAACAATACCAATATCTTTATGCTTAAGAGGATGATCCTGAGAAAGTCCCATGAAGGCAAATTGATCATGCCTATCTTCTGAAGTGCACCTTGCCAGCAATCCAAGCTTCTCTGCATCAGCAGCTTCCTCAGTCACAGGTTCATGAGCAGTCCAGTTGACCTGTTCATCCAAAGTGACAAGAGCTGCTGAAGTGCTAGCTCCCTTCTGATTCTGCTGATAGGAATTGTAGTTAGCTCCCTCTCCATTCTTCCTGTCTTTGCATTCCCTTGAGAAATGACCCATCTGGTGACAAGAGAAACACTTGACTTTTCTCCTGTCAAAGCGAGCTGGATCCTTTCCTTTGAAGGCAAACTTTCTTCCTGCCTTCTCTTCAAACCTCTTGATATCTACTGAAAGCATGGCCACCTGCCATTTCAGTTTCATCTCCTCCATCTCAAGAGGGTCCACCTGATCAAAATCTTCATAGACAAGATGCTGCTGAGTATCATAATCAGCAACAAATGAATGAAGAACATCCTCCAATATACTGCCAGTTTTAGCTTGAGGATGTGATGGAGTGGGACGATAAGATGATGATGGTAAGTAAGTTAGACTTGGAGCCTGCATCATCATATTGGAGTGAGATGTCCCAACAAAAGTTGTATGACCAGAAGAGGATGCACGGTAGGGAGATCTGACATCAGGTTTAAGAGATCTGAGTTTGTTGTACAGCTCATCAAAAGTGAGCATGTCTAGCCCACCTTTAGCTTTCAGGGCTATACTTACATGTAACCATGATGGAGGCAAAGATCGTAGGAACTTTGAATTGCTATCATCATTGTCAGGCTTTGCATTCAGCTGGTTTAGCTGACTCAGAATCTTGTGAAACCTGTCGTATCCCTTGTGGATACCTTCTTCTTCAGAGATATTGAACTCTTGGAAGTGTTGTCTCAGCATGGACTTCCTCATTCTCCTGGACTCTTCATTTCCACCAAACCTTGCTTTAAGAGCCATCCAGATGTCCTTTGCATTAACCATGTGGTGAAAATCACCCAAGTGATCTTCAGGAATAGATTGAAGGAGGATGGTTCTTACTTTGTGCTCTCTTTGCACAGCTAACACCTCTTCAGCAGTTTTGGGAGGAGCAATGGTAAACTTACCATCAAGATCTGGGATAGTCTTCTTCAGACTGTTTCCATTCTTCACAATCTCCCATAGATTCCAATCAATATTGGAGATCCAGTTCTGCATCTTCATGGTCCACAGATCATACTCTTCCTTTTTCAGATAAGGAAACTTGCCATTACTGTTGGAGAGACTAAGTTGCTGCATAGATGTGGTGTTTTTGATGTTGTTGTTGGTGACTTCTGATTCATCATCAGTTCCAGGCATGGTGAATATGTTTTTGGTTGTATGGGGGTGAGGTAAATAAGGTTCTCAGTATCGTAGAGACTCTCCCGAGGCTCTGATACCACTTGTTGAACTCGTTTACTTGTTGTTCTCGCTGAACACACTCAGACCTTGACAGATCTTTAGCACTTGTGGATCGTTAGTGTTGCCTATGTAATCATAAGCAAACTAATAGAAAATCTCTACAACTTGTATTCTATAGCGGAATGTAAATACAAGCTGTTATAACTAAGAACACTTAGATCCTCTATGGATCTTTTATTAACTGAAACTCTATGTTTCAGATGCGTTTCTTATTACATACTATCAAGTTCCTTTTATAGACAAGGAACCCTAAACTATTACTACTCAATCGACTAAGCATGCAAGCATGCATTTAATGACTAATACACTAAACAATATTGAGCACTACAATACAATAATAACCATGCTAACCTCGGGCAGTACAAGAATAATGATGGGTTAGCATTTAAATAATAAAGCGCATGCTGATCCTAGTCAGCTTCCACCCTTCAGCAGAAACACGGCACGGCTTCTTTACTTCAGCAGAGTCTTTTCTTCAGCAGATTCTGCTTCTACTTCAGCAGAATCCTTCGGCAGTATTGACAGCAGAAATCCTACTTCGCATAATTCCCAACATGTCCAGCCATGAGTTGAAACAACGGAAAGGTTTGGGCCCGAAATTTACATCAGCTAGAGAAAGAAGGATCGGGTTGTGGTCCGAGTGCAACCTCGACATCGATCTGAAACAGGCTTCAGGCCACTCGTTAAAAACCTCCTTACTCACCAAACACCTATCAATTTTACTCATTTTACTTCCCCATTTGTCTTCCTTCAAATAGGTAAACTTGCTACCTTTCATTTCGTACTAAAATAATTCCGCCAAATCGATGAAATCATTAAAATCCTTAGCACATTGTTGTTTAAATTTGGATTCCATTCTTTCACTACTTAACCTCACCACGTTAAAATCTCCCATCAAATTCCACCAACCACCCGAGCTTCTTTTCATGTTGGATATCGTGTCCCACACTATTTTCTTCTCTCTTTTTTCTGAGGTATGTACACATTCGTAACATACACATAATCTTCATACCCTTTTATGGTTCCTTTAATCACTAATAGATTATCCGTTTTAAAACAATCAACTTTTTAAAAAAATCCCCGGATCCCACATACTCACCAATCCCCCAGATCTACCAGAAGGATCAGCCTTTTCAAAAGCCATCTCCGAGTTTCCCCAATAACTCTTCAATAACTCACTCGAGAAACCACTGATTTGCGTTTCTTGGATCATCAAAAAAGAGACATGTTCCTTAATTTTCAACCCTTTTATCCACTTCGCTTTTTTTCCCCCACACCCCCAAGCCCTCTGATATTAATAGAAAGACAATTCATTAGGAAACTATGTTCATACCTTCTTCCTCAACCACTGTTCTGACCATATCTCCAGCCGAGGAGAGATCGACTCCCACTAGGTTCCCAATCACATTTGTTTCCTGTGTCTCATTCTCGACCTCAGATTGCATTGGGTAGGGGGCATATCTCCAACACCAATTCTGGATTCCCCATTGGTAGAAGCCCCGTCATTGTTGCTTGGCCTATTATTCAGATCAAGACCTTTTGTGCCATCGCCTTTGTTATTTAGCAGGTGTGTGTTAGAAACTTCTTGGTCATTAGTCTGATTTAGGATAGGGTTTGGGTTCAAATTGGCTTGATTATTGTCCAAACCCAGCAGCCCATCAAGGGAGAAAGGGTCCGATTCTATGGGCCTTTTCCTAGGCCTAGGGGAAAGCCCGGATGCCATATTACTCCATTCATCAACTAAATTGAAACTGTTATTATTAAAAAAACCTTTCCTTTGCACGTGCCTTAGGGGAGGGAAAAACATGATTCCTACATGGCCCCACCCTCCCTTTTCCCCAAGAGGATCCTCATGCACCCTAGCATTAAATTCCACCTCCTTCACATGCAAACCGAAATCATTAGGGTTTTCTTCCCCATGGCCAACCCTTTCGTCTTCCTCGCCGGACTTCCCAACCTCACCCTCTTCTAAATCATCCGCCCCCATACCAAACGGCACCGGACTACCTGAAACTCACGAATTGTTACCTCCATGTCCACCCTTGCCTTCAATAGCACAACTCGGACACTAATTGTTGGATCTTTCATTGATCCAAACTTTGAATTTCTTGTTTCGCCAGGTAAGAACCACACATTCCTTAATCTCCTTGCCATCCCCAACTAAGATTCTCATACCTTCCACTGAAAAGTTGTAGTTTTTCTTCGAGAAAGATGACGGAAAGACTACCGAACCAAACAGTCCACCAAGCCTGTTGAATAATTCAACAGACGCCAATTGCAACGGAACACCATTGATGCCAATCCAATCTATCCTTTCGAACGGGAGCGATTGTCCAGACCACGAATCAAGTCTAGAGAACCATTTACTCCACACCCCTTTATTGGTCATGAACACACTAGCCATTATATCTGTTGGAAAGATAATCAATGAGGAAAGGCCTCTCATGTACTTCATCTCTACTTCCCTTCCTCCCATGTTACCAATCAGAGAACCCAGAGATTCCAGGACTTTAAGGTTGAGACATCGAGCAATAAGAGCCTTATTATGAATCTCAGCCGACTCGTCAACCGACGCTTCGATCGCTACTACCCTTTCTTCGGTATCCATCCCATCGCATCCTTTGACAACATCACTAAACGTGGCACCTGGACTAGTACCAAGAGATGTTACGCCCTTCCTCAGAGGAAAAACATTGGCTTGAACGGTAGGTCGAGACCTTCTTGTTGCCCCAGTACCGACTTGCTCATTCTCAGCTTCATACCTGGCTAAGTTGATCTTTAAATCTGCCTTCCCAATCTTAACGTTCATCATCTTGGCTTCCATTTGACTCCAATCCCGAGGACGAGTGAAGGTGACGAAACCAAAACTGGACCCATCCACTCCTTTCTTCTCGGCGATGTAAACCCTAACTATGTTCCCGAACTCCTTCAATCTATCCGCCAAATCCCAAGGGCGGCAACCTTCAGGGATGTTGGACACGAAAAATTTGATGATTTGCCCTGTCTTCTTGCCCTCGTTTCCTCTCTTCCTATCTTCTTTGCGTTTTCTCCTGCCAAGAACCTCTTCCCATCCTTCCTTTCTCTCTCTACTTTCTCTCTCACACATTTTATATTTGTATATAGGTAATAGTTAAATGTTGAAAATAATGCATGTAAGTGTAAAGTTGACATCTTAATTTTCTGGAAGAGTAACTATCCATGCATATTATTCGTTTAATGTACATTAATGTACATAACTATTACTAAGCTAATGGATGAATGTTTGAAAAACTATTGGAGAAATGTTTGAAAAGCTAATGGAGGAATGCAAACTAATTGAAAACTAAATGAGGCAACCTTACTAATGGAGCAATGCAAACAATGCGTTTAATGCAAAAAGAACCGCTAGGGACTACTGCCGCTAGGCGCGGGTACTCGCCTAATTTCAAAGAAATGGCTTTATCTTTTTCTAAATATTTTTATGATCAATTAAAATAGAACAAATTACATTGGCTTAAATGAATTCAGTTATAAAAATTGTCTTCATTTGAGTGGTTATTGCTACTCATTATCCTCTATCAATTCTATAATTACCTTTTTTGTAACATTTCATTTTCCAAATGAAACATGTGGTTTTATGGCTTCTATTTCTTGAAAACGAATTTTATCAAATTTTAGGAAATTGAGTATTTCAATTTGGATTTTATTCGCCTATTCGATTGGTTAATTTTGCCACATGACAAAATCGAGCTCTTCTATTAATGTTGTTTATGTGACACGATTTAGTTTTTTAAGTTGACTTTGAATAACATCTTAATTTTAATCTTAACTATATAAAAAGGAGAAAAGGTTAAAGGTGAATTGTTGAATGTTGAATGTTGAAAAGTTGGTTAATGTTGAAAAGTTGATTTTTGAAAATGGTTAAAGTAATGCAACGTTGAAATGTTAAATGTAAAGGAATTGCACCATGCGTTTAAACAAAAATAAAAGGAATTGTAAATGTTGACAAAACTATAAAAGGAATTGCACCATGCGTAAACTCAACTATATGAAAGCTATTGTAGGCAAGTATTTAACTCTTGCTAGGAAAAATGTTGAAATGAAATGTTGACATGTGAAATGTTGACAAAATATAAAAGTTGTAAACTATAGATACTACATGAAAGGTTATTGTAGGCGACTATTTAACTCTTCAATCTTTCTTTGTCGATGTCAATAATGAAAACTAAGGGTGAGCACAAAAACCGAAAAACCGAATTGAAACCGAAAAAATCGAAAAAGCCGAACCGAAAAAACCGCCCCATTTGACAAACCGATGGTGGTGGTTTTGAATTTTATAAAAATCGAATGTTTGGGGCGGTTTTTGGTTTCATAAGAAAAACCGAACCAAGAAAACCGCCCCGCCCCACCTTTATATATGTTTTTATATAACTTTATCTATATAAAAGATTTGCTATTTAATTTTAAATATTTAAGTATACAACTTTATCTATTAAAAGAAATTGTGTTGTTTATTATCTATACATTAAAATTTGTTTTATTTATAGATATTATATCTTTGTTTTCGAACAATAGTGTTTTTTGAAAATTTCCCCTACAATTCTCGTAAGCGAACAAAAAGTGCAAAGCCGCAAAGACGTGCATTTTATATTTTAGATTGATGTTTCGTTGTTTTCTACGTTTTTTTGAAGCTTTGGATTCCTAGATAATATGCTATTATTGATATTTGTTTAAATATTTTTGCTTGAAAACTTGAAATTGTAAACTTCATATAAGATTAAAGCTTGCTTGTTTTCAAGTAAGAAAAAACCGAATAAAAACCGAAACCGAACCGATTCAGTGTTAAAAACCGAAAAACCGAAACCGAAACCGAAAAAACCGAAACCAAACTTTTTGTAGTTTCCAAAAACCGAAATATACGATTCGGTTTTTGGTTTTACCATAAAACCGCCCCACCCCGCCCCATGCTCACCCCTAATGAAAACGATTGCTATTACACTAATGGAAACTATTCATGTCTTTAGACACATGGCGGGAAAACTTTGTTCATCTCTTCAATTTAATCTTTAAACTTCAAACTTTATATATGGCAAGGGATTTCCAAATGCCTATATAAAGAACTTTATATATGGCAAGGTTGTATACTAGATTTTTGTCGATAATTTTGCGCCTATTCATAATTGTGTGGCATACTTAATTCTTTCCCACAACTTCTTTGGCATATGAACTCTCTCTATTGTTTTCATATACACTCTTGCAATAAAGTAGGCATACAAAAGCATAAACATGTTGACATGCAAAATTATAAAAATGAGCCTGTTGCACCAATATTGTGTTTGGTTTTTGGTATCTTATTGACTTGTGGGTCCAGTTTGATTATGGGCATTAAGGTTTTATTTTTATTTGAGTCAGATAGGCTATTGTGTTTTTGGTTCTATTATGAAAATAAAGTAATCATAATGTGAAGAAAAAAAAGTGTAATCGGATGGGATTAGTATAGGAAAAAAAATCTAACTAGATCTTCATATTAAATGGTTGATACGGAAATCTATACTACTAAAAGATTGAAGTGTTTAATTTAATGTGCAAGAGTTTTTGTGCACAAAATTAAGTACGGTACAACCTATCTAAAGCCACAAAAAACTATATCATTTACAATATTCATCTATGATTACATAATTAATGCGGAATATCAAGTGACTCGGAATATCAAGTGATGCGGAATATGAATTGTTGCTACGGTTTCGAGTATATGAACCATCTTTGCACTTACTACACATAATGATCTCGATACTATAATTAAGAAATGTATTATATATGTTTTTGTAATATGGCAAACATGCTGACATATGGGTATTTGTTTGTGATTGTATTGTTAATGATTGATTATTACTAATCTTATATGTGTTGTTGCTGTTGCAGGATAGGTTTTGGCAAGAAGATGGTGTAGGAGATAATATCTTCGCCAACAGCCATATGTCTTCTTTCTTTACCTTTTACAAATTTTAAAATATATTTATATAAGCAAACACATACACACGTAAAATGTATTTGATTTTATTTGACCCCTCATGCATGAGGAGGGGGTGGCCAACTCAAATTCATTCATTTCCTTTTCTTATAAAAAGTATTTGTGGGGGATAAAGTTAAGTTCTATTGTTCTATGTCTTATCAATTTCCAAATGCCAGTGAATGGATAAAGGAAAAAGAAGAATTAGAATAAGAAGAAAAAGAAGAAGAAAGCAAAAAACCAACTCAATTCGAGTTGCAGCAATAAAAACATGACGAAGAGAAACTTAAAGTCTACTTGGAGAAAGAAGAGAAGATTGAACAAGAGGCCATCTAAGCTGACTTTAAATTTCGTCATTTAGAAGAACAAACTTTTAACAACTTATCCTTACGAAATGAATAGTAAAAAAGTTTGGGTATATATATTGCGATGTGTATAGTAACATTACATTTATATAAAAGTAATACATGCGTTTGAAACAAAGAAGTGCTACAGCTTGCCTTGGTGCATGCATGAATGAATTTAAATGTTTATTGTTCATTTTTAACCTTAAAACTTTATTTTTTCAGTGAATATAATCAAGTTGCATATGTGATTGATTATAATCTGTTCTCGAAATAAAGATATATGGCTTAAATTGTGCACCATTTATGTGCTAATAACCTAATACGTTTTCAAGTTAGAATTGATTTGGCTGTTCGGTCCTTTAGGCTTCGTTTGTCTACAATATATGAAGCTGAATCATCCTCTAATTAGTCTCATTCTCATAAATTTTATCGGTGATTCATTGCGACACTCAATAGTTGGATGGATCTGAATGTTAATATTTTGTTATTAGTACAAGTTGTGTATCAGCGGTTGACATAGCCACCTAGGGTGGAGATGGGTCGTCGCTCTTTGGCCGATCGCAAAAGCTGGGTGAAATGGTAGAGATGTTACTTGCTTGTGAGTTTTGTGCGTGTGATAATTTGTTTTTAGCTTAACTTACTAAATTTTCTTTGAAACAATTGTTGGAATTTTATACTCATAACAATTATACATAAAACAAATACATCATCAAAGCAAGCAGCGGAAGACTATAGGAATAATATATGTAATTAATTAACCAAACAAGAAAGTGCGTACCTTTTAGCAATTCAAGCAATCAAACGATTATGTGATCAAGTAACAAAACCCAAAACCCTAAACTAGGGTTTATACAAATCGTCCAACCCAAAAAATCGACCACCAAGGATTACAAGCTCAAGTGTGCTTGTTCTTCGTTCTTGTACACACGTACTAATAGCGATTTGATGTGGAGAAGCTAGTTCCTTGAATCACTAATAAACCAAACACTTTATCTTTGAGCTAAGACAAAATCAAAAACCCTTGGGGAAAGGGTGTTTCGACCGGCCACACAAAGAGGAGAGGAGAAGGAGAGAAATTAGGTTATCAAAGTGATCCAAGGTTAGTCAATAATGAATACATTGATTTGTATTTATAGTTAACATATCTTGGAGTACAAGTTTGAGTGGGTTTAGGTTTGGGAACCCTCCACCGATCGGCCAAAGCATCCCAAAGGGGATTCTAGAACTTTCCCGACTTTACAATTTCATCTCTAGTCCTTCTAGTTAATATTTAACGACCGTTAACAAAACCTCGTTAATTATTTAACTATCGTTATGTTTTATTTAGTGATTAATAATTAATAACAATAACGTTTTATTTATATTAATTATGTACATCAATTCTCATACGTAATGTGTGCAATCCCGAAGTCTCGAGTTCGAATCCGGACATACTATTATTTAAATATCCATTAAAACCTTTCAGCTCCCACTTGGATATTACTAAATATAGTAATGACATTGGTTAGTCTAGCTTTCACACGCTAACGCCCCCAGATCGAATCGAGCATGGTCTCCTGGAAAAAACCATTTAATGATTCATCATTTTTACTTATCCTTTTGTTACTAATACTACATTAACTATGAATATGGATCAAGTCATTTCATAAGTTAATATTCTGTTTCTCGTTGTATATGATTGAACAAGATTACCAAATCATCTGAACGTATTCCAGATAGATCTTGGGTATGGCCATACAAACATCTTGTCAACCCTACGAGGGGCCCAAATATAGTATTATGCTTTGAAACAAATTCAAAGGAACAAATTCTCTTGACTACAAACATAACTCATGAATTTTGCAACACTTCCGAAAATAGCCCTTATAACTACCAGTTACGGATAGCGTTAGACTATCTTACACAAATGCACTACATTCATATCAGTTATCTGGTATATCAAGTCTGAGGATAAACACTTCATGATATACTTAATGATAAAATCCAAAAGTATCATCATGTAAAGTTGGGATGAGTCCTATATTCAATTCATTGAACATCATGTGAATCTGGTATGTCCCACGCATCAATATACTTTAAAAGTATATTCTACCAAAACTCAGATTTGTCTTAATTCAATGATATTCCCACATCCTTGATCGACAACGGACTATTTAGAATAACATAAGTTACTCACGGATTAAACATGCAAATATAGGATATAATATTAAGAAAATGAAAATAAACATAAACAACTATTTTATTTCATTAAAGTAATATTTGTTCATAACATCCTTTATCCAAATACTAATCACAGATCTGCATGAAACTACTAGCTAAACGAAGTCCTATCCCATCAGCATGGTCAGTAAGTTTATCTTTTGGCAAAGGTTTCGTAAAGGGATCAGCTAGATTTTCATCTGTATGAACTTTGAGTAGATTGATTTCACCTATGTCGACTTGTTCTCGAACATAGTGATATCGACAAGGAAAATGTCTGGCGCCCTTCATGACTCCAGGCTCATTGGCAAATGTTATTGCAGCAGAATTGTCACAATACACATTTAGAGGCAATTCGATTGAGGGCATTACTCCGAGTCCCGAAATGAATTTCCTAATCCAAACAGCTTCCATCGCAGCTTCTGAAGCATCTATGTACTCAGCTTCTGTAATAGACATCGCAACCGTTGTTTGCTTCTTGCTCTTCCAGTCAACTGCTCCTCCATTAATGACAAAGACATAACCCGTCTGAGACTTCGTATCATCTTTATCAGTTTGGAATGACGCATCGCAAAAACCTGTAACATCAAGTTCTGCATCTGGATTTCCTCCATACACTAGAAACATTTCTTTAGTAGCCCTTAGATACTTAAGAATGTTCTTAACAGCTTGCCAGTGTTTCACACCTGGGTTCTGTTGATACCGACTGGTAATGTTCTGTGCAAACGCCACATCAGGCCTTGTACATCTCACAGCATACATGATAGATCCTACAGCCGAAGCATAAGGAACTTTCCTCATGTATTCCACCTCAGCAGGTGTTAACGCGCATAGTTTATTACTTAAGCCATGTTCAACTTGCATCGGCAAATATCCCTTCTTGGAATTTTGCATACTAAATCTCTTCAGTATTTTATCAATGTAAGCACTTTGCCTTAGTCCAATTAACCGCCTTGATCTATCTCGATAGATCTTGATTCCCAGAATAAATGCTGCTTCCCCTAAGTCCTTCATAGAAAAGCACTCTCCAAGATAAGACTTTACATCTTGCATACTTGGAATGTCTTTTCCCATGATCAATATGTCATCGACATATAAGACAAGGAAAATAACATTACTCCCACTAGCTTTGTGATACACACATGGCTCATCAAGATTTTGAGTGAAACCAAATTTCTTGATTTCTTCATCAAACTTCTTGTTCCATTGCCTTGATGCTTGCTTCAACCCATAAATGGATCTTTGAACTTTGCATACACGCTTCGGAAACTTTGGATTCACAAACCCTTCAGGCTGCGCCATATAGATGTCCTCATCTAGGCGACCGTTTAAGAAGGCAGTTTTGACATCCATTTGCCATATCTCATAGTCATAGTATGCAGCTATGGCTATAAGAATCCTAATAGCTCTAATGTCTGCTACAGGAGAAAATGTCTCCTCGTAGTCTACCCCATAGGTTTGAGTATAACCTTGAGCTACAAGACGAGCTTTATAGGTGTGTGCATTTCCATCCATGTCAGTCTTTATCTTAAAGAGCCACTTACTTCCAACTACCTTAGCATTTGGAGGTAAGTCAACCTCTATCCAGACTTTGTTGTCTTTCATGGATTGCATTTCCCCATTCATTGCAACTCGCCATTTTTCCTTTTCAGGACTCATCATGGCAGCTTTATAGTTAGCAGGTTCACCAAGATCCCCTAACATATTTTCCTCAGCTTCTACGTTGAGACATAGACGCTCAGGTGCACGCGTAGTCCTTGCGGATCTACGAATGGGAACCACTTCAATCTCAGGTGGAACGCCCAGACTTTCAGGTTCTACTTGAGGTTGGCTAGTGTTTTCAGAAGGTGTTGTATCTTCTTGATCATCTTCCAGATCATATACTCTCCCACTGAATTCATGAGATATGAGATCCTTTTCAAGAAAGTCTCCATACCTAGCAACAATTACTTTGTTTTCAGGAGGAAAGTAGAAGTAGTAACCCATAGTTTCCTTTGGGTATCCTACGAAGACACACTTAACAGATCTTTGTTGCAGCTTATCAGCAGAGTCACGTTTAACAAACGCCTCACAACCCCAGACCTTTAAGTAAGACAAGTTGGGAGGTTTCCCATACCACACTTCATAAGGAGTCTTATCAACCTTCTTAGTTGGAACCATATTCAATATGCGAACAGCAGTTTCCAAAGCATAATCCCAAAAGGATAAGGGAAGAGTCGTAAGATTAAACATCGATCGCACCATGTCTAGCAATGTACGATTCCTTCTCTCAGATACACCATTTTGTTGTGGAGTATATGGAGATGTGAGTTGCTGGACTATACTACACTCAGCTAGATAATCTTTAAACTCTTGGCTTAAATATTCACCACCTCTATCGGATCGAAGAGCTTTAATCTTCTTTCCTAGTTGCAGTTCTACTTCACTCTTAAAAACCTTAAATGTTTCAAAGACTTCATGTTTATGTTTAAGTAAATAAACATAACCATAACGACTGAAATCATCAGTAAAGGTTAAGAAGTAGCTAGCACCCTTTCTTGACACATGTCTTAGTGGTCCACATACGTCAGTATGTATCAAACCAAGAAGATCAGAAGCCCTTTCTAAACTATTTGTAAAAGGTTTCTTGGTCATCTTCCCAGATATGCAAGATTCGCATTTATCAAATGATTCATCATTGATGTCTTGCAAAAGCCCATCGTGTTGCAGCTGTTGCATGCGTTTCTTGCCTATATGAGCAAGTCTACAATGCCAAAGAAATGAAGAATCCAAATCACTTTTGATTCTTTTATTATTGATGCTAAAGACAGAATTATTTTTATCAACAACATTATCATGCAAATCAATTTCAAACACACCATTTATTGGAATAACATTAAAGTAAAAAACATCATTTAAAGAAACAGAAATTCCATAATCAGTAAATGTATGAACGAAACCAATATCTTTTAACAAGGAAACAGAAATGACACCCCTAACAATGGAAGGTGCGTAATGACAATCGTTTAATGACAGTACTAAACCCGAAGGTAAAACTAAATCAAACGTGCCTATAGCTTCAACGACTGCATGTGCTCCATTACCCACGTGCAGGTATTGCTGTCCATAGGCAAGCTTCCTTGCTCCTCTAAGTCCCTGTAGTGTATTACAAATGTGAATACCACATCCAGTATCATATACCCAGGAATTTATTTTATGAGGAAAAGCAAATAATTCTATCATCAAAAGAGTACCTGAAGTACTGGCCACAGTGCCAGTATTTTTATACCTCTTATTGCGCAACTCATCAAGGTACAGTGGACAATTCCTCTTCCAGTGTCCAACTGCAGTGCAGTGATGACAAGCCTGATCCTTCTTCGGATTCTCACGCTGTTTGGGAGGGTACTTCTTGGGTTCTTGCTGATAAGTCATAACTTGTTTTCCCTTATCAGCTTTACCCTTACCTTTCCCTTTCTTGTTCGCTAGCGGCTTATTAGGCTTAGAAATTCTACCCTTCTGGATGGTCAAAACCGCAGGTGTAGAGGCCTTCTTGGGCAAACCTTTTTCGTAATCAATGAGCATTGCATGTACCTCACTGACTGTCTTCCCCGTGCAATGCATATTATAATTGCGCACGAAACCATCAAATTCCTTGTTAAGGGATCTGTTGATCAGGCCAATTTGTATGTCATTAGGGTAGACATAGTTCAAACGCCCCAACTGGTCCATGTAACTCATCATTTCCAGACAGTGGGCGCTTACAGGTTTCCCATCTCCTTGCTTGCAACTATGAAGAGCATCAATCAAGTCATACAGCTCTACAGTCACAGGCTTTTCAAACAACCTTTGCAATTCTTCCAGCATGAGATTAGGGAAGTAATTCTCAAATTGCTTTTGCAAGCTTGAGTTCATACTCCCGAGCATAATGCAGGCGACCTCATTATACTTGTCATACTCAGATTGCCATGCAGCTCGTGCTTCAGCAGTAGCATCAGCTGCAGGTTCAGGAGGACAAGGCGTAGTCAAATAATTGAGTCTTTTGGCAACCCTCAAGACAATTCTGAGTTGCCGATACCAATCATTGAAATTCGCGCTACCAGTCAATTTCTCTCGATCAAACATAGATTTGAACGACGAGGCTAGTGCAGTAGATTCAGCTTGAGCCATTTCTACAGAATTAAAAGTTCAAAAGTTAGTACTTTCGATAAGTAAACATTCAAGAAAATAAAATACCCTTTGGTCAATATTCATATTAACCATAGAATTTTCCTTGAATTATGGATCCTCATTATCATAGTTCCACCACATCAGTTGATCTGCTAGTGGTGAAAGTATAGAATAGGTAATCGTTGAAAAACGATAATTGACAAACAAGTTTTCAATTCCAAAAATTATGGGATTTACAATTTTGCCAAAACAATTAATGCAAAACGTAAGCATGTTTTATCCCATCTTATGCCTTAAGTTATAGGTCTCACTAACTAACTTAATTAAGTTGTCTAATTTAGAAACTGCAAATCATAAAGCTGAGGTCTCACACAACAAAATAATTCACCTCGTTATTGTAATCTAGATCAAGGTCTCACATAACTAAATTACAACTTCAAGTGTTTCATATCATTAGATGGCATAAACTTAAATTTAAAGGGTACAATTTTTGACGTGTAATCAAAACTTATGTATAAAGAAGCATGCATACAACTTTATACCATAAAATTTTCGAAAAAACTTACTATAGATTTTAATTGCTAAGATTGAATTCTACAAAGTTTTAATCGATGCGTTGAGAAACTTACAACTTTGCACTAAGATGCTTCGTACATAGAATGGTTATACTAGGTAGCCCCAATCGAACGCACAGGGGGCAGAGGACCAGGTAAGCGCTGAAGCATAACCTTAGACATCCATTCAGTGAGACTATGCTCACTTCTTAAATACCCCTTTATAGTTTGTTCTAGTGGGTGAGCCGTTCTAACCATTTAGTACAGTCGCATCAGTCGATTAAAAGTTCAAGAATAATTCTTAGAAAAATCAATTTCGCCATTATTTAGTCCATTTAATTTTCTATTCATAAAAACCCTTTTTGCTTACTAACATGTCAAACAATATATAAACAAAAAAGCATTTTAATAAAAATTAAACACACTCAAATAATATAAACATATAACTAAACAATTTTAACATATGTAAAAACAATTAGCCACATGCATAATTATTTCAATAAACTCTAATAACAATTCTAGGCGTAAATAAATGCATACATTAACTAGGACTTTCATCTCGCAAGGTAGATGAGCCACATACATCGACAAGTCGATTGCGTAAGCCGAAGTTAATAGTATACCAATTAGCACATAACGAATTTTATTAGTTATAATTGAGGTCTTCCCCAATTTTATAATTATTAAATAAATAAAACATGTGTGTATCACTTAACAATTAATCAATATACAATAAACAATACTCCATGGCAAAACATGCATGTTCCACCATGGATTCCGCATAACAATTATCACCCAAGATACGCATATTACATGGCACATAACAATTATTCATTAATTAACCACATAAAATAAGCATGCAATCCTAGGGTTTCTACAGGTTTTACAAAATTAAAACCTAATTAAATAAATATTAGGGTAATCGACCCATATATATAAAAATTAGAGATGATAGATAATGGATTCATTCGACCTAGTGTTTCTCCATGGGGTGCACCTGTCTTGTTTGTGAAGAAGAAGGATGGAAGTATGCGTCTATGTATCGACTACCGTGAACTCAACCGTATTACTATTCGGAACCGTTATCCTCTGCCACGCATAGACGATTTGTTTGATCAACTGCAAGGAGCTAAGTTCTTTTCTAAGATTGATCTGAGGTCTGGTTATCATCAACTACGTGTGAAGGAGCAAGATGTTCCTAAGACCGCGTTTCGTACCAGATATGGTCATTATGAGTTTCTCGTTATGCCATTTGGTTTGACGAATGCACCTGTTGTGTTTATGGACCTGATGAATCGTGTTTTCCATGAGTTTCTCGATAAGTTCGTTATTGTTTTCATCGACGACATTTTGGTTTATTCTAAGTCTGAAGAAGAGCATGAGCAACATCTCCGGATAGTTTTGGAGATTCTGAGGAAGAAGAAGTTGTACGCCAAATTCTCGAAGTGTGAATTTTGGTTAGGACAAGTCGCTTTCCTTGGTCATATCGTATCAGCTGATGGTATAACCATGGATCCGTCTAAGGTTGAGGCTATCACTAAGTGGCCAAGACCTACGACAGTGACTGAGGTCAGGAGTTTTCTAGGACTTGCTGGATACTATCGACGTTTTGTTGAAGGTTTCTCTCGTTTAGCTTTGCCTTTAACCCAATTGATGAGGAAAGGTGAAAAGTTCGTGTGGACGGATGAAAGAGAAAAGAGTTTTGAAGAGTTGAAACGTAGATTGGTGTCCGCTCCTATTTTGACTCTTCCATCTGGTTCTGGAGGGTATCAAATCTATAGCGATGCATCTAAGAAAGGATTGGGCTGTGTCTTGATGCAACATGATAAGGTGATAGCTTACGCTTCAAGACAACTGAAACCTTATGAGGAGAATTACCCAACTCATGACCTTGAGTTAGCTGCTGTGGTGTTCGCGTTGAAGATCTGGAGACATTACTTGTATGGAGAGACGTGTGATATTTTCACCGACCATAAGAGCCTCAAGTATATTTTCACTCAGAAGGAACTCAATATGAGACAAAGAAGATGGTTAGAACTTCTTAAGGATTATGACACTAACATTCAATACCATCCTGGTAAGGCTAATGTAGTTGCTGACGCACTTAGCCGGAAATCAGGCATGCTTGCAAGTATTGAGATTGAGCCTAGGATCATTCGTGATTTAGAACGTTTGGATGTTGAGTTGTGCGTACGAGGTATTGATGGATACTGGGCTAGTATAGAGTTGGAGTCGAACCTTATACTGCAAATTAAGGAAGCTCAGAAAGATGACGGCAGGAGCTCAAAGATGACGGCGAGTTGGGCTGTAGCTCAAAATGTTGAAGAAGGTAAGCAGACGGAGTTTAAGGTTGATAACGACGGAATTGTATGGTATGAAGATAGGCTTTGCGTTCCCAATGATCAGGTACTTCGTGAGAAAGTTATGACTGAAGCTCATAGTTCTCCTTTCACTGTCCATCCTGGTTCTACCAAGATGTATAGGGATTTGAAACAGTATTTCTGGTGGAACGGCATGAAGCAAGATGTGGCGACGTTTGTGTCGAAGTGTATGATTTGTCAGCAAGTGAAGATCGAACATCAAAGAGCTAGTGGACTGTTACAACCATTGGATATTCCGACATGGAAGTGGGATAAGATATCTATGGACTTTGTGACTGGACTACCTCTTACTAAGAAGAAGCATGATGCGATTTGGGTGGTTGTTGATCGACTAACCAAATCAGCTCATTTCTTACCAATTAGAAAGGATTATGGCATTGGCAGATTGGCAGAGATCTTTCAGGAAGAGATAGTTAGACTTCATGGTACTCCGACGGCTATTGTGTCAGATAGGGATCCGTGTTTTACTTCTCGCTTCTGAAAGGGTTTGCAAAAAGCTTGGGGTACTCGACTTAATTTTAGTACGGCTTTTCATCCTCAAACAGATGGTCAGTCAGAGAGGACTATTCAGACCTTAGAGGACATGCTAAGGGCTTGTGCTTTGGAATGGACTGGCAGCTGGGATGAATATTTGTGTTTGGTAGAGTTTGCATATAATAACAGTTGGCATGCTAGCATTAAGGCAGCACCGTTTGAACTTCTGTATGGAAGGAAATGTAGATCACCTACTTGTTGGGATGAAGTAGGTGAACGTCTAATTGAAGGTCCGGAAATGATTGAGATCACTAATGAGAAAGTAGCTGTTGCTAGAGAAAAGTTGAAGGAGGCTAGGTCTCGTCAGAAGAGTTATGCCGACAAGCATCGTCGTGATTTAGAGTTTCGAGTTGGTGATCGTGTGTTTTTGAAAGTCTCGCCGTTTAGAGGTGTGAAACGTTTTAGAATCAAGGGCAAGCTCAGTCCTCGATTCATTGGTCCGTTTGAAATTCTAGAACGTATAGGAGAAGTTTCGTATCGATTAGCACTTCCGCCTCAGTTATCGCATGTTCATGATGTGTTCCATGTATCTCTCCTAAGAGGATACAATTATCATCCATTACACGTTGCTTCGTATCCGTTTGATCAGATTCGATCCGATATGTCTTTGCCTGAAGAACCGGAAGCTATTTTGGAAAGACAAGAAAGAGTCATGAGAAGTAAAGTCATTCCGTTCGTTAAGATTCTTTGGAAAAATCACCCGGAGCGTGAGGCTACTTGGGAGACCGAAGAGTCGATGCGAGCTAGTTATCCTCATTTCTTTGAATAGTTCGGTATGTTCTCATTTCGTTCTCGTTTTCGTTTCCGTTTCATTTCAATTTTCGAGGACGAAAATTTTTTTTAGAGGGGAAGAGTTGTAAAACCCGAAAATCTAAAACCTATATAAAGACTAAAATGCCCTTGGAACCAAGAATAATAAAATACGTAAAACACGTTTATAATAAAGTACGAAATTAAAAACCTAATAAATAAAACTTAACGACTATAATTTCGTGAGGTTCTTTGGTACGACGAAGGACTTAAATGTTTCGTTAATAAGTTGGGCCGTTCGTTTATTTAATGGACTCGTTTCTTTTCTTTTGTTTTGCGCCAAGCCGAAGCCCAAAGGGGTGTTTGTTTGTGTTCGTGTGAGCCAAGGGGCCGAAGCCCAAAGGGGTGTTTGTTTGTGACCGGTTGGACCCAAGCCAACCCAAACCCAACTTTTCCTAATCCTAAACTAATTGATACTACTATAAATACATCACATATTCATTAAATTGAAACCCTAGTTTTGCTTTGCCTCTCTTCTCTCTTTGTTTCCATTCGGCCGAGACCCATAACACCATTGGTGTTGAGATTTTGTTTCAACGAGCTAAGGTATAACGTTTATTCATCTTCCTTTAACGTACCTTACATGCATATGTCAAGATATATTTGTTTCGTCGCGTTTTTGTTCTCTTTTGTTGTGACCGAGAGGTGTAAACCGAGAAGCAAAGAAACCCTAATCCATTTAACTTGTAATTAATAAGGAACGTGTAACGTGATAAGTAATATTGAATCGGGTCATGTATATGTTGAGCTAAGCTAAGCCGAAACATGCATGAGTTTGGACCGAGGCATGCATGACTTTCGAATAGGGTGTAAAACATTATAACTTGATTATGTAACATGTTTAGATGAACTAGGTCTTGCGTAAAACATGCTAGCCGAAAACCCTAATTGAACCGAACATGTATACAAGAGTTTTGGATGTGTAATAAATAAGTAAGGGTTACGTAAACATAAACCCTAGTTTAATATGTAAAGCGAATAAGTATATAAAACCCTAAATGTTTGTAAACCATGTCTCTTTTGTGTGCGTTATATTAACTCAAGTGAACTAGTAGTTATATAAACGTGTAAGTTATACGAGTAATAAGTAACTAGTATGTCACATAAAATCATAAACGTAATGTGTATAGTAAATGCATATTAATGAGTTATTAAAGAATAAGAAAAACCCTAGAACGTAAATGAGAGTCGATTTGGGTTTGAGCTAAATATAGTAATTCGTTATTTCATGTGCGAGTTATGACTTATAAAACTATTTTCACATTTAAAGATGGACTTTAATAAATGATATAACGAACCCTAATCTACAACATTAATTATAAAATACTTAAGACTCATTAATAAAACCCTAAAGTATGAAGATCACTAATTATGAATACCAAATATTAAAAGATCATTTTGATGATTATGGAATCATAAATAACTTGGACGACCGTTAATGTCTATAGGTTCTGTGAAGAGGGAGTAATCCTTTGCTTTCATCTTTCTGCTTTTCGATCTTTGCGTTGGAATAAGGTACAGATATTCTGACCTTTTCAGTAAAGGTTTCTCTTAATGTTTTCTTTCGTATTAGGTTTTCCTAAGCCTTTGCTATGAATCCCAAAATCTGATTTGTTTGAGCTATTGCTTATCTGAACTCTGATTTCTGAATTATGAAACACCTGATTTTGAACTATCTGATATGAAAACTATGATTTTGGAAACAAGAATGATTTTCTGATAAATATGATCTGTGTCAGTTATGACATTCTGATTTGACCTAAGATAGTTTGACACCCGAGCCAAATATTTAACTAGTCATGGGGGTTCCATGTCCGTATCAGTGATGCACCTCTGATATGACTCTAGGGCAGTAGAGTGATGTTCTGCCACGTCTCTGGATGGTGAAGCATATTTGTGAATATGTATGAAGGGGCGTATGGATGCATCCTAGATATGTTATCTGTTATATGTTATATGTTATCTGTTATCTGATGATTGATGCTGCGTGCATGCACGTCCTTCATAACTCTGGTAGGTCTCCCCTACAAATGTTGCCTTATGTGAAAATGAATATGATCTGATATATGTTTCTGGGCTCGTGGTAGTTTGACTATAAACTTCATTTGAAATTATGATTTATGCTTTGAAAATGATAAAGATTTTGCTATTGCTCATTCACTTTATTTCATATCCGTTATCGTTTAGTATTCGCTTTTGCTTTCATATCTGTTCACTGGGCTTTTGAAGCTCAGCCGCACTTTTCTTTTCTTCCGCGGCAGGTATCTAAGCATTGGAAGCTGGGTTGCTTTGGGATGAGTGCTTGAGTGGACTTACCTTAGAGATTTAGCTTTGATTTCTTATGATGCCATTTAGACTTATTTATTTCGGATATTATGTTGACGTTTATTACGTTTCCGCTGGGACCTATGTATTCAAGTCATTTGACTTGGATTATTTTCCGCATTTATGTTAAGACTTTCTTTTGGTTATGAATGTTTTGCTTTGATATGACACCATTACTTGTGATTCCTTTACCCTTGGCGGGTCGGGGCGTTACAATTTATGGCATCAGAGCCCAGGTTTACGACTTGTAGTCAGGACCTGTGAACATAAGAACCTTAAGTTATCCCTTAGAGTTAGGATTTGACCTGTGAGGATTGGGTAGACTTAGGATTCCTTCGTACTTCCATTTCGTATCTCACCTTTGTTCATTTTGCTAATCGTTTAGATGGTTCGAACTCGTACTACTGGTGGCGCGGATGGAGACGATGATGCTGTTAACATGGATGCTGCGATTGCGAATGCTCTCAACTCTCTTTTCCCTGGTTTGACTACACCTGAGATGATGGAGCAGGTGATCAACAACATCCGTAACCAGAATGGTGCTTCGGGTAGTGGTGGAGGAAATCAACCCACAGGCATTCACACTTGGCTCGAGCGTTTCGGTAAGCTCAAGCCTCTTTCTTTTAGCACTGCTGCTACTCCCACTGAAGCTGAGGACTGGATCACTCATGTTGAGAAGCTGTTTGAGGTATTGGGTTGTGGAGACGAGTTTAAGACTCGTTTGGCTGCGTTTAAGTTGGAAGGTGATGCTTTAAATTGGTGGAAAGCATTGAAACAAGCACGAGGAGGAGATGCTTTCGCTGTTACTTGTACTTGGACGGAGTTTCGGACTATCTTCTATAACCGTTACTTCCCTGATGCTGAACATCAAAGGTACGAGAGGGATTATCAGGCAATCTACCAGTTTGATCATGAAAACTCCAATGAGTACATGAGTAGGTTTATGAGGTTGGTAAGCTTTGTTGGAGCGATTGCTGGAGATGGTAGGCGCCAAGCTAAGCATTTCAAATGGGGACTGAAGAAGTGGGTGTTGGACCGACTGCTTAACACTGACTATGAGGATGTGTCGGCCTGCAATGATGCAGCTCGTAACATTGAAATCTTTCATGAGGGTTCGGGTTACAACAAGCGTAATCGCGATGGTGATCGGATTCAAGGTAGGACTCAAAGTAATGAGTATAAGGGAAATACTGGCAGGAGTTATGATTCGAGGGGACAAGTGGATAAGGGTTATGATCAGCGGGGTCAGTCAGGAAGGAATGTGGACTCTAGGCGCCCTGAGGCGAGGGGTCAGGATAGCAGAGCTGCTGGTAAGAATGGAAATGATCGTCAAAATCAAGGTAACAATAACCAGCGTTACAACAAAGATCAGTCGACTCGAGGATCGAATCAGGGTCGTGCTTCAGGATCTTCTGGTCAGCAAAGGACAGCTGAAGTTTTGCCTCCCCCACCTATCTGTACTACTTGTGGAAAGGCTCATCCGGGACCGTGTTTCAAGGCCACTGGTGGATGTTTCTCTTGTGGTTCCACTACTCACCCTTAGCGGCCCAAGGAGAATCCCGTTAGGAACTAGAACACTCATCACCTTGGTGTTCTCTTTGTAGGTGGTCACCGGAACTTTGTGCCAGGGCCTACTCGGAAAGGTGTTCATCATGTCTATCCACCCCCTCCGTTTTGAAGTCGACAGGAAACGACTGGTCTTCTAGGACTTCGTGCTGGGACTAAGCTAGGAGCTCAGCTGACTAGAAACAACATTGCGACCAATAACAATGGAACTAAAACTGCTAGTAAAGGTAAGAATGGTCGTCGAGACGATAGGACTGGGGAGCGGAGTCCCGCGGATCTCAGGTGTAAGGAAGGACTGACTGGGGCGACTAGTATTGGGAATAGGTGAACAGGGGAGCTTAGTATTGAGGACGGTCATAAAGGGAATATGAGTAATGAAACTCAGGATGGAACTTAGGCTAGTGGTA
>BPTQ01000005.1:322153352-322179001 GCA_019973895.1 Chrysanthemum seticuspe
TAATGATCTGCCATAGATTCCAATCAATGTTGGAGATCCAGTTCTGCATCTTCATCGCCCAAAGATCATATTCCTCCCTTTTAAGGTAAGGAAACTTAGCATTGCTATTAGCGAGACTTAGTTGTTGCAGATGGGTGGAGTTTTGGTTGTTGGTGAGTTCAGTATCAACATCTGAACCAGGCATGATGATTTTGTTATGGTTGTATGGGTGTTTAGAAAAAGCTTGTCCTTAGTATCGTAGAGACTCTCACGAGGCTCTGATACCACTTGTTAAAACAAACAAAGACCTTAATAGATCTTGAGCTCGTGGATCGTTATGTATGCCTATGTAATCACAAGCACAATAAAAGACAATCTCTACTACTAATGTTTATCAGCGGAATATAAACACAAGTAACAAATAACTAAGAACTTCTTGATCCTCTATGGATCTTTATATTAACTAAAACTGAGTTTTCCAATCGGTACATAACTCTTTCTAATGTGTTCCTTTTATAGACAAGGAACCCTAAACAATATCGCTAAACCGTTTTCCAAGAAACGTATAATCATAAAACTAAATAAGATATACACAATCACTTCCTAATAAAGCTCATGTATATCCACACTAAATAAACTAAATACGGAATAAACACTTCCGCAGAAACAAACTAATAACTATTATACTTCAGCAGATTATGTCTTCGGCAGAATCTACTTCACTTCAGTAGAAACACTTCAGCATTAATATCAGCATAATCAAACTTCACCTAATTCCCAACACCAGTTTATCACCAAGAAATTGCAGACCACCTGAAGTACTTTTCCAAGAATCTAAGCATCCTGCATGATTAGCGTCTGAAAAAGCTATTAGTTCAAAACCAGAATCCTTCGGATACCAGATCCCCAAATAAATGGTTCCATTTACGTATCGGAGTATTCTCTTAGCCTTAGTGAGGTGTTTCTCAGTTGGTCGCGACTGATAACGGGAGCAAAGATATACAGAAAATACAATATCAGGTCTACTGGCTGTTAGATACATGAGAGACCCAATAATACTTCGGTATTTGGTAGGGTCAACCAATTTATCATGTAAATCAGCGTCCAGTTTGTTGGTATGTACCATAGGTGTTGCATAAGTGTCACAGCTTTGCATTCCATGTTTGTTTAAAATTTCAAGAGCATATTTGGACTGGCTTAGGAAAATACCACGGGGTGATTGATGAACTTCTAGTCCTAAGAAGAACGTAAGTTCACCCATCATTGACATTTCAAAATTTGTTTTCATTAGTTTTGAAAAAGCGTTTGAGTACGTTTTGTGGGTAGAACCAAAAATGATGTCATCCACATAAATCTGAACAATTAAAATGTGTGCCCCGTGATATTGGATAAACAGTGTTGGGTCGACCGATCCTTTGACAAAATTATGAGAAAGGAGGAAGGATGACAACTCATCATACCACGCCCGAGGGGCTTGTTTGAGACCGTAAAGAGCCTTGTTCAGTTTGTAGACGTGATTAGGGAACTCTGGATCAACGAATCCTTCTGGCTGACTAACATATACCGTTTCCTTCAGTTTACCATTCAGAAAAGCGGTTTTGACATCCATCTGATAGATCGTGATGTTCATGTGAGCCGCAAATGCCAGAAAAATCCGTACAGCCTCAAGTCTAGCTACCGGTGCAAATGATTCTTTGAAGTCAATCCCCTCTTCCTGTCTATAACCCTTAGCCACTAGACGTGACTTATTTCTGATAACCGTACCTTCAGCATCTAACTTGTTTTTCCAAATCCATTTAAGACCAATGACATAGACCCCTGTTGGTCTTTCAACCAATTCCCATACTTCAAGACATTTAAACTGATTGAGTTCTTCCTGCATGGATTCAATAAAGTTGTCTTTGGTCATTGCATCTTTAATGTTTTTAGGTTCAGTTTGACAGACGGTGAGGGCATAAATGCAGTGTTCACCGTCAGTCTGAAAGCATTGTCTAGTAACGACTATTTCATTCGGGTTTCCAATGATGTTATGAAGAGGATGGTCTTTAGTCCAACGATGTGTGGAGGGTTGATGTTGATATACATTATGCAGATTAGGTGGATTCAGATGGTTGGTAGAAGATTCCGTAACATCTGAAGATGCAGTTTCAGTAGCAAAAGAGTTGAAGAATGCATTTCCATCATAGTCCGCAGGTGCAGGTACATCTTGATTCAGAAGATCATCAGCTGGATTAACGTCATTAGATGTGATTTGTTCGGCTGTTGTTGTAGAATCAATTGGAGGTGCTTCAGCAATAGTTGTTGTTGTTGCTGCAGGTGTATCAGGGATTGGAATATTATCAGGTTGAATAGCGAAAACATTTGATACATCTGGAGCACGCTGGTCAATATCATCACTAAACAGAGGAGCAAATAACGTTTCCATTTGACGACGAGTAAGCTGTAAGCTTGGTTCAGCTGATGATGGGGTTTGGGGGAAGTTTAGACGGTTATGTCCGGGTTCCAAGCTGTTTTGCTCAGAAGACATTTCTGTAAGCTCATCAAAATTAGCATGAATCGTTTCCATAATCTCCCTTGTACGACGATTCCAAATTCGGTATCCCTTTGAGTTTTCACAATATCCAACGAAGACTCCAATGTCAGCTTTAGCCTTGAGCTTTCCAAAATCATCACGATCATTGTTTGGGTAACAGAGAGCACCAAATACATGAAAGTGTTTGAGATTCGGTTTACGGTTATGGATAAGCTCATAAGGTGTTTTGTTGTGGCGTTTGGTTATCATAGAACGGTTCTCAGTGTAGCATGCAGTTGAAACGACTTCTGCCCACAAGTAATTTGGAAGTTTTGCATTGATTAACATTGTTCTTGCAGCTTCCACTAACATACGGTTTCATCTTTCAAAAACTCCATTTTGTTCTGGTGTCCGTGCAATTGATGTTTGATGCTCAATTCCCACTTTCTCATAGTATTCACGAAGAGTTTGATTCACAAATTCAGTTCCTATGTCTGTTCTGATTTGTCTGACTGTGTTCCGAAGCTGAACTTGAATTTTCATGAGAAAGGTGATGATCATTTGTGGGGCTTGATGTTTACTTCGAAGGAAATAAACCCAAGTCCATCTTGAGTAGTCATCAACAATTACTAGAATGTAGCGCTTGCCATTAATCGTCTGCACACGCATCGGGCCACACAAATCCATGTGAAAGAGATGAAGCACATGCTGAGAGTTGTGTTCCACCTTTGAAGAAAAATAAGCGCGAGTGTTTTTTCCTTGTTCACAAGCTGAGCATAGATGATCTTTAGAATACCGAAACCTTGGAAGACCTTCAACTAGTTTGTATCGTGCAAGATTGGTTATGGTTTGAAAGTTCAAGTGTGAAAGTCTTCGGTGCCATAGCCAAGATTTTGTTGTTGTTGCCTTAGAAAATAGACAAATGGGAGATGAAGCAATCATGTCTTGCATTGATATTGTGTAAAGGCTTGATGTGAGATTTCCAGACATGAGATTATTTCCTTGTAGATCACGAATGAAACAAGTTTTCTCCCTTAAAGCAACTTCCAAATCACCATCACGAAATTGACCGACTGAAAAGAGATTGTAACCGAGACTTTCCACATAATAAACCCTGCTAATTTTGATGTTCCCATTGATGTAATCTCCGTAGCCCATGATAGCTGGAAGTGATCATTCTTGAACCTGACAGTGCCGATGAACTTTGAGACAAAGTTTGATAGCAATTTGAGATTGCCTGTCATGTGTCGGGAACATCCGCTATCAACACTCCAAAGGATGATCTGTATCACCTGCATTACACACAGACAACACAAGTGGAATAGAAGTAGAGGTGGAACCCGAAGAGTTAGAGGGTTCCGTTACAGTTACAGTTGAAACACACATGTTAATGATTTTAGGAATCCATTTAAATCCGAGTGTATTTTGTAACCATCTCTGCCAAGTCCAACTAGTTCGTGCTTTGGTCTTAGTGAATGCACTAGGTGATATTTTGTTAGGAATTGGAAATTCTATTGTGAAGCATCGGTCACCCCAAGTATAATCTATCTTAAGTTAGCTCGTAGACATATATTTTATTATGTTAGTTGTTAGGAAGTTATTAGCTCTATATTAGTCTAGTGCAACACCGTGGAGGAAGGACGGGTCTTTACCCACTGTATACCTGATCCACAGGCCGTCAGGAGGTCGTTTAGTTTGTAACCTATAAATACCCTCTACCTTGCAAGGTAGAGGGTTGGATGTTCTTTGTGGAATCTAACCTTCCAAGAGTTTCTCTTTCTAGAATATCCCACTTTCTCTCTCTAAACCATCTAAATCATATTGAGTTTGTTTATGTGTTTGTGAAATCCAATATGTTACAAATGGTATCAAGAGCCATGGTTAGATCATCTCTTACATATCCTTGGATTTCTAGTGGTTTTTAGATGGTTTTTGAGTTTGAAAAAGTTTAGTGGTTTTTGCATCATTTGGTTTATTTCTAGTGTTAAAGTTTGAATTTTGGGTGTACTTTTGTGTTTAGGATCATTGTATGTGCTTGGGTTTTGATTTGGTAAGCTTGAATCACTGTGGTTGAGCTTGTTTTGGATTGGAAAGTGTGTTTTTAAAGTTTTTCTTGGTAGCGACTTGGCTCTCGGAGTGAATTTCTTGTTAGCGACTTGCTTTAGTAAAAGGTAGCGAGTTGTAGTGAGTTTTGGTAGCGACTTGGTCATAGCGACTTGCCTTTTGAGACAAGCCGACAAACAGTACACTTAGTGGATTCTCCACTACGGGTAGCGACTTGGTAAGGTAGCGACTTGCTTTCAATTTTGATAGCGACTTGTTCTTTAAATTTCTTAGCGACTTGGTCTTAGCGATTTGGACATTAGCGAGTTGCTATTTAGCGACTTGGTGCTTAACGATTTGCTGTCAAAATTCGCAGCGATTTGGATCTTAGCGACTTGTCTTCTTAATACTTAGCAACTTGGTTCTTAGTGACTTAGTTCAAGGATTCTTTGCGACTTGGTTAACTTTTGTGTGTAATACGGTTTTCTCTTGATTTAGTAAAATCCCGTGAAAGAATCTATTTCCCGGTTTAATCATAGAGTTATAAAATCCCGTGTTATCTGTCAACATGTCTACCAACATGCCTACAATCATCTCTACTGTGGCTGAGGACGTTCATGCAACAGATACTCGTCCACCCACAATGTCTTAGATCACTGACCCTTTTATCTCCAAAGTGCTTGAACTTTATGATACCTCACAGAACAATGAAACTGGTTGTATTTCTGAATGTCTTACCTTGATTGATTCAACAAATTATGATCAAAACTCTTCACCTTCTGATTCAAACTTCATCGAATCACACCTGTCAATGACCCATGATACAAAGCATTCTGAATGCAACATTGAGCCGTTTCAATTACTTCATCAGCACCTCACACAACTGTTATACACTCCTTTGGGTCGAACATGCGGTGCTCTCTTCCGCCAAGACTTACCTACGTTGAAAAAGGATGTGTTGGTAAACTTAGAACAACTGAAGCTTCAAATTACCAATGAGAAGGCATTAATTGATGATTCTAATGCTGCACTTCAAGTTATCTACAACCAATTTCAGCCGTTTATCAAAGGGGAATATTCTGCTGACTTTGATCAACACGTGACTGGAATTTCATTCAAGAAACACACTAGAATGTAAATTCATGAGTTCATCAACACATATATCCAACTTATGAAAAGTATGGAAGTGTACATTAAGGATGTTGCTCAAAGGAATGATTATTTGAATGAGGTGAATGAGTGTCATGGAAAAGTAAAGGAAAGTTGTGATATTTTGAGTAATGGATCAGTTGAAAGAACGGATGATGCTGATGCTGATTGCGGAATTTTAGAAACAAAAATGAATGATGTAATTGGATGTACTGAACACAAAGGCTCAGAGTCCGAAAAGCTTGAAATTGCTTGCATGTCAGAAAGTCCTGTTGTGCATGAGGTGAATACAGATGCCATACCAACAAGTGAACACGTGTCATGCATTGAGGTACCCTTAACTGACCCTATCTTTAAAAGTGATATCAATAAATGTGTCTTGGTTGAGTCTGAATCTAAAATCTTTAAAACAAATGACATGGTAGAAAAAGGGGTTTATGATGAACTTTCAAACAAATACTCACATCTTGAAAAACATTGTATTTCCCTGGAAATTGCAATACAACAAAAGGCAGAAAGTTTTCGTGCTACAAAATCTTGCATTAATCCGGAATTCCCAGAATTTTGAGAATTTTTTGAAATTAATCACTTAAAAACCCAGATTCAGGACAAAGATTCAACCATATGCAATCTGAAATGTCAGCTTTCAGATCTGCATAAGAAATGCAATCTTAGGATGAGCAATCCTAACCATGAGGTGAGTAGTGAGCTTAAATCTAGGAATGATGAATTGGCTTTATGTGTATCCAACTTATTAAGAGAAAATGAGTCCTTAAGAAAGAACTTGTTAGAGAACGATTCCAAGTTGATAGATCAAACAAATTCCTTTTTGGCTGACATTGATGCCCTCAAAGCCCAAATTCAGGATAAGAGCTTCAATATTGTTGCCTTAAAAAATGAGCTTAGGAAATCTATTGGAAATAGGGTAAACACTAAGTTTGCAAAACCATCGACCTTGGGAAAGTCAATTGTTCAGAACAACTCTAAACATACCATAGTTAGGCAGCCGAATGCTTTTAGAACTGAAAGATTTAAACCATCGAAATCTAGGCTTGCCTCCCAAGTTGATGCGAATACTGTTTTGTCAAAACCAGTCACTTCACTATTTTGTTCCGATATGATGAATAACAAACCCAAGGTTAATGTTCAATGTTCTAAGATCAGGAATACTAGGAGTTCATCTACTTCTCATAAGAAGCATCAAATAGCAGATCAATCCCCTAAGAAACCCAATATTCAAAAGAAGAAAGTGCCTAAATCCAAATCTACTAGCAGCTGTTTCAAATGGATTCCCACTGGCAGACTATTTAAGTTTACAGGATCCAAACTGAATTACATATCTAGATCTTGCCTTAAGTGGATTCCCACAGGAAAACTCTTCAAAAATAGTGAACCTAAAGGGATCTCTACTAATGATACGCCTAGATCAAACTGTGAAACATCCAATAGTGAGATTACTCATGTCACTAACTCATCCATTTGCAATTCTATATGTGCTTCCAGTGCAATGTATTCTCAGTCTTTTTCAGGTACAATGCTCAATTCGATCAGGAACTTCATGACTTGGTTTCCATCAGAGATGAATATTACTCACTCAGGAGTTATAGCTTGCCAGAATTGATGTACCTCGTACTTTGACTCCTATTCGACTTGAATCAGGACTCTCTCTTATATATCTGTGTACAAATCGTTTATAAAAAAAATAAAAAAATAAAAAAAAAATAAAAAAAAAAATTAATCATTTTCCTCATACTAATAAAGGATATATTCTTTGTTATCGATAATATCTACGATCCTAGAAATGTCATTCAATAATGACACGGGATCATAGATGAAGTTTGAAAAAATGATATATTCTTGTTTTATAACGGGTGGGGTTAACTCAATCAATGGTCTTTGGTGACATTGATTGAGGGGGAGAATTTTACAAGTTATCTCATTTATATATGCACAATGGTTGCTTATCCTATTATGTCATCTTAAGTATGCTATGTGTGCTATGTGCTAGTTTGCAATCTGATAAGTTCATGGATTGTAAATGTCTATTATACATAATGTGATATGATAGCGACTTGCTTTTGTAATAATAGATAGCAACTTACCAAGACTGTGTTTGCGACTTGCTTTGTAATCCCCTAGCGACATGATTGTTTCTTTGCTAGCGACTTACTTATCGAGTCTCAAAACTACAGGGACCGAAAGTGTCATGATGGTATTCTTGTAAATGTTTATCCATTTACCCTAGCGACTTACAGTTTCTCTTTCATTTTCAAAAATATCAAAAAGATTTTTCTCTCTTCTCTCTCTCGTGCGTTTTATTCATCCTAGCGACTTGGTATGTGTAGTATCTATTCTTTTACTTCCAAACATATGATTTAGATACTATGCTAACTCTGCTTCCATTACAGTTTCCCACCGCGCAACTGAACCTCATCATTTGATCCCCTCTATTAGGTTGGTAAATGGATTCGCGCTAATGGAATCACTTAACAGGCATATGTTGAATGTTTAGGCTCTTTAGGAATGGCTTGAGACGTTTTGTGTTGTGTTAATGGATTCGAGTTATATTGTATTTGCTATTGAATATGTTGTGATAGGGTCGTGTGTACTTGTTTATGTTTGTCGTGGATTGCATTTGCTATAGGTAGCGATCTGTGCGTGTTAGGATATTAATTGGACTTTGTAGTTATGCGTGGATATGATGATGTTCTTGATAGCAACTTAGATATGTTCTTCGTAGCGAGTTGGAATGATTATGTTGAAATGTTCTTGATATCGACTTAGATGTGTTCTTCGTAGCGAGTTGGTTTGTGTGTTTTTGGTGGCGACTTACCAACATTCTTGGTAACGAGTTAGTTTGCTTATACTTATTTAGCGCTTATCTAAGTAACTCGTAGCGACTTATCACTATCAATGTTGGTAGCGACTTGTTCTTACAAGTCTGCAACTTGTTAAACTTGTACCGACTTGGTCCTATCATTTTTGATAGCGACTTGGTTCTTACAAGTCTAGCGACTTGCTGGTTCAATTTTCAAGTGGCAACTTGCTTTATTAAATTATTTTAAGGCGATTTGCTAGCGACTTGATTCAGGTTTTCCTGTAGCGACTTGTACTGACAATCATACTCTTAGCGACTTGCTATAACATATATTGTTTGAGAAAATGTGTACTTGGTTTCTCCTGTGGCAACTTGGTATCACAACTTGGTTCAAATAATCTGCTATAACATCTTCATAATAGTATCTTGTCTCATGATATTATTTCCTAGTAAATGTGTTTTTAAATAATTTGATTCAAAATCAACTTGTCTCTTGAAAACTGTGTCATATAAAGCAGTTACCTTGAAAACTTTCTAATGCCACTCAATCTATTTCAATCTGCTTATGGGAACTCTGTCAAATTTGCTACTTGCTGTGTCTATGTCATGAGGTTGGATCCAATGTTGCTTAACTAACCATATCTAAACTAACATGCTTTCAATCATTGTTATTGTATGTGTGTATCTTTAGATTCTCAATGGCAAACACATCCTCGTCTCAGAACCTTTCATCTTCTGCTTCACCCAAAGTACTTACTGACAACGAGATCCTTACTGAAGATAAATGGGTAGAGATTGGGAAAAGTAACTGTTATGTGAACATGCAAAAGTTGCAACAAAATCTAATCCTCAAAGTGACTATTGATATCCTCAAAAACACAAACTTCTTCAGTGCTCTAACCAAACAATGCACAATTCCCACCATTTACATTCAACAATTCTGGAACACCATTGAATGGGACAAAATCACAGCTAAATATTCCTGCAAACTGGATGATAGGGAATTTGTGATAGATTCTGACATTCTTAGAAAGGCCCTAGGAATCACTCCCTGTAACCCCAACTTACGATCTGAACCTCCACCTAGTGCTGAAGAGCTAATAGTCTTTCTAATTGGTTTGGGATATCAGATTGGCATATCAAGGGCTTCTGACATCATCACCGGACACATGTATCAACCCTGGAGAGCAATGACAACAGTTCTCAACTTGTGCTTATCTGGCAAAACATCAGGGTTCGATAAAGTGAGAATTCCCATCTTGCAAATCCTATGGGGTATCGTCAATGGGGTGAATGTGAATGTCTCAGAACGTATCTGGGAAGAATTTTCGTTGTCAATGAACACATTTATATCTGATAGAACAAACTTTCAGAATAAAGCTCAAGGACGAAAGAAACTGAACAAACTTGTGATTCCTAGCATCAGATTCTCGAAGCTTGTTATCCAGTACTTGCAACAGACTCACAACTTCAATCCTAGGAGTGAATCAGTCCTTCATTATGCTAAGGATGAATTTGTTCTGGGTAACCTTAAATATGTTGCTAAAGGTATGGATAAAGAGATCTTTGGATTGCCAATTCCTGATAGTCTTCTCACTGACGATATTAAGAAGACGGATCACTTCAAACTGTACAAGAAAAGGGCCTTCAGATCCAGTGCTAATGTTGATGTCTCTCCCACTCCACCACAACCCAAAACTGCTAAGTCTACTTCAGGCTCACAGTCTTCGTATGATGTTCTTCCTAAAAAGGGACGTAAAAGGTCACAACCTTCTGACACCATAACCCAGAAGCAGAAAAGAAAGAAGAAGGGAGTGGAAAAAGAAAACATTGAGGAAACTGAGGTTTCGGAAGGTAATATGAGGTTTATTGATGAAGATGATGCAGCTCTACAACTTGGAATCAAGCAAAGTCTAGAAAGTCAGAATGTGAGAGCACCAATTGGAGGTGTCGTGTTAAGAGAACCAGAACCTGAGCCACACCATACAACTCCAATCATACAAGACAAAGGGAAAGGGGTTGCTGGTGTAGATGATGAACAAGCCGTTCACATGCTTCTGACCATATCCTCTTCACCATCAAGAACTACCACTCAATTTGAGCTGAAGAAAAGAAGTGTTGAATCATCTTCAGCTCAAGAACAAACTGGATTGGAAAAGGATGTATCTGAAGCACAAGAAGAAACTCCTGCATCAAGTAATACGCAGTCTAATCAAAATGATGAAGAAGAATTGCTGAAAGACTCACAAGAGAATCTTGAGACAAGGTCTGAAGAATTCATGCACTTGGAAGAACCCAACTTGTCTACTGGTTCTCTATCCACATTGAAGAACCTTGATACAGATCTCTCATTTGGTGATCAGTTCTTAAATGACAAACCCTTTGATAACGAGCCGTTTAAGAAAAGTAATGACAAGGAAGAAGCAGAGTCCATGTTTACTGTCGATATTCAGCAAGACACTTTAACCATTCCACCTATGTCAGCACCTTCTCTCGCAACTGCACTTCCACCTCCCAAACCTGCTCAAACAACCGCACTTCCACCACCTGAATCTGATAAGGATCTATCCCTTGAACCAGGGGTTACAGTTACTGACATGGAAACTCACCAGCTTCACCACCTCAAATACTTACATCAGATCAATTGCTCGACAAAGTAGTGAAAAGAATTGAAGCACTTGAAAGACAACTTCCAAAATCCTTTAATGCCCTCGAGAATCGTGTCTATAAGTTGGAGCACCTCAACTTTGATGAAGGAGTTGCAGATGCCATTGAAGGCGAAGTTAGGGATATTGTGGAATGGGCAATGGAAGCTCCACTGCTTAAACGGTTCAAAGATCTACCCATTGCAGAAATGAGAGTTGTTCTTTCTGATAAGATGTATGAGGCTAACGAGCATAAGCATGAGGTCCACAAGAAGCTATATGAGGCTCTCAAAGAATCAATTAAGCACGAAAATCATGAAAAGTTCTTGAAGGACATTGGAGAAAGAGAAGCTAAGAAGAAAAGGAGGACCATGGTGTTGGAGACATTGCGTAAAGGTCCTAAAGATCCTCCTCCTCCTCCCCCGCCTCCAACTGGGGGTGCTGGAACTTCTGGACCTGGTGGATCTTCTAAGACACCCTCTACACCTCCACCACAACCACCATCATCACCACCAAAACCTCCCAATCAACCCAGCTCATCCGGAAATCAGGGTACACAGAAGAAATCTGCAGCTTGGACCACGGTTGATTCAAGGTTCACTCCTACAATCTCCTCTATCCCTGTAGATCAAGTGGTTCATGAAGTGTCGCATGTCATGACAGAATCAGAATCCGATGAAGATGATGCATCCACCAAGCATATTCCCAAGCCGTCTAAGGATGAATGGTTTGATACATACGTATCAGGAGAACGCTCTAACCCATCTAGAGTTGCACCTTCAAAAGACACCATCAGAAGTTGGCTCACTGAAGAGAGACCTCACACTCCAGAACCCTCATGGTCCATCCTAGAGACTGACAAGATAATCCCTGACAACAAATGGGCCTCCACAATTTCTACTAACTATGAAACCCCAGATGAAGACTCTCTCCTTCATGTCACTGGAGATATGGGCAGTTTCATTAAATGGTTTTGTGAACAAAAGGGAATATCGTCCATCACTCCAAAGGATCTTGAAGGACAAGCTTTTGAAATTGTCAAGGTTTTTCACTCAGATGCCAACCAGCTCCAATACCAGATGAAAGAATGCCATAAGATGTTGAATGATCAAGTCAGTGAGCAGATCAGTTGGTTCAATGTGAACAAGCCTCTTCCTCTCGGTGGCGAACCTGGACAAATAACTATTCAGTCGGAGTTCTTCTTCAATCATGACCTGGATTATCCGTGTGCTCGTTCTACTGAAAGAAGACCAGCTCTATCGATCTCAAAGATGAAAGCTGCAACCTACTCTGATCAGGGACTTGAACAGATGGTTCCTGATCAATTCTGGGCTGACAAAGAACAAAAGTATGACATTGCCGCTTCATATGGTATTTCTCACTGGTGGTTCAAGAAGAAGAAATTCTACATTGATAGACAGTGTGCCAATAAGAGTCGCAGAGCAGTTCGATCCAAGGTGCGAATTTTAAGTGTTGTCAGTGTAGAGATCTTCCAAATCTATGGCTATGATTACCTTAAGAAGATTGTTCTTCGAAGAGCGGATAAGAAGGATCATGTTATTGAAGAAAACGACTTTAAACATCTGCTGCCAAGTGACTTTGAAGATCTCTATCTTCTGAACCTTCAAGGACACCTTGAACACCTACCTGTTCGTGAAAAGAAAGCTCTCTCTGCCGTTGTCAATCTTTGGATCAGAGGCTTAGTCATCCGAAAACAGGTTGAGGATTTTCAGCTTGGAATGGAGAGCTACCATACTCGGGTCAACTTAACAAGGCCACAATGGGATGCCTCAGGACATGAATTTCGTCATGACTATAGAGTTCTTGACACCCCCAGAGCAATTCTCTTCCACGACAGATACGGGACTCACATGCTGATGAGATTGTGCGAGCTCTACAAATTCAGTGATGGCACTCTCAAGATGGTTGTAAGATATAGGATTTCACATACACATTAAACCATAACCATAAGAGGCGTTCAAGATGTTTAGAGAGAGAAAGTTCTAAAGAGAGAAAGGGAAGAGAGTTGGGAACTATGTGAAACAAAGAAAAATGGTATTGAAGCTCCAACCCTCTACCTTGGAAGGTAGAGGGTATATATAGTGTCTTACAAATAAATGCCACCTACGGGCTGTGGATCAAGAATACAGTGGGTAAAGACCCGTCCGTCCTCCACGGTGTTACATAACAAACTACTTAATAATATAACTTGACTACGACTACGAGCTTTCTAACAAATACATATACTTAAGGTGACCGACTCTTTAACAACTAAATTATCTAATTCCTAACAATCTCCCCCTAAGGGAGGTCACCTCAATTTACAATGAATACAAACAGATATTACATTAGATAGTTCTAGGATTCTTGATTAAGTCCTTTGCTCAGTAGCACGTAGTCTTTGATTCTTCATGTTCCGCATGTTTGGATAATTTCAAGTGGAGGTCTTTAACTGATCCACGTGATGATGAGTTTTGAGCCAGCATTGAGATCATTAGCAGACAAGAAATCTCTGACTCTACCTTTGAGGTGTGGGTATTATGTGTTGTTGTGACATTTGGACCGACATGCTCACATTCTGGATCATGATATATTCTCATCAGAGTAGCGAAAGCTTTTACTGGATGATGATATTTGCAGCAGCATAGCAGAAGCATGGAGTGAAAGTATCAGAGATGTTGAAGCACTTATCATGATTTCTTTTGAGATGAATGTGAAGTGTGAGCATGCGACTATGGATTGACCGCTTCATTCTGATCAGCTGCAAACGTAGGGTGTTCCTGCATAAAACAGTTAGCAATAAAGCGCACAAGAGTGTCTTTGATCACTTTTGTTGAATTGAGGTACACGGCCCATGGTTCCCCGTTGATCAGTACAAGTACTGCCTGTGATCAGGAATAATTCCAAAGAATTTCCTTGACAGGGTTTCGCAGCTGCTCTAGCTGTTCTTAAACCGGAACGTCTCAAAGAAGATAACACGGAGTGAGTGAACCAGCAAATTGAGATTCACTGATTGATGAAAACAGATTTGAGAAAACAATCGTGTACCGCTTAATAGAAATTGTTTTTGCAATACAACGAAGGTTTTAAAGAAAATCAATTATCAATCATAAACACCTTTTATTTTGAAAAATTAGTACACAGTCGATGTACTAAAGAAAAGAGTTTTTAAGCACAACGACCGGTCTTTTAAAGGTATCCGTCAATCCATAAGCTGAACCAAGATTGATTCAAAAGATTGAATCGCTCCATTGTTTATGTTCAGTTGTCACATGGTTGATCTATTGAATAGATCTCACATGCCACCCACCAGGATCTTGTTTGATGTTGGCTCCAAAAGGCTTTCTATCTTCATTGTGAATATGTTTGCATATCACTCAGATGTTCTGGCAATACCACAAGGATAATGCGTAGGACTCAAGGTATAATCTCTCTTTCCACATTGTGTGAAACAGATAGTCTTCACTGAAAGTGTCCTAATGAGATTTATTGATGATCTCGTGGCTCTAGACTCAATTTGTGCATATTTGGTTCCTAAGCCGGAGACTAGGGAGAGGGTCTCCTTCTTCAATATCAACAAACTCTAAGAGAAAGTCGATAGATAATGTCGGTTCCCTGTGAGAATGAAACAAGCCCTTTTAAGAGGAAGTTGAGTGGTTTGGGAAGTTGTAGTGCAGTGCGTCACTGGGTCCATGACGTCTTGTCTTCAATACCGATGTTACCTTGGTAACCACCAGTAGCATATGAATTGAACCCGGTTTCTGCCCTAAGGTTGAATAAATGGAGGGCTATTTCTTTTCACCATTTTTCATATTCGATTCTTTTTCATTCTTCAACCCCTTCAGTGCTTACCAAGACTTCATAACCAGAACCTTGTTGGGTTTATTCCAGTACTAGCTCAGTCTCAGTCCGCACTCTTCCCATATCTCATTTTTCTCCTTTTATCATCATACCTAAGGACTTCTATACTAACTAGTGGATTGTCCCTGGGTAGATCCTTCCGGTTCTGGCGGATCATGGGACCTCAACCTAACCTTATCATCCTTATATCACCGTACATAAAGTAAAGTTGGTCGGTCTTTTGGTATTGTTCTTCCGCCTAGAAACCAATTGAAAACCATTTGAAAATCAATCCAGATACTTGTGATATATTATCAAAGCATTTTGTACCTGAATTGTTTTGATATTTTAGAAATGCTCCCCATCAACATATGCATAAAATTGTTTTAGCACATGGAGGCAAGAGATCTTTGAAATCGTTAGATTAAGAATGAAAGGTCCAATCTTTTGATTAACATTTTCTAAAATGATCATCATTACTTCCCAATAAATTTGAGTAGATAAAGCATTTTGAGGAAGGAGGAGGTTTTCAAATGTTTGCTCCCCCTCAATATGTGCCTTGAAGTTTGAAAGAGTTTTGCACATATTAGAAGAAGCTTGCACTTAGAGACAATTCAATCACGTTTCAATAATTTGAGGTTTAAAGTAGATGCTCCCCCTCAACATATGCATGGAAAATTTGAAATCGTTTGTCACGTGCGGGGAGGAAAACTTGCTAAACACTTATGAAACCATTTATCGAATTATCAGTTTAAATCCAATTTAAATCACAAATTCTCTCCCGATCACAATTATCAAATCATTTGAGATTTGTGATCTCTGTAGATTTAAATTGATTTTGAAAGCTTTTAATGATAATTGTGACTTGATTATGAAAGACGTTTTAACTGATAAGGATTGGATTTTGAGACTTTAAACTCCATTGATTAAACATGCATGATTATCTTTTGAAAACATAATAATAGCCAAGGTCTTGAACCAATTGTATAAAATATTGTAAAATAATTATAGTAGACCTTGCTCATTTAAGTGCCAATTGTTTGAGAAGAACACTTTTTGATTTAATTGAAAAATCATTCTCCCCCTCAATCAATGACGAAGGTCGTTGATTGATGGATTGAGATTTAGACACTTGATAAGTTTTTTTGATTTTCAAAAATAGAGTCCGAAGTGTTTTCAAAACAATTTTGTTTTCATTAGATGACAAATATTTTTCAGAAGAATCATTAGAAGGAAAATTATTTGAAAGGAAACCTTTGTCTTGTTAATGAAAAACATTTGTTTTTAGAATCAGAGCATGAGATTTGAAACATGAGATAAAGCATGGTTCTGTTCTTTACTTTTAAAAAGGGTTACTGCCTGAAATGACAATAAACCACCATTTTTCTCCGCCTCATTTTTTTTAAGCAAAAACTATGTGCATTCGAAGAACATCTAAAAACCCGTGACATTCTTTGAATGTCAACAAAAAGTCCGTAAATGATATCGAATAAGGAAAAACATGACAAAATAACAATATTTTTGGAAATTTTCAAGATTTTCTAATTTTTATGGATTTTGAGAATTTTATATTTTTATATATTTTTTTTGAAGGTTTTTCAAGTTTTGTATTTTGATTTTTAAATAAATATATACAGGAGATAGATGAGGGAAACCTTTTACTCCTCTTCATCCTCTTGAAGACGTTTGAGTGTTTCCGGTTGCAGACTCTTAAGACCAAGACGTGGAAGAATAAACTCAAAACGTTCTCTAGGAAGAGCTTTGGTGAAGATGTCTGCTAATTGGTATTCAGTCCTCACAAAATAGAGTTCCACTACACCATTTTCCACTTGCTCCCTGATGAAATGATGTCGAATGTCGATGTGCTTTGCTCTTGAGTGTTATACGTTGTTGCATGAGAGAGCAATAACACTTTTATTATCACAGTACAGAGGGATTTTGTTGAGCTCAAAGCCATAGTCAGATAATTGAGATCTCATCCATAGGATTTGAGCACAACAAGATGACATGGCTATATATTCAGCCTCTGTAGAGGAAATAGAAGTGCTCATTTGCTTCTTTGAAGACCAGCTCACAAGCTTATCACCCAAAAACTGAGCACCTCCAGACGTACTTCGACGTGTATCTTGACATCCTGCATGATCAACATCTGCATAGGCTGTTAGTGACATACCGGTGTCCTTCGGGTACCAAAGTCCCATATTGATGGTTCCTTGGGGATACTGAAAGACCCGTTTAACCGCTTCAAGGTGCTTTTTGGTAGGCTTAGCCTGATATCTAGCACACATGCAAACAGGGAACAGAATGTCTGGTCTACTGGCTGTGAGGTACATCAGGGATCCAATCATACTACGATATTTTGTTTGATCTACCATGATCTCTGAGTGGTCCTCATCCAGTTTAGTACGTTCTATCATGGGAGTGTCAACAGGGTCACTAGAATCAAATCCAAATTTCTTTAAAATCTCATTTGCATATTTAGATTGATTTATAAAAATGCCTCCGGGACTTTGTGAAATTTGTAATCCCAAGAAAAATGACATTTGTCCCATCATTGACATTTAAAATTTAGAACCCATTTCATTTGAAAAACGGTCACACTCATTGGGGTCAGTCGAGGAAAAGATGATATCATCAACATAAATTTGAACGTGAATTAAATGTTTGCCTGACTTTCTGGTGAACAATGTAGGATCAACTGCTCATTTGCTGAATCCAGTAGATAGAAGAAACTTTGATAGCGTATCATACCATGCTCTAGGAGCTTGCTTCAAACCATAAAGGGCCTTTTTCAAGCGATAAACATGAGTAGGATGCTCTGGATTCACAAACCACTTCTTTCAGATCTCCATTAAGAAAGGCTGTTTTCACATCCATCTGATAGACAACCATGTTCTTGCTAGCAGCATTAGCCAAGAAGATTCTGATAGCCTCAATACGAGCAACTGGAGCAAAAGATTCCTAAAAGTCTATACCCTCCTCTTGACGGTATCCTTTTGCAACTAATCTAGCCTTATTTTTCAGAACATCTCCATGCTCATCAACCTTCACTTTGAAGATCCACTTAAAAGCAATGATCATCGCACAGTCTGGAGCAGATACTAATTCCTATACATCTAATCGATCAAACTCATGAATTTCTTCTTGCATGGCATTGAACCAGCTATCTTCATTCATAGCAGTTTTAACGTCTTTAGGTTCGATCTTAGAGAGTACGGAGTTAAAGAAGCACCATAAGGCATCGGTTGCAAGTTGTTTCCTTGTGGATACTGGACGAGAGAGGTTTCCAATGATGTTGTCCAGTGGATGATCATGTGTCCATTTTCTGAGGTGTTCATGTGGTTGTTGTTGTGGAACTGAAGTAGCAGAGTCGATGTCTCCTGATGAAGATGGTTCAGATGATGATTCAGGAGAAAATATATTTTCAAATGGAGCATCTTCGGGAGTAGCAAAGGGATTAACTTTATCCTGTGAATCAGAAGCAATTCCATGATGTACACTCGGTGATTGAAGGTTTGTTGATGAGACAGATTGATCAGCAGCAGGCGCTTCCTGACTTAATGACATAGAAACTGAAGGATTGACTTCATTGACAGGGATAGAAGCAGCCTTTGTTGATGGAATTGACATATCAATAGCACTTGGATCAAAGTGTTCATCAAACATAGAATCAAATAATTTTTTCAAATCATCTTCAGAGGGAGGTACATAAGGAGATGCTGGTGACTGATTAGAGATAAGAGTAGAACTGATAGGACTACTAGATGAAAGTTGGGATGCGGGTCCAGAACTGGATTGTCCTGGAGCCATAGGACCGGTCAGCTCATCGAACGTTACGTGAATTGTTTCCATGATATTTCGGGTTCTTTTGTTGTAGATTCGCTATCCCTTTTTGTTTGGTGCATATCCTACAAATAATCCAATGACCGCTTTAGGTTTAAGTTTGCCTAAGTCTTGACCCTCATTAGTTGGATAACACAATGCACCAAACACACGAAGGAATGATAAATTAGGTTTTCTATTGTGGACAAGTTCATATGGAGTTTTTCCATGTGCAGTGTGAATTAGGGATCGATTTTGAGTGTAGCATGCAGTGGCAATGGCTTCAGCCCAGAGAAACATTAGAACCTTTGAGTAAATCAGCATTGTTCTTGCGGCTTTCACAAGAGTTCGATTTTGTCTTTCAACTACATTGTTCTGTTGAGGAGTTCTTGGAACACTTCTTTGATGACTGATTCCAACACTTTCATAAAACTCACTAAGCTGTTTATTAACAAACTCAGTACCATTGTCTGTTCGGATGATTCTGACAGTTTTGTTAAGTCAAACCTGCAGCTGTTTGATAAGTTTGATGATGATATCTGGTGTTTCATCCTTTGTCCTTAAGAACTTAACCCAGGTGAATCGTGAGTAATCATCAACCACAACTAATACATATTTCTTCCCAAAGATATTCTGCACTCTCATGGGTCTACATAAGTCCATGTGAATTGTATGAAGAACTTCTGTAACTGAGTTTGTAGGCTTGGGTTTGTGGGTATATTTCTTTCTTTTTCCCAATTGGCATGCTGAACAAAGATGATCCTTTTCATACTTTAGTCTAGGTAGACCTACAACTAAGTCCTTTCTGGAGAGATCATTGATGGTGCCGAAGTTCAAGTGATTGAGACGACGATGCCATAACCATGACTTTGTTTTCGAAGCCTTTGACAACAAGCAAATTGGAGAAGACTTCATCATATCTTCGATAGAGATGGTGTATAGATTTGAACCTCGAGTTCCTCTTAAAAGTTCCTTACCATCAAGTTCTCTAACGAAACAAGTATGTTTTCTGAATGCCACTTCTAGATCAGAATCACAGAATTGACCAACAGAAAATAAGTTATGACCAAGACCTTCTACGTAGTATACCCTGGAGATAACACTATCGCCGACAACATAATCTCCATAACCCATAATTGCACCAAAATGATCATTCCCGAATCTAACAGTCCCGATGAATTTACTCACGAAGTTCATGAGCCGCGACCGGTCTCCAGTCATATGCTTGGAACAGCCTGAGTCCAGGTACCACAGAACGATTTGAACGATCTGCAGTTGAACACAGACAAGAATGGATAACTGGATAATTGGGATCCCCATGCAAGAATGGGTTCCATTTGATTAGTAACAGTGTAGGATATAACTTTTCACATACACATCAAACCATAACACAAAGTAGCATATAGATGGAATTCTAGAGAGAGAAAGTTAGAGGTTTAGGGAACTTAGTGAGAGAAAGTGAAAGATATTATTATGAGCTCCAACTCTCTACCTTGGAAGGTAGAGAGTATTTATAGTCTTACATAACTCGCCACACTTTGGGCTGTGGATCAGGCATACAGTGGGTAAAGACCCGTCCGTCCTCCACGGTGTTACAAAACTAAATTACTACTTAACTTAAAAGAACTACGACTACGAGCTTTCTAACGATTACATATACTTGAGGTGACCGACTCTTTAATACCGGGAATTTCTAATTCCTAACAATCTCCCCCTAAGGGAGGTCACCTCAATCATGTACCAAAATTACATTGAATACAAACAGATATAACATTTAACAATTGATCTTGCATTCTTGATGTAGTCCTCTGCTCCTGAGCTCGTAGTCATTGATTCTTCACATTGCATGTTTGGTTATTCCAAGTGGAGGTCTTTTACTGATCCATGTGATGATAAGTTTGAGCCATCTTTGGAGATCATCAGCTGTCAACAATCTCTGACACATCCTTTGTGGTGTTGGTATTTTGTGATGTTGTGACTTTGGGACCGACATGCTCACATTCTGGATCATGATATCTTCTCATCAGAGTAGCGGAAGCTTTAGTTGATTCATGATATTGGCGGCAGCGTAGCAGAAGCTTGGTGTGAAAATATCAGAGTCATTGATGCACTAATCATGATTTCTTTTGAGATGAATGTGTTAAGTGAGCATGCGGCTATGGATTGACCGCTTCATTCTGATCAGCTGCAAATGTCGGGCGTACCTGCATACAACAGTTAGCAACAAATCGCACGAAAGTGTCTTTGATCACTTTTGTTGAATTGAGGTACACGGCCCACGGTTCCCCGTTGATCAGTACAAGTACTGCCTGTGATAAGGTAGGATTCCTAAGAATCTCCTTGACAGGGTTTCGCAGCTGTTCTAGCTGTTCTCAAACCGGAACATCTCAAAGAAGACAACACGGAGTGAGTGAACCAGCGAATTTTTAAGTTCACTGATTGATGAAAAGAGATTTGAAAAACAATCGTGTATTGCTCAATAGAAATTGTTTATGCAATACAACGAAGGTTTTATTGAAAATCAATTATCAATCATAAAATACCTTTTGTTTTGAAAAATGAGTACACGGTCGATGTGCTAAAGAAAAGAGTTTTTAAGCACAAAGGCCGGTTTTTCAAAGGTATCCGTCAATCCATAACCTGAACCAGGATTGATTCAAGAGATTGAATCGCCCCATTGTTTCTGTTCAGTTGTCACATGGTTGATCTATATAATAGATCTCACATGCCACCTACCAGGAGCTTGTTTGATGTTGGCTCCAGAAGGCTTTCCATCTTCATTGTGAATATGTAAACACATCACTCAGATGTTCTGGCAATACCACAAGGATAATGCGTAGGACTCTAGATATGATCTCTCTTTCCACATTGGGTGAAACAGAGAGTCTTCATTGAAAGTGTCCTAATGAGATTTATTGATGATCTCGTGGCTCTAGACTCAATTTGTGCATATTTGGATCCTATAACGGAGACTAGGGAGAGGGTCTCCTTCTTCAATATCAACCATCTCTAAGAGAAAGTCGATAGATAATGTTGGTTCCCTGTGAGAATGAAACAAGCCCTTTTAAGAGGAACTTGAGTGGTTTGGAAAGTTGAAGTGCAGTGCGTCACTGGGTCCATGACGTCTTGTCTTCAATACCGATGTTACCATCAGTAGCATATGAATTGAACCCGGTTTCTGCCCTAAGGTTGACTAAATGGAGGGCTATTTGTTTTCACCCTTTTCTCATTCAATTCTTTTTAATTCTTCAACCCCTTCAGTGCTTACCGAGACTTCATAGCTAGAACCTTGTTGGGTTTATTCCAGTACTAGCTCAGTCTTAGTCCGCACTCTTCCCATATCTCATTTTTCTCCTTTTATCATCATACCTGAGGACTTCTACACTAACTAGTGGATTGTCCCTGGGTAGATCCCTCCGGTTCTGGCGGATCATGGGAACACATACCTAACCTTATCATCCGTATATCACCGTACATAAAGTAAAGTTGGTCGGTCTATTTGGTATTGTTCGTCTGCCATTGGATCCAATTGAAAACCATTTGAAAATCAATTCAGATACTTGTGATATATTATCAAAGCTTTTTGTACCTGAATTGTTTTTGATATTTTTAGAACGAGAACTCCCCCTCAACATGTGCATCAAGTATTTGAAAATGTTTTGCACACGGAGGCAAGAGAAAGAATTAACTTCTTTTGATTACCATTTTCTAAAAGATATCAACATCACTTCCCTCAACAGATCAAGTGGGTATAGCATTTCCGGGAAGGATGAGGTTTCCATGAATTTGCTCCCCCTCAATATGTGCCTCGAGGTTTGAAAAGAGTTTTGCACATACTAGAGGGAACTTGCACATTAGGATGAATGATCACGTTTCAAATCAAAGGTTTAAGATAGATGCTCCCCCTCAACATGTGCATTGAAAATTTGAAATCGTTTGTCACATGTGGGAAGGACAGCATGTACATTCATGTGAAACCATTTACCTTAATATCAGTTTAAATCCAATTTAAATCACACAAATTCCTTTTCCATTTACCTTAATATCAGTTTAAATCCAATTTAAATCACACATTCTCCCCCGATCACAATTATCAAAACATTTGAGATTTGTGATCTCTTATAGATTTAAATTGATTTTGAAAGCTTTTAAGGAGAATTGTGACTTGATTGTGAAAGTGTTTGAACTGATAAGGATCGGATTTTAAGACTTTAAACTCCATTGATAAAACATGCATGTATATCTTTTGAAAACAATTTAATGCCAAATAACTTTTTAATTTAATTGAAATCATTCTCCCCCTCAATTAATGACATAGGTTGTTGATTGAGAGATAGGAATTTTGACAAATAAGTCCTGATGATTATCAAAAATAGAGATTGAGTTATTTTTCAAAGCATTTAGTTTTCAGCAGATAAATGTTTATAGAATCAGAGCATGGAATTTTGAAAACATGATAAGACATGGCTCTATTCTTTCTTTTAAAACCGGGTTATTGCCTGAAAATGACAATAAACCATTTCTCTTTCTCCCATATTTTTTTTTTTTTTTTTTTTTTTTTTTTTTTTTTTTTTTTTTTTTTAAAGAATTCGAACAACATCTAAAGTCCCGTGTCATTCTAAAGACCGTAGATATTATCGAACCGGAAGAAACATGACAAAAATGACAATATTTTTTGAAGATTTTTCGATTTTTTTTTTTTTTTTTTTTTTTTTTTTTTTTGAAAGTTTTATATTTTTCTATTTGATTTTTGAAGGTTTTATAATTTTGTATTTTGTTTTTCAAATATATATGTACAAGAGATAGATGAAGAAAGACCTTTACTCCTCGTCTTCCTCCTGAAGACGTTTGAGAGTTTCTGGTTGGAGGCTTTTCAAACCAAGTCGTGGAAGAATAAACTCAAAACGTTCTCTTGGAAGAGCTTTGGTGAAGATGTCTGCTAACTGATATTCAGACCTCACAAAATATAGTTCCACCACACCTTTTTCCACCTGTTCCCTGATGAAATGATGTCGAATGTCGATATGCTTTGCTCTTGAGTGTTGAACGTTGTTGCATGAGAGAGCAATAGCACTTTTATTATCACAGTACAGAGGGATTTTGTTGAATTCAAAGCCATAGTCAGATAATTGAGATCTCATCCATAAGATTTGATCACAACAAGATGACATGGCTATGTATTCAGCCTCTGTAGAGGAAATAGAAGTACTCATTTGCTTCTTTGAAGACCAGCTCACAAGCTTATCACCCAAAAACTGAGCACCTCCAGACGTACTTCGACGTGTATCTTGACAACCTGCATGATCGGCATCTGCATAGGCCGTTAGTGACATACCGGTGTCCTTCGGGTACCATAGTCCCATATTGATGGTTCCTTGGAGATACCGAAAGACCCGTTTAACTGCTTCAAGGTGCCTTTTAGTAGGCTTAGCCTGGTATCTAGCACACATGCACACAGAGAACAAGATGTCTGGTCTACTAGCAGTGAGATACATCAGGGATCCAATCATACTACGATATTTCGTTTGGTCAATCATGATCCCTGAGAGGTCCTCATCTAGTTTGGTTCGGTCAATCATGGGGGTGTCAACAGGGTCACATGAATCAACTCCAAATTTCTTTAAAATCTCTGTTGCATATTTAGATTGATTTATGAAAATGCCTCCGGGACTTTGTGAAATTTGTAATCCCAAGAAAAATGACATTTGTCCCATCATTGACATTTGAAACTTTGAACTCATTTCATTTGAAAAACGATCACATTCCATTGGGTCAGTCGAGGCAAAAATAATATCATCAACATAAATTTGAACATGAATCAAATGTTTGCCTGACTTCCTGGTGAACAATGTAGGATCAACTGCTCCTTTGATGAATCCGGTTGATAGAAGAAACTTTGACAGTGTATCATACCATGCCCTTGGAGCTTGCTTTAAACCGTAAAGAGCCTTCTTCAAACGATAAACGTGGGTAGGATGCTCTTGATTCACAAATCCTTCAGGTTGGCTGACGTAGACGACTTCTTTAAGATCTCCGTTTAGAAATGCCGTCTTTACATCCATCTGATAAACTACCATGTTCTTACTAGCAGCATTAGCCAGAAAGATTCTGATTGCCTCGATTCGAGCAACTGGAGCAAAAGATTCTTCAAAGTCTATACCCTCCTCTTGACGATATCCTTTAGCAACTAATCGAGCCTTGTTCTTCAACACATCACCATGCTCATCAAGTTTTACTTTGAAGATCCATTTTAGAGCTATAATCATAGCACAGTCTGGAGCAGGTACTAACTCCCATACATCAAGACGATCAAACTCATGAATTTCATCTTGCATAGCATTGAACCAGCTGTCTTCATTCATGGCGGTTTTAACATCTTTTGGTTCGATCTTTGATAGTACGGAGTTGAAGAAACACCATAAGGCATCGGTTGCAAGTTGTTTCTGGGTTGATACAGGACGAGAGGGATTACCAATGATGTTGTCTAATGGATGATCGAGAGTCCATTTTCTTAGGTGTTCATGTGGCATTTGTTGAGGAACTGAGGTAGCTGAGTCGATGTCTCTTGAAGAAGATGGTTCTGATGATGATTCAGGAGTAGCAAATATGTTTTCAAATGGAGCATCTTCAGGAGTAGCAAAGGGATTAACTTCATCATTGATGCCAGAAGCATTTCGATGATGTACATTTGAAGAATGATGATTTGTTGATGAGACTGAAGGATCAGCAGCAGGTGCTTCTTGGCTTAAAGATATTGAGACTGAAGGATTGACTTCATTCACTGGAATATGAGCATTTTGTATAAACGATGAGGACTTAGTAGTAGTCTTGGTAGAAGAAG
>BPTQ01000005.1:322185772-322273485 GCA_019973895.1 Chrysanthemum seticuspe
ACTAAACCAATCAGCTAGTTGTTGGTGGGTTTAGCGTAGTACGAAGAAGAATCATTCTCCATCAGGTCAGTACAATCCTTAATCTTTAAGGTCCATAATTTCTCAGTCAGTGGAGTTCATAAACATTAGCAATCTTTCGAGCATCAGCATCAAGAAAATTCAATTCATCATAAATCAATTCATTGAGGCACCTCCTGCCTGCCCAGAAATGGGTGACATACGGACTAGGTGTCGGGCTACACACCGCTAAATACATTCTGATATTTATGAGAGATGGAGGGTTCCATCTCTCAACCTCGAGTATTATTATAGAAAGTGAAAGAGAGTGATTCAAGGGATTTGGAGATTGAAAGAGAGAGATCTTAAGGTAGAATATGCGGTGGAACACAATACCAAACTACACATACACTTTTCAATATAGAATGTTAATAGAGAGTATTTATAGTCTTACATAAATCGCCACACATCGGGCTGTGGATCAGGCATACAGTGGGTAAAGACCCGTCCGTCCTCCACGGAGTTACTTAACTAAATACTACTTAACTTAAAAGAACTACGACTACGAGCTTTCTAACGATTACAAATACTTGAGGTGACTGACTCTTTAATACCTGGAATTTCTAATTCCTAACATGACTGGACTACCTCTTACTAAGAAGAAGCATGATGCGATTTGGGTGGTTGTTGATCGACTAACCAAATCAGCTCATTTCTTACCAATTAGAAAGGATTATGGCATTGGCAGATTGGCAGAGATCTTTCAGCAAGAGATAGTTAGACTTCATGGTACTCCGACGGCTATTGTGTCAGATAGGGATCCGCGTTTTACTTCTCGCTTCTGGAAGGGTTTGCAAAAAGCTTGGGGTACTCGACTTAATTTTAGTACGGCTTTTCATCCTCAAACAGATGGTCAGTCAGAGAGGATTATTCAGACCTTAGAGGACATGCTAAGGGCTTGTGCTTTGGAATGGACTGGCAGCTGGGATGAATATTTGTGTTTGGTAGAGTTTGCATATAATAACAGTTGGCATGCTAGCATTAAGGCAGCACCGTTTGAACTTCTGTATGGAAGGAAATGTAGATCACCTACTTGTTGGGATGAAGTAGGTGAACGTCTAATTGAAGGTCCGGAAATGATTGAGATCACTAATGAGAAAGTAGCTGTTGCTAGAGAAAAGTTGAAGGAGGCTAGGTCTCGTCAGAAGAGTTATGCCGACAAGCATCGTCGTGATTTAGAGTTTCGAGTTGGTGATCGTGTGTTTTTGAAAGTCTCGCCGTTTAGAGGTGTGAAACGTTTTGGAATCAAGGGCAAGCTCAGTCCTCGATTCATTGGTCCGTTTGAAATTCTGGAACGTATAGGAGAAGTTTCGTATCGATTAGCACTTCCGCCTCAGTTATCGCATGTTCATGATGTGTTCCATGTATCTCTCCTAAGAGGATACAATTATCATCCATTACACGTTGCTTCGTATCCGTTTGATCAGATTCGATCCGATATGTCTTTGCCTGAAGAACCGGAAGCTATTTTGGAAAGACAAGAAAGAGTCATGAGAAGTAAAGTCATTCCGTTCGTTAAGATTCTTTGGAAAAATCACCCGGAGCGTGAGGCTACTTGGGAGACCGAAGAGTCGATGCGAGCTAGTTATCCTCATTTCTTTGAATAGTTCGGTATGTTCTCATTTCGTTCTCGTTTTCGTTTCCGTTTCATTTCAATTTTCGAGGACGAAAATTTTTTTTTAGAGGGGAAGAGTTGTAAAACCCGAAAATCTAAAACCTATATAAAGACTAAAATGCCCTTGGAACCAAGAATAATAAAATACGTAAAACACGTTTATAATAAAGTACGAAATTAAAAACCTAATAAATAAAACTTAACGACTATAATTTCGTGAGGTTCTTTGGTACGACGAAGGACTTAAATGTTTCGTTAATAAGTTGGGCCGTTCGTTTATTTAATGGACTCGTTTCTTTTCTTTTGTTTTGCGCCAAGCCGAAGCCCAAAGGGGTGTTTGTTTGTGTTCGTGTGAGCCAAGGGGCCGAAGCCCAAAGGGGTGTTTGTTTGTGACCGGTTGGACCCAAGCCAACCCAAACCCAACTTTTCCTAATCCTAAACTAATTGATACTACTATAAATACATCACATATTCATTAAATTGAAACCCTAGTTTTGCTTTGCCTCTCTTCTCTCTTTGTTTCCATTCGGCCGAGACCCATAACACCATTGGTGTTGAGATTTTGTTTCAACGAGCTAAGGTATAACGTTTATTCATCTTCCTTTAACGTACCTTACATGCATATGTCAAGATATATTTGTTTCGTCGCGTTTTTGTTCTCTTTTGTTGTGACCGAGAGGTGTAAACCGAGAAGCAAAGAAACCCTAATCCATTTAACTTGTAATTAATAAGGAACGTGTAACGTGATAAGTAATATTGAATCGGGTCATGTATATGTTGAGCTAAGCTAAGCCGAAACATGCATGAGTTTGGACCGAGGCATGCATGACTTTCGAATAGGGTGTAAAACATTATAACTTGATTATGTAACATGTTTAGATGAACTAGGTCTTGCGTAAAACATGCTAGCCGAAAACCCTAATTGAACCGAACATGTATACAAGAGTTTTGGATGTGTAATAAATAAGTAAGGGTTACGTAAACATAAACCCTAGTTTAATATGTAAAGCGAATAAGTATATAAAACCCTAAATGTTTGTAAACCATGTCTCTTTTGTGTGCGTTATATTAACTCAAGTGAACTAGTAGTTATATAAACGTGTAAGTTATACGAGTAATAAGTAACTAGTATGTCACATAAAATCATAAACGTAATGTGTATAGTAAATGCATATTAATGAGTTATTAAAGAATAAGAAAAACCCTAGAACGTAAATGAGAGTCGATTTGAGTTTGAGCTAAATATAGTAATTCGTTATTTCATGTGCGAGTTATGACTTATAAAACTATTTTCACATTTAAAGATGGACTTTAATAAATGATATAACGAACCCTAATCTACAACATTAATTATAAAATACTTAAGACTCATTAATAAAACCCTAAAGTATGAAGATCACTAATTATGAATACCAAATATTAAAAGATAATTTTGATGATTATGGAATCATAAATAACTTGGACGACAGTTAATGTCTATAGGTTCTGTGAAGAGGGAGTAATCCTTTGCTTTCATCTTTCTGCTTTTCGATCTTTGCGTTGGAATAAGGTACAGATATTCTGACCTTTTCAGTAAAGGTTTCTCTTAATGTTTTCTTTCGTATTAGGTTTTCCTAAGCCTTTGCTATGAATCCCAAAATCTGATTTGTTTGAGCTATTGCTTATCTGAACTCTGATTTTTGAATTATGAAACACCTGATTTTGAACTATCTGATATGAAAACTATGATTTTGGAAACAAGAATGATTTTCTGATAAATATGATCTGTGTCAGTTATGACATTCTGATTTGACCTAAGATAGTTTGACACCCGAGCCAAATATTTAACTAGTCATGGGGGTTCCATGTCCGTATCAGTGATGCACCTCTGATATGACTCTAGGGCAGTAGAGTGATGTTCTGCCACGTCTCTGGATGGTGAAGCATATTTGTGAATATGTAGGAAGGGGCGTATGGATGCATCCTAGATATGTTATCTGTTATATGTTATATGTTATCTGTTATCTGATGATTGATGCTGCGTGCATGCACGTCCTTCATAACTCTGGTAGGTCTCCCCTACAAATGTTGCCTTATGTGAAAATGAATATGATCTGATATATGTTTCTGGGCTCGTGGTAGTTTGACTATAAACTTCATTTGAAATTATGATTTATGCTTTGAAAATGATAAAGATTTTGCTATTGCTCATTCACTTTATTTCATATCCGTTATCGTTTAGTATTCGCTTTTGCTTTCATATCTGTTCACTGGGCTTTTGAAGCTCAGCCGCACTTTTCTTTTCTTCCGCGGCAGGTATCTAAGCATTGGAAGCTGGGTTGCTTTGGGATGAGTGCTTGAGTGGACTTACCTTAGAGATTTAGCTTTGATTTCTTATGATGCCATTTAGACTTATTTATTTCGGATATTATGTTGACGTTTATTACGTTTCCGCTGGGACCTATGTATTCAAGTCATTTGACTTGGATTATTTTCCGCATTTATGTTAAGACTTTCTTTTGGTTATGAATGTTTTGCTTTGATATGACACCATTACTTGTGATTCCTTTACCCTTGGCGGGTCGGGGCGTTACAGTTTGGGTTTGGGAACCCTCCACCGATCGGCCAAAGCATCCCAAAGGGGATTCTAGAACTTTTCCGACTTTACAATTTCATCTCTAGTCCTTCTAGTTAATATTTAACGACCGTTAACAAAACCTCGTTAATTATTTAACTATCGTTATGTTTTATTTAGTGATTAATAATTAATAACAATAACGTTTTATTTATATTAATTATGTACATCAATTCTCATACGTAATGTGTGCAATCCCGAAGTCTCGAGTTCGAATCCGGACATACTATTATTTAAATATCCATTAAAACCTTTCAACAATAATGAAGAAAACATAACATGTGTAAATGTGGTCGATACATATCTAACACTCTAATTAAACTAGAGGTGTTAGAAAAGCTTATTTGTAACACGAGTTAATGGTTGGCAATTTTACACGTGATCTTTATTACAAGCTTAGTCACGCGTGATGAAGTAGAAAACGAGAGGAATCAGTGATGCCCCGTCACTAGTTGAAGCAAATGTTTGTGTGTGCGCGCGTGTCTTATGTGCACATTGGGTAGTGGTGCAAACGAGTGGAGTCGAATTGAGTACTGCCAAGCTCGAGCCCAAAACTCAACTCGAAATTTAGATTTCAAGCTCGAGCTCGACTCGTCATATACAACCCGAGCTCAAAACTTGAATGGAGCTCAATTATTTCCACATTCTAGGCTCGAAATCGATGAAGAATTGACATATAAAGCTCGGCTGGACTCGATTTGTATAAAAAGTAGTATTTTTATGTATACAAAAGGGTAGGGGTGAGCAAACGGACCGGATGGACCGACAAAAACGACCGGACCGAACCGAAACCGACCGGACCGAAGGACCGGCGGTCCGGCCTCGCTCTACCATTTTTGGCAAATTCGGTCTCGGTCCGGTCCGGACCACAAACCGAAAATTTAGCCTTGTTGTACCGGACCGACCGAGACCGGACCGGACCGACCACATTCGGTCTCGGTCTCGGTCTAGGTTTTTTGCCGGATTCGGTCTCGGTCCGGTCCGGTTTTTCTCAGTCCGGTCCGGTTTTCGCCCGATGATCAGCCCTACAAAAGGGTACATGTTTAATTTAATCGAAGCTCGATAAAGATCGCGGGCTTCACGAGCCGAGTATTTTGGAGTTCGAACTCGACTCGAAAGTATACTCAAGTAGCTCAAGCTCGACTCGCTTTAACTCAAGTCGATTTCGAATACTTTACGATTATTGACACCCCTAATAGTGGGTTATAGTCGAGTGATGCGGTGTGAATGATCCTTAAGACACAAAACGTGAAAGGAAGACAAGAATGAGGCAGATGACGCTGTATGAAATAAATAAATCACTAATTTTTTTTCTAAATAAAGTTGTAATTAATTTATGGGTGAAAGCTAAAGATACGCAACATAGTTTTTCAAAACAGACGATATACGCAATTAACTTTGAGAATTACCATTGTATGCAAAATACTTTCAAATTTGGAACGATGTACGTATTATGACCGGGAACTAATAGGTTAGCAGGTCACAAAGTTTGAAAATTGGCAGAAATGGTCCCTGTGGCTTGCGTTGACTTTCACCGGTCATCCCTTAACTTTTTTTTTCAGTTAAAAAAGTTACAGTAATGGTTCTTATGGTTATTGACTTTCAGATTTAGTCCGTTTTAGTAATTTTTCGCCCGTTCTCTTATGTTTTTATCCGTTTTTATCGGTTTTCATTCGTTTTTCTTACCCTTTTTTAGATTTTTGTCCGTTTATCCATTTTTCTTACATTTTGTCTATATTTATTTGTTTTTGCTCGTTTTCATCCGTTTTTGTCCATTTTTTTTATATTTTTTTCCGTTTTTCTTATATTTTGTCCGTTTTTATTACGTTTTGTACTATTTTAACACCTTGAATTTTTTTTTTCAAAAATAAAAAAATTTTGAAAAAATTTGAAAAAAACATTTTCCAAAAAAAAAATTGGAATTTTTTCGCAAATTTGAAAAAACAAATTTCCAAAAAAAATTTTGAAAACAAAATTGGAAAAAAAATTCCAATTTTTTTTTTCGTAAATACTTTAAAAAAAAAGAAGAAAAGAAATTGGATTTTTTTTCTGAATTGTTTTTTCCGAAATTCTTTTTATAAAAATAATTTTTTCGAAATTTGGACATATTGAAAAAAAAAATTGAAATTTCGAAATTTTTCGAAAAATTTGGACTTATTTTTCGAAAAATAATTTTTACAAAAATACTTTTCTTTTACAAAAATTTCGAAATTTCAATTTTTTTTTCAATATGTCCAAATTTCGAAAAAATTATTTTTGTAATAAGAATTTCGAAAAAAATTATTTAGAAAAAAATTCCAATTTCTTTTTTTTGAAAAAAAAGTATTTACGAAAAAAAAATTGGAATTTTTTTTTGAAAATATTTTTTTTTGCAATTTTTTTTTCCAATATGTCCAAATTTCGAAAAAATTATTTTTGTAAAAAGAATTTCAAAAAAAATAATTTAGAAGAAAAAAAAATTCCAATTTCTTTTTTATTTGAAAAAAAAAAGTATTCACGATTATTTTTTCCAATTTTTTTTTTTCAAAATTTTTTTGGAATTTTTTTTTCAAATTTGCGAAAAAATTCCAATTTTTTTTTTGGAAATTTTTTTTTCAAAATTTTTTTCTTTTTGAAAAAAATTATCAAAAATTTCAGTATGTTGAAATAGTACAAAAACAAACAAAAGGGTAAGAAAAACAAACAATGTAAGAAAAACGGAAAAAATGTAAAAAAAATATGGACAAAAACGGATGAAGACTGGCAAAAACGAATAAAAATAGACAAAATGTAAGAAAAATAGATAAAAACAGACAAAAATCTAAAAAATGGGTAAGAAAAACGGACAAAAACGGATAAAAACGTAAGAGAACGGGTGAAAAATTATAAAAATGGACTAAATATGAAAGTCAATAACCATAAGGACCATTACTGTAACTTTTTTAACTAAAAAAAAGTTAAGGAATGACAGGTGAAAGTCAACGCAAGCCACAGGGACCATTTCTGCCAATTTTCAAACTTTGTGACCTGGTAACCTACTAGTTCTTGGTCATATTACGTACATCGTTACAAATTTAAAAGTATTTTGCGTACAATGGTAATTTTCAAAGTTTATTGCGTACATCGTCTGTTTTGAAAAACTATGTTACGTATCTTTAGCTTTCACCCTTAATTTATCTTAAAAGTTGTATTTTATTAATCATGACTTAGTGATTAAAATCATAATAATGAGATTAATCCAAATTAACCCCAAATCCAATCAACAAACATCTTAATCACATCCTTTAAAAAAAATTGCCTCCAAATTTCAAAAGCCAACATTCTTTACACCAATCATCACGCCACCTTTTTTTAAACCAAGAAACCAAACACCCACATTCCAAAATCCTCAAAACCACATAAAGTTTCAATCTTGATCAACACCCATTAATCTTTATCTCGAAATACTCATGGGTTTTGTGTCTTTTTTGTAATGCATGGTGTGTGTTTGATGAAATGCTTGAATGAGATTTGAGAATGGGGGAAAGTGTTGAGGGGGGAAGCTTGAGGAATACGGCGTCGAATATAAGGAAATTGGCTGATGAAATTGACCAGTTTGAGGGGAGGAAAAAGTATCTTGCACATACGGGGAGTCCGTCGGATGGGGGTGATGTTAGGTGGTATTTTCGTAAGGTTGCCTTGGACAAAAATGGTTAGTTCTTCTTCATTGAAACTACGTTATGATTTCTATAAATGGTTCGCTAAAAGATTGGAAATAGTCGCGAAAACCGTGATAAAAACAGTCCAACTCTCGAATATGTTTATAAATGTGTCTAGGGTCTCCTTGAACGCCAAAAGTAAAAAAATGTATTTGAAAGAAACTTCATTTATATTGCCAAAAGTAAAAAGGTTGCAACTCTAATATAGTCTCATAAATATATATAGGGTGTCCTTGAACATGAAAAGTTAAATGTAGTGTATGTAAGAAAAGAAAAAATCATTAATGTTGCGATACTAGTCATGGTGAGGGCCCTTTAAATGAAATTGAGGCTTTGGAAAACACTGCACTTGCTTGAATCCTACTCTGGAAAATATACGTTCATGTTGGCATTATACGGTTTCTGGGTCAGTTTAGTAACTCTTTTTGTGAAAAATGGAATTGAAGCGATGTTAAACTGGAAGCATAAGTTCTATATGACACGCTGATTTTTTTTTTTTTTTTTTTTTTTTTTTTTTTGGTTAAAACCAGGTGAACATATATTAATATGGAAAAACGTATTAGAAACTGTAATACACTCATTCAGCAAGTCAATAAATGTGCTAAGACAGTTTTTAGCTACCATTTAAAGACTGCATAAAGCTACATACTCAAACATAAGGTACATACACTGTAATACAATAGCTAAAAAGCAAAACACCAATTCACCCAAAGACTAAATTTCCTCCATATTATACAGTCTCAATCATAATGCAGCATCATCTCTTTTTTGCTTGTCCTTGTTACACATTCCTATAACATTCCATACTACAACACTTAGATCTGTCTTTAATACTAACACTGGAAACACTCTTAGATTTAATTATGCAGCAGATCTCTATCCCTTCCATTCACTTCGTTTGCAGCCATGTCCTGAGCCATGTCAGTATTATTTTCTAAGACATCCTCTATTTCATAACATTCCTCATCCCATAATGACTCCCACTGATCTTTAAAATATCTAATCATTTCCTCTTACCAATTCTGAATTTCTTCAATAGTAGGTTCCCTTCTATGCTTAACAAAGGTATCAACAATCTCCTTATCATTACTAACAATTGTTTCAAGTATTTCAGTATCCCCCAATTCACGAAACACATCAAACTTATTAGCACTTTTCTTCAGCTCATGCATAGCCTCTTTTTGTATTTTCCATCCAGATTTTGGACTGCTACTCTTAGAACTGCCTTGTTTCTGTATTGGACTTTCCATATTATTTACAAAATTCTCTTGTTCCTCAGTTTCTTTCACCTTATCATTATTCTGCACCACTTCTTTTCTTATGACAGGTCTGAACTCCATTTTCTTAGTTTGTCCCCTATTTCCTCTGTTTTCATTAGGCTTAACTCTACCATATTGCTTCTTTAGGAGTCCATTTTTGATAGCATCCTTATTTCCACTAGAAGGCTTTCTATTCCCCACAAACCCTTCACTGTCAACACTCTACCATATTGCTTCTTTTGGAGTCCATTTTTGACATGCTGATTGTTGATACAATTTATGAGCCTAATGTTAAGCACGAGGGCATACTGGACATTTTATAGTTAGATTATACTAATGATGTATTTTAAGGATTTAAATGTGTATAAAATAATGATTTGGATATATATGACATATTTTAATCTTTCGAAGGATATATATATGTAATTGTCAATTTTTCTTGGATATATATATATATATATATATATACTAGTTTTCGAAGCCCGCCCAATGGGCGGGCATGACTTATAATTATTTGTTTGTTATTTTTTGTTAACTGAAATACATTTTTAGAATTGTCAAACAATATTATAAAACAATTGTTTTTGTTTTTTTTTTTTTTGTGTTTTTTTTTTTTTTTAGAATTATAAATAATTGTATGGTTTGCGTGGATGTAAATTATAAAAACATACAAACTATAAGTAACTAAGTTTAGTGTAATACATATAAAAGATAATGAAACGATTAAATAATATAAGTATATCGGCTTTTGTAAAAACAGACCAATCTAGGACAATGTTTGGCCTTAACTTTTATTAATCGTCATAGTGAAATTAAAAAATGGATAATCATTATTCATATACAAAATAAAATTTCTTTGTACACGACATTTGTTGCGAAGTTCGTGTATTAATCGTCTTTGTCACAACAAAGAATCTTAAAACCTTTTTTCATCTTAACTCTTGAAAGACCAACATGAAGTTGTCCGGTCTTTGTACCCAACTTGTGATAATGTTTGAGAGCCAAATATATACAGAGTTTTTATAGACATGAAGTAAATTTTGAGTACAAATAACATCTATGCTGCAATAGTATTTTTTTTTTGTTGAAAATTTCAAACACTTGGTGAACCAATTCAATATTCATCGATAATCAATATGTTACAAAATATTATTAGAACCTTTTTTGCCAAAAAGAGCTTAAATTTTGTTAGTTTCTATCTTTTTAGTGTTGGGAGGAAGAGGTACACCAAAACCATTGACTCTCGGAAAGGTCTGTCATCAATGGGTGCAGTAGTAGCTACCATGTTTTCAAGTTCGGCTTTATCTGAAGGAGTCATGACCACCATGTGTTGGCAGGCATACCATGTAAGTGATGTCAAATGCTACACAATATGTAGGTCCATCTGATCCAACCAAACCAACTCTATCCATGACGAACCGAACACATAGCTTTTGTAGATCAACATCATGCACCACCTCAATGTAATGAGCTATACTTGTCAGTTATCATGTATCAATTATAAGATTTCAATAAAATTGGAAAGCAAGTACTAACTTGATCGTAAATTCGTTGTACCGTTCATGAAATTATATACTCCGTACCTTCTAATAGCGTGTTGGCCACTTAAACGATCAACACGTCACCTACAATATTAGATGTGTAAAGTACCTATTATCACGAAAGGTGGTATGAGGATCCCTGAAATCATTTTCGAAAACTTGTTATCAGGAAAACTTATATGCTTAAACTTGAAAAATGTAGGATTTCATAGTCCCAAATCATATACCTGTTAATACATCATGCGCACTACATCTAGTTGAGACATCTCAGCATCATAGGTGCTCACAAGCTCCAAGACCTCCGGTGTGCTAACTAAATAAGTAAACCTGGAAATACGACAAATTAAACGCAATGGACTTACAATCCAAACATAACTTACTAATTTATAAGAAAAGTTCATTACCTCTCCAATGTTAACTTTTTGAACCACGTTAGTAAATAATCAAGTGACGTTAGTAAAACTCAAAAAAATAAATAAATAAATAAATAAATAAATAAATAAATAAATAAATAAATAATTAAAAAAAAGTTTAATGATAGCTCTTACCTTATATTGTTCCTTTTTTCTAAAAATTTACAACGTTCGCTATAATTTTTAAGAATTTCTTCATTAGCTTGTTTCTAATGAAAGCTAGTGACAACATCTTTAAATTTTTAAGAATACCATGCCACTACAGTTAGATCATGGTGATCGAAGTTTTTGTAAATGTTACAGCTGGTAACAATATTAGATCATGGTAAAGAATATCATGCCAGTACTGTTAGATCATGCCACGAAATGAGTCTCAAAAATTAGCATTTAGAAAATTTATATGTTATTATCCTCTACTCAAATTTGCAACACTTGGGTTAGCACATAAGTTAAGGAAACGTTTTTGGCGATCATCAAAATATCTAGGTCGCCTTGTAGATATTTACCATCATTAGGAAAATCAAGCAGTAGATCCATTGTTATATCTGATGATTTATTTGCTTTAGAAGAGTTTGGCGAGTATGATCCACAGTTTGTTACCTTTTCAGTTTCAATCTTACATACCTTATCAGCAGATGCACCAGTTGAGCCAGCAGTGAACGTTGTTCCAGTTTGCACAGTGTCCATTGAAATAATTTTATCGTCTGACTGAAGTTCTTCGCTATTTGAAATAATTCACCAGCTTCCAAATTCTATGCATGAAGAGAGTAGTCACAATCGCCTGCACCAGTTGATGGGCTGAGAAGGATTTGATCTATTGACAGCGTGGCTTCAATCTCCACCTTGGAGCTCTCCCATTATGCAATTTGGGTAGCTGATGGTAACTTTGATTTTGTATCTGCTGACTTGGAAGCTTAGTCGGATGGCAAGATAGGAGTTTTATTAAGAACACCTTTTCTTAAATGAGAATTCTAATAGTTTTTAATCTCGTTGTCTATTCTTCCTTGCAGCCGTGAGGCTATGGGGGTGCCCACCTGGATAATCATTCTTTAGTTTGTGCAGCAAAATAAAAAATCCCAAATGTGACCAACATTACAGAGGTAATGACTCGTTGTTTTTATTTTTAGGTTTTAGCAGAACAAATCACCTCTATTTAGTCATAATTTCTACGAAAATGAAAGATAATTGCATAGCATTAGTTATTAAGCGCTAATTACAAAATTCACATGTAAAAATTGGTTAACAATAAACTTAGTTAAAATATAAGAATATAGTTTGCACGTATCATTCAAGGAGAGCGGTGTTTTATCTCGCTTTAAGAGCCTTAGTTATCGCAATGCTTTCATGGAGACCAAACAAAATCCAAACACAACTTCATCTACCACCAAGTAGAATTGGTTGGAAAATCTTTGAAAGTGAATATGCAATGGGAACCTTCAATTGAAGATATGGAAAAATTTAATTAAATGCCTTGATTCAAGTTCCCACTATATTTGTTTCAGTAGTTTCAGTAACTCAATGTCATTGGTTTTGAAAGTGATCTCTGATGTGGTTACATAATGTGGTTACATAATGCTTAACTAAAACCCTTGACAATGGAATTATAATCTATGTGAATTAGAAGGATGAATGAAGAGAATACATGATATATTTTGTAGGTGTTGAATCCTGACAATACTGATAAAAGCCCTTTCTTTTGTCTCGTTTATACAGCAAGTTTCATGGTGGGTGATCGATTTACTCCCATTAGTCAAAACTCATAATATTAACAAACACAATCAGCCAATCCATAAGGCACATAGCTTGATAAGGTATACAAATTGTCTTTGCCTTCAACAATGTAAATGGCAAAAAAATAAATTTAATACCTTAGATCATGGAGTCGCCATGAAAGAACTCCATTTACTTGCTCCAACCGGCCACTCACGCTTTTTTCCCGTGCATTTCTATCCTGCCATCCAGTGACAGACGCTCAGAGGCCCAAAAAGTAGTGTCATCCTGAAAACCATCTCCTTTCGACTCTGTATTCAGAATAATATAAACACATAGTATTTAGACATAAGTATCATCTATAAATTTGCATATAGAAAGTGATTATGGAAAGCCCGATGACCATGCACTATTTCAGCACTGGGGTTCTTGGTTTACACATTTTCAGATTTAGGGGTCCTGGTCCGTTCCAGATTCATACCTATACACCAATTTCTTAAAAGAGCATGTCTTACACAGTTGATCTCATAATGTTGAATGTTGATGATACCTTTAGTCTTGAGTCAAGACATTGTCGTGATTTAAACTTCAGTTGCAAGCTTTTAGCCATTTGATCAAGTAATATTGTCACTTAGACAGTACTAATGCTAAAGTTGAATACACACATTAGACAATAAGTATTAACTATATGCTTAAATAACCCCTAAATAAGATAGATCTTAATAATTGCATAAATATTTCAATACTAATAACAATAGACATCACATTTCTGTGATTTCAAATGTTATACTACCTCACGGAATAAACATATAGAACAATAATATATGTTCCAACAAATAGATGCTAAATATCCATATTCGTCAAGATCCCATTCTTGCTGATCTTTTGTATAAGAACAAAGCAAGCATTATCTATCAAATCTATCTCGTAAGGTTTCCCGTAAACTTAATGGATAAGGATTGATAATGAACATAACTTAAAATCATAAAATAATAGTTCTGAACAAATACCATCTGACCAACTTTGTCCCTTTCATCATACCAGAAGATGGCGTTGCAATGGTGACATATCCGATCACAATTTCTGATGCGAACATATGTTGTCGGGGGGCCTGCAATGAAGATAACACAGTGGGTATCTCCAATAGAAAAAGAAAATCCAAATGTGCAAATGAGATCATTATCTGATAACCGCCTAATCGAAAAACTTAATCGTTAAGCAGTTGTGATGATATTCTAAAATAACCTGCCAACATATGTACATGAGTAAAGGGATGGCATCATTTGCATTTGTAAAAACAACTGTATATCGTAAAGTAGTAGTTAAAAAGCATTCTGGCCTTACTTCATGTTTACAAACCTACTCACATACGTATTTTCGTGCCTATTTACAGTAGAACAAAGGAAAACCAAATATGGTGGAATAACTATCAATAATACCAGTTCCACGAATTGTGGATACAGAACAACGTTGAATCAATCATACCAACAGTTCTGCTTCTTTTCATTGTTTTTAGCATCCAACCTCACAAGAGCAACATAAATAGAAGAATAACATTTTTCTTTGCAAGTAACTGAACCATCAATTTAAATTTATATACAAAAAATACATGATAATTAGTACATTAAGAGTAATAGACTTGCATTCATTGTTGAAGTAGAAGCTGCCACCTCTGATGTAAGAAATTTCATGTTTTTCTTGAAGGTTACATCCCTCTATTTATTGTTGCGTCATACAAAGATTCATACTAAAAGACGGTGTCAGCATTATAACATTACACATCCATACCCTACAATACTAATAGCCCATGATCAAAAATACCTAATAGAACCATAATCAGCCATAGTTTAACCTGCACAAACTAAAACTAAAACTACAACTTGTAACTGCAAACAGGAAAGCAATACCTCTGCCATTAAGATGAGGGTTCTATGTCGATAACCTGTATATAATAATTTGCGTTAGAATCTGAATAATATACTTTTATGGTGAAATACAATCTTAATCACGGTGTCACTAAATCAACAATTTAAGTTACATGTTTTTACAATGTCTGATCAAAGTGTTACAACTATTGCAGCCCAAGCAAAGCATTATGCAAATCATATCTATAGAAACCAACAAAATCACCATAGCTTAGTTTCTTAAAAAAAAATACACGATTTATAAAGATCATTATCAGTGATAGCAAGTGTGATAGTTATCAGTGATAGCAAACCATACCCGCTATGGGTGTTGATCCTCACAAGGGAATTGTCATCATCAAAAATCTGTTTAAAAATGTATATATCAAAACGATGTCAACTTAAAATTACAAAGAGGACATAGCTGCCCTTGTGACTAAGACGTTAACAAATCATACAAAAAGGATGGCAATTTTCACTCATTTACTAATAAGTGGGTGCACTAGAGTAATTTTTTATTTCTAAAGGATGTTTGAACACCAGTTCTCCTTTAGAAGGATGTTTGAACTTTTTATGTCTCTATGGATAGCTCCTTTTTGTGTCTTCATAGGATCATGTAGATAGGTTAGTCCACGTGCAGCCCCAACACATATCTTTAGGCGTTAGGTCCATGTGAGATCAGTCGAATTGACATGCTGAACCAACCTCCCATGAGATGCGACAATGTCTCATTTTAAAGCATTGGTTCTAGAATACTCGAGGCTGATCTCGTCTCCTTGGTTCACCCACACTATCACAAAAACGTTGTAAGATATTAATAGAAAATTACACATTTTAATCGATAGATAACTGCATATGATAATACTTTTGGCCTATACGATGTCTGAAAATTTCAAGAACTTCATCCGCTGTAAAAGTACAACTGAAGTTTGACAATGTTAGTGCGCACATCCGCTACAACTGTTGATTCAAAGATATCCGTGCTAGATAGCTCTGCATAAAAAGCAAAGGATTTGAAATTTTTTCAAAGATATCCGTGCTAGACGTGGCAAACTATGACTGGGATGGGTAACTGGTCATTATGGGTCAAGTCGAGTTGACCTACCCAAATGCGTTTTTCTTAAGGTCTACCTCTCTTTAACCATATTTTTGGAGTTTGCCCTTTGGACTCATTGTCTATAAAGTCTAGCTTTAAAACTTAACTTTTGAAGTTTTCCCATTCGACCCATTTAAAAGTTGTGTCAAAATCTCCACCTCAAGATAAAAATACGAAGCATAAATGTGAATTGTCGAACCTAGGTAACATTGTTTCGATCAAGGCAATCAATGCAGTTGTATCGAATGACTCCATTTTGCTCATCTATCAGCTCTCCTTCTGAGGTTTGCAGAAAGTATCTGCTCAACTGGAACAGTGAATATTATAAATGATATAGAGAAAAAACCATCTTAGCTCTATCTACAGAGACTATTTCAGGATTAGAACGTGTAGATAGTATAGTCAAGTTTTGCTAATACCCGTGTTTATCAAAGTCGTCAGCACTATTGTTGAAAAATAAAACAAAAAGATCATTGGCAGAATATTCCATTTTTTTAGAGAAATGAATGATTAGAAGAATACATACAACTGAGGATGTAAAAAATAAAATAACATAGGGATATAAAATAAGTGTATATACCTTTATCAGATAGTGGACTTACTTTCCCCTCCTTTAGATGAACTCGAAAGTACATGACATTGACATAACTCCCTCACTTCGTCAAATTCAAAGTACTAAGTTATCGTAGAACAAACTCGCATTAGACTGTAATATCGAATATCTGCAATATAAGTATATAAATAAACCTTAATCATCCAAAGCTTAATATAAACTGAATGACTTCAATTATGTCATCTTAACCCTTCATTAAGCTACTGCTTTAGAGTTTACAATAAAAACCAAAGCATGCATAGAAGTGATTATTTCCATTTATATTTAATATTACCTTTTAGTTTATATCCAATTATAACTCATTCATGCTAGGGAAACATGTCCAAATTCAGTTCAGGGTATTGTTTATCTGTTATTTAGCTATAATATAATTTGATGAAACAAAGGTTTGTCTCAATGCCTTTAAGTAATCAAAAACCCATTCCAAAATGCACAAACCTTGATGAGTACACCTGGTAATGCTTTATATTAACTAAATTGTCCAATGACCAAAATAAAAACAATTAGTTCAAGTACATGTATTTGTATGTTCATCATCCCATTCATCTTCCATGCAGATGAGTGACTGTGGTTTCGAGAATTTTCACCATGTATTGTTCAAATGATTGCGATCTGGAGTCCACATTCTCTTGAATCTCACGACCGCGCTTTTCTTTCACCATATGGTCTTGTGAATGCGATTGATCCAGCTCACCTCTATGTCCTGCTCCACACACCAACAAATACAAAAGAAACACACTCTTATACAGACCATAAACTTTAAACTATGAGGCTATTTTTCCGTTATCAAGCTTATTCAAAGATTTTCTTGGAGTACGAAATAACAACTTTTCGGCTTCATTTTCCTTAATAATGTGTCAAGTTGCTCTTCATCTGAATATTTGGTAAAGTATTAGAAAAACTATAAGGTGTGTTTGGCATCCCTTCATCAGAAACCATACCTTTGCAATATGCAACCATCAACCAAATATGCAATCAGCATCGTGAAATCTTGAACATTTAAAACAACACTAAACCATTATATCAAATGACAATACTAATGTAACGACGTCTCACTACATATTTTCACAAACCAGGATAACAAAAAAAAGGTACTCACTTGTTGTGACTGTATATTAACTGAAGAGTAAGCTGAATTGAAGTTTCTCCGGACAAAATTCCTTTCATTTTGGTCAACCTCTCAGCATAGCTCACTTCAGTTGGGTCAGATTCATGCACAACAGCCACAAGTGCTGCGGTTCACTCTCATCATAATAGTCACTTTTTTCATAATCATGAGGGTAAAGAACATCTTTACTGAAGCAAGATCCTATCTGATCAATGTCCTGATAAGTTGCAGTGTGTAGCAAGAAGTCCATGTTGTGATATTCTTTCCTATTACGCACTTTTGAATTAAAGCTTCTCCAAGTTTTCCTTTTCAGCATCAGAAACTTGATGATCTTTTCTTGCAATTCATCAGTGCACTTTTTCATTGGTGGTGGAGGGAGAAACTTGTCCAAGAGATCCATGTCCTTCTCTACATCTTCCGCAATATTAACGGCTTCTTTAGGGGCTGCAGATTCTGATTCACTTCCTTTATAGTTCATTGCATCAGATTGTGACTGATCAACATGTTCAGATGACTGAGGAGTTGATTGTGTGTTTGGTGTTAATAGTTGTACAGTTCCCTATGGCGTTCCATTTACAGTTTAAAGCTTTGCGCCAAACATTACACGACATGTTGTTGCTATTTCCCCTTCCTCTGGTTCAGGCGACAACGCAGCCTCATCATGCCCATAATCAACAATTGTTAAAGTCCCTTTCCTACCTCTACTTGGCGCTGCACCAATCACTTGTTGAGCTGGAGGTGACATTAACCTACCTATAGTGACCGGTGTCCTGTTGTCATTAGCTTCAATACTATCTCCATAACCATAGCTTTTATCATCGAGTACTTTATTATCTTCGTCCATATCTACAGCTTCACTCCCACTCACTTCACCCTGCTCCTTATTCTCCACTGGAACAGCTTCGTTTCCACTATCATCTTGTTCCATATCATAGTCGTCTTCGTCTTTGTACATAGAGAGAAGCGCAATTCCCTCAGATTCCTTCTTTGACGCCATCACATCATCTATTATAAACTCATTATCTTCATGCATAGTCACTTTAAATTGCCTTGTTTGAGTCCATTTTAAAACTTAAGAGTCAAAGCAAAAAAGTTCTTGTACCCTACTGAATGCCATGAATAATCACTATGATCAGTTGTAGTACAAATTTGCTAGGTCCTGTAATCCTAAAATACTTTAACATTGTCCTAAAACATGAAAAGGTTGTTGATTTGTATATAATCCACCAGTACCACTCTCAATAACACTTTTCTACAGATAAAATAAAATGTAAATCAATTCATATCATTATCACAAACTATCCACCACCACCAATAAAGAAAAGCTCTAAATTGAACTACATATACAAATAGCAACATGAGATCATTAAGAAAAAACAAACCAAATCAAAAACTAAAACCACAACAATTCATAATATCAACAATAAGCTAATATAATAATTAAAAACTACAAACTGAATTTAAGTTATAGAAAAACAGTTTACAAAATTGAATTAGGCTGTCGCTTAATATGATAGTAAACATTTAATTAAAAAAAATTAAAGAACTGGGAGAGAAATTATAAAAAGACCAAGTACACCATCAAACCTGATTTTTAGTTGATAAACATTGTCAATTTTGTTCTTTTAATATTAGTAATATAGAGCTTCTCATATAGAGTTTCTCATACATCCGTAATCTTCACCATTAAAACTAAAAAGAACCTAAAACACTAATACGTGTATGAACACAGATAAAAGTATAAAAATGTTTTGTAAGTAGTACCAAATCCAATTTATTTAACCAACAATCACCAAGATCGACAATCAATCTAATATTAAAAATTAGAACAACAAAAAACAATCATCTTTTTTAGAATCGATTATCAAAACTCGGATTTGGTTTCAACCTATAAACAAATAAACTATGCTTTTTGTTTAACAATCAACTGATATGGATCGTCTCCAATGACTTAGTAACCACAACGGAAATTGATCATTATTAAAAAATCATTACCACATGCTTCAAGAACCTGACATGTTGTTCAACAATAATTTAAACCCTACTTTTATCAAGAACCCTAATGTCAAAATCAAGAATCAATCGTGAATTTAATATCAAATAAATCATAACTCAAAGATGAAAAACAAAATCTTACCTTGGAAAAATTTTCCATCCAACAGAGTCTTCTTTACTTTGCCACAACAATTTAGTGCATGCATGCCTACTAATAAGAGTTGTATAGTCAAGTAGATTACCTGATTAATTTAGGATGTGAAGAATATGAAACAATTGGAGCCTCCAAGAGATGAACGAAACTACACCAAAGACACATTAAAAATTATTAAAATCATAAAATCATATATGATGGAGTTTTCTTCCCATCCATTGCTGTGTTATCATTATGCAATATATTAAGAATCATTAAGAATAATAGATATTCAAAGACAACATGCCTTAGGAGCCTGGAACTTATTAGCAATTCAGTACATATACCGATTTTTTTTCTTAATATTCATTTGCTTGAGGATCATATGTAGGTATTGTACGTAGTTGGTAGTTCAAAGGTGTTTATTAGGGTTCTGAATTAAAAAAAATTGATATAATGTGAATCCGGCAATAATTAAGGAATAAATAATCATCACTAAGTTGTAGGGATTCTCATAATTATCTCAATAGGATTCCAATAGCCATTTATATATTATAGTATGCAACATAATTATCAAAATAACTTGTTGCCTAAGTGGTAAACACACAAGTTATTTATCAAAACAACCAAGGTTCAAACCTTGCAAGGGACTTTTTTTATAAACAATTTTCAAAAATGCTTTAAAAAAAATCCGAAAATTAAAAAATAAATAAATAAATAAATAAAAAATTAACAATTAATTGCTTAGTTGGCACAAAAATGCTAGGTGGCATTGAGGTGACATTAATGCAAAATGCCTCCTGTTATATATATATATATATATATATATATATATATATATATATATGTAATTTGTTTGAACGGATATATATTCAATTCTTTTAAAAAATTTTAAGAGTAAATTACATGAATAGTCCATGTGGTTTGATGAAAATGGCATCTATTGTTTCTTGTAATTTCAAATTGCATTCATCATCCTTAACATCTCACCTTTCATAATTGTATTTGACATACAAGAACTATTCTATAATTGCAATCAACATCTCACCTTCAATTGTAATTTTTTCCAAATCTTTGTAAACTTAATTATAGATTTTTCCGGTAATTGACATTTTTAGTAATTTAATCTTAATAGCAAAGAACTTCAAGAAATGAAAAGAAACATGAACATATCACATATGCAAGAATCTTGATAACTTTTCCCCAATAAGATTTACAAAAAAATAAACACAAACAACTTCATTCCCAATCAACTCGCGTGAAACCCAAACCGACCCACAAGAATAATTCCAAAAATTAAAATAAACTTAACAACACCAAAAAAAAAAAAAAAAAAAGAATGCAAAATTTTTTTTCGTAAGATATAATTCTCTACACTATTTTCATGTAGAATATTCAGGTTTATGGTGTGACAGTATTGGGTGAGTTCCTCGACCCCATTGAAGGTGTATGGTCATCTGATCCCTTTGAAGGGTAATCAGACAATCCCGTCAAAGGGTAATCAGACAATCCCGTCATCTGTTTCAGCCCGATTCATATCCTCCATCATCCTCACAACCTCTTGCATTGCGGGTCGTATGTAGTGCTCAATTGATACACATTTCATTGCTATTTGCAACAACTGAACCATTTCTTCTTCAATATTTTGATACCTCATTAACTCCACATCAAAAAACTCGGCTGTCCATTCTTCACGTACAAGTGACTGGACCCATCTTGGTAAGTCGATCCCTTCTTCACCTAACGAGGCCTGGTTTGGAGCTTTTCCTGATAAGAGTTCTAAGAGTAGGACCCCGAAGCTGTACACGTCGGATTTGAATGTAACTTCTCGGGTCTCGAGGACTTCTGGGGCACGGTAACCATTGACACGAGTGGGGGTGCTTGATGCTCCAAAGAGTGTGTTGAGACCGAAGTCAGATACAAATGCATCTTTGTTCGAGTCTTGTCGTAGGAGGATGTTGGACGACTTAATGTTACCGTGAACCACTTTTCCTGTCACATGTAAGTAAGCCACTCCCTTAGCAGCACTCAATGCAATTCTTAACCGATGGTCCCAATCAAGATGGGTCCGCACCCAACCTCTATTTCCTGCAAAACAATAAAGATTTACACACATAATCACCTAGTTCATCAAATAATCAAGTAAAAGTCGATTAAAACTGATCAATGCTTCAACCAAAAAAAAGAAAAAAAAAAACTTCACAGCCGTTCAAGTGCACCTCTACTCACATTGCGTACACTCAAACAGTAATGCATCAAGTCGATGAAGATAAAGACACATTGCATAAAAAAATATGGTTGTCAGGTCAATTTCTAGCTTCAGTTGGATCCGTATAAGGTTTACATTCTACTGTAGAGATGGTATCGTGGTGGCAGCATTGTCGTTGGTGGTGACTGGTGGGTTAGAGATGGTGAAGTAGTGGGTTTTGATTGTTGGTGGTAGTGGTTTGTGAGTTTTGAATATGATGGTGGCCTATTATAAAGATGATGGTGGGTTGTGGCGTGGGTTGAGATGGCGTGAAAGTGTATTATTGTTATATTGAAGATTAAGATAAAGACACATTCTCTATCTTTCAAGGAATGTCTACTTCTACAATTTATCTCTATAAAAATCACACCCACAACAACTACTTCCACCAATATAGTTTTTTAGCAAAACAACCATCCATAACCACCCACAACAACCACCACACTTCAGCACTGTCGAACCTCACCACCAACAAAGTCAAAGACTACATTCGAGATCTGAAGCCTGTTTATCCGATTTGATATTGATGGGATTTTCTATAAAGATGTGAAGAAGATGATAAAATTTTAAAATGGGCAAATCGCATAAAAAGGTACTGATCTTATGTCCAATTTCAATTAAAGGTACTATTCTTTTTTTTTCTCAATTTAAGGTACCCGATTTTTTTTTTTTGCCGATTTAGGTTTTTTCTAACTTCCGTTAAATATTTCGTTAGTAAATTACATGTTTGGTCCTTGAGTTTGTATATGCATTACATGTTTGGTCCTTCAGTCCGTTTTTGCACATTTTCAAAAAAAAATTTCAAAAAAAATTTTTCGAAATATTTTTTTTCCAAATTTTTTTCAAAAACAATTTTTCGAAATATTTTTTTTCCAAATTTTTTTCAACAAAACTTTTTCGAAATATTTTTTTCCAAATTTTTTTCAAAAAAACTTTTTCGAAATATTTTTAATCAAAAAAAAAATTTCGAAATATTTTTTTTCCAAATTTTCTTCAAAAAAATTTTTTCGAAATATTTTTTTTCCAAATATTTTTTCGTGCAAAAACGGACGAAAATATTTTGAATTTTTTTTTTGGAATCATTTCGAAAAAGATTTTTTGAAAAAAATTTGGAAAAAAAATATTTCGGAAAATTGTTTTTGAAAAAAATTTGGAAAAAAAATATTTCGAAAATTTTTTTTTGAAAAAAAATTTATTTTTGAAAAATATTTTTTGAAAGTGTGCAAAAACGGACTGAAGGACCAAACATGTAATGCCTATACAAACTCAAGGACCAAACATGTAATTTACTAACGAAATAGTTAACGGAAGTTAGAAAAAAACCTAAATCGACCCAAAAAAAAAGTCGGGTACCTTAAATTGAGAAAAAAAAAGAATAGTACCTTTAATTGAAATTGGACATAAGATGAGTACCTTTTTATGCGATTTGCCCTTTTAAAATTGATAACATCTATATTAACAAAACTGATAATGACAATATGACCCCTAAACCTTTAAAGACAACTGGAAATGGCTTCACTACAAGCTTTAAATTGCTATAATCACAAAATCAGTTCTGCAAACGCAAGAACTAGAGTACAAATCGTAAGATTTACACTTAAAATGATCAAACCAATTAGACAACACCTAAAAGCCAAATAACCAAATATCAATCACTTACTATCACCAATTCGAAAATGCAATAATCATATAATCAGTTTCAAAACACAAAGTAGCAAGACAAGAAATCATACCATGAAGTAGCTCAAATAAGCTACCGGCTCGGAAATAATCACAAACAAGCATATTCTCATCTTTCGAATGATAATACGCCCGAATCGAAACAACATTTTCATTCTTCATCTTCCCTAACCCCTCCATCACACCATCAAACTCTTTTTTACTAACAACAACATCCTTCAACCGTTTCACAACAACCGTAGTCCCCTCCTCCAAAACCGCCTTATACGACGTCCCTACATTTCCTTTCCCCAACACCTCCGCACTCGCTCTCAACAAATCCTCTAAATCAAAACTATAAACCCCGCCCTCAAATAACACCAACCTTTTCCTCTCACCTTCCGCCGGGGCGACAGTGACGTTGTCTTTCGAAGACGACGTCCCCGCCTCACCTCCACCCCCAACTCCTGTCCCCGCCCTTGCCGGAGCCGCCATCGTAGCCTTCTTTTCCTTCACTGCTCGACTCCGCCTTTTTCCTAAACATATCAATAAAATTAGTAAAATCAAAGCTTATCCAATTGCTATAGCTACAATCTCACCACTAGATAACTTTTTCTTCTTTTTACAATTTGACCAGGCTGAATCAGACGGTCATGGTAGTGAAGGCGGCCACTTCAATGTAACGTTACAACCCCGTGATAAAGGCTCACCGCATAAATAAACATTACCGGAAAATGCAGCCGGTGGATCCTTGGTTAAACTTTCCGGAATGTTTCCAATTAAATTATTATCAGACACATCGAGTTGTTTTAAGTTAGTCCAGTTAGTCATGGAAAGCGGTAAGGCTACTCGTTATGGTAACCCAACCAATCGATCGGTTGGGTGTGTGGAACGCGTGCCCCCTAGACGAAGCACCAAGAATGACGCGGCCCACCCCGACACTTTCTCTTGTTTGATCGGTTGAGCAACCCAACTTTGTATTTGGTTTGTGAGTGTTTTTTTTTTGTTTATTAATTTTTGTGGGGTATGTATTTGGTTGTGACTAGGGGTGTCATTCGGGTCGGGTCGGTCGGGTTCGGGTCGGTCGGGTCGGGTCGAAGTCGGGTCAAGCCAAAAAATAATATACCCGAACCCGACCCTATTTGAACTCGGGTTGGTCGGGTTCGGGTCAAATCGGGTCGGGTCAAGTCGGGTCGGGTCAAGTCGGGTTCGGGTCAAGTCCATTTATATAATTCTAGAATTTAATTTCTTAAATTTAGTAACCAAACGTTATGAATATAATGTCTATTGATTTTTAAAAGGTTATTATATTCATACCGGTAGAGCAATGCACTAATACATGCATTTTATAGTTGGATTTACACATTTTCTTTTTGTAATGCATTTTGTTTTCAATCTGAGGTCAATTATATATAATGAAAATGAATATAAAACCAAATATATGAGGCAATATATGTTCATGCATTAATTTGGGCATTTCAATTAAATAAAGATTGGGAAAAGTTAAAAAAAAAAATAATAAAAAAAAAATAAAAAAAAAATAAAAAAATAAAATTTAAGTCGGGTTAGTCGGGTCGACCCGAACCCGAATTTTCAAATATTTTGAACCCGATACCCGACCCTAGTTCGTACTCGGGTTAATCGGGTTGACCCGATTGACCCGAATTGGATTTTGGACCCGAGTAACCCGACCCGAATATCCTTCGTCGGGTTCGGGTCCGGGTCGGGTCGGGAAATATGACACCCCTAGTTGTGACTATTGTCGCCTTACTACGGGCTTAGGGTCATGTGTTTGGTCTAAGAAAAGAGAATCTGACGTGGCGCTGAGGTGGGACACCAAAAAGGTTGGGTTACCATAACTACTAGTCTAACGGAGATGAGGTCAACTCTAGTAGTCCGGCACGGGTCTCGTTAAAGTAAATTCCAGTCAAAGCATTTCCAGTGACAATGGCGACGAGGTTAGTGGTGGAGGCGACTATGGTGACAGTGACGTTGGAAGAGCCGTTAGAGACACCGAAATGACAACTGAAAAAGCACCTCTCGACGTTGACGTTACACATGACTTTAAATTGACGTTACACATGACTTTAAATTTAAGTCTATTAGTATGTTAGCTATTGAAAAGATTTCAAACCACTGGAGGAAGAAATAATAGAAAAAAAAAGGTGATGTTTCAAATTTAAAGTTTTTAAGCATCTGATCACATGGATACATTCAAAGCTGAAATTCAATCGAATGGGCTCAAACTCTTTTAACTCTTTAACTCTTAAACTCTTTGTCTTATTAGTTAGGTATTGCACAATTACATAGGTAGTTTAGACATGAAAAATCGGAATTCAACATTTTTTTTTTTTTTTTTTTTCTCCTGAAAAGAGACTGGAATTGAACATAATACCTGAGTTTTCCTGAGAAGACGGAAAGAGAAACGCCGGTACCATTTTACCAAATATTTTCATGCCTAAAGGCGACAACATTTGGTTAGCTTCCTCTTGAGAGGCTAGGATAGATTCAAGACCTGCTACAACTTGGGCCATTGTAGGCCGTTGCTTTGGACTGCTATGCAAACACCTGTCAGCTAGTTGCGCAAACTCCTTTAAACATTTAGAGGATATACTCCCCCTTAAATTCAAATCAACAATTTGCTTGAGCCTGCCTTCTTTAATAGAGTCGTGTGCCCATGCTGCTAAACTACATTGTTCCTCATCAATACTTGTATCTACTGCTTTTTTCCCACACAAGACTTCAAATAGTACCACCCCAAACGCATAGACATCAGACTTTCGAGTCAACTTGCCCGTGTAAAAGTAATTTCGATCTAGATATCCAAATGTACCTCTTACCATTGTGTTAACATAAGTGAAAGACTGATTTGTGGGACCTATCTTGGATAAGCCAAAGTCCGATATCTTCGCAGCCCAACTGTTATCTAACAATATATTTGAGGTTTTAACATCTCGATGCATAACTCCATGGTTTATACCCGTACCAGTGTGTAGGTAATCTAAGCCACGAGCGGCCCCTATGCATATTTTGAGTCTTCGCACCCAAGTTAGACCAGTTAGAAATTTATGGAGATGGTCTGCAACAGTTCCATTGGGCATAAATTCGTAAACGAGGATCATCTCTTGGCCCTCGTTACAATAACCAATCAAAGATACCAAATGGCAGTGCCTTAATTTAGAGAGCATATCAACTTCAGCCCAAAATTCAACTGCTCCTTGATTAGAAGATGATTCCAATCGCTTAATAGCAGTAGTCAAAAGACTTTCACCATTAGTGATAGTTCCTTTGTAAACTTTGCCAAACCCCCCATGTCCAATAACCAATGACTCATCAAAGTCATTTGTTGCTAGCTGAATCTCAGGAAATGTAAACAGGCGGCACGGTTGTATCGACTCTAAGGATAAGGAGGATTGAGCGTCCTCGCTGCAGGTTGGAAATGACATGATTATGGATAGGAAATAAGAAGAGAACTAGACAGTAGACAATAGCATCTCAAAATGTATATATGGTCATAGTTATGGTTGTAAATAAGGTAAAAGTCATAAAATAGCCCTGTACTTTCAAAAATGTACCAACTTGAAACACCTACTCTTTTATTAACACGGATACCCACGTACTTTCAAATATTGTTCTGACTTCACCCATGATGGATATTTATACAACCTAAGCACCTTCCCTAATCCCCGCAGCACTCAATTAGGTTGTTATTTGACACCGGTTTATATTAAAAAAATATAACTAAAATGACTATATTACCCTTGTCTTCTTTAACATGATCACAACCGTTCATCCCATTCATCATAATCTTAAAAAAATTCCAGAAAACTAACAATTGATCATAAACGTCGCAAGTACCATAACAATTCAATACAATGTGTTATCCATTATAACACTTCTCATATGTATGTAAATTACCTAGACAGTGGTTTAATGACGTCACCAGACAACATCAATTACATTTTTTTTTTATTAGAACGACACCACACTTGAAATCCGACTCCTAGTTAAACCATCCAAACGGGCAGGCCCCGGGGCCCGAACCACTAAGAGAGACCCGCGAAGGGAAACCCCTAAAACTCACGATTTTCTTTGTCACTTGTGAGACTCGAACTGAGGTAAAACCCCTCCCCAAGCTCCAGAAGGAACTCAGGTCAACATGAACTACATTAACCCTCACAAATGACACAAACAACACATGATTCATATATTGGCATAAATACTCAGTATCAACAAATTAAAGGATCATGCAAGCAATGTAAAAGGCCAACCTTTGACCATGCAATCCAACAACAACCTAAAAATAAATAACTAACGAAAGAAAAACTAAAAATATTTATTCCTTTTTTATCACCCACACCAACACCAAAAATACCAGAGGGTGGGTTGCTTAGATCCAGCGTTTTTCATGTGCGTCTTTTCTTTAACTAATATTATCAACAACAGCAAGTTCTGTGACAATGATGAAGAAAATGAGCTAAATAGCAAAAGCAATTTTGAAAAATGAAGATGGGATGAATTTGAGTGATCATGTTAAAGAAGTCAATGGTAATATACTAATATACTAGTAGTTAGTAGTAGTATTTTAGTTACTCCGTATTATTTTAATATAAGGGAGAATTGCATATATACTCACTAAAACTTAAAAACTTGCATATTTTTTAAAAATACAAGTTTTCAATGCATGATGTACAATGCAAGTTAAGCATGTTTTGGGTATATATGCAAATATGCAAGTTTTAGTGGGTATATATGCAATTGCCCCTTAATATAAACCCGTATGTCATCATATGGGCGAAACAAAATTTGAGAAGTGTTTATTGATTGATATTTCTTCTACTTCCAGGAAAGAGACATGGACCCAGGCCAGCTTACGATAGTTTTTTTTTCTTTTTTATAAATCGATGGCTTGAAATGGCTTATCTTTTCAAGAAGTACCATGTGAGAGAGGTCAATGACACCTATTTCAAAGAAATGGCTTATAATTATTGCTATTCACGAGGAATTTTTATTTGGTTACTTTTATTTTGATGCTTATCAGGGATAAATCCTCATCATCTATCTAGTTTAATCTAATAGTGAGGATTAACCTAAGATTTATTATATAAACCTAAGTTCATATTTTTTTTTCTTGTCTTTTTGTCTTTCTTTTTTATTCATATTTTTTTTTGTCTTTTTCTTTTAATTGACGTTTTATTTAAACTCGTTTTTTTTTTCTTTTTTTTTAATTCACATTATTCACGTTTTTTTAATTCGCGTTTTTTTCTTCGCTTTCATACGTTTTCGTCAGTTTTCTTACGTTTTTGTTCATTATTCATACGTTTTCGTCCGTTTTCATACGTTTTCGTCCATTTTCATACTTGTTTTTACGCTTTCATACGTTTTCGTCCGTTTTCATACATATTCGTCAATTTTCTTACGTTTTCGTCCGTTTTCATACGTTTTCGCCCGTTTTCTTACGTTTTCATTCATTATTCACACGTTTTCGTCCGTTTTCATACTTGTTTTTACGCTTTCATACGTTTTCGTCCGTTTTCATACATATTCGTCCATTTTCTTACGTTTTCGTCCGTTTTTAAATGTTTTCGGCCGTTTTCATACGTTTCTGAATATCACAAGTGATCTTCTGTGATATTCAGATGATTACAAGAGATATTTTGTGATGTTCAGAATATAACTTGTGATATTCTAAGTATCACAAGTGATTTTCAACTAGTGTTTTGTAACATGAAAATCACAATATCACAAAGCGATATTCAGAATATACAAATATATAATTTGAATAGCATCTACAAATATATATTCAAATACATATAACTAAATTATACTCTATAAGCAGACAGGAAACAACATAATATAGCTCAAGTATGGCAATTACTCCAGACAAATATATAACAACGACAAGCTGTACAGTCATCATACCAAGTAGCATCATCAGTAGTAATACTAAGAAAAATTATAGCATGGCAACTAAACAGTTCAATAGGTACACAGATAAGTCAAATCAATTTATGTCAGCAAGGAATCATGGAAATGAATGTAAGCATGGCAAACTAATTAGTCCGGTAGATATTAATTATTATGCTGAAACAACTACTAAGCAACCGGAAATTCAAACAGGAGTATGATCATGGCAACGGATACGTCAGGTAATCACTTATTAGCATGGAAGATAGATAAATCCATAAATCATATGTCAACCTGGTAACAGCAGAACTTCATATTCATGTCATAGCACCATAACAAAGGAAGTGATAATCTGATAGCATAAGTTTGGTAACCACATGGAATGAAAGCATAGTAAAATCAAATAACTATAACCCCACATAGTTGTTGGATGGACTAGATCAGGATTATGGGTGAACGAAAGGTCAAACAAGTAACTGAATGAAGGCATACGTATCAAATGAGCAAAAGATAACAAATCAAAGTGAATGAGAGATCATAAACAATATAGGATCAGGTCATGAAGAGAACATAATGAAGTACCAAAGCAAAAGGTGTCCAACATGCCATATGAAGAACACAACGTACATACGAACACAGAATCCAATGAAGTATGATGAATCACAAATAAAGGATGCCCACGAGCAAATAAGCCTATTCGTCCAACATGCCACATGAAGGACACTACGTACATAAGGATCCAGGGAGAGGAGACCTCACAAGTACCAAAGTGCGAGAGGGGGTGCAAGGCACGCACAGCCCAAACGCAAAATCCATACAAATCATATCAAAATATCAAATCATAAGCCTAGGATGCATTCATACGCCCCCCGAACATACATAAGGCAATATGTACCCTGTTTGCAAGGCAGGTGTACACATGCAAATAAGGCGCCATAAATCACAAATCTATACAAATCATATCAAATCATATCAAATCATAATGGGGACGCCGGGGACTAATCACACCGCCCCAGATAGTGTCATGCCATTGATGCCATCAATGACATGGTCATGGTACCTTCATGACTAGTTGGCTCGTAACAAAAGCGGCAGAACGTATAAATCATAATCATATCCAAATCATACCAAATCATAATCGTACAAATCATGGCGACTAAATCATAGCATAACATATCATACCGAAGTCATAGCGAAATGAATCATATCAAAAGGAGTCATAGCATAAGAAGTCATATCAAAAGGAGTCATAGCATAATGGGCTTGGACGAGCTTATTTTTGTTTTGAGTGAGATTTGTACAAGGAACCGGGTATATTAGTGAATGAGGAATCTGGACACTGGTTGGGCTTCTCAATTCAATTAACGGGCTGGGATGGCATGTTACTATATCTCATGAAAAAATTTAATGGACTGGACTCTAATGTATTGATGTTAGGCTCTAATGATGCTAATGTTTTGGATTAGAAAATGCTTAAGTGTGGGCTGCACATTTTATTATCAAATTATTTTAATACATTTTGTTAACTTTGGCATTTTCGTTGGCTAAAAGAGTAGTATTCTTGGTTAATTCAAATGTTCAGGGAGGATACTTATTCACGGCTAGAATTGACGCGTTTATAATGACTACGGGGTTGTTATACGGTATTTCTTATTTGGATTTGTAGTGAGATTTTCTGGGCGCGTGTATTTATTTCATCTTCTTTCTTTCTTTCCTTCCGCGAAGATGACTTGTTTGGGCATATATTGAGTGTGATGAAGACTTAACTATTTAGTTACTTTTGTGATTCTTTCTCGCTTAACCCACAAAGTAGCTATCACTTTCGGTGTCTCACGCAGTTGAGGATACGTCAAGAGGTTTTGTACTTTGGGTACACCGTTCTTTTTCACAAGGATAGTACAAGTTTAAGTAACAAATCTGGGGAATTCTACTTTATTTTCAAGTTTGGTATATCGGGTTTACTTCACCAAGTGGTCACAACAATAGCAAAAGTGTTTAAAGGTTGAGTTGTGATCAGCAATTCTCATGATCTTTCAAGACGTTTGCTTAATACAAGAACTTCTCGTGCATATGGTTGTACAAGTCAATGATGCTTCCAAAAGTTTGAAACCATCATGGGGGAGAAACGTGTACTTTGATGTTATAAGGTCAACCTCCAGGGGTAAGTAGTTTATACTACTTTACTTAGTATGGTTTGTGAAGTATTCTACATTCGGGAGAAGAATTGTTGGTGATCTCATGCATGTTCCCCTAAACAGATATTCACCAAAACCAAAATTTGTCAATACACATTCAATATGTCATTGTTTACGATTTAGTCTTGGTTTTGTAAAATCCCGCAAAAGATTCTATTTCTCGGTTTAAATCATAGATTTGTAAAATCCCGTAACAATGGAACCATCATGAAGAAAGAAAAGTGCATTTCCGGATCTATCTCTCGGTTTATTCTTGGCTTTGTAAAATCCTGCGAAAGAATCTATTTCTCGGTTTAAACCATAGAATTGTAAAATCCTGATCGGTGCAAAACCGTCAAGTTATCTCATGCAAGCTAGTCACTTGTGAATGACAAACGGTAAGAAACTCAAAACAGTTCACACACCAATGCAATTAAGATCAGAGGAATACAGTGGATTCCCGGGTCGTTAAGTCCCACGGAGGATGACTGGTGTTTAACACAATCAGATGTCGAATAACCACTAAGGATAGTGATCAGTAGGTATTTTGAGTTTTTTATAAACTACAGGAGATTAAAGGAAAATTAAAAAGTTAAAATCTATTAAATAAATGCTATCACTATTTTTAAACTAATGTTTTTGTTTTTACTGTTTTTATAAAACTGAATAAAAAACTACGTGACGTACAAATAAAAACGTGAAACTTACACAATATTAATCCTAAAAATATGAAAATGATATTTTTACAAACCTAATGATATGAGAAACTTTTTAGAAAAAGAAAATTATTTTTATAACTATTTATCTAATTATTATTAATTAAAAACTATTTTTAACTAATTAATAATAACCTAAATTACAAGAAAATAGGAAATAAAGCTAGAAAAATAAAATTAAGACTTGGAAAAATCTAAAATAACAAAAAAGAATTTTCAAAACTATTTTTGTATTTTTCTGATTATTTTTCTATTTTTTATGGATTTTAAACTATTTAAAACTAATTAAATTACTAAAAATTACAAAATAAACTATGAAAAATCTGGAAAATTACTTTTTTTACTTTTTATATTTATCTAAACTTAATAAAAATGAAAAATTATTTTTTTGGACTTTTTCTGAATTATTTGTATTAAAAGCTATTTAAATAATCCTAAAAACTGTTTTTAATTAAGAAAAATAGCAAACTGTTATGGAAAAATGTGAAAATTTCAGGAAAACTCTAAAATTATACTAGGAATCTAGGAAAAATAGAAAAACATGGTGTTGTGTGGAAGAAAATGAAACTGCTATGCTAGTGCTTATGAAATAAGCACTTGAATAAGCTAAAGTGTACCCAATGGAAACCAAACCTTCACAGAAGCTATATTTTACTAAAAGAACTCAAAAGCAACCAGTTACAACAAGCTTAAACCTCTGGAATACCAATTGCAAAGATTTGACTTATTTGAGTACTTAGGCTAAAACAGTTTCTGAGTACCAAGTTTGAGCTTATGCACAAGCTTCAAAATAAGCTCAAATGGAAAAACAGAAGTGAGAACCTCAAGATGACCTGGCTAACTATGCTTAAACCAAAGATGAGCCAAAGATAAGCTCTTATGAGCTCTGTGCAACCTATGCAATAAGCTGAGAAAATCTCAGTGGTAACTGAGTGTTGGAGCAGGGCACTTAAGCCCTTTTTGACAAGCTCTGTTGGAGCTTTTAAATAAATTGAAAAATTCCACAAAAATGCTGATAAGAAAGGACACCAACTGAACTTTTTGAAATGCCAAGTCTCACTGAGATTGGCTCAGAAATAAGCTCATGAAAAATCCTCCTAATTGAGCTCAAATCCACTTTTTCAAAATTTGACTTTTAAGACAGAAGTGAGATGTTGACTAAAGTGAACTTTGATTCCAATTTTAGGACTGATAATGATGTAATAAGGTGTAATGACACTAATGCAAGCTTTGTTTAACAATTCTAAACACAAAATAAGACTTTTGCAAATCCAAAATCACCACAGTGATGCAGTTGAGACAGATTTTGTGATGTTTGACTTTTAGAGTGTGCAGGCTCAAGAATATGACTGGTATGAGTCTATTTAGAGTTAACAAACATGAAGCAACAAATTTCCACTCTTGAACAACCCTCTGAGACAGTATGACAGTTAATCCAAACACACCTTTATTATACTGATAAGCAAGGTTAAATGAGCTATCTATTAATCCAACTGATTTCAATGATCAAACTATGTCTGATTAACCTAAGTACTACTATTTGAACAGGTTTTAACAGATTATGACTTCAAAAACAGGTTAAGCATTAAGACTTGAAAATTCACTTACAAAGGGTCCAAAGCCACTATGGCTAGAAACTGAACTACAATGAACTCTATCCTATATAAATCAACCTTTTAACTCTGAATCAACCCTTTCCATCTCTGCTTCAACCCATTTCCATTTCCAAGACCAAATGAACCAAAATGCCTTCACAGTTGACTTTCGTTGACTTTTGTCCAATTTTGATTTAAACTGAATAACAAGCTTACAAAAAGCTATCTTAAGCTTAAATAAGCTTGTTTAAACTAAGAAATAAGCCATTTGAAGCTTGGGTATGAGATTTCTAAATGAAAATTCCCAACAGTAAGCATACAATGTGAAAGGTGAATAGAAACTTGAATTGTTGCTTGATAAGAGTTTTGATACACTTATATAACTTAATTCGATATAATGAAACAAAATATTACAACTTAAAGCTTGATTTAAAACATAGAAATAAAATACGACATATATGAAATTTAAAAAACAAAAAACTTGCTTCTTCTCTGCACTTCCTCTCTCTTTTATGCTCCAAATATCATCCACGTGGCCTTCTGAGCAGATCCCACCTCTTATCCTGACCAATGGTTGAGTTTTGAGTGTATGCTCATTTTGGCGGGAAATGGGATTTGACTAGTAGGTGCTCTGAGTTTGCAGGTAGGGGGGGGTGGCATTTAATGTGGTGGTAAAAGTAGGTGAGTATGATGAGGAGGGGTGGAAAAGGTGAGGAGATAAGGGGGCTGAGGTGATGGAGATGCAGGCACAAGTTGGAAGGGATAAACAGTGGTGGGCGCCCTTTTCTGTTTTTTGACTTTCTTTGACCAAAGGGTCAAAAATGCTAATGACAGGGGCTAAGGCAAGGGGGTCCAAAATGTATAAAGGCAGGGGGTCAAATTCAATTTTGACAAGGCTAGCTTTAGGCTAATTTGACAAGGACTTAAGTTGCAAATATGATTTTTTTGAAGGACCAAACCTGCCATTTTCCAAACTTGACACAAGGACTAAAATTGACAATCTTCAATAGTACAAGGACTAAATTTGACAATTTCAATTTTCCAGGGACCAAACTTGACATTTTTGAAAGTTGAGGGACCTTTTCTGCCATTTAACAAAAGATTTATTCAAGGACCATTTTTGACAACTTAGAATATTTCAGGTACCTTGAATAACATTTTTCTTTACTTAGATTTACCAGGGACTGTTTTTGACAACTTTTGAAACTTGGGGGACTAAAACTGCCAATTATGCAAACTTGATACGTTTTTCACCAGATTTTGATATTTTTGCATTTAAAACACATAAAACACTTATTTGTGATATTTTTATCATTTTGATGCATTTCTGAGTGTTTTCATATGTTTTTGCAGTCTAATTTGTACAAAAATGATGAGTATTTAGACACTCATCAATCCCCCACACTAAGATATTGCTAGTCCCTAGCAATGTTTTGAGAAAAATTAATGGATTTGAATCTCTTTACCAAAAGCCATTACTTCTGGAGTAGCCAAATGTTTCAGTTCAAGTAAGAACCTTGGTACACCGATAACCATGTGATTTTGAGCAAACCACCAGCTTTCAACGGATTTGATTTGTCTTTACCAGAAGCCGTTTGCTTCTGGACTAGCCAACTCTTAGATAAATTATCAGTATTATCTTTGGTGAGCTGATTACCAATTATGGTTTTCCAACTGCCTTTACCACAAGCCATAAACTTGCGGGCTAGCCAACTCTTTACTAATTAAAGATATGGTGAGCTGAATACCATACAATTTTGGGCAAATTGCAAGCCGTCAACGGATTTAAGATATCTTTACCAAGAGCCGTTTGCTCCTGGATTAGCCAATCCTTTTGTTTATTAGACAAGGCGGACTGATAACCAAATGAGTAAGTGCAAAACACTTACTCCAAAAAAAATTTTGGCCAAAATTGGGGGAATTAGGCGATATAATTACATGATAAAATTCGTGAGAATTCCCCCCCACACTTAGAAATGAATATTGCCCTCAATATTCAAAGTACCGGCGGTTATGCCGAAACATAGAACGTAAAAAGGAAATACCAAGGCCATTATTTAGAAAGAAGATTTTTTTTTTTTTTTTTTTTTTTTTTTTTTTTTTTTTTTTTTTTTTTTTTTTACACTTATATACACAACATGTGGGGCAACTCCCCCACACTAGGGTGGTAGAAAGTAGAAAGAAGAGGCTAAACTGTCAAGTTTTGTCACACAAGCTAGCCACTTGTGAATGGCTAACCGTAACAAACTTCAGACAGATCAGAAATATGGGTGACAACCCATATGGCATGCTACTGTTTTTGATACCCGAGTCGCTAGCTTGACTCGATCCCCGCATTCATTGGTTCATGGGGAAAGTTTGTAGATCTGGGACAACCACAGGTGGAATGTCCTCTCCAAAGTAATGCTTCAACCGATGACCATTCACTTTAAAATTTGGACCATCGGGTTGAGATAACTCAATGGTGCCATAAGGATAAACCTTAGTGATAGTGAATGGTCCAGACCAACGGGATTTAAGCTTTCCCGAGAAAATCTTCAATCTGGAGTTGAAAAGAAGGACTCGATCACCAACGTTGAAAACGCGGTTTTTGATCTTTGAGTCATGAATCTTCTTTGTCTTTTCTTTATAGATCAAAGAGTTCTCGTATGCTTGATCACGGAGTTCATTTAATTCATTCATTTGAACTTTCCGGTGATCACCAGCTGTCTGAATATCGAAGTTGGCATGTTTCAAGGCCCAGTATGCCTTGTGCTCTAGCTCAACCGGTAGATGACACGCCTTCCCGTATACAAGCTTGTATGGAGTACACCCGATGGGTGTTTTATAAGCTGTACGAAAGGCCCAGAGTGCGTCATCTAGCTTATCCGACCAAGAGGCACGGTTTTCACCAACCGTCCTCTCCAGAATTCTTTTAATCCCTCGGTTGGAAACTTCCACTTGCCCACTTGTTTGGGGGTGGTACGCAGTAGAGAGACGGTGAGTTACACCATACTTCTGCATGACTCTTTCAAACTGGTCATTGCATTAATCCGTACCACGATCACTGATTATGGCTCGTGGAGTTCCAAACCTAGCAAAGAGAGATTTCAAGAATTTCACAACAACTCGGGCATCGTTGGTGGGCAAAGCCTTAGCTTCAACCCATTTTGACAAGTAGTCAACGGCCACGAGTATGTACTTATTACCGCGAGAAGAAGGAAATGGCCCCATAAAGTCAATGCCCCAGATGTCAAAGATCTCACACACTTGAATGGCGTTTTGCGGCATTTCATTCCTTTGTGAGATATTCCCGTGACGTTGACAAGCGTCACAGGCTTTGACAAATTCGTGGGCATCCTTGTAAATTGTGGGCCAATAGAATCCGGAATCAAACACCTTCTTGGCGGTGTAGTTGGGGCTATGATGTCCCCCAGTAGGTCCAGAATGGCAAGCTTTGAGAATGTCAATAGCTTCCTGACCATACACACATCGCCTGATGACTTGATCCGCGCAGATTTTAAACAAGTAGGGGTCGTCCCAGAAGTAATGTTTAACATCCTTGAAGAATTTGTTCTTCTGTTGGGACGACATCCCTTTCACTATGAAGTTACCCGCATGGTAATTTGCGAAGTCAGCAAACCATGGGGTAGAAGAGTCTCCACGAAAAGAAACCGCATTGAGTGTCTCGAGAGGAAATGTTTCGTTTATTTCCTTTTTCTCGAACACATCCTGGTGAGGGTTCTCTAATCGGGACAGATGATCAGCAGCCAGGTTCTCAGCTCCTTTTTTATCACGTATAATGATATCAAACGCATACACCACAGCTAATAATTCTTTTTCTGTAGTGGTGTAATGGGTTTGAGCTTCAGTCATAGTCTTACTTGTGTAGTGTATAGGCTGAAAATGCTTGGTTTTGCGCTGCCCTAAGACTGCACCGATAGCAAAATCACTTGCATCGCACATGAGCTCAAAGGGTAGATCCCAGTCGGGGGCAACTAGAATGGGTGCTTCCGTAAGCTTTTTCTTTAGTGTTTCAAAAGCTTCGACGCACTCAGGAGAGAAGATAAAAGGAGCTTCTTTTTCAAGAAGATGGGTCATAGGCCGAGCGATTTTAGAAAAATCCTGTATGAATCTACGATAAAACCCGGCATGACCAAGAAAACTCCTAATACCCTTGACGGTAGTAGGATGAGGCAGTTTAGCAATAACATCAACTTTTGCTCTATCGACCTCAATCCCGTTTTTTGAAATCTTATGGCCAAGGACTATGCCTTCTTTGACCATAAAGTGGCTCTTCTCCCAGTTTAGACAGAGATTGGTGTCTTCACACCTTTTAAGCATTTTGTCTAAATGGGAGAGACATGCCTGAAATGAATCCCCGATGACTGAGAAGTCATCCATAAACACCTCCATTGTTTCCCCGATCATGTCGTGGAATATGGCCATCATACAGCGTTGGAACGTGCCAGGAGCGTTACATAAGCCAAAAGGCATACGTTTGTAGGAAAAAGTTCCGTATGGGCAGGTGAATGTGGTCTTCTCTTGATCCTGTGGATCAATGGGGATCTGAAAGTAACCCGAGAAACCATCAAGGAAACAATAGTACTCATTCCCTGCTAATCTCTCAAGCATCTGGTCCATGAAGGGTAGAGGAAAATGGTCTTTACGGGTGGCGTCATTCAACTTACGATAGTCAATACAGACACGCCATCCCCGTAACCAATCGAGTTGGAATTAACTCGTTTTCTTCATTCGTGACAACAGTTATGCCACCCTTTTTTGGAACACAGTGAATTGGGCTAACCCAAGGACTATCTGAGATTGGGTAAATCAATCCTGCATCAAGAAGTTTGATAACCTCTTGTTTGATAACATCATGGATTTTTGGATTCACCCTTCTCTGATGTTGAACTGCTGGTTTGAAGTCATCCTCCATCAAGATTTTGTGAGTACAAAATTCAGGGTTGATACCCTTAATGTCGGAGAGTTTCCAAGCAATTGCTTGCTTGTGTGACTTCAAGACCTTTATGAGAGCAGTCTTTTCATCTTTACTCAAATCTCGAGCAATAATGATAGGCAATTTATCATCGCCTTCAAGAAATGCATACTCAAGATGAGGTGGTAAGTCCTTAAGTTCGACTTCAGGAAATTCTTCAGTTTTCTCAACTGACTTGACTTCCTTGTTATGAAGTTTGACGGGAGGGAGAGGAGGAGAAGTGTCCTGATTTAACAACTTCTCAAGAATAAGAATATCTCCCTCCGGATTAATCTCATGGCGATTAATCTCTTCTGGAATTGCATCACTAGTTTGAGGGGTTGATGAGTGATCATCTTTAAGCATTTTCTCAATGAGAAGTATGTCCCCCTCGATGTCAATTGGAGCGTGATCAATTTCCCATGGAACAGAATCACTAGCCAAGTATGCTTCAATCTCTTCCAAGATGAAGTCGCTTCCCTCAAACGGAGTGAGAGAAGGAGTAGAATTGGCTATGATAGGTCGAGAAGATGTGGTGGGATCCCCACTCACAGAATTATGAGAATAACCAAGAACTTCTTGAGAGTACTCTTCAGAAGCAACATCAATGATATCTATTCGGTTAACCGACTCAGAATCATAGTTTGCGGAGTACCTCGAAGTTTGATCAAGGTTAAAGGTGACAGCTTCATTACCAACACGTAATGTGATTTCTTGCTCAAATACATCAATGAGAGCACGGCCCGTTCTCAGGAATCCTCTTCCAACAATGAGAGGAACCCGTGGATCAGCATCGAAATCAACAACTACAAAGTCAGCTGGAAAATGGAACTTTCCTACTTTCACAAATACGTCCTCGGCAATTCCAAGAGGACGGGATATTGTACGATCTGCAAGCTCGAGAGTCATGCATGTAGGAGTAAGATCCGGAAGAGAAAGTTTCTTCCATACTGAGTGAGGCATCAGGGTTATGCTTGCAACAAGATCGGCTAAGGCAAAGCATTCAACCATTCCTGGAAATCTACAAGGTAGGAGAAATTTTCCAGGATCTCCAAGCTTTCCGGGAAGCTTCTTCAGAATAACTGCAGAGCAGTTCTCGTTCAGAGGAGTTTTAGCCATTTCAAACAGCTTTTCCTTGTTGCTTAACATGTGTTTGAGAGTTGATGCAAACTTGGGCATCAACATGATAGCATCCGCGAAGCTTATGTCAAAATGAAGTTCTTGGAAAATTTGAAAGAATTTTTCCATTTGATGACCAGCTTTCTCGCGGAGCTTTTGCTCATGTAAACGTGATGGGTAAGGAATAGAAGATTTGGATTTTTCAATAGGAGCTACAGGAGGTTCAAAAACAACTCCTGGATTGGATTTTGGTTTCTGGACAACCTGAGGATGGACATTGTTAGTACTTCCGTTATTAGTAGGAAGTTCCTTGTCCTTTGTCGCCTCAGGTTCACTTTCCACTACCTTCGGGAGAGAAGAAGAAGAGGTAGTAGGAATAGCGGGTCCATCATATGAAGTACCACTCCTGGTTGTGATCGCCTTTGCATCGCCCCTCGGATTAGCGATCGTGTTGCTAGGTAAAGTACCTGAGCCCGAGGGTCGATCATTTAAAGACTTCTTTAATTCAGCGATCTGACTGACCAACAACCTGTTTGTCTCCTCTTGAGTCTTCATGAATTGCTTTAAAAGCTCATCAGATGTTGATACAGGAGGTGGTGGAGGGATAATCTGAGGCCTTATGTTCTGGTTATAGCCAGAATTCCCTTGATTAGGGTTCATATTCCCCTGAAATTGATTCCCTCGATTGTAAGTGTTTTGATTAAGATTTCCTTGTTGTTGGAAACCTTGGTTGGGTCCGGAATAGAAATTACCTTGGTTTTGATAACCTTGGTTCATTCTTGGTTGGTTCTGATTCCGGTTAGGATTCTGGTTGAAACCGGGTGGTGCCTGGTAAGTGTTAGCACGGTAGTTTGGTTCATTCTGAGGACGGTATTGATTACCTCCTTGATTTGAAGTACCGGCTATAGCATTAGCTTCAAACGGACTACCATCGGTGGCAGTACAGTTGTAGTATGCATGAGGACCACCACAAGTAACACAAACTTCAACTTTCTTCACTTCACCATATGATGGTGCTTGTGTGAAAGTGACTTTCTTTTGGTTAGCAAGAACCAAAGCCTGAACAATATCCGTGAGTTTGTCAATCTTAGCATCGGTGCTAGATGTACTCGCGGGAGATGAAGTAGAAGTTCCAGCATTAGACTGAGTCTGATATGTCTTTGTGCCGAAAGGACGAACCTGGGACTTGTTTTCAATGATTTGCAAGGCTTCTTTTGTGGTCTTGCTCAAGAAATTACCTCCCGCGGAGGCATTTAGAGAGTCTTGATTGGCCTGGTTCAGACCATTGTAGAAAGTATCCATTTGCATTAACTCGGTAAAACCATGATGCGGACACTTGCGGAGCAAGTCCTTGTAACGATCCCATGCCTCCCCGAATGATTCCTCAAATCTCTGAGAGAATTTCATTATCTCATTCTTAAGACTTGTAGTTCGGGATGGAGGATAGAATTCGTTAACAAACTTTGTGACTAGATCTTCCCATGTCTCAAAGGAACGAGGGGGTTGTTTCTCAAGCCAATTCCGGGCTTGTCCCTCTAGAGAAAATGGGAACAGAAGAAGCTTGATAGCTTCATGTGGGACATTCTTATACTTGATGGTAGATGCAATCTTGTTAAACCATCGAATGTGTGCATGAGGATCATCCCGCTCAAAACCATAGAATTGGCTTTGGGTTACCAGATTAAGTAACCCGGTTTTGAGCTCAAAAGTATCAGCCACGATGGCTGGGACAACAATAGCATCTCCGTAACCCTCGATGGGTGCTTGGAGAAGCTCATTCATCGGCTTGTCTTCTGCCATTATGGCAGGTGGTGGTGGTGGTAGACGTTCCTCAGTCACAGCTGAAGGAGCAGAACGTCCTCTACGTCTACGAGGAATCTTTCCAAGTTCTGACAATGGACTTGTAGAACTGGAAGAACGAGTGTGCATGCACTAAGTATAAAAATCAGTTTTCAAAACAAATGCGAGGCAAAACGACAAGTGAACTTAACCAATAATCACAAATGAAATGGATTCTTTGAAAAAGGTACACCAAATCACAAGGACACAAAGGCAAGTTTTAAATCTGATGTTCGGGAACTTATTATGGTCGCACCCCCAGTTAGGTAGTGCACTGCCTTGATTTGCGGTGGTTGATTTTTATGTATATATTAAGTATCACTGAAAAGACGTAGGTACAGATTTGTGCTGATGGGTTTAAAAACTTTTGGACAATATTTTTGGTATCGTCTCGTTTAACCAAATCGTATTTCTTTAAGAATCACCTTAAGAGAAACACAAGATAGAAAACGTTTACGATTGTTTTGTTGTTTTAAATTTTTTTTGGTGTTTTTAACACTTTAGGAAAAGTGTTAATGAACTTTTTGATTTTGTTATAACTTTACAGAAAACTTTTTACAAACTGTGGTATATGTGCAAGTACGGGTCTGATAAATGCTTAGAACACGCTTACAGCCTCCCCGGCAGCGGCGCCAAAATTTGATCGGTGCAAAACCGTCAAGTTATCTCAAGCAAGCTAGTCACTTGTGAATGACCAACGGTAAGAAACTCAAAACAGTTCACACACCAATGCACTTAAGATCAGAGGAATACAGTGGATTCCCGGGTCGTTAAGTCCCATGGAGGATGACTGGTGTTTAACACAATCAGATGTTGAATAACCACTAAGGATAGTGATCAGTAGGTATTTTGAGTTTTTTATAAACTACAGGAGATTAAAGGAAATTAAAAAGTTAAAATCTATTAAATAAATGCTATCACTATTTTTAAACTAATGTTTTTGTTTTTACTGTTTTTATAAAACTGAATAAAAAACTACGTGACGTACAAATAAAAACGTGAAACTTACACAATATTAATCCTAAAAATATGAAAATGATATTTTTACAAACCTAATGATATGAGAAACTTTTTAGAAAAAGAAAATTATTTTTATAACTATTTATCTAATTATTATTAATTAAAAACTATTTTTAACTAATTAATAATAACCTAAATTACAAGAAAATAGGAAATAAAGCTAGAAAAATAAAATTAAGACTTGGAAAAATCTAAAATAACAAAAAAGAATTTTCAAAACTATTTTTGTATTTTTCTGATTATTTTTCTATTTTTTATGGATTTTAAACTATTTAAAACTAATTAAATTACTAAAAATTACAAAATAAACTATGAAAAATCTGGAAAATTAATTTTTTTACTTTTTATATTTATCTAAACTTAATAAAAATGAAAAATTATTTTTTTGGACTTTTTCTGAATTATTTGTATTAAAAGCTATTTAAATAATCCTAAAAACTGTTTTTAATTAAGAAAAATAGCAAACTGTTATGGAAAAATGTGAAAATTTCAGGAAAACTCTAAAATTATACTAGGAATCTAGGAAAAATAGAAAAACATGGTGTTGTGTGGAAGAAAATGAAACTGCTATGCTAGTGCTTATGAAATAAGCACTTGAATAAGCTAAAGTGTACCCAATGGAAACCAAACCTTCACAGAAGCTATATTTTACTAAAAGAACTCAAAAGCAACCAGTTACAACAAGCTTAAACCTCTGGAATACCAATTGCAAAGATTTGACTTATTTGAGTACTTAGGCTAAAACAGTTTCTGAGTACCAAGTTTGAGCTTATGCACAAGCTTCAAAATAAGCTCAAATGGAAAAACAGAAGTGAGAACCTCAAGATGACCTGGCTAACTATGCTTAAACCAAAGATGAGCCAAAGATAAGCTCTTATGAGCTCTGTGCAACCTATGCAATAAGCTGAGAAAATCTCAGTGGTAACTGAGTGTTGGAGCAGGGCACTTAAGCCCTTTTTGACAAGCTCTGTTGGAGCTTTTAAATAAATTTCAAAATTCCACAAAAATGCTGGTAAGAAAGGACACCAGCTGAAATTTTTGAAATGCCAAGTCTCACTGAGATTGGCTCAGAAATAAGCTCATGAAAAATCCTCCTAATTGAGCTCAAATCCACTTTTTCAAAATTTGACTTTTAAGACAGAAGTGAGATGTTGACTAAAGTGAACTTTGATTCCAATTTTAGGACTGATAATGATGTAATAAGGTGTAATGACACTAATGCAAGCTTTGTTTAACAATTCTAAACACAAAATAAGACTTTTGCAAATCCAAAATCACCACAGTGATGCAGTTGAGACAGATTTTGTGATGTTTGACTTTTAGAGTGTGCAGGCTCAAGAATATGACTGGTATGAGTCTATTTAGAGTTAACAAACATGAAACAACAAATTTCCACTCTTGAACAACCCTCTGAGACAGTATGACAGTTAATCCAAACACACCTTTATTATACTGATAAGCAAGTTTAAATGAGCTATCTATTAATCCAACTGATTTCAATGATCAAACTATGTCTGATTAACCTAAGTACTACTATTTGAACAGGTTTTAACAGATTATGACTACAAAAACAGGTTAAGCATTAAGACTTGAAAAATCACTTACAAAGGGTCCAAAGCCACTATGGCTAGAAACTGAACTACAATGAACTTTATCCTATATAAATCAACCTTTTAACTCTGAATCAACCCTTTCCATCTCTGCTTCAACCCATTTCCATTTCCAAGACCAAATGAACCAAAATGCCTTCACAGTTGACTTTCGTTGTCTTTTGTCCAATTTTGATTTAAACTGAATAACAAGCTTACAAAAAGCTATCTTAAGCTTAAATAAGCTTGTTTAAACTAAGAAATAAGCCATTTGAAGCTTGGGTATGAGATTTCTAAATGAAAATTCCCAACAGTAAGCATACAATGTGAAAGGTGAATAGAAACTTGAATTGTTGCTTGATAAGAGTTTTAATACACTTATATAACTTAATTCGATATAATGAAACAAAATATTACAACTTAAAGCTTGATTTAAAACATAGAAATAAAATACGACATATATGAAATTTAAAAAACAAAAAACTTGCTTCTTCTCTGCACTTCCTCTCTCTTTTATGCTCCAAATATCATCCACGTGGCCTTCTGAGCAGATCCCACCTCTTATCCTGACCAATGGTTGAGTTTTGAGTGTATGCTCATTTTGGCGGGAAATGGGATTTGACTAGTAGGTGCTCTGAGTTTGCAGGTAGGGGGGGGGTGGCATTTAATGTGGTGGTAAAAGTAGGTGAGTATGATGAGGAGGGGTGGAAAAGGTGAGGAGATAAGGGGGCTGAGGTGATGGAGATGCAGGCACAAGTTGGAAGGGATAAACAGTGGTGGGCGCCCTTTTCTGTTTTTTGACTTTCTTTGACCAAAGGGTCAAAAATGCTAATGACAGGGGCTAAGGCAAGGGGGTCCAAAATGTATAAAGGCAGGGGGTCAAATTCAATTTTGACAAGGCTAGCTTTAGGCTAATTTGACAAGGACTTAAGTTGCAAATATGATTTTTTTGAAGGACCAAACCTGCCATTTTCCAAACTTGACACAAGGACTAAAATTGACAATCTTCAATAGTACAAGGACTAAATTTGACAATTTCAATTTTCCAGGGACCAAACTTGACATTTTTGAAAGTTGAGGGACCTTTTCTGCCATTTAACAAAAGATTTATTCAAGGACCATTTTTGACAACTTAGAATATTTTAGGGACCTTGAATAACATTTTTCTTTACTTAGATTTACCAGGGACTGTTTTTGATAACTTTTGAAACTTGGGGGACTAAAACTGCCAATTATGCAAACTTGATACATTTTTCACCAGATTTTGATATTTTTGCATTTAAAACACATAAAACACTTATTTGTGATATTTTTATCATTTTGATGCATTTCTGAGTGTTTTCAGATGTTTTTGCAGTCTAATTTGTACAAAAATGATGAGTATTTAGACATTCATCAAATCCTGTGATGATGGAACCATCCTGGAGAAAGGAAAGTGTATTTCTGGATCTTATCTGATTCTGGTGCTATAGTTTCAACTTCGAAGGAAGGATAAAGTGTGTACTTCATGTACTGGATGATTGCTTGGATACACTTCATGGCATTTTGGTTTTCACAATGTTTTACGGGGTTATGCACCTTTGACTGAGATTGGGATAAAACCATTATCAAAGTTCATTTAAAACATCCAAAAGGGGCTAGATCTGGGCTTTTAAACCACAAGATGTGACGACGGCGTTAATTCATTACTATTTATTTGAGGTTAAAGTGAAATTTCGCGAGTACGTGTACTTAGTATCTGAAGATATTGGGGATAGTTGGATGAAGATTCTTCGAGATCCTTGTTTTAGCTTTTAACATTCACAATGACGAAGACTTGGAAATCTAGTTATTTTTGGTGATTCTTCCTTACTACCACAAAATAACTATCACTTTAAGGAGTTAAGTTGTAGTGCTCAATGTCACATGAAGTTGTGGATTTTCAAGAGGTGATGTACGTCTTATACTTGATGGTTGGTTGGGTGAAAAGTATAGAGTACTTAGGGATTCAAAGTTGCACGAACTCTCTGCACCGATCTTAGTCACATTTTTTTGCAAGGTTAAGTCACAAGTTCGGGTTATTTTACTTTAGTGTCAAATTCATCATAGTGGATGTTCTTCATCAGTAGTCACGACAAAGAGCCGACTGAATGATAATGGGGTTGGTAACAAGCTAGCTGAGAGAAGTAGAAAAGAGAGAGAGGTGGCGTTTGAACAATTCAGTTCAAGCCTCGTTCCTTAAAGAAAAGAAAAGTGTACGCTTGAGTGCGCTTTATCTTCGGAAGAAGCTAAATCTTCTTGTTTATGACCATTCTCATCAACAAGCTTCATGCTTTTTCCATACTCGCTCAGTCATCAAGTGGATATATTTACCATTGATTGTATTCTTATTTCACTTGCTCAATCAAAATTGGTAATGGCGACATCATATGCAATTTTTTTGGGGGAGAAGTGTGAATAAACTACATCGTGATGATTTCACTTGTTCAATCAAGAATTGCAACAGTGGATCTATTTACCATTGATAGTATTCTTATTTCACTTGCTCAATCAAAATTGGCAATGACGACATCATTTGCAATTTTTGTATGGGAGAAGTGTGAATAAACTACATCGTGATGATTTCACTTGTTCAATCAAGAATGGCAACTTCGTATGCAATTCTTGAGGGGGTGAAGTGTGAATATACTGCATGTTGATTGACATCTGAGAATAAATGGTCATACAGCTCCAAATTCATGTAAAAACCGAGCTTCTTCCTATCGGATTATCTTCGCATGTAGTTTCTACTAAGAGCCGTTGGTTGACATCTTTTCACGAGCTGATATGATTAATGATTAAGTGCCTTTAGTTAATGCTTCATGTACACATCGTCATGATGATTCCGATCAATCAGAATCATCAGGGGAGAGAGAGAATGTGTCCACCAAGGACACACAACAAGTTCACATGATCAGGTTTATGACTTATGAAGCGACTTGTGTCGAAGATTTGTTGATTCTGTATCTCTTCTTGTCTTATTCTACGTACTTCTATCTTATCCACCTTCACTTATCCCGGGCAACAAATTCAAGAATATCAGTGTTCCAACTTATTAGTTTGGTGTTACCATTTCATGTGTTCGTTACGGGCTGATTTGCTATATGTAAGTTAATTGGAATGCATTTGGTGAGATGAAGATGTTGACATTTTGTTCCCCAAACGGACAATCTTGAAGAAGGACGAGTCTACAGTCTGTTCTACATTTTCCGCTGCGTGTTAGAAGACTAAAGACGTCATGCATTTGATTATCAAAAGACTTCTTCATATTTCGAGCATTCATCAGAAAGATTGTTAGTTTAGGGGAGAGCACTAATTGGGGGAGAGTGAAAAGCAAGATTTAATCCCTAATTAGATTTGCTCACACTGTTCTTCAACAAGTTGATTCTCACAGATTCATTTGAGCTTCTCACAATATTTCAAGTATATGGGTTTATTATGTGTTGCTGATTCTGAGGTATCAAAACCAGCAAGGGGGAAGGAGACATACATCTAAACGCACAACTTTACTCGCGGCTGTTAGTGTTCTTATACCAACTACGTGGGGGAAGAGATGTAAGAGACAGTTTTTGATGATAAAAGATGTACACAAGTGTGTGATGATTTTGATGATATCACAATCATCAGGGGAGAGAAATGTGTACATTGGGGATGCATAGCAGGTTCACGTGATAAAGCTTAATCACTTATTCCGGAGTTGACATCCGCAGAGATAATTAGTGATTCAACCTGCTACTTCAATGTTATCGGTTATTCTTTCTTTGGGTATTAGTGTACTTCAGTTTCTTGAACTTTATACACTATCATCAGGAGAGAGAAATGTGTACTTCGGGGACACACAACGGCTTTACGTGATCGAGCTTAATCATACATTCCGGAGTTGATATCCGCCGAGATGATCAGTTATTCAATCTGCTACTTGATGTTAGCGATTATTCTTTCTTTGGGTATATGTGTACTTCGGGCTCTTGAGCTTTATACAATGAGACTGACTGCATCACTTCAACTATTTGGGGCAAGTGGTCTCTTGACACTTTTGGTATGCATCACTTCAGACTTCTGTGGAAAGAAATATGGGAAGATTGTTTCAAGCGTGAGATGATACGTTGTTGTTCTAGTTGATGAAACCCCGAACGGAGAATCTCGATGATCATTCTTAAAAGGAGCAGCAAGATTTATGATATGGTGTGATCCGCTGTGCACCTGGCTAAGGCAAGCTTGAAAGAGAGCTTTGAAACTGCTCAGCAAGAAGATTTTTGGTTTGGGGGGAAGCTACCAAAGTCACACTTTCAGAAGGCTCAAGTTCTGACGACTATTCAGGAGCCTCGAAAGCTTTGCTGGTGAAAGTGTAAGAGATGATGATTTCTATCTTTTACAACGTGCTGAACGATATCCTTGTCTCGGTACTCATATCATCATCCTCTTAAATTATATCATCTTCTTTGTAAATATTTTTCAAAAACCAAAATATAAAATTATAAAACAAACAAAAATAAAATAGAAAATTTAAAACCAACAAAAATCCATAAAAAAAAATGAAAATACCAAAAATATTATTTTCTCAAGGCATGTCTTTTGGTATCGATAACATTTACTGTCTTAGAAATGTCATTTAATAATGGCACGGGACTTTAGATGAAGTTCGAGCAGAAGGTGTAAATATTTTCAAAACATGTCTCAAACTATGGCTTGCAGTTATTTCAGACTGCAACCCGCTTTTAAAGAAAGGAAAGTGTTGCGCTAAATCGATTTCTTTATATATCGAGCACTTATCCTAAAACATAAATCAACAAAGTCTTTTTGGCGACGAGCTAGCATATCTGAAAAATATTTGATTTGACAAAAGACGGTTGTTCCTACACAAATGTTTTTCTTTCTAAAATTCTTCAGAAAAATATTTGTTTTTCAAAATGGTGGAAAATAAGTTGTTTGAAATAATCAATCAGACTTGGAGTTTTTATAAATTTGGTAACTCAATCAATGACTTCAGTGTTTTTAAACTTTTCATAAAATGAGTCATTGATTGAGGGGGGGAGTGTAACAAATTTATATCATCTAACGGGCTTATTTAATCATCCTATATACTTAACTGAAAAAGGTGTTTGCCAACTTTGAATGGCTAGGAGCCTAGGATTTGATTGTTAGAATTAGATGATTCGAGTTTCCCATGCCTTTATATGATCTGATTGAAAGATTTTCAATGTTGGATTGACTTTTATTAGTCGATTTTTTTTGGGTGTTGTCGACCACCATATACCTGTATGTATGTCTATTTGTATTGACTAACGTATGCAGATAACTTGGTTTATGAGAATTTTCCCGCTCCGGCTCCCATAAAATTGGATGATTAGATTTTTCTAGTGTATGACTGGGTGCCGATTGGAAAGGGCAACTATATATTGGGTCGACAAAAGAAGAAACGGAACTTAATCAGATCTCAGTGGATATTTTGCATGATATATACAACTTCAGAGGTCTCACTGCATCAGCAGATGGTTTCTTCAATCCTTACAGCAACAACTGAAGCAGCTTGTGTTTTTCCACCACCTAACGTATCTTTGTGCAGGACAAATAGTGGATGATACCATGTTTGTATTTCTCATGGTAGAAAAAGATTGTTTGAAAATAAGTCGAACTCTAACTTTTGAAAATCAACCGGACTCCATTTTGTCAAAACATATGTCACTCAATCAACGACTACGGTCATCGATTGAGGGGGAGCGTGATTTCAAATTAAACATTTTTCAAACGATATTTCATCTAAAGATTCCGTTTGTACGTTATGAAGTGGTGATCTAAAGTTTTTGATGTTATGTGTCAGGGTATGATTTTTCGTTAAATTCAAAGATCTTTCAAAATGAAAATTTTCTTTTACTTAAAGATCTCTTAAAATTATCATACTTGACACTAACAATCTTAAATATCAAAAATTATTCCTTATCAGTTAATTTCAAAATCAAGCTAAATCTTTCCTCAAAGTTTTCTAAATGATTTAAATCAACTGGGATAACAAATCTTAAAAGATTTTAAATATTTGATCGGGGGAGAGATTGTGATTTAAATCTCAAATCTGATAAAATGGTGATTGTTTCAGACTTTTAAAGTCACTCCTTCCTCCATGTGCTAAACGATTTCAAATACACGATGCACATGTTGAGGGGGAGCATTTATCCAAAAATCAGAAGAGCATTTAAATCAGGCCACATTTTCTCCCATGTTTTCTAAACCTATTTAAATCATTTTGGATCCAAAATCTCAAAGGGTTTGATATTTTTGATCGGGGGAGAGAATGTGATATAAATATGAAATCTGATAAAAGGTGATCTTTTATGACTCTAAGTACATGCTGCTCTCCCATATGTGCTAAATGTTTTCATTAATTGATGCACATATTGAGGGGGACCATTTCAAAAGATAATAAACTATCAAGGTACAAAGGCTTCAATGCTTTAACATAAGTACCTTGATTGATTTTGAAATGGTTTCTCTATGGCAAGTGTGATCGTACAAGTACTTCAAAGACCTCCTTCCTCTATGTGCTAAATGATTTCGAATAAACAACGCACATATTGAGGGGGAGCATTTACAAAAAAAATCAAATGGATTTTCTATGGAAATTATGATCAAGGAAATACTTCAAAGTCCTCTTTCCTCCATGTGCTAAACAATTTCAAAATCACATCGCACATGTTGAGGGGGAGAATTTATAAAATTAATCAAAAAAATTAAGGTACAAAATGCTTTGATATTATATCACAAGTACCTTGATTGATTTTCATAATGATTTTTCAATTGGTTTCAAGAAGGAAAGAACTATACCACAAGACCGGCCATTTTACTTTATGCATTGGAGTCATAAGGATGGTAAGGTTAGGTATGCGTTCCCACGATCCCGCCAGAGCCGGAGGGATCTACCTAGGGACAATCAACTAGATAGTGTAGAAGTCCTTAGGTATGATGAAAAAAAGGAGAAAAGTGAGAATAAGGGAAAAGTGCCGACTGAGATAGAGCTAGAACTGCAATAAACCCAACAAGGTTCTAGTAATGAAGTCTCGGTAAGCACTGAAGGGGTTGAAGAATGAAAAATAAATGAAAGTGAAAAGGTGAAAAGAAATAGCCCTCCAATAATTCAACCTTAGGGTAGAAACCGGGTTCAATACACATACTACTGGTGGTTACTAAGGTAACGCCGGTATTGAAAACAAGACGTCATGGACCCAGTGACGCACTGCACTAAACTTCCCAAGCCACTCAAGTTCTCTTAAAAGGACTTGTTTCATTCTCACGGGGAACTTACATAATCTATCGACTTTCTCTTAGAGATTGTTGATATTGAAAAGGAGACCCTCTCCCTAGTCTCCGAATAGGAAACCAAAATGCACTATTGAGTCTAAAGTCAAGAGATTATCATAATAAATCTCATTAGGACACACAATTTATGAAGACTTGCTGTTTCACACAATGTGGAAAGTGAGATTATATATTGAGAGTCCTACGCATTATCCTCGTGGTATTGTCAGAACATCCGAGTGATATGTAAAGTATTCACGATGAAGATGGAAATCCTTCTAGAGCCAACATCAAACAAGCTCTTGGTGGGTGATATTTGAGATCCAACATGGATCAAGCTTGTGAAAACTGGATAGAAACAATGGGGCGATTCACTCTTGAATCAACCTTGGTCTAGGAAATGAATTGACGAATACTTTTGAAAAACCTTTCGATGTGCTCTACACTTCTTTTCTCTAAGCACATCGACTGCGTGATAATTTCACAAACAAAAGTATTTATGATTGAAACTTGATTTATTCTCATAAAACCTTCGTCGTATTGCAAAACTCTTTCTCTTAAACCAATACGTGGTTGTTTTTCAAATCAATTTATCATCAATCAGTGAATATCAATTCGCTGGTTCACTCGCTCCGTGTTGTCTACTTTAGGACGCTCCAGTTTGAGAACGTCTAGATCAAGCTGCGAAACCCTGTCAAGGAGATTCTTAGGAATTCTACCTGATCACAGGCAGTATTTATACTGATCAACGGGGAACCGTGGTTCTTGCAACCATATTAAATGAAAGTGAACAAAGACACTTTTGTGTGTTTTATTACTAACTGTTGTTTGCAGGAACATTTGACAGTTGCAGCTGATCGATATTGAGAAGTCAATTCATAACCGCATGCTCACAGCATACACACATAATTGAAGAAAATCATGACAATCAAAGACGTACAACAATGCTTCTGCTACTCTGATGAAAAGATGTCATGATCCAGAAAGTGTGAGCATGTCGATCCATAAGTCACAACATCACATGAAGGCGATACTTGAAAGGATGATTCAGAGATTTACTGTGGCTGATGATCTCGAAGAAAGCTCAAAGATCACCAAGTCGTGGATCAGTTCAAAGACCTCCACTGAAAGTACAAAGTATGCAGACTTTGAAGAATCACTACTAAAGCACAAAGATTGCGGATATTGAAGAATTAAAGTCTACGAGCTAAAGCATGAATTTTACGATAGAATGCTAGGGTACAAAATATAATTCATGGGGTGACCTCCCTTAGGGGGAGATTGTTAGGATTTAGAAAATCCATGTTAAAGTGTCGGTCACCCCAACAATAGTCTAGCATATATGAGCTCATAGACATAACATTATTTATTAGTTATTTGGTTAGTTTAGTAATACCGTGGAGGATGGACGGGTCTTTACCCATTGTATTCTTGATCCACAGCCCGTAGGTGGCGTGTTGTAACATGTATAAATACCCCTTCCCTCTAAGTGAAGGGTTGGTGGTTTTCATTTTAATAAACACACACATAGTGTTTTCTCTGTCAAGAAACTACCCTCTCTACTCTTTGTCTCTCTAAAATAGATAACTTGTTCTTCCATAATCCTAAACCTCCCGAATCATATGAACAACATAAAATAATAATCATACACATAGTCAGATAGTTGGGATCTCATCCATAAGATTTGAGCACAACATGATGACATGGAAATGTATTCAGCCTTTGTAGAAGAAATCAAAGTACTCATTTGCTTCTTTGATGACCAGCTCACTAATTTATCACCCTAAAACTGAGCACCTCCTGACGTACTTCGATGAGTATCTTTGATTAGTGTCTAAATACTCATCATTTTTGTACCATTTAAACTGCAAAAACATCTGAAAACACTCAGAAATGCATCAAAATGATAAAAATATCACAAATAAGTGTTTTATGTGTTTTAAATGCAAAAATATCAAAATCTGGTGAAAAACGTATCAAGTTTGCATAATTGGCAGTTTTAGTCCCCCAAGTTTCAAAAGTTGTCAAAAACAGTCCCTGGTAAATTAAAATAAAGAAAAATATCATTTCAAGTCCCTAGGGATTCATGAGTTGTTAAAATTGGTCCTTGAGATTTAAAATTGCAAAATTACAACTTAGGTCCCTAAACTTTCAAAAATGACAAGTTTGGTCCTTGGAATATTGGAGATTGTCAAGTTTGGCCCTTGGATTATAAATTCAGAATGTACATGATTGGCCCTTGGAAAATCAGAATTGGTAGCAATGGTCCCTCAATTTTGGAATAATTGCAGTTTGGTCCTTGTATTAATAAACTAACCTTTGACCCCTGCCATTAGCCTCTTGACCCCTGCCATTACACTTGACCCCTCCCATTTTTGGACCCCCTGCCTAATATACCTGGTCAACACCCCAGTCAAACTCCACCCCTTTTCCCTCCACTCTTCTTCCTCCCCACTTGCCTGCAACTCAGCACTCACCCATCACCTCTCCCCTCAGACCTTATCCCTCCAACCCACACTCCATAATCATCATACCTACCTTATCCCTACCCTCCACCACCCCCAGTTGCAAATATCAAAATTGGCGCCAAAACTCATCAAACGGCCAATATCATCTCAACTGATCCAATGGTCCTGGAAACAAGTAGGATTTGATCAGAAGTCTAGTGGAAGACCTTTTGTATAAAAAGAGAAGAAAGGGAAGCAAGAAAGGCAGTAGACTTAGTTTTAAATTTCCTTGTATGTCGTTTTTCATTAAATTGTCTCAATTAGTGTTTTAAAATGTAATCTTAAGCTCTATTGTATTAAACCTAAGCTACTTAGTCATTGTAACTCATTCTCAAGTATTAATTCAAGGTTCATTTAAGTTTCATGTTTTCATACCCACTGTTAAGAAATTCAGTTTCAAGCTCTTATACTCAAAGCTTCAAGTAGCTTCATTTTGATTCAAATAAGCTTATTTAAGCTGTTTATAGCTTTTGGTAAGCTTAAAATTCAGTTTCAATCAAAATTGGTGTTTGGTCAACGAAAGTCAAACTGTGAAGACATTTTGGTTAAGCAGGCATGGAAATGGTTATTGGTTGTTGCAGAGCTGATTTGGGTTGGAATTGGCTTAGAATAGTGGTATTGGGTTCTGGTATGAGTGGCTAATAAGCTGGACTGCTTGTGAGTGTTTTACCTGTTTTCATTAATAGTGTATTTTTTGCATAATCTATATCTGTCTTGATTTACTGTTAGCTTTAGTTTAGATATGCTCATTTAACTGTTATTAGGGTAGAATGATTCAGGTTCAGTAGTAGCATAAGCTAGTTAGTCATTTAAGTATAGTCATTAGTTTAACAGTTGTGAAAGCGGTGTTTGGATCAGTGGGCATATTTGAAATTGAGCCTTGGTTTGCACTTGACATCTGCATATTCAGTCTTGATAAGGGTCACTTGAATCATTTTAATCATCACTTTGCTGCTGTATAAGCTCAAAGTCAATATCACAAAGAATCTGTTCTCATTTTATGTCTGTTAGAAATTTGTGAAAACAAAAGCTTGAATTGTGTTTAAATATCAGTAGAATAGCTTAATATAGCTTTATTTTACCTTAAAACATCATAATCAGCTCATGGTTTAAGCTCAAATCTCATTTTGGTCAAAGTTAGCAAAACTGTCAAAAGTCAAAAGTTGAAAATCTCAGTTTTCACCCAACTTGGGTGATTTTTCATAGCTTCAATCCTGGAGCAAATTCAGTGAAACTTTGGGATATTCTAGTTAAGCTGGTCTAGTTTTGAGAAACTATTTTTGTGAAATTTTTGGAAGTCTTTATGAGGTCCAAATAAGCTGCTCAATAAGCTCTTATATGCCCTGTGCACACTCAGTATTAGCTGAGTGTGAACAGGCACTTTGCAGACCTTGCATAGGGTTGGTTTTAGATCCTTAGGGTCTGAAACTTGGTTTATAGATAGTTAAGCTGGTTGACTTGAGGTCTCCAGTTTTGTTTTTCACATAAGCTTGTCCAATAAGCTTGTGCTTAAGCTTCAAAAGTAGGCAGAAAATTGTTTGGCACTCAAGTTTTTAAATCATCAAATCTGTGTAGCTTGCACTTAAAAGGTTTAGGATAGTGGTAATAAGTTGATTTTGAGTAGTTTTAACATATTATAGCTTCTGTGATAGTTTGGTACTCATTTGGTACCTTTAGCTTATTTCAAGTGCTTATTTATAAGCACTTGTCACTGCAGTTCCATATTCTCACACATAAGCAACTGTTTTTATATTTTTCTTAGATTCATAATATTATTTTAGACTTTTCCTAAAATTTTCATAATTTTTCATCACTGTTTGATATTTTTCTTCATTTAAATCAGTTTCTAGTAATTTTTAATTAGCTTTTAATACAATTAAATCAGAAAAGTTTCAAAAAAATAAGTTTTCATTTTTCCTAGGTTAAGATAAATATAAAAAGCAAAAAAAATAATTTTTCCAGATTTTTCTTAGTTAAATTTGTAATTTTTAGCAATTTAAGTAGTTTCAAATAGTTTTTAATTCATAGAAAATAGAAAAATAATCAGAAAAATATAAAATTAGTTTTGAAAATTCTATTTAGTTATTTTAGATTTTTCCAAGTCATAATTTCATTTTTCTAGCTTTATTTCATATTTTCTTGTATTTTAGGCTATTATTAAATAAGTAAAAATAGTTTTTTATTAATAATAATTAGATAAATAGTAATAAAAGTAATTTTCTTTTTCTAAAAATTTTCTCTTATCATTAGGTTTGTAAAAATGTCATTTTTATATTTTTAGGATTAATATTGTTTCAGTTTCACATTTTCTTTTATACGTTACGTAGTTTTTAATTTAATAAAAGAAAAATCAAAAACATAATTTTAAAAATAGTGATAGCGTTTATTTAACATAATTTAGTTTTTAATTTTCTTTAATTTGCATTTAAGCCCCTGTAATGTATAAACTTTTTCTTTAGGTATAATCGATCACAATCCTTTTCCCATTCAAATTCTCTCGATCACTATTCGTTTGATTATTCTCGCACAGCTCGTTGGGACTTAACGACCTGGGGAAACACTATACTCTCCTGATCTTCATTGCATTTGGTTCCAGACTGTTTGAAGTTTGTTACGGTTAACCATTCACAAGTGGTCAGCTTGTGTGACAAAACTTGACCGTCTGGGAGCGAATCAATCTTGACACCTTGCATAGTCAGCATCTGCATAGGCTGTTAGTGACATGGCGGTTCGAATACCAAATTCCCATGTTAATGGTTCCTTGGAGGTACCGAAAGACCCGTTTAACCGCTTCAAGGTACTTTTTTAGTAGGCTTAGCCTGGTAACGAGCACACATGCATACAGTGAATAGAATTTCATGTCTACTTGTAGTGAGGTACATCAAGGATCCAATCATACTATGATATTAGTTTGATCAACCGGGATCCTCGAGTGGTCCTCATCCAGTTTTGTTCATTCCACCATGGGAGTGTCAACAGGGTCACAAGAATCAAATCCAAATTTCTTTAATATTTCATTAGCATATTTAGATTGATTAATAAAAATGCCTCTGGGATTTTGAGAAACTTGTAATCCTTAGAAAAATGACATTTGTCCCATCATTGACATTTGAAATTTAGAGCCCGTCTCTTTTGAAAAATGGTCACATTCATTAGGGTCGGTCGAGGCAAAAATAATATCATCAACATATATTTGAACATGAATTAAATGTTTGCCTGACTTCCGGGCAAACAGTGTGGGATCAACAGCTCCTTTGTAGAATCCATTAGCCAAAAGAAACTTTGACAAAATATCGTACCATGCCCTAGGAGCTTGCTTCAAGCCGTAGAGGGCCTTCTTCAAGCGGTAGACATGGGTAGGATGTTCGGGATCCACAAAACCTTCGGGTTGACTGACATAGACCACTTCTTTGAGATCTCAATTAAGAATAGTATTCTTTACATCCATTTGATAAAATACCATATTCTTGCTAGCAGCATTAGCCAGGAAGATTCTGATAGCCTCAATTCGTGCAACTGGAGCAAATGATTCCTCAAATTCAATACCCTCCTCTTGTCGATATCCTTTAGCCAACTCGCCTTATTCTTTAGAACATCACCGTGCTCATCAAGTTTTACTTTAAAGATCCATTTGAGAGCAATAATCATAGCACAATCTAGAGCAGGCACTAATTCCCATACATCAAGATGATCAAACTCATGAATTTCCTCTTGCATGGCATTAAACCACCTTTCCTCAGACATTGCAGTCTTGACATCTTTTGGTTCGATCTTTGATAGTACAGAGTTGAAGAAGCACCATAAGGCATCAGTGGCAAGTTGTCTTACCGGACGAGAAGGATTCCCAATGATGTTATCCAGTGGATGATCATGTGTCCATTTTCTGAGATGTTCATGTGGTTGTTGATAAGGTACTGAAGTATCAGAGTTAGGATCCCCTGGTGAAGATGCTTCGAGAGTGGGTTCAGGGGCAAATATATTCTCAAATGGAGCATCTTCAGGAGTAGCAAAGGGATTGTCTCCAAAAGAATTATCAACTGCAATTCCTTGATGTATTGAAGATGATTGAAGATTCGATGATGATGGTGAATGGTCACCATATGGAGCATCTTGTGATATGGAAATAGAGACCATTGGACCATTTGGATTGAATGAAGCAGGAGCAGTTATAGCTGGTGGAGCAAGAGTATCATCAATTGTAGGCTCAAAGTATTCATCATACATCGAATCAAATAGCTTCTTCAAATCTTCTTCACATAAGGAGCTGCAGGAATGGGATTCTGTACAAACCCAAACTGATGGGTCCAGGTGACAAAAATTGAGGTGCGGGTCCAAAACTGGAGTGTCCAGGAGCCATATGCTCAGTCAGCTCATCGAACGTAACGTGAATAGTTTCCATAATATATCGGGATCTTTTGTTGTAGATTCGGTAACCCTTCTGATCAGGTGAAAAACCAACGAAAAATCCAATATCAACCTTAGCTTTCAACTTTCCCAGATCTTGACCATCATTGGTTGGATGGCACAAAGCTCCAAACACACGAAGAAACGAGAGATCCGGTTTTCTGTTGTGTACTAATTCATATGGAGTTTTCCCATGAAGAGTATGTATTAGGGATCGGTTTTGAGTATAACAAGCTGTGAAAATGGCTTCCTCCCAAAGAAACATTGAAGCCTTTGAGAATATTAGCATAGTCCTAGCAGCTTCTACAAGAGTCCGATTTTGCCTTTCAACTACACCGTTCTACTGAGGAGTGCGTGGAACACTTTTCTGATGACTGATTCCAATGCTTTCATAAAACTGAATGAGCTCATTGTTCACAAATTCAGTTCCATTGTCGGTTCAAATGATTCTAACTGTTTTGTTAAGCCTAACCTGCAATTGTTTGATAAGCTTAATGACAACTTCGGGAGTTTCATCCTTAGTTCTCAAAAACTTTACTCAAGTGAATCGTGAGTAGTCGTCAACGACAACTAGTACATACTTCTTCCCATTTATACTTTGTACTCTCATGGGTCTGCATATGTTAGGATTTAGTAAATCCAGGTTTTAAAGTGTCGGTCACCTCAAGTATATGTAATTGTTAGAAAGCTCGTAGTCATAGTTATTTAATGTTAAGTAGTATTTAGTTAAGTAACACCGTGGAGGACGGACGGGTCTTTACCCACTGTATGCCTGATCCACAGCCCATCAGGTGGCGTTTTATTGTAAGACTATAAATACTCTCTACCTCCTAAGGTAGAGAGTTGGAGCTCATAATAATATTTTTCTTTCTCTCACTAAAGTTCCCTAAACCTCTAACTTTCTCTCTCTAAAACTCATCTTGTACGCCTCTTGTGTTAGTGATATGATGTGTTTGTGAAATCCAATATGTTACAAATGGTATCAAGAGCCATGGTTAGATCATCTCTTAATTTCATATGTAATAGGTAGCTTTATTATGGCCTTTATGTTTGTTTAAGGTCAAGCTTATGTAGAAGGCCCATAAGCTTAGGCCCAAGCCCACATAAGAAAGGATGGGAACTAGGAGTGTTGCCCTAGCTTCCCTCCTATAAATAATCTTGTAAACCCTCATTTGAGGGTTGGTTGTTCAAGTTTTCCTTTCACTCATACATTACGCCTAACCGTCTTTCATACTATCATGTGTGTGTGTGGTTTATCTTGTTCAATCGCCTTATCTCTTTCTTTATAACTTGTGTTTGTAAAACTAGTGACCTAACAGTGGTATCAATCGCCTAATAGTTGAGTGAACGTATTGTTTGAAGTGAGTTTTGGTCTCACGCTTAACTTGCGTATCCTTACCTTTGACTTGATCAAAAATGTATTTTTTACACTTTTTAATCCAAGATTCTTGTACTTTCAATGTTTTAGGGTGTTAAAATACTTGTTTTTGGCAAAAAGTTTCAAACTTTATGCGTGGATCGTTGTTTTTCAACTAGTTTTTGAACGTGGGTTCAAAACTACTCGTAACTGTTTTAGAAGCTTTGGATCATCAAGTTTCACACTTTTGTGTTATTTTGGTGATATTGAAGCTATTTCATCACAAAAATCTGGTTTTGAAACATCTTTGGGCAAAAGTCATTTTACGAGTAGAACTACGCGTATCAAAACCCTAATTCTACTCGTAACTTTATCCTTGGTTTGATCTTCAGTTTCGTGGTTTACTCCGTGTTTTCTTGCTTGGATAAGCCTGAAAATACGTCGACTTTGGATATCTTTTGCACTGTGATAGTGTAAAAGATCATTTGGGATAAAACCCTAAACTTACGCATAAGCTTAAGCTTACGCGTAGAAAATCCTACGCCTAAGATTCATCTTACGCGTAAACCTAGTCTTACGCATAAGGGAATCCTACGCCTAACTTTCTACGCCTAACTTACTGTTTACGCATAACTTTAGTCTTTTTTCCTCCTTACGCGTAAGCTAAATCTACGCGTAACTCTTGATTGTTACGCGTAACTTTAGTGTTTTCTACGCATAAGTGCTACTTGGTTTATTGTGAATTCTACGCCTAAGGATACTTCATCAACAAAGGTTCATTCGACTACAAAGATCCATCAACACAAGTTATCAAAAAAAAAAAAAAAAAAATTAAATTTTTCAGGGAGACTAAACGTTCAATTTTTACGCGAGATTCAAATTTTGGTTTAACCGTGAAAATTTTGGTCAAAAATTCAAATTTTTAGGCCCAAATTCAAATTTTTCGGGTAAAATTTGGCGTCAAAATTGTCATAACTCAAATTTTACTTACAACCTTAGAATTGAATTCTGTAGTGAATTTCAAATTTTGAGAGTCAAAATTTTTTCGAAATTATTTTTGGAGGGAAATTGAAATTCACTATTTCGGCCTTCTGTGTGCTATATCGACTTCGCACCTTTTCTTCTCTTTGACTCTTATGCAGGGGAGTGAAATGAATTCTGATCATAACGATCCATTTGAGGCATTGAAAGAAGGATTCATGGCTATTCAACTGGCATTCAAGCGTCAGACATCATCTAATTCCCGATATCCCGCAGTCGTGCAAGGTGAAAGAGTTGATGTACATGAAAGGCATGCTCAAATGGACGTTGAGAATGTTGTGATTACTGCAACTGTCGGTAATGCGGACAATGAGGTTGTAGCATTGGAAAAGCAAGATGACAGCAGCAAATCTGGAGAAGATATCATACTTAACTACGACACCGAGCCCAACTGTGACGAAGAACAAATGGTTGAGGAAGATATCTTACCCACCTATGACACTGACACAGAACAGATGGTCGAGGTACAATCTACTGTTGATCATATTCTGCCTGCAAATGCGATACAACAAACTGAGCAACATGAATTCAGTAATGAAGGAGAGGTTGACCAGTGTGTTGCACAATGTCCAGACAACTTTCTCATGTCTGAGCCCTTACTTGTTAACAATTCAACTGAAACGTCAAATCAAACTCTTGAATCTGAAAACATTCTTCTCAAAAAGACCATTGCTCAGTTTCATAAAGATTTTTCAAAACTAGAGGCACATTGCATCTCTCTTGAACTTAAACTTCAAAACAAATCTTTTTCTTCAGAACACAATGGTCAGTCTTCAAATGAACAAAGTAATCGTGTGGATACATTAGTAAAAGAAAATGAGCATTTAAAGGCTCAAATTCAAGCAAAGGGGCTTGCACATGTTGCTTTACAAAACAAACTGAGAAGATTAACTGACAAGAGTGTGGATACTCATTTTGCAAAACCAACAACCTTGGGGAAATCGTCTCTAAAACCAATCAGAAACCAATCAGTTGTCAGACATCCAACTGCTTTTAAATCTGAACGTTCAAAATCGTCAAAACCACAGTTTCCCTCCCAAGTTGTTGAGAATAATCATTTGATAAAACCAGTCACTCCACATTCTTGGCCTAAGAATAATCCTTCTGTTTCTGTTAAACATGTTTCTGTTAAACTTGTTTCTGTTATACCTGTTTCTGTTAAACCTCAACTTGTGGCTGCTCCTGGCAAATCTAGGATTAGTTCGAACACTGTGTCTAAATTGAGCATTAAAAGTAAAGATTCATATGATTCACATGACACGTACAAGAACTGTGATCTAGAAAAGGCTAGGAAAAGGGCACTTCTTCAAAAGGATGGAATCTTAGGTTCACGACCTAGTGTATCACCTTCGAGTGTACTACTGAACACTACCTGTAGTAGCAAACCAAAACCTAAGTTAACTCAACAAACAGTTAGAAATAAACCCGTTGATCTAAATGTAAACTGTCAGAAACCTAATAGGTGGATCCATATAGGACGCAGACTCTTCCCAAAAGAAGTTTCAACATCCCCTAGATCTAACCTTAGATGGATACCAACGGGTAGGATTTTCAAAACTGTTAGTCTTAGGTGGATTCCTACAGGCAAGATACTAAGTAGTTGCACCAAAACAAGTGGGATACCAACACCATCCATCCCTGAGGCAGGAAAGGAAATCATCAAAATAGCATGTTCAGGTGTCAAGAAGATAATTGACACTACATCTTTATGCTTCTAACATCTGGAACCCAGTTACACTTGGGGATCCATGTTTTTCTCTTTCTCGCCCCCCTTCTATTTTTCTATGCAGGTACAACAGTTATGGCTCCTAATGCAAAACAGCGTAGGACCCGTTTCTCACCGTCAAAAATATCATGATCCATCAGCTGTTCTACCATTGTACTTAATCGTCATGAATTGGAAATATTGCTTGCTCCTCTGGTTAAAGATTCTGCCAAAAGTCGTGCTTCAGATGTATCGAATGTTTCCGCTGCACAACCGATAATACTCTAATTTCTGATACACCTGAATCTACAACAACAACCGAATCTTCTATAACAGAAGATCAAACTGCTTCCAACAACAATGACACAGCTGATGATCAACATTATGAACAGAGAAGTTTTATCAGTAGTTGACTCTCTCGAAATATTTTTTGGTACTTCACACTTGTTCGATCAATTGGACATACATGGTTTCGCTGTCTCCTTATACATGGTTTCGCTGTCTTCAATTCATCATCAACATACGTGGTGTATGATTCTGAATCATTGAAAACATCGAGGGGGAGAGAGTGTGTAGGTGTTCATTGCTTCCTTGTTCTTCTACATGCTTCTTTGCGAAAACCCAATGCCTTCTTGAATTTCTTCAATTAGGGGGAAGAAATAAGACTATCTGTGGCTCAAACGTCTCACTTTGATGTTATCGTCTCAATTTCACGGATGATCTTGTGTGAAGTTACCCAAATACGTGAGAAGATCTTGTTGATTTCTGGCATGTTACCCTCAAACGGATCTTCCGCAATTATTCAGATTTTCTTTGTGTGGTTTACTGCTCATCTACAAATTCCGCTACATACTGAAACCTTCAAAAGTTAGAGGAAATGTAGACTTCATCAAAGTTTCAAATCTGCTAAAGACAGTTGTCAGTTTGGGGGGAATCTGATTCTGAAACTTCTTCACAATGGCTTCTGAGTACAACAGCTTAGAACCCGGTCACAACCGTTTAAACTTCCCTCAACCCCCATCATCAGCTGAAGAAAGCCCTCAGCTAACTCGTCAACAAATGGAAAGGTTATTTGCTCCTCTGTTCTGTGACGATATTGATGAACGTGCTCCAGGTGTATCCGCTGTTTCCGCTGCACAACCTGATAACATTCCTATACCTGATACACCTGCTACAACTACTACTGTTGAAGATGCACCTACACCAGTTGACTCCAACACAACAGTTGAACACACCGCCTCCAACATTGATGAGCCAGCTGATGATATTCTGAATGAAGTACCCCCACCTGCAAATTTTGATCCAAATGCGTTCTTCAACCCGTTTGCTAATGAGACTGCTGCACCAGATGTTGCGGAATCTTCGACAAACCATTTGAACCCTCAGAATCTGCACAATGTATACCAACATCAACCCTCTATACATAGATGGACAAAAGACCATCCTCTGGCTAACATTATTGGCAACCCGAATCAACCAGTCGTTACGAGACAACGTCTTCACACAGATGGTGAACATTGCATTTATGCACTCACTGTCTGCCAATCTGAGCCTAAAAACATTAAAGACGCAATGACAAAAGACAACTGGATTGAATCCATGCAGGAAGAACTCAACCAATTCAAACGTCTTGAAGTATGGCAACTGGTTGAAAGACCAACAGGGGTCTACGTCATTGGTCTCAAATGGATTTGGAAAAACAAATTGGATGCTGAAGGGAACGTCATCCGAAACAAGTCACGTCTAGTTGCTAAGGGTTATCGTCAGGAAGAAGGAATAGACTTTCAAGAATCTTTTGCTCCGGTTGCTCGTCTTGAGGCTGTTCGGATATTTCTCGTGTTCGCGGCTCATATGAATATGACGGTCTATCAGATGGATGTCAAAACGACGTTTCTCAATGGACAACTTAAAGAAACGGTCTATCTCAGCCAACCAGATGGATTCGTTGATCCTGAGTTCCCGAACCATGTCTACAAACTGAACAAAGCTCTTTATGGTCTCAAACAAGCCCCTCGGGCATGGTACAATAAGCTATCATCTTTCCTCATTGCCAATAATTTCACCAAAGGCTCGGTTGACCCAACTCTTTTTATACAATATCACGGGGCACATATCTTAATTGTTCAAATTTACGTGGATGACATCATTTTTGGGTCTACACATAAAAAGTTTTCAACCGCTTTTGCAAAACTAATGAAGAAAAATTTTGAAATGTCCATGATGGGTGAACTCACGTTCTTTCTAGGACTGCAAGTTCATCAATCACCCCGTGGTATTTTCTTGAGTCAGTCCAAATATGCCCTTGAATTGTTAAACAAATTTGGAATGAAAACCTGTGATACTTATGCCACACCAATGACTCATACCAAGAAGCTAGATGCTGATTTACATGGGAAATTAGTTGACCCCACCAAATACAGAAGTATTATTGGGTCCCTCATGTATCTAACAGCTAGCAGACCTGATATTGTCTTTTCCGTTTATCTATGCTCCCGGTATCAGTCGCGACCAACTGAAACCCACCTCTCCGAGGCTAAAAGAATCCTCCGATACATCAAGGGAACCATTAACTTGGGGATCTGGTATCCGAAGTATTCTGGTTTTGAACTAATCGCTTTTTCAGACGCTGACCACGCAGGATGCCTAGACTCAAGGAAAAGTACTTCAGGAGCTCTACAATTTCTCGGTGATAAACTGGTGTCTTGGCAATCAAAGAAACAGGATTGTACATCGCTGTCATCAACAGAAGCAGAATATGTAGCCATGTCCGCGTGTTGTGCTCAAGTCATCTGGATGAGAACACAACTCAAAGACTATGGTTACGTATTTGACAGAATCCCGATGTACTGCGATAATCGGAGTGCCATTGCGATCTCGTGCAACTCAGTTCAGCACTCGAAATCAAAGCACATTGATCTTCGCTATCATTTCATCAAGGATCACGTGGAACAGGGTACCGTTGAGTTATACTTTGTGGGTACTGAATACCAATTGGCAGATCTGCTCACCAAAGCCTTGCCCCCCGCTAGGTTTAATGAGTTGGTCCACCGAATTGGTATGAGGTGTTTGACTCAAGAGGAATTGGATGACCTCTTAAAACAGTCTTAAAAACCTGTCAAACACCAAAACATCTTTTGTAAATATCTTCTCAAAAACAAAATACAAAAATATAAAATCCGATAAAACAACAAAAATATTCTCCTAATCTATTTTCTTTTAAACATGGCAAGTACACTTCTTCCGTCAACACTTGCATCTTTCAAAATTTAGCATTTTTCATATCAAGTGTTGAGGGGGAGAAGTTAATCTCTTAACCGTTTAAAAAAAAAACATCTGTGTACTTGCATGTTATCATATCTCGGTTGAATCTGTTACAAATGGTGGTACATTTCCTGGTTCAAAGACACTCCTCGGACTTTAATTAATAACCTTTCATTATTTTCTCAAATCGAGGGGGAGTGTCGTCAAGTTTCTTTCATAAAACCTTCATTTGGTAACCATAAATGGAAGTTAAAAAGCTTTGGATGAAAATGGAAAAGGTGGAGGGACTAAAACTGCCAAAAGCTTAAAGTTACTTTTAATAAAAAACACCTCCACCTAACCTAATCCTCACATTTATTACTCATAACCTTACAAATCCTACGCTCAAAATTCATTCTTCAAATCCGGTTATCTGATCTTCAATTTGTAAGTGGTTTTGTGTTATTAACAAGTTTTTGAACAATGGTTTTAAATTTCATGAAAATCCAACGGTTTAATCTTAAGTTATTAACATTTGTGTATCTTACGCGTAAGCACAAGAACACTAAATAATGAAAGGGTGTTTATGGTTAAAAGGGTTGTGTCAAAATGTTCTTAAAACATCAATGATACTTTTTTAATCATCAAAACGCGCCCAGAAACACGAATTGAATGTATTTGAAAACTAGGGTTTATGCGTGGATTTGGGTCTTTCCAAATGAGAACGTTTTTGGTGAAAAAGATTGTTGTATAAGGTTGTTATCAAGTTGAATTGATTATATCTAGGCCCAGATTACATCCAGAAACACTAATTACTCTTAAATGGAAATTAGGGTTTTGTGTTCATACGGTTTGGGTACTTTTGATTCTTGACACTTTTGATGTTAAAACTTGACCAAAACAACTCTATATGCTTCTTAGTCCTCCCAGAATCAGTTGTATGCATATTCTGTGGCTAGATCTTATACGCGTAGATCTAGGGTTTAGACTACGCGTATGCAGTTCTACGCATAACTGTTAAACTGTGCAAATGTGTTTTGATTTGTCATAAAACGAATGCTATGTGTTTAACTTTGTTGAAATGATGCTTTATTTCAGGCTTGCAACACGTAATATTCAGAATCAAGGTTGTTATTAATCTACGCATAAGGATCACCTTACGCGTAGCTTGTTATGCGTAAGACTAGTCTTACGCGTAGCTTCTACGCATAAGGTTCTACATATGGGACTACGCGTATCCTGTGAAGGATATGTGTAAACAGTGACCTCTACGCATAAGGTCAACTCTTACGAGTAGCCTTACGCGTAAGGTTAATTTATGCCTACGCATAAGCTCTACGCATAAGGTCTCCTATTTCCTACGCGTAACATTTCTTACGCGTAAGTTAGGATTCTATGCATAAGTTTACGCCTAAGCATATATCATTCCTGTCTACGCATAACTTTGCCAAAACTACGCTTAACCCTGGATTGACCTTCATGATGATTTGTTACGTGTACAAACTTGTAAATAATCTAATCTTATCATCACGAATCCTAAAATGTCACTAATAAACTTAAATCGTTTGATATGTTGTGAACAATAAGTGATAAAATAAACTTTAAAACTTAAAGTTAACTAACTCATGAAACATTTCTCGACATCATTGGACTATTGAACATACAAGTGACTTAGGCCTCGTAACAATCATTGACACTGTACATTCAATAACTAGACAATAAGACCTTCTGTTGACTAACATTATGTCTTTCGATATGTTGGTTCTTTTGGCTAATGTTATTTCAGATCACGACACAGATGAAGAGATTTCCTACTCTGAAACTGCAAAGGATGACAATCCTTCCGTACCAAAACCTCCAAGTCCTCAAGCTGATAAAGGAAAAGGGAATACTCCCGTTCTTGTGTCTTATGATGAAAGCTCAGATGATGAAGAAGAGCAATTGGATCAATCATACAGGAAGAAGTTTCACAAAGTCAGACACCTTCATAAGGCCGAAGAATTTGCTAAAGATCAAATGGGTGGCCCCGGAGGATCAAGTGAAGCTGCCCACTCCTCTCCAGATCCTGATGCGGTTAATCGACCCGATAAGGGATCTGGTGCCACCACTCTTCTGCAACAACAACAGCCTGTGGAGGACACTATTGTGTATGATTTTGAGAAACAGGAAACTGTGAAAGAAAAGTCTAAGGATGACAAGGATGATTATACAAAGTTTCTTCTAGACAGTCCAACACACTCAAAGGAGAAAACTTCAGAAACTCCTAAGGACCCGAAGTCTCCTCATGTCTCCTCATCATCAGACTCTTCATCTCACTCATCACCACCACTATCAACGAAGTCAACCAAATCATCATCCAAATCCGTGAAGAAACCACCTAAATCTTGGGTTTCTCATGCTCATGAACGGATTGCCAAAGTTGTAAAACAAGTCAGAAAGAAAAACGTACTTAACATCAAGTTGAATTTCTTTGCTGATCACATACAGCATCTGTATAACGAGCATGACAAGATGCAAGAAGAAAGAAAGTTTATCCAGGAATTCATGAAAGGTCATCGTAAAGAGGAACTGGATGAAATGATTGAAGGTTACACTCAAAAGTACCTTCAAGATATCATTCCTAAAGTCCAAAAGGAACTGGAGAAGACAGCAAGAGATCATACTCACAAGTTTCTTCTCGACACTGTCCCCGGTGTGACTAGAGAAGTATTTTCCAGACAACTCACACCTAACATCGTCGCATTGGTTAAACAGACAATGGCCAAAGAAGCTGATCTCTCTGAATCTGAGTTAATCGCTAAACTTGTGATGCAAATGTCAAAGCGATCTGGAACGTTTACTTCGGATGAAGCTAAATTTTTCGAAAGTCTACTTGATTTTCAACTCAGATCATCATGCAATGAGTCAGCCGATCAACCCAAACGACCAAGAGATGACGATGATAAGGACAAGGACTCTGCACCTAAACGTCAGAAGCAGTCTGGTAAATCTACTTCGATGCCACCTCCTCTACCACGGACTTCTTCTCAACAAAAGTCTCCTCCACCTCGGTCTTCTACTGATAAACCTCGGGACGATTCCGAGTTACCACCCCTGACTCAAAAAACAGGTGATTACTTTGAGTATATGGGTGGTGACGATGAAGAGATCCTTGAGCCCCGACAACAACCCACCTCATCTAAACAAGTGCAGAAACCAAAATCATCATCAAGGCCTTCAAAACAGAAGAAGAAAACGACTCTGAATGACGTCGTATCATGGCTTGATGACGATAAAACCGCAGAATTTGATTGGTTTGCTACTCTTGTTAACGACACTCCCTACCATGAAGAAGGTCAAGAATTGGTAGACGGTAGTACCTTGGAGCATGCAAAGATCTTGCAAGAAAGATTCCATGTGAAGAAGATGACGAAATCCGAGTTGAAACGCATCAAGAATGAAGCATTCCTTCTTTTGAAAAACAGCTCGGAAAGTGAAATCGAGGTTGAATATCACCTTGAAAACATTGCTTGAGCCATGTCTAACAACATGGATTGGCTCAACCCAGAAGCAAACATCGACTTCACTAAACGGGACAACCCTCCATACTACACCGACTGGACCAAACCTCTACCGACCATTGGCCAAGCAGACGAACCAAGGATTCCCTTCAGATACTTTTTCAACAGAGACCTGTATTTTCTCTTACACGGTAGCGATGGTTCGTGAAAATACGCTACATCATTGAATCTTCCATTCCCAGCGGCTATTTACTCAAACTGCATAGCTATCGAGGAACGTGCAAATCACTTGTTTTCTGACAACGTGCAAGCATACGACCAAGATGCATTGTATGGGATTCATCATTGGCCTGAACGCCGAAAAATCTACTACAGAAGCTGCCTGGTTCAGAAGTCTCAACATGAAGTGTATAGTTCCAAGGACATCGTAGCCATCTAACACATTGATCTCAAGTCTAAGTGGGACTACACATTCTTGAAGAATATCATAGTCAAACGACAAGATGAACAGGACTATGGATTCTCCGAGGCTGACCTTGAGAACTTGTCCCTCAACGACATCGAAGACATGTACCTTGCCAAAGTACAGGGTCGCATGAGACAATTCTCGACTGAAGTTCAACGTGAATTTATCAAGTCAGTTCTCATCTTCATTAGACGCATCGTGATCAAAGAACGTGTCGAAGATATCCAGATGGCTGTTGAATCATATCAGAATCGTGTAAACTTCACTCCACCACAGCTTGATCTTCCCGACATCAACCAGCTTACACAACTTACGCTCATCAGCAAACCTTTCGGCGTTGTTTACCGCAGTGAACTTCGAAGAAACTGCTTAATGGCGTGTAGTGAGCTCCACAAATTCGGGGATCATACCTTGAAGATGGTTAGGGATGGATTGGCGTACAGATTGAAGGATATACGCCTGAAAGTTGGGAATCCTAAGCGCTGGAACTCTCAGGAAAGGAGGGATGTGAGACGTATCATCACCATGATTGATGAACGGTTGTTCAGAAGGGATCAGTTCAGACGATTGGAGAGCTATGTTGGTGGTCGACCCAGGAGAAACATCACCAGCTTTCAATGCCCTGTGCGCACTCCTGGGAACATCACTGCACTTCCTGGTACCCCTTGAATTGTTTCCTTCATATAATTTTGGATGTGTGATTATATATGTCAATGGCTTGTGCACACATAACAGTGTACAACCCGTAATTGTCAAGAAAGGACCCTATGGTACGCTTCAGTGCCACAATCCTTATAAAAGGAGCGAAAGCTTCTTATTTTTGAGTAAAACCTATCAAACCTTTCAATTTTCAAGGTTTTGCTCAAAAGAACAAGTACTTCCCCATATGATTTTTCAAAACCTCAACTGTTTATATCACTAGTTGAGGGGGAGTATTTGAAATTAAAACTTTGTTCACAAATTGTTCACAGTGGTCGTCTTCCCGCAACACTCGAAATGGTCATATTTATTGTCAACCGTTCAAAAATAACATCTTTTATGCCATTTTTGAGGGGGAGAAAATTAGTGTGATAAGAAATATGTTGTGCAAAATGCAAATGAATCATGTGTACCTCAGACTTAACCAACGAATTGACGGTACTAAACTGTTAGTAACTCGAAAAGACTTGTCCTGGACGGGTAATAATTTCAAGCTAGTTCGCTAGTCATGTAAACGTGTCTCGCAAAGGACTTGTCCAAGTAGAAAGTACCATTCGAGAAACTTTTGATAGACATGAACTCTGACAGGTTTGACAACCTTCCAAGGTTTGTCTACACCTTCAAGGTAGTTATTAGAGCTAGTTGTCACCTAAAAGCTGACAATGTATCTCTTTAACTATTCAACGTAACCGTGTCTCGCGGGAGATTGTCTATCTTCAGTGGATCAATTCAAAAAAAAATGCGCGCTCTTTCCTCACTGTGCATTTAACCATTAAAACTAGTAAGCACATGTGGAGGGGGAGTGTTTATGCAAAACCTCATCTCTCACAGTGGTTCAAACATGTTTTTCATTAACAAACCCTTTGAGAGATACTTTCACATACAGTGGTTTTAATGGCAAACATAGGTTAGTCATGGAGTTATAAGGTGACTAAGGTTAGGAATAACCGTCCTATGATCCGCCAGAGCCGGAGGGATCTACCCAAGGACACTACCATTAGTTAGTGTTAGAAGTCCTTAGGAATGATTATAAAAAAGGAGAAAATGAGAATCGGAGAAAGAAGGAGTTGAAGAATCAAAAAGAAATGTAGAGTAAAGGGTGAAAAGAAATAGCCCTCCAGATTATTCAACTTAGGGCAGACACCGGGTTCAATTCATATGCTACTGGTTGTCACTTAGTGACACCGGTATTGAAGATTAAAAGTCGTCATGGACCCAGTGACGCATGCACTAAACCTTCTTAGCCACTCAAGTTTTTCTCAACAGAAGCTTGTTTCATTCTCACAGGGAACCCTACGTAGACTATTGGCTTTCTCTTAGAGATCGCTGGTATTGAAAAAGGAGACCCTCTCCCTAGTCTCCGCTCAGGAAAACCAAATCGCACTATTGAGTCTAGAGCCACGAGATTCATCAAAAGATCTCTTAGGAACACTTGAAATTTAATCACTTGATGATCAACAAATAAGATTATCAGTGATTCAGTGGTTCATATCGAGTCCTTCACAGATCTTAGCAATATGTCGAGAACATTTATGAGAGGTTCACATCAGTGATCCTCGGTGATTGAATGAAAACTCCTGCCAGGGTCAACATCAAACAGCCCTGACAGCAGGTCACTTCGGTAACTCCTCGTGGATTACGCGGAGTGTGTCTCAAACGGTCTACAGTCGTGAGGTGATGCTTCGGTGTACCTCAGCGACTCATCTGAACTGTAGATGTACTTCGGTACATCGCGTTATCTCACTTGTGGGACTCCAGTTCAGGAACGGCCTTTGTAAGAATTAGAGTAGTGTTCTCACATTATGCTGTTAACACTCTCGAAGTTCAAACTTGTAAGTGCCGGAAACCGCTTATTACTAACCGTTTGAAATGTTTTCTTCTTATGGAAGCTCCGGAGCGGAATGATCGTGCTGATTCTTCTCATGCTCACGCCAACATCATCACTAATGGAAGTTCTATTCAAAAGCAACACAATCGTCAGAATGATTCTTCGTCTAACCAAAGAATCTACAAAGTTAGCGACTTAAAGAACTTCATCAGTATTGAATTCCAATGTCTTAGAGCGTGTGAGCATGTTGAAGAATGACGTGGAGACACTGGAGCAGCGAAGCAGACCTGAGGCAGACTGATGCAGACAACAACATACTATCACTTTCACCACAAAGAACAATGATCAAAGAACAAAGTTAAAGATGACGTCGAAGCATCACTGTTCAAAGATAACGATCTCTCTACACTAGGGAGATTGTTCGAATCAAGGCAATTCCTCTCACAAGAAAGAAGAATGTCAGAAGACGTCAGAGCTACTATTACATCAACGCCTTCACCGTTTACATTCATATATACTTGAGGGGGAGATTGTTGGAATCACTCCTAAACAGTATTTCAAGTATTTATATTTCATATGTAATAGGTAGCTTTATTATGGCCTTTATGTTTGTTTAAGGTCAAGCTTATGTAGAAGGCCCATAAGCTTAGGCCCAAGCCCACATAAGAAAGGATGGGAACTAGGAGTGTTGCCCTAGCTTCCCTCCTATAAATAATCTTGTAAACCCTCATTTGAGGGTTGGTTGTTCAAGTTTTCCTTTCACTCATACATTACGCCTAACCGTCTTTCATACTATCATGTGTGTGTGTGGTTTATCTTGTTCAATCGCCTTATCTCTTTCTCTATAACTTGTGTTTGTAAAACTAGTGACCTAACATCCTTGGATTTCTAGTGGTTTTTAGATGGTTTTTGAGTTTGAAAAAGTTTAGTGGTTTTTGCATCATTTGGTTCATTTCTTGTGTTAAAGTTTGAATTTTGGGTGTACTTTTGTGTTTAGAATCATTGTATGTGCTTGGGTTTTGATTTGGTAATCTTGAATCACTGTGGTTGAGCTTGTTTTGGATTGAAAAGTGTGTTTTTAAAGTTTTTCTTGGTAGCGACTTGGTTCTCGGAATGAATTTCATCCTAGCGACTTGCTTCAGTAAAAGGTAGCGAGTTGTAGTGAGTTTTGGTAGTGACTTGGTCCTAGTGACTTGTCTTTTGAGACAAGCCGACAAACAGTACACTTAGTGGATTCTCCACTACGGGTAGCGACTTGGTAAGGTAGCGACTTGCTTTCAATTTTGATAGCGACTTGTTCTTAAGTTTCTTAGCGACTTGGTGTTAGCGATTTGGACCTTAGCGAGTTGCTATTTAGCGACTTGACGTCTTAGCGACTTGGTGCATAGCGACTTGCTGTCAAAATTCGTAGCGATTTGGAACTTAGCGACTTGTCTTCTTATTACTTAGAAACTTGGTGCTTAGCGACTTGGTTCAAGGATTCTTAGCGACTTGGTTGACTCTTGTGTGTAATACGGTTTTCTCTTGATTTAGTAAAATCCCGTGAAAAAATCTATTTCCCGGTTTAATCATTGAGTTATAAAATCCCGTGTAATCTTTAAACATGTCTACCAACGTACCTACAATCATCTCCACTGTTGCCGAGGATGTTCAAGCAGCTGGTTCAGATACTCGTCCACCCATGCTTGACAGAACTGACTATGACTCTTGGGCTCAAAGAATCAGATTGTACTGTCTTGGAAAGGAAAATGGGGTCAACATTCTCAAATCGATTGATGAAGGACCTTATCAGATTGAGACTACAAGAGACTTAATTGATACAGCTGCAGATGGAACAATGATCTATGGAATAGATAGACCAAAGACATATGATGAGCTCAATGATAAGGAGAAAAAGAGATTCGATGCTGATATCGGGGCTTCTAACATCATACTTCAAGGTCTTCCAAAAGATATCTACAAGCTTATCAATCACAACACCGAAGCCAAGGCAGTGTGGGATAATGTCAAGATGCTTCTTTCTGGTTCTGAATTAACTATGGAAGACAGAGAATCACAACTCTATGATGAATTTGAGCACTTCAAGATGAAACCAGATGAGAGTGTCTATGAGTATTACGTGAGATTCCACAAGCTTGTTAATGATATGAGGAATATCAAAATGACCATGCCAAACATTCAGTTGAACTCAAAATTTGTAAACAACATGAATCCCGAATGGCACAAGTTTGTCACCTCTGTGAAGCTAACTAAAGCTTTGAAGAACACCAACTATGAACAACTATATGCCTTCCTGCTTCAGAATGAGAGACATGCCATGTTTGAAAAAATGATTCTTAATCAGTTCAAATCAATACAGGGAGAAACAAGTTCATCAAATGATTCAACAACATTTTACACCAATGTTGGGATTACAACCAAAGCTTTACAAGTCATACCCACTGGTAATGGTAATTACAAGCTCATTCCCGATCCATCATATAAGCCTCCAGACTCTAACACACTCATGGAAAACTTCATCAACCAACTGTCTCTCATGGTTAGTCAAAACATGAACACTCTCCCACACACTAACAACAACCTCAGAACAGCATCCAATCCACACAATCAAGCCACTGTCAGAGATGGGAAGTTTATGGTACAACCAGTTCAAGAAAGGCAGTATGAACAAGGAAGAGGTGGAGTTGGTAGAGGATATGTGGCAAATCAGAATAGGGGAAGGAATGGAAACCAGGGACAAGCAAAGCCGATCAAATGCTACAACTGTGGTGGTGAGGGACATATTGCAAGGAATTGCACATCGCCAAAACGCCCTCAGAATGCAGAGTACTTCAGGGATAAGATGTTGCTTGTGCAAGCTCAGGATAATGGTGCAGCTTTGGATGAAGAGGAGTTGTTGTTTCTTGCTGAGGGCAATGCCAAGACATATGATGCAGATGTGGATGACCAGCCAATTCAGGAGATAGGTCACAATCATCAGAATGCCTTTCAAGTCGCTGATTGTGATGCATACGACTCTGACGTTGATGATGAACCTACTGCACAAACAATTTTCATGGCTAGCATTTCTCCAATGGTCCCTCCTAAAGTCTCTTCATCACCACAAGCTGGTCCATCCAAAGACAAAATCATTTCTGAGGTACTAAAACTATACGATGAAGTTGATGAGCAAAAGATACATGACGAAGTACAATCAACTATAATTATTGAGTCAGATATTGAAAATATGGGTAATATCAATGTTGTCCTATATGATCAATATGTGAAACAAAGTGAAAGTGAGATTGTACCGAGTGATGTATCTTCTGCAGTCAATGATGACTATGCCTTTGATGAATACACTACATGTGCCCCTGATGATTCTGTTATCTCTGAACTTAATGCCTATAAAGAACGTGTTTCTATTTATGAACAACGAGCTAAGTTTGAATTAACCACCCGTGAGCAGGAGATGGATGACCAAATGCGTACAATTATTAGAAAAAGTAATTTTAGAGAAGAAGTCTTAAAACAAGAGTTAAACTCCTTACAAGAAAAACTTTATAAAACTGTTAAGCAAAAGCAAGAGCTTCAAGATAATGTCAAAGCTCTTAAACATGAATTTAACGCTAAGGAATCAAAACTTTTGAATGAGTTTTCCAATCTAAAAACGTTGAAAAATAAGCTTGAAAATAAGTTGTACGTACAAGGGAATACCATTCAGACTGCTCACATGGTCACTAAGCATAGAGTCTTAAGCGTTAAGCATAGTGTTCCCATTGTCGATAAACCCAACCCTAAGTATGGTAATATTGCAAAGGCTGCACAAAGTGTAATCTATGATGGAAATGAGATTCTTAAGCCTAGGCAGAAACCTATTTGCGCTGAAAGTACTGAGGAAGATAAGCAATTAGAAGAGGTTACTAGGAAGAAATTGGATGAAAAAATTAAGAGCCATTCATGCATAGAAAACAAAATCTGTTTTAAAACACCTAACTATGCTAAGGAAAATTGGATTGCATTTAACAAGTTTAAGCCTCAAACGTTGTTAACACCTGAACAAGTGTTCTGGAAAAAGGACTTAGATAAGCAAAAAGCAAAAAATCTTGTTGAAACAAACCCTCCCCTTAGGAAAATGCCTACAGCGACTGTGTATCCTCCGAATACACCAATGCATTTAGTTCCTAGAACTATTGCCACTAAGAGCAAGACCTTAATAAGTCAATATGTTATATTTCAATTATTTGTTGACTTTGAGAAAACTTGTAAGAAAAGGATCACATCCACTGGGATAACTGAAGGGGAAAGGGGTTTTGAACAAACAAAAGAATGTTATTTAACTGAGGTCATGCCTTTCTTTAAACAATTAAAAGATCAATTTGAGAGTCTTAAAAAGGGGATGGATTCAGATATTAAAGGAATGGAAAAGGAATTTGATGCAATGATAGTTGAGGTTAGTGACTATGAGCGAGCATTAAAATATAATGAGATTGAGAGGAAGAACTTGCATACCTTAAATGAGAATATGATTTATGAATGTATCTCTCAAGATGTGTTCTACACTGCTACTAACTGTTCTATTACTGCTTCTCAATTTCATGAATTATTTGTTGCGTTGAAAGTCTCCCATGATCGTGTCATTGAGCTTGAAATCAAAAACTCTAAATTAAGTGGGAAAATTGAACAGGATGATCACGATAATTTGGTAAAACATTTTTCTAAACTTGAAGTTAAACATTTTGATTTACAACTAAAATATCAACATCTCAAAGAAAATGTTAAAACCTCAATCATCAAGATATCCTCGGATGTTCCAGAGTTTGATGCAGTTTTTGAAATAAACAAACGTGATGAACAGATTCAAGCTCACTATAACACGATCAAAAAGTTGAAAGCCCAAATTTCTCAATTAAAGGGTGAAAAGAACAATGTGACTGGCTCCCAAATGCCTCCTCCTTTAGATTCTCGGAATTCTTAAAATTTTCATCTTTAAAACTTGGTTAATGCTTTACAAAAGGAAAATGAGAGTTTTCTAGAAAAAAATAAAAAGGTTAAACGACATTTCAATGAGTTATTTGAGTCAATAAAAGTCACTCGTAACAAAAATAACGAAAAAATAACTTCGTTGCAAAAGGAAATTGAGAATCTGAAGAGTCAGGTAAAAGGGAAAATGCCAATGACCAATGGGGAGAATGGTGCTTCAAAGGTGCATGTTTGTAATAAATATGCTTTGTCTGTGAAATATGTTCCTCCTCATCTTAGGAATAACAAACTTGCTATTCAAACATATTTCTCATACCTTAAGGACAGCCTAGAATGTCTCCGTGAGATTGTAGAAGGGGATAAGTTAGAGAAACCACTTGATAATGCAATTGGCCATGCATGCTTATATGCCAAACGATCTCAAAAACTTCTAGAAGGCTTAATTACAATATGCTCTAAATCCCTAGGTGAGCAAGTCAATCCCTTGATACCCTGTTCTATGCCTAGTGCCAAGTATGCAAGTCATTCAATGCCCAATGTTATGAATGTGAACTTTAGTATGCCTTCAAGTAGTTCAGATCCCAGCACCTCTAGTGTTAAGAAAGTGAACTTCAGTGTGCCTTCAAATAGCTCACAACCCAGCACATCTAAACAGGAAATGCAAAAAGTAGCAAAACCAACTAATGTTCCCATTCCCTCTACAGGAGTAATCAGTGACATTAAAGCGAGCAGGTCAAAGTCTCAAGGCAATACAAGGAATGATAGGACCTCGCAAGCTAAGAATGTGCATTGGAAAAGAGTAGAAGATCACCCTAGGAACACTAAGTTTGAGTTGAATAAAACGAATCGTGTTGATTCTAGTATTAGCTATAAGCATACTGTAATTAATTCGAATTCTGCTACTACTTGCAAAACATGTAATGAATGCTTGATTTCTGGTACTATTCATGAATGTGTTGTGAATGATTTGTCTAATACTACCAAATGCCCAGTTAAAATTGTTAATGCAAAAAATCAAGCTAAGAAGGCTAAAAGGCAAAGGCAAATGAAAGGTAGAAAACAGTGGAAATCCACAGGAAGAAAATTTAGTAATATAGGTTATCAATGGATACCTACTGGCCATAAGGTTAATGAGTTTTACTCTCAATTTGCTAAGACAATGTCCACTAGTAAGTGGATGCCTACTGGTAGAACTATTCCCTTAAGAAGTGAACATACTTTGAATAGTTCAAATACGGACACTAGCACTGCATCTATTTCTGATGATTCCATTGTCTCTACTTCTGATGTGGGTGTTCCAATCACTGTTACTAACCAAATGGAACCCATTCTTGCATGGGGATCCCAATTATCCAGTTATCCATTCTTGTCTGTGTTCAACTGCAGATCGTTCAAATCGTTCTGTGGTACCTGGACTCAGGCTGTTCCAAGCATATGACTGGAGACCGGTCACGGCTCATGAACTTCATGAGTAAATTCATCGGGACTGTTAGATTTGGGAACGATCATTTCGGTGAAATTATGGGGTATGGAGATTATGTTGTTGGAAAGAGTGTAATCGCCAGGGTATATTATGTGGAAGGTCTTGGTCATAACTTGTTTTCTGTTGGTCAATTCTGTGATTCCGATCTAGAAGTGGCTTTTAGAAAGCATACTTGTTTCATTAGAGAGCTTGATGGTGTGGAAATTCTCAGAGGAACTCGTGGTTCAAACCTATACACCATATCTATCGAAGACATGATGAAATCTTCACCCATCTTCCTGCTGTCAAAGGCTTCCAAAACTAAGTCATGGTTATGGCACCGTCGTCTCAATCACTTGAACTTTGGTACCATAAACAATCTTTCCAGAAAGGACTTAGTAAGAGGATTACCTAGACTTAAGTATGAAAAGGATCATATTTGTTCAACATGTCAATTGGGAAAATGCAAGAAGTATGCCCATAAACCCAAACCTACAAATTCAGTTATGGAAGTTCTACATACTATTCACATGGATTTGTGTGGACCCATGAGAGTCCAAACTATTAATGGGAAGAGATATGTGTTAGTTGTGGTTGATGACTACTCCCGATTCACTTGGGTTAAGTTTTTGAGGACAAAGGATGAAACTCCAGATGTCATCATTAAACTCATTAAACAACTTCAGATCCGACTCAACAAAACGGTTCGAATCGTCAGAACTGACAATGGAACTGAGTTTGTTAATAAAGAACTCAATGAATTTTAAGAAAGTGTTGGAATCAGTCCTCAAAGAAGTGTTCCATAAACTCCTCAACAGAACGGTGTAGTTGAAAGACGAAATCGAACTCTTGTGGAAGCCACAAGAACAATGCTGATTTACTCAAAGGTTCCAATGTTTCTATGGGCTGAAGCTATTGCCACTGCATGCTACACTCAAAATCGATCCCGTATCCACACATCTCATGGAAAGACTCCGTATGAACTTGTCCACAATCGAAAACCTGATCTATCATATCTTCGTGTGTTTGGTGCATTATGTTACCCAACTAATGATGGTCAAGATTTAGATAAACTGAAAGCTAAAGCGGACATTGGAGTATTTGTAGGATATGCACCAAACAGAAAAGGATACTGAATCTATAACAAGAGAACCCCGTAATATCATGGAAACAATTCACGTTACGTTCGATGAGCTGACCGGTCAAATGGCTCCTGGACAATCTAGTTCTGGACCCGCACTTCAAAACAGTCCCATTGGTTCATCCCTTGTACCAAACTCCTCTCCAGCAACTCCTTATGTACCTTCATCTGAAGATGATTTGAAGAAATTATTTAATCCAATGTTTGATGAACATTATGATCCAAGTACTAGTGATCTGTCGATTCCAACAACAGAGGCTGTTTCTATCCCTGTCAATGAAGTTAACTCTTCAGTTTCAATGTCATTAAGTCAAGAAGCGCCTGCTGTTGAACACTCTATCTCATCAACAAACCTTTAATCATCAAATGTACATCATGGAATTGTCTCTGGCACCCAGGATGAAGTTAATCCCTTTGCTACTCCCGAAGATGCTCCATTTGAAAACATATTCGCTCCTGAATCATCATCTGAACCATCTTCATCAGGAGACATCGACTCTGCTACTTCAGTTCCACAACATCAACCACATGAACACATTAGAAAATGGACACATGATCACCCATTGGACAACATCATTGGAAACCCTTCTCGTCCAGTATCCACTCGAAAACAACTTGCTACTGATGCCTTATGGTGCTTCTTCAACTCAGTACTCTCTAAGATCGAACCCAAAGATGTTAAAAATGCCATGAATGAAGACAGCTGGTTCAATGCCATGCAAGAAGAAATTCATGAGTTTGATTGTTTAGATGTATGGGAATTAGTACCTGCTCCAGACTGTGCTATGATAATTGCTCTCAAGTGGATCTTCAAAGTGAAGCTTGACGAGCATGGTGATGTTCTGAAAAATAAGGCTAGGTTAGTGGCTAAAGGATATCGTCAAGAAGAAGGTATTGACTTTGAGGAATCTTTTGCTCCTGTTGCACGTATCGAAGCTATCAGAATCTTCTTGGCTAATGCTGCTAGCAAGAACATGGTTGTATATCAGATGGATGTGAAAACCGCCTTTCTTAATGGTGATTTGAAAGAGGTGGTTTACGTTAGCCAGCCAGAGGGTTTTGTGAATCCAGAGCATCCTACTCATGTCTATCGCTTGAAAAAGGCCCTTTACGGTTTGAAGCAAGCTCCTAGAGCATGGTATGATACGCTATCTAAGTTTCTTCTATCTACTGGATTCAGCAAAGGAGTAGTTGATCTGACATTGTTCACCAGAAAGTCAGGCAAACATTTAATTCACGTTCAAATTTATGTTGATGATATTATCTTTGCCTCGACTGACCCTAATGAATGTGATCGTTTTTCAAAAGAAATGGGTTCCAAATTTCAAATGTCAATGATGGGACAAATGTCATTTTTCTTGGGATTACAAATTTCACAAAGTCTCAAAGGCATTTTTATAAATCAATCTAAATATGCAAATGAGATTTTAAAGAAATTTGGATTTGTTTCGTGTGACACCGTTGACACTCCCATGATTGAACATACTAAGCTTGATGAGGACCACTCAGGGATCATGGTAGATCAAACAAAGTATCGCAGTATGATTGGATCCCTGATGTACCTCACAGCTAGTAGACTAGACATCCTGTTCGCTGTATGCATGTGTGCTAGATATCAGGCTAAGCCTACTAAAAAGCACCTTGAAGCGGTTAAACGGGTCTTTCGGTATCTCCAAGGAATCATCAATATGGGACTTTGGTACCCCGAAGGACACCGGTATGTCACTAACAGCCTATGCAGATGCTGATCATGCAGGATGTCAAGATACACGTCGAAGTACGTCAGGAGGTGCTCAGTTTTTGGGTGATAAGCTTGTGAGCTGGTCGTCAAAGAAGCAAATGAGTACTTCTATTTCCTCTACAGAGGCTGAATACATAGCCATGTCATCGTGTTGTACTCAAATCCTATGGATGAGATCCCAATTATCTGACTATGGCTTTGAATTCAACAAAATCCCTCTGTATTGTGATAATAAAAGTGCTATTTCTCTCTCATGCAACAATGTTCAACATTCAAGAGCAAAGCACATCGACATTCGACATCATTTCATCCGGGAGCAAGTGGAAAACGGTGTGGTGGAACTCTATTTTGTGAAGTCAGAATACCAGTTAGCAGACATCTTCACCAAAGCTCTTCCAAGAGAACGTTTTGAGTTTATTCTTCCACGACTTGGCTTGAAAAGCCTTCAACCTGAAACACTCAAACGTCTTCAGGAGGAAGACGAGGAGTAAAGGTTATTGACTCTATCTTTTCTTTGTATATATTTATTCAAAAATCAAAATACAAAATTATAAAACCAAAATACAAAAAGCAAATAGAAAAATATAAAACTTAAAAAATCCATAAAAATTTGAAAAATCTTGAAAAATTCTCAAAAATATTGTCATTTTGTCATGTTTTTCTTGATTCGAAAATATCTACGGTCTTTGTGCTGTCATTCAAAGAATAACACGGGTCTGTAGATATAGTTCGAATTTAAAAAAAAAATCAAAAAAATCAAAAAATATTTTTGGGAGAAAGTGAAACAATGGTTTATTGTCATTTCAGGCAGTAACCCGCTTTTCAAAGAAAGAACAGAGCCATGATTTATCTTGTTTTTCAAATCTCATGCTCTGATTCTATAAACAATTGCTTACAATCTAATGAAAACTAATTGCTTTGAAAAATCACTCGGACTCTATTTTTTGAAAATCATCTGGACTTAACTTTTGTCAAAATATCTATCTCTCAATCAACAACTTATGTCATTGATTGAGGGGGAGAATGATTTCAATTAAATCAAAAGGTTATTTGTCATACAATTGTTTTCAAAAGATAATTATGCATGTTTAATCAATGGAATTTAAAGTCTCAAAATCTGATCCTTATCAGTTAAAATGTTTTCATAATCAAGTCACAATTCTCATTAAAAGCTTTCAAAATCAATTTAAATCTACAGAGATCACAAATCTCAAATGATTTGATAATTGTGATCGGGGGATAATTTGTGATCTAAATTGGATATAAACTGATAATTCGGTAAATGGTTTTATAAGGATGTACAAGCTCTCATTCCCACATGTGCCAAACTGATGAGTGTCTAAAATACTCATCATTTTTGTGTAATCTAAACTGCAAAATCATCTGAAAACACTCAAAAACACATCAAAATGATCAAAATATCACAAATCAGTGTTTTATGTGTTTTATATGCAAAAATATCAAAATCAGATGAAAAATGTATAAAGTTTGCAAAATTGGCAGTTTTAGTCCCCCAAGTTTTAAAAGTTGTCAAATCTAGTCCCTGGAAATTCAAAAATGTGGAAATTTATCATTCAAGGTCCCTGAAGTATTCTAAGTTGTTTAAAATGATCCTTGAATGATTCTTTGGTCAATTGGCAAGAAAGGTCCTCAAACTTTGGAAATTTACAAAAATAGTCCTTGGACCTTAAAAAATGGATTTTATGCAAAAAGGGTTCTTGTATTATCAAAGTTGGCAAATTTAGTCCTTGTGAGAAGTTTGGAAACATGGCACTTTCAGTCCTTGAAGTTTGGGTGAATTGCACTTTTGGTCCTTATCTTAAATAAACCAAACGGACATAATATTATTAACAAGCCCAATCCAAATCCAATACACAAGCCCAACTGCTCTTGACCCTTGACCCTTGACCCCCCAGTCCAAATCTAATTCTGACCCCAGCCACAACCTTTTTGAACCCCCATGTTATTAATACTGTGGTCAAAGAAAGTCAAATCCCAAGGAAAACGCGCTCAAAAACCAGGTATTGTAGCACCTCCTCTCCCACTTCTGTTTACCCAAAACCAGACCTGGTTTCACCACTTTTTCAACTTCCCCTCCCATACCATGTCCCCTCCAACTCCTATACACTCCAAAACCTTTAATTACCTCAACCAAATCCATTAATTGATAGAACCTGCTTTGAAGAATTTTTGGCGCCAAAATGCAAGGTGGACGGATAGGATGATTCTAGCCAATCCAATGGCTCAAGTTTGGTGGGAAACATTCAGAAGACATGTGGGAATGTGGAAAAGTCTATAAAAGAGAGAGATATGCATTGTAAAAAGATATCTAGTGTAATTTTAAGCTTTTATTGTCGTTTTTTAGCATTTTTAAGTTTCAAGTGTATGTTTTTATCTAAAAACTTTGTATTTCAAGTTCTATTGATATAAGAAAGTCTCTGTGAAACTTTAATTCAAGTGTTAAAGTGTATTTCAGTTTATGAAATTTCTCATATTTATGCAAAATCTCAAATTGAATCAAATGGTGTTTTCAGTTGTTTGTATGGACTAGAATAAGTCATTTAAGCTCCAAGAAAGCTTAAGCAAGCTTTTAGCAACTCTAAAATTCAGTTTAGTTTCAAAAACAGAAAAAATCACAAAAATACCAAGAAAATAGTCAAAAATCAAAAATCACTTGAAAGGTACAAGAAAAGCTGGAGCAAGGTTTATCTTGGATGGCCTTGGGTTAGTGAACCTGTGGGGGTTCTATAGGGAGTAGTCCTTGGTCTTGGTTCTTGGATTTCAGCTGAATCACAATTGTAAGCCTTTTTAAGTAATTTTGCATTTCACTGTTATGGTTAGTTAGTTGTTGTAATTTCTTGTTCTTAGTGTTAATTAGTCATAGTTAAGTTAGTTTAAACCTTAAAATCAATAGCTTAATCTTTGAAATTCATAGTTGCTTTAAAATCTCAATTTGACAGTCAAACAAGCTTAGGTCTAGAATCTTGGTTTCAGTTGATTAGTGTTGATGATTTGTGTTCTCTTAGTGCTAATATTTGATAATACAAGGTCTGTAATCAAGTTTAAGGTTTAAAATTGTGAGTTGCTTTGAAAAACATCAAAACAGTCAACATAAAGGTGTGTTTGGTTTATTGTGTTTCAAGGTACTTTGGTCATTGGACTTATTGGAAACCTGTTTAACTTAGTTCAAACAACTCATACAAGTCATAAAACTAGTCCTTGACAGCAAAAAGTCAAAAATTCTTCAAATCTTGTATCTGCAGTCACTGTTGAAGTTTTTGAGATCCATGATCATCATTTTGTGTTCAAAAGTTGTTAACCTTGCTTAATTTAGTCTTATCTCACCTTAAAACAACATATTCAGTGAATTAGATCAACTCAAATTCCATTTTGGTCAATTTTTGGTTTTTCTCAAAAAGTCAAAATTCTCAAATGGTCGTTTTTGAATAAAACTTGGAATTTCACTGTGGGTTCATTAGTAGGTTTCAGATTATAAGCTTTGGAGGTATTGTAGTCTAGTTGGTGTATAAAAATACAAAAATGTTAGTTCTTGAGTTCTCAGCTTTTTAAGTGCTTATTATCTAGCTTTTTGGTAGCACCTGTTTTGATAAACTGCCCTGTGCACAGAATTTGGTTCTAAATTGATAAGCTTGCATTAAGCTTATTACTTGTCCAAATCTCTTGTCCTCTAGTTCTTTGGAAAGCCAACCTGGTCCTCTTGAGTTGTCAAGTCTTGTTTTTCATTTTGGAACTTGTTTGGTAGGGCTGCTAGTAGCTTAAAGATTGTCCCATTTTCTGTTTTTCACCCAAATAGCCAAATTGCTTATTGGCTTATTGGAGCTTTTCAGTTGGATTGTTTGTATCTTTTAGTTTCAAGTTAGTTGTTCTAGCTTATTGTCATCTTAATATAGCTTCTGTTTCTAGTATTGAGCTTGTTTGAGCTTATTTCCACCTAATAAGCTAATTTAAGCACTGTTGATCTAATAAGCCACCAAATCTGCTTATTTGAGTCTTGTAAATTTTTTGTCTTTATTAAAATTTCATTATATTAGTATATAAGTAGTTTTCAAAAATAAAAATCACAAAAACATCAATATAAAAATAGTGATAGCGTTTATTTAAGATTTTTTTAGCTTTTTGATTTTTCTTTTCAACTTTTTAATAAGCAAATCTTATTTTTATAGTTTTCTTAGGTTTCTGTCATCATATAGGATTTTTAGAAAAAGTTTCAGATTTTTCTCTATCTTTTTAATATTTATTATAATTATAAATAGTTAATAAATAATAAATAATTAGTAATAAATAATTAAAAAGTCTAAAAAATATCTTTTCTGTTTTAAAATTAGTTTTATCATATTTTAGATTTTTCAAAGTTAAAATTTTATTTTTCCAAGTTTATTTTCTATTTTCTAGTATTTAAGTGTATTTTAAATAATAATTAATTAATTATAATTAGATAAAAAGTGTGAAAAATATATTTTTAGTTTTAAAATTAGTTTTATAGTATTTTAGATTTTTCAGAATCATAAGTTTATTTTTCTAGCCTTATTTTGTATTTTCTTCTATTTTAGAGTATTTATTAAATAGTTAAAATAGTTTTTAATTAATAATAATTAATTAAATAGTGTTAAAAATAATTTTCCTTTTCTAAAAGTTTTCTTTTATTTTTAGGATTCCAAAAATGTCATTTTTATATTTTTAGGTCTTTTATTTCTTAGTTTTCACTTTTTATTTTTGTGCGTCTGCGTAGTTTTTAAAACTTACGTTTACGTTTCTTTGATCTGGTTGTTGTGCTTTCCAATTCTGTGTCCAATTCTATTCCAATCAATCAGTAGTGTAGTAATTCTAATCATAACCTTTACAGATCACTATCCTTAGTGATCATTCTATCTTCTGAGTTTGTTTAACACACCATTGAGTCTCCTTGGGACTAAACGACCCGAGAATCCCCTGTATTCTCTGATCTTAATTGTATTTGTGTCTGAGCTGTTTTAAGTCTTTTTGACTTGACTGTTTTGCGCAGATCAAAATTTTGGCGCCGCTGCCGGGGAGGCTTTAGCGTGTGTTTAGCCATTTTCAGATCCATTGTTGCACATACCCACCATTTGTAAAAAGTTTTTGTAAAGTTATAAGAAAATCAAAAAAGTCATTAACACTTTTCCTAAAGTGTTAAAACAAAAAAAAAATATAAAACAACAAAACAATCGGAACGTTTTCTATTTTGTATTCTCTTTTAAGGTGATTCTTAAAGAGATACGATTTGGTTAAACGGGACGATAACAAAAATATTGTCCAAAAGTTTTTAAACCCATCTGCACAAATCTTACCTACGTCTTTTCAGTGGTACTTAATTGAATACATAAAAATCAACCACCGCAAATCAAGGCAGTGCACTACCTAACTGGGGGTGCGACCATTAATAAGTTCCCGAACATCAGATTTAAAACTTGCCTTTGTGTCACTTGTGATTTGGTGTACCTTTTTCAAAGAAGCCATTTCATTTGTGATTATTGGTTAAGTTCACTTGTGTTTTGCCTCATTTGTTTTGAAAATTGGTTTTTATACATAGTGCATGCGCACTCGTTCTTCCAGTTCTACAAGTCCACTTTCCGAACTTGGAAACATTCCTCGCAGACGTAGAGGACGTTCAGCTCCTTCAGCCGTGACTGAGGAACGTCTACCACCACCACCTCCTGTCGAAATGGCAGAAGACAAACCCATGAATGAGCTTCTCCAAGCACCCATCGAGGGTTACGGAGATGCCATTGTTGTTCCAGCCATCGTGGCTGACACT
>BPTQ01000005.1:322273495-322601151 GCA_019973895.1 Chrysanthemum seticuspe
ACCATAACAAGTAGACGGTAACCTTGGTAAACTTTTAGTTAGGTCTATGAACACTATATAATAGTTTCGTAAAACATGGACTTAATAAAAATTATAAAAATCTTGTTCTCGAGGGGGAGTTGTAAACGTAGTTCATAGTAAAACTTTATCTTTATTAAAAGTTGAAACTCCCCAACCGAACGTAGATACGTTTTTGACTTGACTGTTTGCGCAGGATCACAAACGATTTCAAGTTTTCCATGCACATGTTGAGGGGGAGCATCTATCTTAAACCACAAAGATTTGAAACGTGATCAATTCATTTCAATGTGCAGTCTTTTCCTAATATGTGCAAAACATTTTCAAATATCTATGCACATATTGAGGGGGAGCAACTATTTTGAAAACCACATTCTTTATATAACTACTCTTAGATGCAAGCCAACCCCTCAAAGTTGAAAATTATTTCTATTTCAAAATGATACTTGATGCAAATGTTGAGGGGGAGCTCTTGTTCTAAAAATATTAAAAATAATTCAGGTACAAAATGCTTTGATAATATATCACAAGTATCTGGATTGATTTTCAAATGGTTCCAATGGCAGATGAACAATACCAAATAGACCGACCAAATTTACTTTATGTATGGTGTTATAAGGATGATAATGTTAGGTATTTGTTCCCATGATCCGTGATCGATGCCCAAACCGTCAGGTTTTATCACACAAGCTGACCACTTGTGAATGGTCAACCGTAATAAAAGCCAGACAGCCTGAGAAACAATGCAATTAAGATCAAGAGGAGTTTAGTGTTTCCTCAGGTCGTTAGGTCCCAACGAGCTGTGCACTGAATAATCAAACGAATAGTGATCGGGAGAATTTGAACGGGAAAAAGGGTTATGATTGATTATACCTAAAGAAAAAGTTTATAAATTACAGGGGCTTAAATGCAAATTAAAGAAAATTAAAAAGATAAATTATATTAAATAAACGCTATCACTATTTTTAAAATCTGATGTTTTTTTTATTTTTCTTTTATAAACTTAAATTAAAAACTACGTAACGTACAAAAGAAAATGTGAAATTGAAACAGAATTAATCCTAAAAATATAAAAATGAACTTTTTACAAACCTAATGATAAGAGAAAATTTTGAGAACAAGAAAATTATTTTTATGACTATTTATTTAATTATTATTAATTAAAAACTATTTTTACCAATTTAATAATACCCTAAAATATAAGAAAATATGAAATAAAGCTAGAAAAATGAAATTATGACTTAGAAAAATCTAAAATCACTAAAGTGAATTTTCAAAACTAATTTTGTATTTTTCTGATTATTTTTCTATTTTCTATGAATTAAAAAACTATTTAAAACTAATTAAGTTGCTAAAAATTACAAATTTAACTAAGAAAAATCTGGAAAAATATTTTTTTGACTTTTTATATTTATCTTAACCTAGAAAAAATGAAAACTTATTTTTTTGAAGTTTTTCTGATTTAATTGTATTAAAAGCTATTTAAAAATGCCTAAAAACTTATTAAAATAGAGAAAAATAGCAAACAGTAATGGAAAATTATGAAAAATTCAGGAAAAGTCTAAAATTATATTCTAAGTCTATGAAAAATATAAAAACAATAGCTTATGTGTGAGAATATGAGGCTGCAGTGAAAAATGCTTATAAATAAGCACTTGAATTAAGCAATTTGCTGCAAGACTGAACCAGAAGCTCAAAGAAGCTATAATAAGCTAAAATAGGCTAAAAACAACTAGAGTCAACCACTCCTAACCACAGGTTCCCAAGCTACAAGCTTTGGTGAGCAATGAGCTCAAGTGCTAAAACAGATTTTACCTACTAAGTTGCAGCCTAAAAATAAGCTACTGGATAAGCAAGAAACCAAAATCCAATTTAAGCAATCCAAACTAGACCTGGCAAGGTGCTTGTAAACCAAATGTGAGCCCAGGACAAGCTCTTATGAGCTTGTTGAGAGCTTTGCACAAAACCTGTGCACACTCAGTATACACTGAGTGTGTGCACAGGGCAAAAGGGTGCTAATTGAAGAGCTTATTCAGACTTTATAAAAGCTTCCAAAAATTATCCAAAAATCTTTTTAAGGAACTTGACCAACTGAAGTTTTTAAACCCAAAGTTTCACTTGAATTGATCCAATAATGAATCAATCAAAAATCACCCAAGTTGGGTACAAACTGAGTTTTTCACTTTTTTTACTTTTGAAGCAGCTTTGAAAGTTTGACTAAATTGAGATTTGAGCTTAATTTACCAACTGAAAATGATGAAATGAGCTATTATAAAACTTGATTAAGCTGCTCCTATGAATTATGAACACAATGCAAGCTTTTGATCTATGAAAATTCCAACAGTTATGAAACTAGGACAGATTCAAGTTGATTTTGACTTTTGTGGTTCTAAGGTCCAAGTTTATGACAGAAATTGACTAAGTGAGCTTAAATGAGGCTAAGGGAACTGATTTTAACCACTAAGCAAAACTCTAGCACAGGTTTAAGGCCTAATCCAAACACTGGTTATGAAACTGAAATGCAAAATTAAATCACCTACTTGCTTACTAGCTTATACTAGCAATTAAACTGCAACAATATAATCTAATTACAGCTACATTAACGGATTTAGACTATAAAATACCACAGATTCAACTCCACAGAAAATGCAAACTAATTCAGTTATTGAAATTGAAAAGATAAAAACAAACTCACAAGAGGTCCAGCTTATAAAGCAGCTTATACAGAACCCAAACTATACTAAACTACTCAAATCCAACCCAATCCAAGCTCTGCATCAACCCAATATCATATCCATTTCCAAATGAGCTCAGTTTGACTTTTGTTGACCAACATGATATATTGCTTAAAACTGATTTATAAGCTTACCAAAAGCTATGGACAGCTTAAGTAAGCTTATTTGGGTTTAAAAATAAGCTACTAGAAGCCTGAATTTAAGAACATGAAACTGATTTTTTAATAGTGATCATAAAAACATGAAATGTTGTTTTAACCTTAAATTGATATTTGAAAATGGATTACACTGATAAAACAACTTAAATTGAGTACATAGGAACAGAAGATTACAACTTTAAACTTAAACTAAAACATTGATATTAAAAACGACATGTATGAAATTTAAAACTAAAGACTACTCCACTCTCTTGCTTCTCTTCTCTTATTTATACATCAAAAGTGCTTCCACTTGACTTCTGAGCAAATCCCACTTGTATCCTGGACCATTGGATCAGTTGAGGACATATTGGCCATTGATGAGATTTTTGGCGCCAATTTGATATATGCAACTGGGGGGTTGAGTGCAAGGGGGAGGGAAGCATTTAATGTTTCTTGTTTGGTTGTTGAGGTGGAGGGATAATGTGTGGAGTATGTGAGCTGGAGGAGAGGTGAGGTTGAGTGTTTGCAGGGCAGTGGGTGGGAGAAGAAGACTTTGGCGGGAGTGGATAAGTCAAACGGGGAGGTTTGACTTGGGAGATATATTAATAAGGGGGGGGGTCAAAAACAGGGGGTCACAAGTGGTTTGGCAGGGGTTCAAAAAGGTCCAAAGGGTCAAGGCTTGTAATACAAGGACTTGTTTTGCAATTTCTGAAAGTTGGAGGACCAAATCTGCCATTTTCCAAAGTTGTTCCAAGGGACCAAAAATGACAAGTTTCAATAGTACAAGGACCATAATAGACATTTTCAAACTTCCAAGGACTATTTTTGCCAATTTTGAAACTTGAAGGACCAAACTTGTAATTTCTCAAAACTTTTGACATTTTTCACCAAAGGACTAATTTTGACAACTTATGATTTTAAAAGGACCTTTGGTGACTTTTCTTTTAAAATAAGTGCTCAGGGACTATTTCTGACAACTTTTGAAACTTGGGGGACTGAAACTGCCAATTATGCAAACTTAGCTCATTTTTCATCTGATTTTAAATATTTTGCATCAGAAACATATAAAATGCAATTTTGAGATATTTTTAGTATTTTGATGCATTTCTGAGCATTTTTAAATGTTTTGCAGTTCAGATTTGACCAAAAATGATGAGTATTTACACATTCATCAATCCCCCACACTAAACTATTGCTAGTCCCTAGCAATCTTTTGAGAAAAACTTAATGGATTTGAATCTCTTTACCAAAAGCCATTACTTCTGGAGTAGCCAAGTGTTTCAGTTCAAGTAAGAACTATGGTACACTGATAACCATATGATTTTGAGCAAACCACCAGCTTCCAACGGATTTGATTTGTCTTTACCAGAAGCCGTTTGCTTCTGGACTAGCCAACTCCTTGATAATATATACTATCTTTGGTGAGCTGATTACCAATTATGGTTTTCCAACTGCCTTTACCACAAGCCATAAACTTGCGGGCTAGCCAACTCTTCACTTTTAAGGATATGGTGAGCTGAATACCATACAATTTTGGGCAAATTGCAAGCCGTCAACGGATTTGAGATATCTTTACCAAGAGCCGTTTGCTCCTGGATTAGCCAATCCTTTTGTTTATTAGACATGGCGGACTGATAACCATAAGCTGGGTAAGTGCAAAACACTTACTCCAAAAAAAAATTTTTTTTGCCAAAAACGGGGGAATTAGGCGGTATAATTACATGATAAAATTCGTGAGAATTCTCCCCCACACTAGAAATGAATATTGCCCTCAATATTCAAAGTACCGGCGGTTATGCCGAAACATAGAACGTAAAAGAGAAATACTACGGCCATTATTTTGAAAGATTTTTTTTTTTTTTTTTTTTTTTGAAACTTTATATACAACAGCGGGGGGCAACTCCCCCACACTAGGGTGGTAGAAAATAGAAAGAAGTCAGAAATATGGGTGAAAACCCATATGGCATGCTACTGTTTTTGATTCCCGAGTCGCTAGCTTGACTCGATCCCCGCATTCATTTGTTCATGGGGAAAGCAACGTGGAAAACCAATCTCGATCGGACTTTCGTTCACAGTGTTAATAAACATATGAACATCAGAAAGTTCCACACCGACGAGATACAACCGCGGTATTGTTAATAGTAGAAACTATAAAGGATGATACCGGGGTCAAAGATGGTGTCCTCATTCCCGAAAGAGAAAAAGGAAAGAGCAACCACACCATCTGTGAAGAATGGAATAAAGATGTGCATGAGAATGCAAGTCCATTCCTCATCAGAAAGAAGCAAATCACCATTTTTGACATTTTTAAGCTTAAACTTGAAGCTTATATGGTGATTGTCAATAAGATGTCCGGGAGGGAGGGTGGGAAACGGTTCTTCAATCAACAGATTTTCCAGAAAAAGTATGTCTCCCTCCGAATCAAAGTAAGTATTATCAATTCCTGTTGGAATTGACTCATCACTAAGAAAGGCATCGACTTCATTCCAAAAGTTGCCATCTTCCTCATCAGGAGTGAGAGAAGGGATGGAAGAGTCGGGAATAATAAGACTAGGAGATGATGGATCATTTTTGAGCAATTCTTCAATGGGAAGAATGTCTCCCATTGGATCACAAACATCATCATCCAATTCAGATGAAACTGAAGAGAGTTTGGTTTCATCCACAGAGTTAACAAACTCGATACGATAAACTGATTCCGGAGGTGGGACAAGTGGTGTGCTCTTAGAGCTAGCAATTTCCACCACTTCCGATAAAGTCTCCGATTCTAGATCATCATCATCAAGAACACTCTTGACTTCCCTGGTACAACTTTCAAACCATTTGTTTGAACCAGGGTTGATTTTCAAAGCTTTTAACTCAGCACGTTTTTGGTGACTCCTCTTAACCGTGAAATTTGAGAGTGTTGCATTGATTCTTTCAGATTTTTTATCAATTGTGGCAACACTCTGTTTGGATAGAGGCTTGGAGTTTTGGTTGATATTAAACGTGAGTTCTTCGTTGTCAACCCGTATGGTCAACTCTTCAGCAAATACATCAATCAGAGCACGACTCGTTCTCAAGAAAGCTCTCCCTAAGATGAGGGGAACTCTAGGATCTGCATCAAAGTCTACTACAACAAAGTCAGTAGGAAAGTGAAACTTTCCTACTTTCACCACGACATCCTCGGCTATCCCAAGTGGACGAGTTATGGTACGGTCCGCTAGCTCGAGTGTCATACAAGTAGATGTAAGTTTAGGAAGAGACAGTTTCTTCCATACTGAGAGTGGCATGAGGTCAATGCTTGCGCCAAGATCGGCCAAGGCGGAGCATTGAACCATCCCCAAGAAATCACACGGGATTAAAAACCTGCCAGGGTCTTCAAGCTTTTTGGGAAGCTTCTTGAGAAGGACCGCTGAGCATTGCTCATTGAGAGGGGTTTTAGCCATCTCAGATAGCTTATCTTTGTTGCTCAGTAAGCCTTTAAGTGTGGATGCAAATTTAGGCATTAGAACGAGAGCATCAACGAAGCTTATATCAAAGTGCAGTTCATTGAAATTTGGAAAATTTTTTCCATTTGCTCTTTGGTTTTGTCTTTGAGCTTCTCATCATGCAATCTTGATGGGTAAGGAAGCTGACTAGACTTTTGAGCCGGGACGGAAGTCATTTCTGGCTCAGAATGTGTCTTCGGAACTTCAGGTTCCGGACTTAAAGCTTGGACTACCGAAGGTGGGATGTGTGCGGTACTTCGTGGGCTTGAGAAATGCACCTTGTCCGTTGTATCCTTGGTAACTTGACTCATTGCTCCTGGTGGAGGAGGCATTGGAGTCGAAGGTCCATTGTGCGTCTTACCACTACGAGTGGTGACGGCTTTCAACTCGGCATTGGGATTTGGAACTGTATTGCTTGGGAGTCCTCAAGAAGATGACAAAGCTTTGTTCATATTCATGTTCATGAAACTGCTCATCATATTCTTCAACCCATTTGTCTGCCGAGACATTGTGGTATCAATTTCCTTTTTTAGCTCAACTCTCATGTTATTGATCTGAGTTTGCATTGAACGTATGCTTGACTCAGTAATTTTCATGAAGTCATTTGGTAGGGGAGCTTGAGAAGGTTGTTGATAACTTTGCTGATTTGGAGCTTGATATGGTTGATTGAAATTGTTCCGGTTCTGATTGAAATTCTGAGAGTTATTGAAGTTTTGTCCTTGATTCGGAACAAAGCGATTTTGATTGCCATGGTTTTGCACAGGAGGAAAACCAGGTGGTGTCATACCGCTAGGTGCACGGTAGTGAGGATCAGCTTGTGGTCGGTATTGATTGTGGTTTACAGAAGCTACGGGAGCTTGGTAAAAAGAAGCATCGGTTGCTTGACAATCATAATATGCGTGTGGACCACTACAAGTTTCACACACCTTGTTTACGGCTTTGATTGGTTCCGGTTTATGAATTTCGCTTTTGATTTCCTTTACCTCTTTCATCATACAACGGATGACGTCCGTTAGAGCGGCTATCGGAGCGGCTAACTCGGAAGAGTTACCGGATGAAGAAGCAGGAGTGTTTGGAATATTGACTTTGTTGCGAGAAATAGGAACTTTTGATTTTTGCTCGCAAATCTCAATCACATCTTTAGGCTTACGATTCAAGATATTGCCACCGGCGGCTGCGTTCAAAGAATCTTGATCGTTACCGTTCAACCCATTATAAAAGATATTGACTTGTTGAAGCTCCGTGAATTCATGATGGGGGCATTTCCTGAGGAGATCTTTGAATCTCTCCCATGCCTCTCCAAAGTTTTCATCGAAATTTTGACGAAATCCAGAAATTTCATTTTTAAGATTAGTCGTCTTTGATGGAGGAAAGAAATAATTGACAAACTTTTGAACAAGATCTTCCCAAGTTTCGATGGATCGAGGAGGTTCTTTTTCCAGCCAAATCCGGGCTGTCCCCTCAAGTGAGAATGGAAAAAGCATCAACTTGATTACTTTTTGTGGTACATCTTTGAAATTGATCGTTGAGGTTAACTTGTTAAACCAACGGATGTGTGCATACGGGTCTTCTCTATCAAACCCGTGGAATTGATTTGTAGACACAAGTTGGATCAAATGTGTCTTCAATTCAAAGTGATCAGAATTGATTGCTGGTAAAATGATGGCATCTCCATAACCCTCGGTGGGTGCCTGGAGCATTTCCGTCATAGTTCGTTCGTCTGCCATATTGTTGTTTGGAATAGTACGAATCTCGGGTTCGACTATTTGGGCAGCACGTCTACGAGAACGTCTTCTAGGAATTTCTGCTAGATCACGCAAGGGACTCAATGATCTAGAAGAACGAGTGTGCATGCACTAGAGTTAACTCTAAGGAATCTCAGAGTTAAGGAAGGGAATTATGAAAATGGGAAAAGAATAATCTTTTTGAGTTTTATGGTTTTATATATATATATATAAAAACAAAAGAAAAATATTTTTGTGTTTTATATGTTTTAAGATGTTTTTGGGGTTTTGGATTTTTTTATAAGAAAATATATATAGATATAGATGGTATAAACAAGGAGTGAATATTCAAATCACTAATCTGCTAAACGTAAGATAATTAGCACAGCTCCCCGGCAGCGGCGCCAAAATTTGATTCGTCTCCAGACCGTCAGGTTTTATCACACAAGCTAACCACTTGTGAATGGTCAACCGTAATAAAATTCCAAACAGGCTAGAAACAAATGCAATTAAGATCAAGAGGAGTTTAGTGTTTCCCCATGTCGTTAGGTCCCAACGAGCTGTGCACTGAATAATCAAACGAATAGTGATCGGGAGAATTTGAACGGGAAAAGGGTTATGATTGATTATACCTAAAGAAAAAGTTTATAAATTACAGGGGCTTAAATGCAAATTAAAGAAAATTAAAAAGATAAATTATATTAAATAAACGCTATCACTATTTTTAAAATCTGATGTTTTTTTGATTTTTCTTTTATAAACTTAAATTAAAAACTACGTAACGTACAAAAGAAAATGTGAAATTGAAACAGAATTAATCCTAAAAATATAAAAATGAACTTTTTACAAACCTAATGATAAGAGAAAATTTTGAGAAAAAGAAAACTATTTTTATGACTATTTATTTAATTATTATTAATTAAAAACTATTTTTACCAATTTAATAATACCCTAAAATATAAGAAAATATGAAATAAAGCTAGAAAAATGAAATTATGACTTAGAAAAATCTAAAATAACTAAAGAGAATTTTCAAAACTAATTTTGTATTTTTCAGATTATTTTTCTATTTTCTATGAATTAAAAACTATTTAAAACTAATTAGGTTGCTAAAAATTACAAATTTAACTAAGAAAAATCTGGAAAAATATTTTTTTGAATTTTTATATTTATCTTAACCTAGGAAAAATGAAAACTTATTTTTTTGAAGTTTTCTGATTTAATTGTATTAAAAGCTATTTAAAAATGCCTAAAAACTGATTAAAATAGAGAAAAATAGCAAACAGTAATGGAAAATTATGAACAATTCAGGAAAACTCTAAAATTATATTCTAAGTCTATGAAAAATATAAAAACAATAGCTTATGTGTGAGAATATGAGGCTGCAGTGAAAAATGCTTATAAATAAGCACTTGAATTAAGCAATTTGCTGCAAGACTGAACCAGAAGCTCAAAGAAGCTATAATAAGCTAAAATAGGCTAAAAACAACTAGAGTCAACTACTCCTAACCACAGGTTCCCAAGCTACAAGCTTTGGTGAGCAATGACCTCAAGTGCTAAAACAGATTTTACCTACTAAGTTGCAGCCTAAAAATAAGCTACTGGATAAGCAAGAAACCAAAATCCAGTTTAAGCAATCCAAACTAGACCTGGCAAGGTGCTTGTAAACCAAATGTGAGCCCAGGACAAGCTCTTATGAGCTTGTTGAGAGCTTTGCACAAAACCTGTGCACACTCAGTATACACTGAGTGTGTGCACAGGGCAAAAGGGTGCTAATTGAAGAGCTTATTCAGACTTTATAAAAGCTTCCAAAAATTATCCAAAAATCTTTTTAAGGAACTTGACCAATTGAAGTTTTTAAACCCAAAGTTTCACTTGAATTGATCTAATAATTAATCAATCAAAAATCACCCAAGTTGGGTACAAACTGAGTTTTTCACTTTTTTTACTTTTGAAGCAGCTTTGAAAGTTTGACTAAATTGAGATTTGAGCTTAATTTACCAACTGAAAATGATGAAATGAGCTATTATAAAACTTGATTAAGCTGCTCCTATGAATTATGAACACAATGCAAGCTTTTGATCTATGAAAATTCCAACAGTTATGAAACTAGGACAGATTCAAGTTGATTTTGACTTTTGTGGTTCTAAGGTCCAAGTTTATGACAGAAATTGACTAAGTGAGCTTAAATGAGGCTAAGGGAACTGATTTTAACCACTAAGCAAAACTCTAGCACAGGTTTAAGGCCTGATCCAAACACTGGTTATGAAACTGAAATGCAAAATTAAATCACCTACTTGCTTACTAGCTTATACTAGCAATTAAACTGCAACAATATAATCTAATTACAGCTTCATTAACAGATTTAGACTATCAAATACCACAGATTCAACTCCACAGAAAATGCAAACTAATTCAGTTATTGAAATTGAAAAGATAAAAACAAACTCACAAGAGGTCCAGCTTATAAAGCAGCTTATACAGAACCCAAACTATACTAAACTACTCAAATCCAACCCAATCCAAGCTCTGCATCAACCCAATATCATATCCATTTCCAAATGAGCTCAGTTTGACTTTTGTTGACCAACATGATATATTGCTTAAAACTGATTTATAAGCTTACCAAAAGCTATGGACAGCTTAAGTAAGCTTATTTGGGTTTAAAAATAAGCTACTAGAAGCCTGAATTTAAGAACATGAAACTGATTTTTTAACAGTGATCATAAAAACATGAAATGTTGTTTTAACCTTAAATTGATACTTGAAAATGGATTACACTGATAAAACAACTTAAATTGAGTACATAGGAACAGAAGATTACAGCTTTAAACTTAAACTAAAACATTGATATTAAAAACGACATGTATGAAATTTAAAACTAAAGACTACTCCACTCTCTTGCTTCTCTTCTCTTATTTATACATCAAAAGTGCTTCCACTTGACTTTTGAGCAAATCCCACTTGTATCCTGGACCATTGGATCAGTTGAGGACATATTGGCCATTGATGAGATTTTTGGCGCCAATTTGATATATGCAACTGGGGGGTTGAGTGCAAGGGGGAGGGAAGCATTTAATGTTTCTTGTTTGGTTGTTGAGGTGGAGGGATAAGGTGTGGAGTATGTGAGCTGGAGGAGAGGTGAGGTTGAGTGTTTGCAGGTAAGTGGATGGGAGAAGAAGACTTTGGCGGGAGTGGATAAGTCAAACGGGGAGGTTTGACTTGGGAGATATATTAATAAGGGGGGGGGTCAAAAACAGGGGGTCACAAGTGGTTTGGCAAGGGTTCAAAAAGGTCCAAAGGGTCAAGGCTTGTAATACAAGGACTTGTTTTGCAATTTCTGAAAGTTGGAGGACCAAATCTGCCATTTTCCAAAGTTGTTCCAAGGGACCAAAAATGACAAGTTTCAATAGTACAAGGACCATAATAGACATTTTCAAACTTCCAAGGACTATTTTTGCCAATTTTGAAACTTGAAGGACCAAACTTGTAATTTCTCAAAACTTTTGACATTTTTCACCAAAGGACTAATTTTGAAAACTTATTATTTTAAAAGGACCTTTGGTGACTTTTCTTTTAAAATAAGTGCTCAGGGACTATTTCTGACAACTTTTGAAACTTGGGGGACTGAAACTGCCAATTATGCAAACTTAGCTCATTTTTCATCTGATTTTAAACATTTTGCATCTGAAACATATAAAATGCAATTTTGAGATATTTTTAGTATTTGATGCATTTCTGAGCATTTTTAAATGTTTTGCAGTTCAGATTTGACCAAAAATGATGAGTATTTACACACTCATCAATCCGCCAGAACCGGAGGGATCTACCCAGGGACAATCCACTAGTTAGTGTAGAAGTGCGGAATGAGACTGAGCTAGTACTGGAATAAACCCAACAAGGTTCTAGTTATGAAGTCTCGGTAAGCACTGAAGGGGTTAAAGAATGAAAATGAATTAAATGTGAAAAAGGGTGAAAAGAAATAGCCCTCCATTTATTCAACCTTAAGGCAGAAATCGGGTTCAATTCATATGCTACTGGTGGTAACATCGGTATTGAAGACAAGACGTCATGGACCCAGTGACGCACTGCACTACAACTTCCCAAACCACTATAGTTCCTCTTAAAATGACTTGTTTCATTCTCACGGGGAACCAACATAATCTATCGACTTTCTTGTTGGATCGATATACTTTAATCAAACTAACTTAACTAGCTTGTTAAGGTTTAATAACCTCGGATAAATCCTAAGTTATTAACAAAGAAACACTGAGCAATCTTTATCAAGTACGCGGAATTTACTTAACAAAGCTAAGAAGAAAAACTTTATTAACAAACTCTAAATCTGCTTATTATGCAGATACTCTAATACAACTCAAAGATAATCAAACTTTTCTCTAAAACACTAATTCGTAAACTCTAAAACTCTTTTTCTGAAATCGTACCTCTAATGCCAATCTAGGAGTCCTTTTATAGGCTCAAGGATATCCTAGTCGGTTTACAATTGATAACCTTGTACGACAAGTAATCTAAACATGGAATACAATACTTTCCATAAACGAATATAACAGTTCTTTTGTTCTAGCAGTACTTTGACTTCATCTTGCAGTACTTTGACTTTGTCTTTAGCAGTACTTTGACTTTGTCTTTAGCAGTACTTTGACTATTTGACTTCTTTCAGTACTTTGCAGCTTACAGTACTTTCATATCTTCAGTACTTTGATATCTTCAGCACTTTGATATCTTCAGCACTTCGATATCCCAACAATCCTCCCCTAACTTGAATTCTACTTGCTTGACTTCAAGTTCCTTTGTGAATATATCTTTAACAGCTTCATTTTTAAAACGGATTGTTTCTTAGTCTTTAAATTGTATCTCTGTAATATCTGTGCTTAGTCAAAGTATCTTCTTTAGAATTGTTTTCTTCACAGCAGAATCCAGCAATCTCCATCTTTTCAGCAACACAGCAACATATGACAGTTTGTACAGTAATTCAGTTTAAGTTGCATACTATTCTCATCACTTTCAAGTGAATCATTGAAAATTTAATGGATTTAGAACTCTTTACCAAAGCCATTATCTCTGGAGTAGCCAAATGTTTTGGTGTGTAAGACCATGGTACATTGATAACCATATGATTTTTAGCAAACCACCAGCTATCAACAGATTTGTTTAGTCTTTACCAAAAGCTGTACCCTTCTGGACTAGTTAGTTCTTTTATCTAATGGTGAACTAATTACCAATAATGGTTTTTCCACTGCCTTTACCACAAGCCATTTTCTTGTGGGCTAGCCAACTCTTCACATTACTGATATGGTGAGTTGATTACCATCCAACTTATTAGCAAGTTGTCAACTAAAAACGGATTTGATATATCTTTACCAGAGCCGTTTGCTCATGGATTAGTCAATCCTTTTGTAACCATGGTGGATTGATAACCTATTGATGTTATCATCACAAAAACCATTTATCCAACTTTTATGTCAAAAATATTTATTACTTAGCAAAAAGGTTTCTTCTAAAAGTTATTTAACTGGTTTAGTTCAGCAAACAGTACTTTGATGAAAGTACTGTCTGACTAGCAGTACTTTGAATAAAAGTACTGATATATCAAAAAGTATTTATTCAAATAAAATTCATACCAGTTATAAATCATTCTCAGCAATAGTAGTCCAGTTTATAAATAGATTGATCACCATGCAAGCAGTTTCATTAGCCTCTTCTACTTCCAATCCATGCTCAAGCATCCTTCTCATGAGCTCAACTGTAAGAGGGTATCTTCTTTCTGCAAACATGTGTATCATTGTTCCATTCTCTAGCTCCAAAACATGAACTCCAGATTCTTCAAAGAATCTCCAGCAAACTATTTCCTAGTTATCTTGATTCATCCAGATATCATCAGCGCTTTCTTCTTCAGTTTCCCACATAGTTACGAGATCACCATGTAAAACCAATCCAATTCCTTCTAATGGATGATCTTCAAAATAAGCCTTCACAACATGATATAAGTAGAATAGGTCTACTCTATCAATAACATGCAGCAAATCCCATAGCCTTTTGAAAACTTTAAAACTTTCATCTTCCTTATGAAAAACCATGTAATCTTCATTCTTTGATTTCACAACTTTGAAAACACTGATCTTTGATCTGTTCATCTTCAAATCATCATCTTCCTTGGTATAATCAAAATCTACCACTCTGAGATAATTCTTCAATTCATCACTAGTCTCAGATCTTAATTCAACCTTTTCTTTCTTTGAAAACTGAACATCTGTAACTTCAGTTTTTCTTTTTCTCTTTAAGCTTTTCTTCCTTTCAGCTTCAGTCCAATGAGCTTCTTCTCTAAAGTCTTTAATGCCTGCAACATCTTTCTTATAAGCTTCTGTTTCAGCATCATAAAGTCTCTTCATATCAACATAGTTTAGCTTCTGCAAACCCTTATATCCTCTGCCTTTTAAATATGCCATCATTGTATTCCTTTCTTTAGCTAAATTAGGTCTTCTTGACATAAATCTAACAGGTGTAGGAGATTGTAAAGGTTCAGTAGTTTCAGCATCTAACTCATCTTGCACCTTTTGAGCTGCTTCTCTATTCTTAGCTTCTTGAGCTTCTTGTTCTTCTCTATCTTTAGCATCTAACTCTTCTTGAACTTTTCTAGTTGCAGCTTCATTCCTAGCCACTTCAATCGCTCTAAGTTCTGCCAAAGTGAGTTTCTTTTTCTTAGTTTCAACCAGAATGCCTTTCCCTTTGTCTTTTGGATCAATTGCAGGTTGATCAGCTCTTGGTTGTTCTTCTTCTTGTACATCTCTAATAGTAACTCCCCCTCTTGGTTGTGACAAATCAAATAATGTAGCAATTAATTCATCATCACTAGCTGAATGAATAGGTATATAAGTAGCTTCCTCCTCTTCTTCTCTAACAAATGTAGAAGGACCAGCTTCTTCTTCAAAATTTAATACCCTTGGAGTTATTGGTGTTATACCTTCTTGCCTAGATGTATCATGAAAATCAGTACTTTGATGTTCAGTACCTTGATCATCAGTACCTTGAACTTGTACTTCTTCTTCTTGTTTCTCAGAATCTGAACTAATCTTTTCTGCAGTACTTACAGGTTCTTTCTTCTTTGTAATATCTTCTTCAGTTTCTTTCTTCCTCATAACATCTTCTTTCAAATTTTCCTTTTCTAAATTCCTCCCCAAGTTGACAGAAGATGGTTTAGGAACCGTCTTGCGTTTTAACTCCTTACGAAGTGCTTTACGACGTTTATTTTCCTCCTTAACCCATAAGTTGAATCCTTGAATATAGGGTTTAATAAAATTCCTCAACCAGAAATAGTTACGCTTCAACTTCCTAATGGCTTTTGCTTGACGCTCAACAGTCTTGTTTAACCTAGCTAGCTCCCGTGTCAAAGCATAGTTATCCAAAGTTAAACCTTCACGAGGTATAGAATGAGCATCACCTTGAGGTTGTGAATGCCCCTCTGAAACAGGAACAGAACGTTGAGGAGATGGAGTAGGTGTTCTCTCAATCTCTGCTTGAACCTCAGGGCTTGGAGAAACATCACCTTGTAATGATGCAGTACCTTCAAGAGAAGCAGTACTTGCAGATGCAGTACCTTGTGAAGCAGCACTTTGTGAAGCAGTACCTTGGACAGAATCAGTACCTTCACTTTCTTCATTCTCTTCAGCACGTACAGCTTGAACAACTTCCATCATGGAAGTAGTTAATGGAATATCTCCACCTCTGAACAAATTACTGCGCTTAGCCATGAATGTATAGATTTTGGCTTGTTGCACAATAACAGGTAGCAAAGCAGTAGGTTTTGGAATATCAGCCAATTGCCTATTTAAGAAAACCTGTATAAATCTTGGGTACATCAACCAATTTGCCCCAGATGATATATGTGATAGCATCCCATCCAAGATAAGCCTTGAAAAATTAAACATTCTATCTGTAGATAAACCAACCACTGCAGAAGCTATATTTGACCCAAACTGCTCCCATGAAGTGCTTTTAGAACTTATGCAATGAAGCAATACATGAATCAAGAACTTCCATTGAGGACAGAATAATGCTTTCTTGAATGTTTGTTCAGTCAAAGAACCTTCATAGCCAAGATTCCTAAAAGTATCCCAAATCAGTTGCTTGTCAAATCGAATAGCCCAATCTTCATCACCAAATAATAAATCTTCGCGGATAGAGGCTTCTGTAATCTTTATAGTCTGTCCAGCAACGGTTGATCTAATATAGTATTCATCCTCCTCCATATTTTCTCTAGCATTAGCCCAAAATTCTTGAATCCATGGTTCAATTATATCCGGCTCAACTAAAAGAGAATAACTAATAGGCGACCCAGTAAGATAATCAATGATATCATAAAACGCCACATTTGCCTCAGTCTTATCCAAATTAGCCACCATATTGTGCTTGGAAACAGTTAAACGATTCACCATTGTTGAAAAAGTGAGCACAATAAAGATTGTATCAAATAATAAAGAGATGGTAATTGGGAGATAAGAATGGAAAAGATGTAAAGAATAATGTGAGAGGGAAAATCGGAAAGTAGTTATTTATAGGTATGATTTGAAAAATCACTGCCCAAAATAAAATAACCGTTGGCTTTAATTACCCTCCAATATTACCGTTGGAACAGTACTTTAATACGACAAATAGTACTTTCCACATAAGCAGTACTTTCCGAAGCAGTACTTTCAAGAAAATCAGTACTTTGCCAAATACCTTCACATAAACTAAGTATAAACAACCATCCTCCCCTCAAGCAATACACAGGACTATACCTAACACCTTATAGTCCTCCCCTTAAACATAGCTTAGTAGTTAATCATTCCAATGCTCACGACCAAGTGATTGAATCGTGACACATCAAAACCTTTTGTGAGTAAATCAGCTACATTATCATCCGTGTGAACTTTAACCACATTAATGAGCCTATGCTCATAGCAATCTCTGATAAAGTGATGCCTAATCTGAATATGCTTTGTCTTGGAATGATACACAGGATTCTTCACAATACAAATAGTACTCTCATTATCAATATTGATAGGAGTATTCTTAAAATTGAACCCATAGTCCAAGAGTTGATTTTGCATCCACAAAACTTGACCACAACAACTTGCAGCAGCTACATATTCAGCTTCAGTAGATGATGTTGCTGCAATTGTCTGCTTCTTGCATTGCCAGGAGACTAATCTTCTTCCAAGATATTGGCATCCACCAGTTGTGGATCTTCTATCATAATTATCACCTGCATAGTCACTATCTGAAAAAGCTTCTAAGTGAAAAGGTGACTCTTTAGGATACCACAACCCCAACTTAGGTTGTTGTTTACTCTAAGAACTCAACATGAAGACAATCTTGAATCTTCTTAGTAACTCTGTTGTATACTCTAAAGCCTTTACTGTTGGTGCAATATCCCAATAAGTAACCTTTTTCAGACTTGCCATCAAACTTCCCCAGATTATCAATGGTGTTCAAAATAGTAAGAGGACATCCAAAAGGCTTCATAAAATGAATGTTGGTTTTATTGCCCATCAGCAATTCATAGGGTGTCTTCATCTGTGGTTTGGTGACAGAAACCCTGTTGAGTACATAGCATGCAGTACTTACAGCTTCTGCCCAAAATTGAATAGGGAGATGGGAATCTGCTAACATAGTCCTTGCAGCTTCAATCAAAGTCCTATTCTTCCTCTCTGCAACACCATTTTGCTGTGGTGTTCTTGCAATACTAAACTCCCTCCTTATGCCTTTATTTGCACAAAAGTCATCCATAGGCTTGTTCTTGAATTCAGTGCCATTGTCACATCTAATACCTCTAACCTTGAGTCTTAATTGGTTTTCAAGTGCTATAATCAGAGTCTGAATAGCATCAAAGGTATTATCTTTAAAGCCCAAAAAGAAAACCCAACTGAATCTACTACAATCATCAGTAATAACCAAACAGTACTTCTTCTTATTTAAACTTGCCACAGAGACAGGTCCAAATAAATCCATGTGTAATAGCTCCAATGGTTCCCTAATATTTCTTTCCTCAAGCTTCTTGCAGGAAGCTTTGTGTTGTTTACCCTTCTTGCATGCCAAACATGATTGATCATTCTTGTAAGACTTTGAAGGTAAACCTCTAACTAAATTGCCTTTGACCAGTTTGTTGATGTTCTTGAAATTCACATGGCCCAATCTTCTATGCCATTGATGTGCCTCTTCTGATGTTGCTTTAGCCACCAAACATGTGGCTCTTCCATAGGAATTTAGACTCTTCATGTCTAAACTATACACATCATTTGTCCTTGGTACTCTAAGTAATACCAAGTCATCATCAACAGGTTTGAAGTTAGAAGAAAGAATGAGACATTCTGTGTCAGTGAATAACACAGGATGCTTTTTATCACAAATTTGAGAGACTGACAACAAGTTGAATTTTAGCTCCTTCACATATCTGACATTTTCAAAATCGATTCTTCCAGCTTTAATTGTTCCTTTCCCAGTAATCCTTCCTCCATTGGGATCATTTCCAAATGCAACTTTTCCTCCACTAATATTTCTAAAATCAGACAGGATTTCTTTATCGCCTGTCATACTTCCAGAGCAACCACTATCCACAATAAGATGATCTTTAAGCTCCTCTTCTGGGTTGCCCTGCACACAAAGAAAAGAGTTAGAAACTCTTAGGAACCCAAGCCATTACTGACTTGTGTTCCCCTTGTGGAGTTACAAACTCAAATTCTTTGAGTATGTAATTCCCACTATCTTTCAGATGATGATCCAAAATTATCTTTTGATTTTTAGCATGTGGATTTTCAAAACTCTCTGGTTTTTCAACATAAATCTCTTTCACCAGATTCTTAGCATTTTCTTGTGTCACACAAACATCTGATTCACTTTTTGTTGAACGTACTGTGTGTCCCTTACCAGTACTTCCCCTTTTTACCCATTCAGTTTTAACAGGTGGTTCCTGTGATCTAGATCCCCTATATGAATTGTGATACATTTTAGGTTGATAGTGAGATCTTCTAGAATTCCTATTCCAAGCAGTGTTATCAGTACCTTGTTTCTGAGCAGTACTTTGGAAAGTACTGTGAGATACTGAAAGTGTTCTCTGATGTGGGTATCTATGATCTGATGTGAAATTTCTGTGATTGACCCTATTTGAATTAGTCCAAACTGGTTTGTGCTCTCTAGGTTTCTGATTTGTAGACTTATTCCTTGGAAACTTGCTTAGATATTCTGAGTGTTTGTCACAATCTTTGATTAAGTGAGTAGGACTATAACACACAAAACACAGTTTTTGACCCATATGTCCAAAGTGATTTCTTTTGTGTCTATGCACAAAATTATTTGGCCTTCTTGATGACTGATAAAATCTGTTTTGACTAAAATTATCCCAAAAAGGTTTAGCAGTACTGTTTTGAAAAGGTTTCACAGAAGGTACTGCTTGTTGAGCAGTACTTTGGTTTAAAGGTACTGCTGGATTTTGAACATTGTTTTCAACAGTTTCTTTGGGTTTCTCAGACTTATATTGAGCAACAAGCTTCTTCCTAAACTCTAGACTGTCTACACCAAAACGAGAAACATCTGGCCTTATGGGTTGATGACTAATGGGATGTGGGACAGCATTATATCCCTTGTCTTTCTTATATTCAGGAGGTGGTTCACTTATTGAGCCCTCATTACTAGATGTATCTATGTAGTTAATGAGTTCATCATCACTAGTGGTTATGTCCTCAAAAACACCATCATCCTGATCACTAGGTTGGTTTTCATCTATGTTACTAAAGTCCATTCCAAATCCTAAGCCTGTTCTAATGTAAGCCCTTCTCTGTTTCTCAACATAAGTAACATGGGACAAGCCAGATTCATTCCAGGCAGCAAACTTTTCTAACAAATCATCTCTCTCCTTAGTTAATTTTTCAATTTCAGCAATTTTACAGTTTAGCTTCCATTCACTAAGTTTTAACTGGTAATCCTGTTGTTCATACTTTTCAGCCCAAGCCATTTCATTGTTTTCATGTGTTATTATTTTAGCTTCCATGGACTCTAAAGTGATTTGATAACCTGCTACCTCAGACCTAGCCCTAATACAGTTATCTCTTTCAATCACATAACTGTTAAGTAATTTTTGATAGAACTCATAACAGTTTGAGCATACCTCAGAGATAGGAGGCTGAGTTGGTGAAGTAGCCACCATAGCAAGAAGAACAGGATCATCTTCACTTTCTTTGCTCCAATCAAATCTTCCAAATCCATCATCAGAATCCAAAGCAGCATGTTCAGATTCTTCATCAAAAGCAGTGCTCCAGTCCAAAGCTTCCACTGTGTCTTCAACTGTATCTTCCACTGCTACCATACAGTAAGTCACCGGTTCATCATCAAATTCTTCACTCCAGTCAACTTCTGATAACTTCTCTTGAGCAACCAAGGCCTTTGTTTCAGTTATAGGTATTTCCTTGAGCTCAAGTTTTGGCTTCTCGGATGTTCTGTTTGCTTGATACTTAGCAAATCTGCACTCCCTTGCAAAGTGACCAGTCTTTTGACAATTGAAACATTCAATTTGAGATTTGTCAAAAGTTATTCCTTGTTTTGGTTTGAAATCAATAGCTTTGCCTGTCTTCTTCATGTACTTTTTGATCCTTGCAGTAATCATAGCAACTTGCCACCTGATATCAATTTCTTCAAGTGCATCTTCTTCAATCTGTGCTAGATCCTCTTCATAAGTGACAGGTAAGCTTGCTTGTTGTGCAAAGAAGGAGCACACAACTTCATCTGAGTTCAAAGTAGTAGATGGTGGGGCCTGCTGAGTATATGATGGGGGATTGTAAACAGCAGTACTTTGAGAAACAGTACTTTGAGGAGAAGCAGTACTTTTGGAAGTACTGCTCTTCTTTTCAGATGATAGAAAAGCAATACTGTGAGATTTGGAATTGGATTGACTACTTATCTCATGTTCATACACCTTCAATTGATGATAGAGATCATCAAAGTCCATGACATCCAATCCTTGTTGTCCTCTGATCATAGTAGCAATCACATGCCATGTAGATGGCAAACTCCTTAGAAACTTCAAATTAGCATCCTCAACTGACACTCCTGCCTTGTATAACTCCAACATGTTGAGGAGATTCTGAAACCTATCATATGCAGCGTCAAGACTCTCTTTTTCTCCAACTGTGAAAGTTTCAAACTGTTGTTTCAGCAAGTTTCTGTGCATCTTCTTAGAGGCTTCATTCCCTCCAAATCTGGTCTTAAGAGCAGCCCAGAGCTGCTTAGCATCTTTAGCATCATGAAACTTGAGAAGATGACCATCTGGAATGGCAGACAAGAGAATGTTTAGTGCCTTCTCTTGATTCCTTAAGGTTGCTGCTGGTAAGACTGCCTTTGGTGCTATAGGTTGTCCAGGAACTTGAACAGGTTCTGGAACAACTTCATTCCCATTCACAATTATATTCCACAGAGCATGGTCTGTAATGGCAATATACTGCCTCATCTTCATGCACCAGAGATCATATTCTCCCTTCTTGATAATTGGAATTCTGAGTGAGGTGATTGAGGGTGATGGAACAGCTTCAGTCGACATCTTGAATATTGTTGAAGTAGGGTTTCTTCCTAGTCAGAGTTTCCACACAAGCTCTGATACCACTTGTTGGATCGATATACTTTAATCAAACTAACTTAACTAGCTTGTTAAGGTTTAATAACCTCGGATAAATCCTAAGTTATTAACAAAGAAACACTGAGCAATCTTTATCAAGTACGCGGAATTTACTTAACAAAGCTAAGAAGAAAAACTTTATTAACAAACTCTAAATCTGCTTATTATGCAGATACTCTAATACAACTCTAAGATAATCGAACTTTTCTCTAAAACACTAATTCGTAAACTCTAAAACTCTTTTTCTGAAATCGTACCTCTAATGCCAATCTAGGAGTCCTTTTATAGGCTCAAGGATATCCTAGTCGGTTTACAATTGATAACCTTGTACGACAAGTAATCTAAACATGGAATACAATACTTTCCATAAACGAATATAACAGTTCTTTTGTTCTAGCAGTACTTTGACTTCATCTTGCAGTACTTTGACTTTGTTTTTAGCAGTACTTTGACTATTTGACTTCTTTCAGTACTTTGCAGCTTACAGTACTTTCATATCTTCAGTACTTTGATATCTTCAGCACTTTGATATCTTCAGCACTTCGATATCCCAACATTTCTCTTAGAGATTGTTGATATTGAAGAAGGAGACCCTCTCCCTAGTCTCCGAAATAGGAACCAAATATGCACAATTGAGTCTAGAGCCGCGAGATCATCAATAAATCTCGTTAGGACATTGTCAATGAAGACTCTCTGTTTCACACAATGTGGAAAAAGAGATTATATCTTATGAGTTCTACGCATTATCCTTGTGGTATTGTGATGAGTGTCTAAATACTCATCATTTTTGTACCATTTAAACTGCAAAAACATCTGAAAACACTCAGAAATGCATCAAAATGATAAAAATATCACAAATAAGTGTTTTATGTGTTTTAAATGCAAAAATATCAAAATCTGGTGAAAAACGTATCAAGTTTGCATAATTGGCAGTTTTAGTCCCCCAAGTTTCAAAAGTTGTCAAAAACAGTCCCTGGTAAATCAAAATAAAGAAAAATATCATTTCAAGTCCCTAGGGATTCATGAGTTGTCAAAATTAGTCCTTGAGATTGAAAATTGCAAAATTACAACTTAGGTCCCTAAACTTTGAAAATTGTCACAAACAGTCCTTTGAAAGTTTGAAAATGTCAAAAATGGTACTTGTACTATTGAAACTTGTCAAAAGTGACCCTTGTGTGAACTTTGAGAAATTGGCAGATTTGGTCCCTCAAGAATCTGAAATTGCACAAATGGTCCTTGTAATATTAAACTAATCCTTTGACCCCTTTGTCTCTTTTGGTCCCCTGCCAAAACCTTTGCGACCCCCTGCCAAAACCCTTTTTGGACCCCTAGTCAAAACCTATTCAAACCTCTTTTCCCTCCCACTGCTTATCCTCTTCCCTTTTACCCAAGTTGCCTGCAACACCTCACCCATCACCTCTCCCTGCAACTCTTATCCCTTCAACTCACCCCATAATCATCACACCTATCCATCACCCCCCCCCATAGTTGCAAATTCAGAAGCCCACAGGTCAAAACCATCTTTCCCGACAAATTTGATCAAACGGCTTAGATCACTCAAAACTGATCCAATGGCTATCAAAGCAAGTGGGAATTAATCAGAAGACTAGTGGAAAGCTTTTTGAGTATAAATAAAGGAAGAAGAAGGAGAGAAGAGGTAGTAGTTAGTTTTTATTTTCCTTGTATGTCGTATTTTATTAAGTTATCTCAGTTTATGTTTTAAAATGTAATTTTAAGCTTCAATGTAATAAACATAAGCCACTTAATCATTGTAAACTCATTTCAAGTACCAATTTAAAGTTTCACTTCAGTTTCACATTTTGAGGTTCACTGTTTCAAAATTTAGTTTCAACTCTTATTTCCAGGCTTCTAGCAGCTTATTTTTAAGTTACAATAAGTTTATTTAAGCTATCTAAAGCTTTTGATAAGCTTGGGAAACAGTTTCAAGCAATTTTTATATGTGGTCAACAAAAGTCAATCTGAGAAGAATTTTTGGTTAAGCAGTATGGAAATGGATATGGGATATTGCAGAGATGGATTTGGGTTGAAACTTAGTTGGGTATGGGATTAAAACAGGTGCATGTAGTGTTTGTCTCATTGATTGCAAGCCACAGTGGCTGAAACCAAATGTAAGTCCAAATTCAAGTTAAGTGCAATATCTGTATCTGTGATCATTAGCAGGTTAGAACTGTTTATTTAGTTGTAATTAGTAAATCTAGAATCAGTTTAAGTGATAGCTTTAACTAAATCAGTAGTTAGCTTTTTTTTTATGCAAATCAGTTTCAAAAGGGTGTTTGGATCAGATGTGTAATTTGAGCTTGAGCTCTTGTTTATGTTTGAAACCTGTTCACTCAGTCTTAATATAGTTCACTTGAGTCAAATTGGTCAGTCTTTTGTATATGCATAAGCTCAAAGTCAAATTCCACTTGAATCTGTCCTATTAGCTTAACTGTTGGAGTATTACAAAATCAAAGGTTTGTTTTGTGTTAAAATATCACTAGAGTAGCTTAATGTAGTTTCATTTCAACATTTAACATCATATCGCAGTCCTTAAAATCAGTTGCAAGTTCATTAAAGTCAATCTTCAAAATCTGTTTTCAAAAGTCAAATGTTGAAATTCTAGATTTTCACCTAACTAGGATGAATTTTCATGAGCTCAGTTCTAGGCCAAATCAAATGAAACTTGGGGTTTAAAAACTTCAGTTGGTGTATTTTCTTATTATCATTTTTTTAGATTTTTGTCAAATTTTTATAAGACCCAAAAATGCTTGACAAAATGGGTATAGATGCCCTGTGCAACTGACTCAGTTAACACTGAGTCTGCACAGGGTCTTGCAGGGCTTGGGAAAAGCTCATAAGAGCTTATTTAGGTCTGCTCTTTGGTTTGTAAGTAGCCACCCAGGTCTACTTTAGGTTCCTTCTTTTATTTTTGAGTTTAGCTTATTTGGGTGGCTTGTGCTTAAGCTGCAAAGTAGCCCCATAAACTGTTCTTAGCATAAAACTCAAATCAACCAAATCTGTTAAGCTTGCTAATCAGAGGTTAAGAGCAGTTGAGACTTGTTGCATTTTAGTAATTTTAGCATAGTACAGCTTCTGTAATCAGTTGGTGGCCTTGGGTTTTCATTTGCTTATTTCAAAGTGCTTATTCTATAAGCACTTGCTTTGCAGTTCCTTATTCTTGCACACAAGCCCCTGTTTTTCTATTTTTCCTAGATTCCTAATATTATTTTAGACCTATCTTGAATTTTTCAGATTTTTCTAGGCCAGTTTGGTATTTTTCTTGATTTAAATTAGTTTTTAAGCATTTTTAATTAGCATTTAATACAATTAATTAAGAAAAGTTTCAAAAAAATAATTTTTCATTTTTCTTAGGTTAAGATAAATATAAAAAATCAAAAAAATATTTTTCCAGATTTTTCATAGTTTAATTTGTAATTTTTAGCAATTTAACTAGTTTTAAATAGTTTAAAATTCATAAAAAATACAAAAATAATCAGAAAAATATAAAAATAGTTTTGAAAATTATCTTTAGTTATTTTAGATTTTTCTAAGTCATAATTTTATTTTTCAAGCTTTATTTCATATTTTCTTGTATTTTTGGTTATTATTTAATAGTTAAAAATAGTTTTTAATTAATAATAATTAGATAAATAGTTAAAAAATTAATTTTCTTTTTCTAAAAATTTTCTTTTATCATTAGGTTTGTAAAAATATCATTTTCATATTTTTAGGATTAATATTGTGTAAATTTTACATTTTCTTTTGTACGTCGCGTAGTTTTTAATTTAAGTTTTAAAAACAGAAAAATCAAAAACATCATTTTGCAAATAGTGATAGCGTTTATTTAATATTTTTTATCTTTTTAATTTCCTTTAATTTACATTTAAGCCCTTGTAGTTTATGTACTCTTTCTTTAGTATAAATCAATCACAATCCTTTTCCGTTCAAATCCTCTCGATCACTAAACGTTTGACTATTCTCGCACAGCTCGTTGGGACTTAACGACCTGGGGAAACACTATACTCTCCTGGACTTCATTGCATTTGCTTCTGAGCTGTTTTAAGTTTGTTACGGTTGGCCATTCACAAGTGGCCGGCTTGAGTGATTAAACTTGACCGTTTGGGAGCGAATCATATTGCCAGAACATCTGAGTGATATGCAAACATATTCACAATGAAGATGGAAAGCCTTCTGGAGCCAACATCAAACAAGCTCCTGGTGGGTGGCATGTGAGATCTATCCAATAGATCAACCATGTGACAACTGAACAGAAACAATGGGGCGATTCAATCTTTTGAATCAATCCTGGTTCAGGTTATGGATTGACGGATACCTTTGAAAAACCGGTCGTTGTGCTTAAAAACTCTCTTCTTTAGCACATCGACTGTGTACAAATATTTCAAAATAAAAGGTGTTTATGATTGATAAATGATTTTCATTAAAACCTCCGTTGTATTGCAAAAACAATTTCTATTGAGCGATGCACGATTGTTTTTCAAATATCTTTTTATTAATCAGTAAATCTCAATTTGCTGGTTCACTCACTCCGTGTTGTCTTCTTTGAGACGTTCCGGTTTGAGAACAGCTAGAGCATCTGCGAAACCCTGTCAAGGAAATTCTTCGGAATTTTACCTGATCACAGGCAGTACTTGTACTGAAAAACGGGGAACCGTGGGCCGTGTACCTCAATTCAACGAAAGTGATCAAAGACACTTTCGTGCGCTTTATTGCTAACTGTTGTATGCAGGTACGCCCGACGTTTGCAGCTGATCAGAATGAAGCGGTCAATCCATAGCCGCATGCTCACACAATACATTCATTTCTAAAGAAATCATGATTAGTGCATCAATGACTCTGATATTTTCACTCCATGCTTCTGCTACGCTGCTGCCAATATCATGAATCAACGAAAGCTTCCGCTACTCTGATAAGAAGAAATCATGATCCAAAATGTGAGCATGTCGGTCCAAACGTCACAACATCACATAATACCAACACCACAATGGAAGAGTCAGAGATTTAATGTGGCTGATGATCTCAAAAGCTGACTCAAAATCACCATCACGTGGATCAGAAAAAGACCTCCACTTGGATTAACCAAACATGCAAAAACGAAGAATCAATGACTACGAGCTGCAGAACAAAGAACATGAACAAGAATGCAAGAACAATCTTAATGTAATATCTGTTTGTATTCAATGTAATTTTAATGTGTGTTTGAGGCGACCTCCCTTAGGGGGAGATTGTTAGGATTTAGTAAATCCAGGTATTAAAGTGTCGGTCACCTCAAGTATATGTAATTGTTAGAAAGCTCGTAGTCATAGTTATTTAATGTTAAGTAGTATGTAGTTAAGTAACACCGTGGAGGACCGATGGGTCTTTACCCACTGTATGCCTGATCCACAGCCCGTCAGGTGGCGTTTTATTGTAAGACTATAAATACTCTCTACCTCCTAAGGTAGAGAGTTGGAGCTCATAATAAGATTTTTCTTTCTCTCACTAAAGTTCCCTAAACCTCTAACTTTCTCTCTCTAAAACTCATCTTGTACGCCTCTTGTGTTAATGATATGATGTGTTTGTGAAATCCAATATGTTACAGCATAGATCCATGTAAAGGGTATGAAGAACTTCCATAATGGTATTGGCAGGTTTGGGTTTGTGGACATACTTCTTGCTCTTGCCCAATTGACATGCAGAACAAAGATGATCTTTTTCATATTTCAACCGTGATAGGCCTCTTACAAGGTCCTTTCTAGAAAGATCATTGATGGTGCCGAAGTTCAAGTGATTGAGTCGACAGTGCCATAACCATGATTTGTTCTTAGATGCCTTAGACAACAAACAGATAGGAGAAGACGTCATCATATCTTTGATAGAGATGGTATACAAGTTAGTGCCACAAGATCCTTTTAGAAATTCAACACCATCTAATTCTCTAACGAAGCATGTGTGTTTTCTGAAGGCTACTTCAAGATCAGAATCACAGAGTTGACCAACAGAGAACAGATTATGACCAAGACCTTCTACATAATATACCCGGGAGATAACACTATCACCAAAAACATAATCTCCATAACCCATAATTGCCCCAAAATGATCATTCCCAAATCTAACAGTCCTAATGAACTTATTCACGAAGTTCTTGAGCCGTCAGCGATCCCCAGTCATATGTTTTGAGCAGCCATAATCTAAATACCAAAGGACGATTTGAACGACCGGCATTTGAAAACAGACAAGAGTAGATAACTGGAAACATTGGATCCCCATGAGAATATGGGTTCCGATTGGTTAGTACGAGTAATCTGTAGACCTACAACATTACTAGAAGTCATGACATTATCAGTGGGAGCTACACTAGTAGAGGCAGTGGACCTAGTCGAAGTGTGTTGAATTTCTAAAGGTATGATTCTACCAGTGGGCTTCCATTTCTTAATGGGCAATGATCTAGACAATGTAGGCAAAGTTCACTAATTTTGAATTTATGGCCTGTGGGCTTCCACTGATAACCTATATTAATGAACCTTTTCCCCGTAGGTTTCCAAGATTACTTAACCTGTTTTGCATTATCCACTGAGGATTTAACAGAATGCCTCAAATAAGACACAACACATTCATCATGATTACCAGAAATTAAATATTCATTACATGTTTTGCAAGCAGTAGCAGAATTTGAATTAATTACAGTACGCTTATAGCTAATACTAGAATCAACACGATTCGTTTTATTCAACTCAAACTTATTATTCCTATGGTGGTCTTCTACTCTTTTCTCTTGATCACTTTTAGCTTGCGAGGTCCTATCTTGCTTTGTATTGCCTGAAGGATTTGACCCGTTAACCTTAGTGTCACTGCTTACTCATGTAGAAGGAACGACGGGAATATTAGTTGGTTTTACTACTTTTTGCATTTTTGGCCTAGACGTGCTGGGCTCTGAGACTTTAGGAGGCACATCAAAGGTAACATGCTTGACTTTAGGCATAGAAGTGGGTGCAACTATTCTATCTCGCCTAGTACCACATTTAGGACATGTAGCAATAACATATTCTAAGAGTTCCTGAGATCGTTTGACATATATGCAGGCATAGGAAACCGCACTATCAAGTGGTTTCTCTATTTTATCATCTTCTACAATCTCACGGAGACCCTCTAAACTATCCTTAAGGTACGAAAGATATGCTTAATATGCACGTTCATTATTCCTAAGAGAAGGGGGAATATACAACACATTAATAGCATAATTATTACAAGCAGAAATCTTTGGAACAGAATATTTGCAAGTGGGAATCGGCAATTTCCCTTTTACCATAAGCTTCAGATTCTCGATTTCGCTAAGCAAAGAAGTTACCTTTTTAGTGTGTTTATCATGATTAACCTTGAGTGAATCACGTAACTCTTTGTTTTGCAATTTAACCTTTGAAATTTCAGCTTGAAAACATTCATTTTCATTTTGCAATTTATTGATGACGTTTTAAAGTTGGAAATTTTGAGAATCTAAAGGCGGAGGTATCTGAGTGCCAACCACTTCACTTCTATTTCCCTTCAATTGGGAAATTTGAGCTTTCAACTTTCGGATCGTGTTGCAGTGAGCTTAAATCCTTTCATCACGTGAGTTAATTTCAAAATATGCATCAAACTCAGGAGCATCCGAAAATGTCTTGGCATTTGAAGTTTTGATTCTTTCTTCAAGATGTTGATATTTTAATTGTAAATCAACATATTCAACTTCTAATTTAGAAAAATACCTGACCACGTTATCATGATCATCCTTTTCGATTTTGTCATGCAATTTTGAATTCTTGGTCTCAAGCTCAATGACACGATCTTGGGAAACTTTAAATGCAATTGATAAATCATGAAATTGAGAAGCAGTTATGGCATAATTAGTAACAATATAAAACACATCATTGGAAATGCATCTGAAAATCAAATTCTTATTAAGGATGTGAATATTCTTTCTCTCAATCTCATTGCTTTTAAGCTCACATGCATTAATTCTAACCTCGTTTTCCATTTCATTAAACATCTTTTTCATTCCTTTAACTTCAGTATCTAAGGCCTTTTGAATACCCTTGAATTGTTCTTTTAAATGTTTAAAGAATGGAATAACCTCAGTAAGATAACACTCTTTAGTTTGCTCAAAACCCTTTCCCCTTCAGTAATACTCGTTGGTGTGATTCTCGTCTTACATGTTTTATCAAAATCAACAAATAGTTGGTAAACTATGTATAAGCTAATTAAGGTTTTTCTTTTAGTGGGAAGAGTTCTAGGCACTAAATGCATTAGTGTATTAGGAGGATACACAGTAGCTGCAGGCAATTTCCTAAGGGGAGGATTATTTTCAACAAGTTCTTCAGCTTTTCTCTTATCCATATCTAACTTCCAAAACACTTGTTCAGGGGTTACTGAGTATGAGGTTTGAACATGGCAAGCCAGTTTTCCTTAGTGTAATTGGTAGTTTTGAAACTTAAGTTATGACTCACACACAAAGGTTCCTTCAATTTCTTATCCATTTTCTCTCTAGAGGCATTTTCTATCTCTATGTCCTCTTCAGTGTTCTCTACACAAGTTGGCTTTTGTTTAGGCTTAAGAATCTCACTACAATCATAAATCACATCATGAGCCATTTTTTCTTTTTTAAGATACGCAGGATTTGGGTCTTCTACAAGGCCAATATTGTGTTTATCACTTAATACTCTGTGCTTTGTGATCATGTGAGCAGTTTGAATGGTGTTGCCTTGTACGTACAACTTGTTTTCAAGTTTTTTCTTTAAAGTTTTTAGGTTGGAAAAATCATTTAAAATATTTGCAAGTGGGAATCGGCAATTTCCCTTTTACCATACGCTTCAGATTCTCAATTTCGTTAAGCAAAGAAGTTACCTTTTCAATGTGTTTATCATGATTAACCTTGACTAAATAACATAACTCTTTGTTTTGTAATTTAACCTTTGAAATTTCAGCTTGAAAATATTCATTTTCCTTTTTTAATTTATTGATGATGTTTTGAAGTTGGAAATTCTGAGAATCTAAAGGTGGAGGTATCTGAGTGCCAACCACTTCACTCCTATTACCCTTCAATTGGGAAATTTGAGCTTTCAACTTTTGGATCGTGTTGCAGTGAGCTTGAATCCATTCATCACGTGAGCTTATTTCAAAATATCCATCAAACTCAGGATCACCCGAAGATGTCTTGGCATTTGAGATTTTGATTCTTTCTTCAAGATGTTGATATTTTAATTGTAAATCAAGATATTCAACTTCTAATTTAGAAAAATGCCTGACCATGTTATCATGATCATCCTTTTTGATTTTGTCATGCAATGTTGAATTCTCGGTCTTAAGCTCATTGACACGATCTTGGGAAACTTTAAATGCAATTGATAAATAATGAAATTGAGATGCAGTTATGGCATAATTAGTAACAGTATAAAACACATCCTGGGCAATGCATCTTGAAATCAAATTCTCATTAAGGATGTGAATATTCTTTCTCTCAATCTCATTGCTTTTAAGCTTATATGCATTAATTCTAACCTCGTTTTCCATTTCATGAAACATATTTTTCATTTCTTTGACTTCAGTATCTAAGGCTTTTTGAATACCCTCAAATTGTTCTTTTAGTTGTTTAAAGAATGGAATAACCTCTGTAAGATAACACTCTTTAGTTTGCTCAAAACCTCTTTCCCCTTCAGTAATACATGTTGGTGTGATTCTCTTCGTACATGTTTTATCGAAATCAGTAAATAATTGGTAAACTACGTATATGCTAATTAAGGTTTTGCTTTGAGTGGGAAGAGTTCTAGGCACTAAATGCATTGGTTTATTGGGAGGATGCACTGTAGCTGCAAGCAATTTCCTAAGGGGAGGATTCTTTTCTACAAGTTCTTCTGCCTTTCTCTTATCCACATCTAACTTCTAAAAGACTTGTTTAGGGGTTAATTGAGTTTGAGGTTTAAATGTGGCTAAGAAATTTTCCTTAGTGTAATTGGGAGTTGTAACATTTAAATTATGACTCACACACAAAGGTTCCTTCAACTTCTTATCCATTTTCTCTCTAGAGGCATTTTCTAACTCTATGTCCTCTTCAGTGTTCTCTACACAAGTTGGATTTTGCTTAGGCTTAAGAATTTGACAACTATCATAAATCACACCATGAGCCCTTTTTGTTTTCTTAAGGTACACAGGATTAAGGTCTTCTACAATGCCTATATTGTGTTTATCACTTAATACTCTGTGCTTTGAAATCATGTGAGCAGTCTGAATGGTGTTGCCTTGTACGTACAACTTGTTTTCAAGCTTGTTTTTTAAAGTCTTAAGGTTGGAAAAATCATTTAGGAGTTTTGATTCCTTTTCTTTGAATTCTTGTTTAAGCGTTTTAACATTTTCTTGAAGTTTTTGTTTTTGCTTAACAGTTTTATTAAGTTTCTCTTGTAAGGAATATAACTCTTGTTTCAACGTTTCTTCACTAAAATTACTTTTAGTGATCAATGTACGCATTTGGCTATCCATTTCCTGCTCATGGATGGTTAACTCAAATTTAGCACGCTGTTCATAGATGGCAACTTGATCCTTATATATGTTTAGCTTGGTGGTCATAGAATCATCAGGTGCATATTCAATGTACTCATCAAACACATATTCATAATTAATAGCTGAAGATGCACCACTTGGTACAACAAGACTTTCATCGTGCTTCACATATTGCTCATATGGGACAACATTGCTATTACCCATATTTTCAATATCTGATTCAACGACTTCTGTTGGTTGTACTTTGTCGGGAATCTTTTGCTCATCAACCATATCATATAGTTTTAGTACCTCTGATATGATATAATCCTTGGAGGGACTGGCTTGTTGAGGTGATGATACCATTGGAGAAATATTAGCCATGAAGATAGTCTGTGCCATTGGTCAAAGGCATCACAGTCAGCAACCTGGAAGACATTGGGATTGTTATGTGCCAAATCATATATTGGTTGTTCATCCACATCAGCATCATATGTTTTAGCATTCCCATCAGCAAGAAACAACAACTCTTCCTCATCCAACACAGCTCCACTATCTTGAGCTTGCATCAACAGCATTTTATCCCTGAAGTACTCGGCATTCTGTGGAGGTTTAGGTTGAGTGCAATTCCTAGCAATATGTCCATCTCCTCTACAGTTGTAACACTTCATCAGTTTTCCTTGACCCTGAACTACAATCCTTTCTCGGTTTTGAGCACCCACATAACCAGCTCCAGCTCCAACATTCCCCTGTGCAATATTCCGTGGATTCACATTCTGCCTTCCTTGCACATTTTGAACCACAACCCTTCCATCCTCCACTGTAGCATGATTGTGTAGGTTAGATGAAGTCTTAAGTTGGTTGTTGGTTTGGGGAAGTGAGTTTCTGGACTGTTGAACCAATAGAACAACTTGGTTTGCAAGGTTTTCAATCAACATGTCAGTTGGGGTAAATCCTGAGTCTGGTATGGTAATCTGATTTTGATTCTGAGAGGACGGTATGACTTGTGATGCTCGAGTGCTTAACCTCACATTTGAAACAAATGCAGTTGAGTCATTTGAATGGTTTGCAAGTGCAGTATTAGAGCGGAATTTCTCTAAGATCAGACGCTTAAATGTAGCATGCTTCTCATGTTGAAGTAAGTAGGCATACAACTGCTCATAGTTAGTGTTCCTCGATCCTTTGTTCAACTTGACTGCAGTAACGATTCTATGCCATTCAGGGTTCATGTTGTTTACGAACTTGGAATTGAGTTGGATGTTTGGCATAGTCATATTGATGTTTCTTATATCATTCAAAAGTTTGTGAAGCCTCACATGATACTCTGTAATGCTTTCCCATGGGATCATCTTGAAGTTCTCAAAGTCATCATAAAGTTGTGACTCTCGATCTTCTTTAGTCAGTTCCGAGCCAGAGAGAAGCATCTTGACATTGTCCCAAGCTGCTTTGGCCTAAGTATTGTGATTAATCTGCTTGTAGATGTCCTTTGGTAGACCTTGAAGTATGATGTTTGAAGCTCTTATGTCAGCATCGTATATTTTCTTCTCCTTATCATTGAGATCATCATAAGTCCTTGGTCTTTCCAAACCCAAAGTGACAGTTCCATCAGCACCAGCTTCAAGTTGATCTCTGGTTGTTCCCATTTGGAATGATCTTTCATCAATTGACTGAAGAATGTTAAGACCATTCTCTTTGCCCAAGCAATACAACCTGATTCTCTGTGCCCAAGAGTCATAATCGGTTCTATCCAGCATAGGAGGGCGAGTATCGGACCCAGCAGCTTGAACATCATCAGAAACGGTAGACATGATTACTAACTATACGGGATTTTACTACTCTTTGAATTAACCGAGAAATAGAATCTTTCACGGGATTTTACAAAACCAAGAGAAAATCGTAGAACTCAAATCACAAGTGTCAAATCTCAAGAAACAAAACGCATTATGTCAAAACGCACTAGGTCAAAACGCAGTAGGTCAAAACGCATTAGGTCAAAACGCACTTAGTCAAAACGCACTAGGTCAAAACGCAGTGAACCAAGTCGCAAGAGACAAAACGCATGTTTGACAAATCGCAGGAACAAAACGCATCCTTTGGCAAAAGGCAGGAACAAAACGCATGAACAAAACGCAGTATTAACCAAAACGCAACATGTCAAAACGCAGAAGACCAAAACGCAGTAAACAAGTCGCCATCAATAGTACAACCACTACTTGTCCTTTTGTCCTTTCCAACCCAAAACGCAACTCAAATAATATTAAATTAATTAAGTCGCAGACAATAGCCAACAAATCGCAGCCAGAATCACTACAAGTCGCAGCGAGTACAAATCAAAACGCAGTCAGTTAAGATCAAAACGCAATAATAATCTACCAAACCGCAGTCAAGAACTTTGATCCGAGACTCAAATCGCATCCAAGAACTAAACCAAAAACCTTACTTTTTCAATCAAAAACACCACAACTAAGATGAATCAATCCTTCCAAACCCAAAACTAAACTAATATGATGATCCTAAACACAAAAGTAGAATCAAAATCCAAACTTTACCACTAAATAAGATCAAAAGAGTGAAAAAGTCTCTAAACTCATTCAAACCAAAACTTATGAAATAACCAATCAAGAATCCAAGAACACACAAAGTAGATGATCAAACCATGGCTCTTGATTCCAATTGTAACGTCTTGGTTATCATAAACACACAAACACAACTACAAAGATTCGGCCTAAATAAGTTTAGAGAGAGAAAGATGGAGAGAATGGGAACTTCTAGTGAGAGAAAGTGATGTAATATTATGAAGCTCCTCCCTTTGCCTTGGGAGGCAAAGGGTATTTATAGTATCTTACAAATACGCCACCTACGGGCTGTGGATCAAGCATACAGTGGGTAAAGACCCGTCCGTCATCCACGGTGTTACTAAACTAATTACTTAACATAACTAAACGACTAAGACTATGAGCTTTGTAATGCTTACAGATACTTGAGGTGACCGAGTCTTTAACTTGTGGATTTTCTAAATCCTAACACAAACCATTATGTAGGCTAGGGTTTTTTTTTTTTTTTTTTTTTTTTTTTTTTTTTTTTTTTTTTGTATTTCGATTTTGGGAGGGGAGAAGAAACCGGTTTTTATTTTTATTTTTTTGATTAATGGGTTTATCAAATTCTAGTTGGCCTTGGGGTATATGGGTTTAAATAAGAAAACTAAGCCCAAAATATTTTTTTAAACTAATTGGCCCAATATTACATTTATATTTCTATTTATTTATTTAACTTATAGTATATATAAAGTAGATAATTAAAAAGTTAATATGAATTCTAGGGCGTTATAATTATTTTTTTTATTCAAGTTTATTTTTTTATATTTTTTTCAATTCAAGTTTTTTTCTTTACTTTCATAAGTTTCGCCTGTTTTCGTCCGTTTTCATACGTTTTCGTCCGGTTTTTACGTTTTTGTCTGTTTTCAAACGTTTTCGTCCGTTTTTATACGATTTCATCCGTTTTCAGACGTTTTTGAACATTTATATATGTTTTTTTCTTTTTTGTACGTTTTTTCCCGTTTTCATACGTTTATATACTTTTGTGTTTGTTTTCAGACATTTTTGTCCGTTTTCATACGGTTTCGTCCGCTTCTTACGTTTTCGTACATTTTTAGACGTTTTCGTCTGTTTTTATACGTTTTCGTCCGTTTTCATACGTTTTCGTCTGTTTTCTTACGTTTCCGCCCGTTTACGTCCGTTTTCATACGTTCTCGTCTGTTTTCTTACGTTTTCATTTGTTTTCGTCCGTATTCTTAGGTTTTCGTTTTTTTTTTCATAGGCTTTCGTCAGTTTTCTTTCGTTTTTCATAAGTTTTCGTCTGTTTTCAGACTTGTTTTTTATACTTTCATACGTTTTCATCTATTTTCTACGTTTTCGTCCGTTTTCTTACGTTTCCATCCGTTTTCTTACGTTTTTTCCCATTTTCATACGTTTTCTTCCGTTTTCTTAGGTTTTCATTCGTTTTCATACGTTTTCGTCCATTTTTAACCGTTTTCTATCGTTTTCATCCGTTTTCATACGTGTTTTTATGCTTTCATACGTTTTCGTCCGTTTTCACACATATTCTTCCGTTTTCTTACGTTTTCGTCTCTTTTCATTCGTTTTTGTCCATTTTAAATGTTTTGGCCATTTTCAGACGTTTTTGTATATCACAATTGATATTCTGAATATCACAATTGATATTCTGAATATCACAAGTGATATTCTGTGATATTCAAAATATCACAAGTGGTATTCTGAATATCACAAGTGATATTCTGTGATACTATGAATATCACAAGTGATATTCGGAATATCACAATTGATATTCTCAATATCACAAGTGATATTCTGTGATATTCAGAATATCACAAGTGATATTCTGTGATGTTCAGAATATCACAAGTGATTTTATGAATATCACAAGTGATTTTCAACTAATGTGTTTGTAACATGAAAATCACAAGTGATTGATATTCAGAAAATCACAAGTCATATTCTGAATATCATAATTGATATCCCAAAAATCACAAGTGATATTTTGAATATCATTGAATGTCATTTGTGATATTCAGAAACGTATAAAAATGGATGAAAACGTAAGAAAATAGACGAAAACTTAAGAAAACGGCGAATACGTATGAAAATGGACGAAAACGTAAGAAAATCACAAGTGATATTCAGAATATCACAAGTGATATTAAGAAAATCACAAGTGATCTTTTTAATATCACATGTGATATTCATAAAAACACAAGTAATATTCTGAATATCAAAAGTGATATTCAGAATATCACAAGTGATATTAAGAAAATCACAAGTATATTCTGAATATCAATCGTATGAAAACGAACGAAAACATACGAAAACGTAAGTAAACGGACGAATATGTATGAAAACGGACGAAAACATATGAAAGCGTAAAAACACGTCTAAAACGGACAAAAATATATGAAAATGGACAAAAAAGAAAGAAAACGGACGAAAATGAACGAAAACGTAATAAAATGTATGAAAATGGATGAAAATGGCCGAAAACGGACGAAAACGTAAGAAAACAGACGAAAACGTATGAAAGTGTAGAAACACGTCTGAACACGTATGAAAAATGGACGAAAACGGATGAAAACGGACGAAAACGTATGAAAACGAACGAAAACGTAAGAAACGGACGAAAACAAACCAAAACGTAAGAAAACAGACGAAAACGTATGAAAAAGGACGTAAACGGGCGAAAACGTAAGAAAACAGACGAAAACGTATGAAAACGGACGAAAACGTATAAAAACGGACGAAAACGTCTGAAAATAGACGAAAATGTCTAAAAATGGACGAAAACATAAAAACGGACGAAAACGTATGAAAACAGACAAAAACGTCTGAAAACAGACGAAAACGTATATAAACGTACAAAAACGTGTGAAAACGTCAGAAAACGGATGAAGACGTACAAAAACGGACGTCTGAAATAAGACGAAAACGTATAAAAACGGACGAAAACATATGAACACGGACGAAAATGTATAAAAACAGACGAAAACGTATGAATACAGATGAAAACGTATGAAAGCGAGAAAAAAAAAAACTTTAAAAAAAAACGTGAATTTAAAATTTAAAAAAAAAGAATAAAAAGAACGTGAATAAAAAAAACATATGAATTTAAAAAAACGTGAATTACAAAAAAAGAAAATGTTAATAAATAAAAAAGACAAAAAGACAAAAAAAAAAGAGAAAAAAAACATTAGCTTAGGTTTCCATATTAAATCTTAGATTTATCCACACTATTAGATCAAATTAGATGATGATGAAAATTTGTCCTTTGATAAACATCAAAATAAGTGCAAGCCTTCTTTGCACGAATAATGAAATTAATCATCAAATAGACAAATTAACCCGAAATCAAATCAACAAACATCCCAATCACATCCTTAAAAAAAATTGCCTCCAAATTTCAAAAGCCAACATTCTTTACACGAATCATCACGCCACCTTTTTTTTAAACCAAGAAACCAAACACCCACATTCCAAAATCCCTCAAAACCACATAAAGTTTCAATCTTGATCATACCCATGAATCTTTATTGCATAATATTCATGGGTTTTGTGTCTTTCTGGTAATGCATGGTCTGTGTTTGATTGAGATTTGAGAATGGGGGAAAGTGTTGAGGGGGGGAGCTTGAGGAATACGGCGTCGAATATAAGGAAATTGGCTGATGAAATTGAGCAGTTTGAGGGGAGGAAAAAGTATCTTGTTGGACAAAAATGGTTTGTTCTACATTGAGATATCAAAGCATGTAATAAGTATCATTTTTTTTTCCTTTCAATAGCTAGGAAATACCGAAATAGTTGTAAAAGCCATGTTAAATATGGTTAAAAATATCAAAACTTAGGAAAAAATTGTTGTGAAAACCATGTTAGAAATTGTCCAAGTTTCGAATAACCTTTATATAAACACCTAGGTGGTCCAACCTCCTTGAATACGAAAAGTTTAAATATGTTTAAGAAACTTTTGCTACTATTGCGAAAATTCACATGGTGTTGTCTTATGAAATACAATTGAGGCCTTAGAAAAATGGCGGCACAGTTTCATTGATCACATTGTATTTGCTCAAATTCCCTGAAAAGTATTTGTAAATGTTGTACACGGTCATGAGCAAACTAGTAACCCTTTGTAAAGTTGATTAATTAATCATATCAAGCAAAAGTAGGTGGCTCAGTATTAATGCACTTTCAGGGGCGGAGCCAGAACTTTATTGTCGAGGGGGCAAAATATGATAATTTTTAGAAACTACACTAAAAATTGGTCCGTTTGGGGGGGGGGGGGGGGGCAAATTACAAAAATAGCCGAAATTTTTCGAAAATTTACACTACAGTTTTTTTCGCCGGGGGGGTCTCCGCCACTGCACTTTGCTGTAAGTTGTGCTTGCATGGATAACTTTGTGAAGTAATAAATTTGATATATTGATGTCATAGCAAGTTTTGTTTCGGCCCTTTTTGTTGCTGTTTTGTGTGTTTATGAAGTTCTAGGTAAAGAATGCTAGAAATAAATTGACGAATAACTGTTTCTTTTGGTCACAAACGATATACTATATGGCTATACTAGATCATGATTACTATATGACAGAATAACCAATGAGGGGTGTTATGGATTTATAGTAAGCATGCCAAGTCTATTGAGACAAGATTTATCTAGTTAATTGAAAGAATGGCTTGTATATGACATGGTGATTGTCGATATGAGTTATGAGCCTAACATTGGACCACCGAAATACACGTAAACAAAATGAAATTCCATAAATTTCAAATGTTAAGGCGGATGTCCTTTTGCGCAAGGACGAATAAGTTGGAATAGTTATGAATCACTTAAAGAAGCATGTCATACATAGTGATGCATTGCATTTAAAATAAGTTGAAATCAGTCAAATACAGATAACATTCTTTTGTGCGTTGCATATTGATTCCATCGGTTATCTACAGAGGTAGCTGCTTCCGTTCCACGTGCCGAAACAGTAGAGAAGAGTGATTATTTTCGCTTTGGTATGAGAGATTCTCTCGCAATAGAGGCGTCATTCTTGCAGGTAGTATAATCTATGTATCATAATATACGAGTGAATCAGTATGCGCAAATCTTTATACATGGACCATTGCTAAGGCCTATAGTGATTTGCACATACAGCAAGAAGAGGAATTACTTTCTATTTGGTGGAAAGAATATGCCGAATGCAGTGAAGGTCCGAAAGGGTCACCTGCTTCAACTTCCACGACAGATTCACAGCTTAAACCATTTCCTCTAGGCAAACCATATACAGATGAGGAAGAGCGAGTTGGTGTCCCTGTGAAAGGAGGCTTGTATGAGGTGCTCAGAAAAATCTGAGGTGTCATTTGGTTTGCAGTCATCAATCACCATGGGTATGGGTTTGATAACTTGGTTGACGGAAATGGGTACATAGGACCCCATTCCATCAACTAAACACACTCCAACACTATCAAACCCATACCCCTGGAACCAAACAGCCCCGAGTCTTGTGATAATTATGTAAATATATCGGGGTCCTCACTTTGTTTTGATTGCAGGCAGACTTGGTGAGGAGACATTGTTTCCCTGTTTATTGGGATGGATACAATCACCGTGTTCTAAGAGGCCATTGGTTTGCTCGTAAAGGGGGGAGTCTTGATTGGCTTCCACTTCGTGAGGATGTTGCTGAACAATTGGAGTTTGCTTATCATGGCAGGGTAAGTGACACTTATAATAGATGTGGCAATTATATTTTAAGTCATTTATATAGAAACAAGTCAATCCGAATTGCAACTTTTTGATAATGGGTGTAAAACAGAAAAGTCAACTACTAAGGAAACAGCCAGGGTCAAATGGGTCCAAAGTTGCTTGAAGTCTATTCAAATGCTTAGTATCTTTTAAATAAGATTAGGTTCAACTTTTATTGTGAATTTGTGATTATATAATTTTTCGTATTCACAAAGTATACATTTACTAATTATAAAATAAAAATCGAAACAAAATTTATAGCAAGTCCACTTAACCCGACCCGTAAGTTAAATTAACCTATTTGGACTCGAACCCGTTTGACATGTTACCGAAACCGTGTAACCCGCTCTTTAGCCATGGAAACATATGTCTAACACAAGTGCATTCAGTCGTAATTCTTCTAGTCTTTGTTGTTTTGAGTTGAAATTTTCCTAGTTCAAAACTTGAAATTATCACAGTTGTCATGTCCTTCGTTTTATGTTTTGTTGTTTGATTTGGTAGAGTTTTTTTCTCAGGTTTGGCGTCGCAGAACATTTCAACCATTTCGTCTATTCGCATCCCGAGTTGACATGCAGGGGTCTAGGGTATGTTGTTGTTTGATGCTAGTTTAGTGTGTTGGGTCTATAATGGCATGTTGTTTCATAGACACATCTTGCTTGCAGGGGTTGCATGCTCTTTTTACTGGAGAGGATGATACATGGGAAGCTTGGCTAAATGTTGACGCATCAGGATTCTCTAGCATTGTCAAGTTTCGTGGGACTGGCATCAAGTTAAGGTGCGGTTATTCCAAATTTTTTTTTTCGTATTTTAAGGCAAAGTACAAAAAAAATTTACTATGGGGTATTAAATTTTTTTAAGAGTAAATTACATGAATAGTCCATGTGGTTTGATGAAAATGGCATCTATTGTTTCTTGTAGTTTCAAATTGCATTCATCGTCCTTAACATCTCACCTTTCATAATTGCATTTGACATACAAGAACTATTCTATAATTGCAATCAACATCTCACCTTCAAGTGTAATTTTTTCCAAATCTTTGTAAACTTAATTATAGATATTTCCGGTAATTGACATTTTTAGTAATTTCATCTTAATAGCAAAGAACTTCAAGAAATGAAATGAAAAAAATAATAATAATAATAATAAAATAAATAATGAACACATCACATATGCAAGAATCTTGATAACTTTCCCCCCATAAGATTTACAAAAAAATAAACACAAACAACTTCATTCCCAATCAACTCGCGTGAAACCCAAACCGACCCACAAGGCCACAAGAATAATTGCAAAAATTAAAATAAACTTAACACCACCCAAAAAAAAAAAAGAATCTTAAGATAAATCTCTACACTATTCTCATGTGGAATATTCAGGTTTATGGTGTGACAGTATTGGGTGAGTTCCTCGACTCCATTAAAGGTGTATGGTCATCTGATCCCTTTGAAGGATAATCAGACAATCCCGTCATCCTCACAACCTCTTGCATTGCGGGTCGTTTATCTTGCTCAATTGATACACATTTCATTGCTATTTGCAACAACTGAACCATTTCTTCTTCAATATTATGATACCTCAATAACTCCACATCAAAAACCTCGGTTGTCCATTCTTCACGTACAACTGACTGGACCCATCTTGGTAAGTCGATCCCTTCTTCACCTAATGAGGCCTGGTTTGGAGCTTTTCCTGATAAGAGTTCTAAGAGTAGGACCCCGAAGCTATACACGTCGGATTTGAATGTAACTTCTCGGGTCTCGAGGACTTCTGGGGCACGATAACCATTGACACGAGTGGGGAGGCTTGATGCTCCAAAGAGTGTGTTGAGACCGAAGTCAGATACAAATGCATCTTTGTTCGAGTCTTGTCGTAGGAGGATGTTGGACGACTTAATGTTACCATGAACCAGTTTCCCTGCCACATGTAAGTAGGCCACTCCCTTAGCAGCACTCAATGCAATTCTAAACCGATAGTCCCAATCAAGAGGGGTCCTTTTCGAACCTCTACTTCCTGCAAAACAATAAAGATTTACACACATCATCACCTAGTTCATCAAATAATCAAATAAAAGTCGAGTAAAACTGATCAATGCTTCACAGTCGCTCAAGTGCACCTCTACTCACTTCGCATACACTCAAATAGTAATGCATCAAGTCGATGAAGATAAAGACACATTGCATAAAAAAATTTGGTTGTCGAGTCAATTTCTAGCTTCAGTTGGATCCGTATAAGGTTTACTTTCTACGGTAGAAATGGTATGGTGGTGGCAGCGTTGTCGTTGGTGGTGGCTGGTGGGTTAGAGATGGTGAAGTAGTGGGTTTTGATGTTGATTATGTCTTGGTAGGTTTTAAAGTTGGTGGAAGTGGTTTGTGAGTTTTGAATATGATGGTGGCGGGTGGCCTATTATATTGAAGATGAAGATAAAGACACATTCTTTATCTTTTTATATTTAATTTAAATCTAACAATAAAAATAGATAAATTAAAATGAAAAATCTTCAAACTATTACTTGTGATTCGTGAATTTTTTGAAGATAAGCCTATAATTTATTTATCCTTCAACCATTATCTTTCAAGGAATTTCTACTGAGAAGAGATCCTCTCAAGTTATTTATAACTTGATTAATCAAGTTAGACAATTGTCAACCATTGGATCAAATCCAATGGTTCAAATCAAATGAACATGAAATGATTTGAACCATTAGATTTGATCTAATGGTTGACAATTGCAACTTGATCAATCAAGTTACAAATAACTTGAGAGGATCTCTACCCATTTCTACTCTATAAAAACCACACCCACAATACAATTCTTTAGCAAAACCACCATCCACAACCACCACACTTCAGCAATGTCGAACCTCACCACAACAGGAATCCTTCGCACTGCAACCAACAAAGTCGAAGACTACACGCATCTGGAGCTCGTTTATCCGATTCGATATTGATGGGATTTTCTATAAAGATGTGATATAAAATTGATAACATTTACATTAACAAAATTGACAACTTTGGAAATGGCTTCACTACACGCTTTAAATTGCTATAATCACAAAATCAGTTTCGCAAACGCAAGAACTAGAGTACAAATCGTAAGATTTACACTTTAAATGATCAAACCATTGCAAGACGCCTAGAAGTCAATTAATGAAAATCAGTCACTAAGCTAACTATCACCAATTCGAAAACGCAATAATTAGATAATCACTTTCAAAATGCAACAACTACAAATAACAATTCACACCTAAAATGACCAAACCAAGTAGACGACACCTAAAAGCCAAATAACCAACTACAGATAATCAATCAGTTTCAAAACACAAAGTAGCAAGACACGAATCATACCATGAAGTAGGGCAGATAAGCTACCGGCTGGGAAATGATCACAAACAAGCAACTTCTCATCTTTCGAATAATAATACGCCCGAATCGGAACCACATTTTCATTCTTCATCTTCCCCAACCGTTCCATCACACCATCAAATTCCTTCTTCCCAAGATAAACATCCTTCAACCGTTTCACAACAACCCTAATTCCCTCCAAAACATCCGTTTTATACACAACCGTTTTATACGACGTTCCTACACTTCCTTTCCCCAACACCTCCGCACTCGCTCTCAACAAATCCTCTAAATCAAAAATATAAACCCCTCCTTCAAAAAACACCAACCTATTCCTCTCACCTTCCGCCGAGGCGCCAGTGAAGTCGTGTTTCGAAGACGACGTCCCCGCCTCACCTCCACCCCCAACTCCTGTCCCCGCCCTTGCCGGAGCCGCCATCGTAGCCTTCTTTTCCTTCACTGCTTGACTCCGCCTTTTTCCTAAACATATCAATAAAATTAGTAAAATCAAAGCTGATCCAATTGCTACAGCTACAATCTCACCACTAGATAACTTTTTCTTCTTTTTACAATTTGACGAGGCTGAATCAGACGGTCGTGGTAGTGACGGCGGCCACTTCAATGTAACGTTACAACCCCGTGATAAAGGCTTACCGCATAAATAAACATTACCGGAAAATGCAGCCGGTACTTGGTTAAACTTTCCGGAATGTTTCCAATTAAATTATTATCAGACACATCGAGTTGTTTTAAGTTAGTCCAGTTAGTCACTATGGAAAGCGGTAAGGCTACTCGTTATGGTAACCCAACCAATCGATCGGTTGGGTGTGTGGAACGCGTGCCCCCTAGACGAAGAATGACACGGCCCACCGCCACACTTTCTCTTGTTTGATCGGCTGAGCAACCCAACTTTGTAGTTGGTTTGTGAGAGAGTAGTTTTTTTTTTTTTTTTTTTTTTTTTTTTTTTTTAATTAATTTTTGTGGGGTACGTATTTGGTTGTGACTAGGGTCGCCTTACTACGGGCTTAGGGTCATGTGTTTGGTCTAAGAAAGAGAATCTGACGTGGCGCTGAGGTGCAAAAGGGACACCAAAAAGGTTGGGTTACCATAACTACTAGTCTAACGAAGATGAGGTCAACTCTAGTAGTCCGGCACGAGGTCTCGTCAAAGCATCACCGGTGACAATGGCGACGACGTTAGTGGTGGAGACGTCTATGGTGACAACGACGTCGAAAGAGCCGTTAGAGACACTGAAATGACAACTGAAAAAGCACCTCTCAGACGTTGACGTTACACATGACTTAAATTAAAGTCTATTAGTATCTCAGCTATTGAAAAGATTTCAAACCATTGGAGGAAGAAATAATAGAAAAAAATGTGATGTTTCAAATTTAAAGTTTTTAGCATCTGATCACATGGATACATTCAAAGCTGAAATTCAATCAAATGGGCTCAACTCTTTAACTCGTGGGATTAAGACATTAAAGGAAGATCCAAAGGTAGAGATACAAGCAAGGTCATGGTTGGGCCAGCAGGTGTAAATCAAATGGGATCTTTTAATTATTTAGATGCCCAAAAAGAGAAAAAAAAAGGAACCTTTTCGTAACATACATGGAAAGGATTTGAAACACTTTTCGTAAGGTTGTGTTTGATGCAATTATGAAAGGCTGAAACATTGAAGGAGCACGATTTTAATTCCACTTCAGATACTGGTAGCTTATAAAGGGGTTTAAGAGGTGCATTTTAGCTTTCTTTTTTAGTGGTTTTGAGATGTTTGTTCAATGTCTCTTAAAGGCGACATTTCTTTAGGTGCTAGGTTCTTAAGTTTGTTGTTTTAGAGTCACTTTTGTTTTCCATTTGTATTTTCTTGCTCCTTGCTAGCTATATTAATGAAAATCTTATTTGCCGTTAAAAAAATAAAAAAAAATCATTCATGCATATGTGTAGGAGAAAAAAAAATGTATTTTACTACCAAAAGCTATCATATGTCAATTTAATTGACCTTAATTGCATTCTTTGTCTTATTAGTTTGGTATTGCACAATTACAGGGATAGTTTGAACATGAAAAACCGGAATTCAACATTTTTTTCTGAAAAGGGACGGGAATTGAACATAATACCTGAGTTTTCCTGAGAAGACGGAAAGAGAAACGCCGGTACCATTTTACCAAATATTTTCATGCCTAAAGGCGACAACATCTGGTTAGCTTCCTCTTGAGAGGCTAGGATAGATTCAAGACCTGCTACAACTTGGGCCATTGTAGGCCGTTGCTTTGGACTGCTATGCAAACACCTGTCAGCTAGTTGCGCAAACTCCTTTAAACATTTAGAGGATATACTCCCCCTTAAATTCAAATCAACAATTTGCTTGAGCCTGCCTTCTTTAATAGAGTCGTGTGCCCATGCTGCTAAACTACATTGGTCCTCATCAATACTTGTATCTACTGCTTTTTTCCCACACAAGATCTCAAATAGTACCACCCCAAACGCATAGACATCAGACTTTCGAGTCAACTTACCCGTGTAAAAGTAATTTGGATCTACATATCCAAATGTACCTCTTATCAATGTGTTAACATAAGTGAAAGACTGATTTGTGGGACCTATCTTGGATAAGCCAAAGTCCGATATCTTAGCAGCCCAACTGTTATCTAACAATATATTTGAGCTTTTAACATCTCGATGTATAACTCCATGGTTTATACCCGTACCAGTGTGTAGGTAATCTAAGCCACGAGCGGCCCCTATGCATATTTTGAGTCTTCGCACCCAAGTTAGACCAGTTAGAAATTTATGGAGATGGTCTGCAACAGTTCCATTGGGCATAAATTCGTAAACGAGGATCATCTCTTGGCCCTCGTTACAATAACCAATCAAAGATACCAAATGGCAGTGCCTTAACTTAGAGAGCATATCAACTTCAGCCCAAAATTCAACTGCTCCTTGATTAGAAGATGATTCCAATCGTTTAATAGCAGTAGTCATAAGACTTTCACCATTAGTGATAGTTCCTTTGTAAACTTTGCCAAACCCCCCATGTCCAATAACCAATGACTCATCAAAGTCATGTGTTGCTAGCTGAATCTCAGGAAATGTAAACAGGCGGCACGGTTGTATCGACTCTAAGGATAAGGAGGATTGAGCGTCCTCGCTGCAGGTTGGAAATGACATGATTATGGATAGGAAATAAGAAGAGAACTAGACAATAGCATCTCAAAATCACAAAATGTATATATGGTCATAGTTACAGTTGTAGATAAGGTAAAAGCCATAAAATAGCCACGCACTTTCAAAAATGTACCGACTTGAAACACTTACTCTTTTATTAACACGGATACCCACGTACTTTTAAATTTTGTTCTTAGTTCACCCATATGACCACTTTATATTAAAATAATAACTAAAATGGCTATATTACCCTTGCCTTCTTTAACATAATCACACCCGTTCATCCCATTCATCATAATCTTAAAAAAATTCCAGAAAACTAACAATTGATCATAAACGTCGCAAGTACCATAACAATTCAATACAATGTGTTATCCATTATACAGTTCCAATATGTATGTAAAGTACCTGGACAGTGGTTTAATGACGTCACCAGACAACATCAATTACATTAACCCTCACAAATGACACAAACAGGACATGATTCATATACCGGGAAAAGAGCGTTACTAAAGTCTCCTACAATATCTTCCTACTAATAATATTATATTTTTCCTCCACTCATTCTCTCTCTCTCTGCATACAAACCGTCAGTTCTGGCACTTGTCAGGATCCTGTTAGGAGGATTTGTAGAAACATGAAGTAGGAACTAATCAAAGTCAAAGGAAAAAAGAAACTAATCAAAGTCAAACCACTCATAAATACTCGGTATCAAAGTCAAACCAACAAAGGAACTAATCAAAGTAACACCACTCATAAATAGTAACTATCAACAAATTATTAGTACTACTTATCTCCTACTCACAGGATCGTGACAAGTGTCAGAATTGATGGCTTGGATGCAGTGAAAACCCGTTAAAAATATATATATATAATATTGTTTCTGTCTGCACAGTAGGATTAGTAGTAGGATATTGTAAAAAGCTTAAGTAATGCTCATAATTTAAACAATCCAACAACAACCTAAAAATAATTAATGAAAGAAAAAACTAAAAATATTTATTCCTTTTTTATAACCCACACCAACACCAAAAATACCCGAGGGTGGGTTGATTAGATCCAGCGTTTTTCATGTGCGTCTTTTCTTTAATTAATATTATCAACAACAGCAACTTCTTCTCCAAAACTAACAACCACCACCAACTTCTTATTGTGAGTTGAATGAGTTTATGTGATAATGATGAAGAAAATGAGCTAAATTGCAAAAACAATAATGAAAAATGAAGATGGGGTGAGTTAGAGTAATTATGTTAAGAAAGACAAAGATAATATAGTTATTTTAGTTATTTTTAGTGTTTATTGATTGATATTTCTTCTTCCAGGAAAGAGATATGGACCCAGCTTACGATAACTTTTTATTTTTATAAATTAGCTTACGTTAGCTTGAAATGGCTTATCTTTTTCCAAGAAGTACCGTGTGAGGTCCACAAAAGTTGAGATGTGTTTACACTAATAGTAATAAGATAGTAACAAGGGCATGTTTGGTACGTAATATTTGATAATGGAGAATAGAAATCATTGTGATACATGATGTTTGTTTAAAATGAAAGAACTATTATTATAAGAATGAATAATGGATATGTTTCATATTTTATATCTTACAAAAGATTAAAGTATGAATCTATCATAGGTGAGTGGTCCATCACTACTATCAAACTCATACCTATTGTGATTCATGGCAGTATACCAAACGCACCCAAAGAGTATAAGACAAACCATAACCATCTCACATCGTCACATAAGCTTTCTTTCTCCTCGAACACTATCAAGACCACACCTAAACCAAACAATCACAGTAACGAGACCAAACTTTTTTCTTTTCTTTATTTTCCTTTCTTTTTCTTAACATTAATTCTTGATAAACATCCTTGTAGAAAATGTGTGATAAAGACGCACTTCACACGTGCTCTTACATAAGTTCAACATGCATGGTACAAATTTATATACGTGTTATCATATTGAAGTTGCCATTCATGCAAAGCTCAAGCAACTACGGCTTTGTTTGGGAGGGGCTTAAATAGGGACTTTAGGATTTTAAAATGAAGGTGATACTCACATCATATTTTTTTGATGAATTAATGCATCAATTTGTGCATTACAGTATTGTACGATATAAACTGTAATGCACAAATTATTGTTACTCATTATCCTCTATCAATTCTATAATTATCTTTTTTGTGACATTTCATTTTACAAATAAAACATGTGGTTTTATGGCTTCTATTTCTTGAAAACGAATTTTATCCAATTTTAGGAAATTGAGCATTTCAATTTGGATTTTATTGGCCTATTAGATTGGTTCATGTGACAAAATTGAGCTCCTCCTATATTGATCCAATGTAGTTTCTGTGAAACGATTTAGTTTTTTAAGTTGACTCTGAATAACAACAATGGGCTACGTCATTTACACACCACCACCTACCCCTTCTACTTTTCTATTATCCTCATTATTGACAGGACAAAACAGTTTTTAATATTTTTTTTCGTTTTTTATATTTTATCTTGAACTATTTTAACTTTATGATTTTTGTTCCACATTTTATCCGGCAGTTTTACTCATTTTATTAACAAAACAAAGACAGTTGTTATAGTATTCTGCTATGTATTTTTTGTATTTTAATACTTTTGACTTATCAAACTTTATAATTTTTGTTTCGTTTTTTTTATATCGCTGTTTTATAATAGAAATAAAATTATAAAATTATAAAAAATAAAAAAATAAAAAAAAAGTTGGTGGTGTACGGATCCTATTTTAACGGTGTGTAAACCCATCAAGCCTTTTTTTTATCATTAATTTTTGTTGATGTATATGTATAAGTTTTCCAAACTTATAAAAAAAACTAAACATAATTTATGGCTATACGCAAGTGGTTATTTGAATTAATAAATGTTTACAGAACTGGACTCACAATCACACATATATATTCCCAGCAAACCCGACATCAACAAACCCGCACCAATAACCCGACAGTCACAACATCAACAATGCACCCATCACATACATTGTTATTCTCAACCAAATTCTATAATAATCAAGTTCTTGAATTCTAAAAAACAGAGCATTAGAGATAAAATATTATCCCCTATCTCTATACGCCTCTCTTAAACATACATTGAACTTCAAGCGGTCATAGCTTGCTTACGTGCAAAAGCTACGCCCATCTCTATGCTTCCCTTCAGCTCTAGTTCAATGCTTCCAAACCTTTCTCTTTATATTCCATCAAACCTTCAAAGTTTGAAGAGATCACGGCCTCGACTTCTTACTTCCCGAGCTTAGCCCTCGATGCAAAGAATGGAAGCTCTGTCACAAATGGACACTCGCTACAGCAAATCAAGTTTTGTAGGACGCCAAATAGCGTCCTGTCAGGTTACTTTATAGGACTTTTAAAAAAATAAGGCCAATGATATAAGTGCCACATATAAAGGCGTTGTATACAATGTTATAATTATTAGGACACGTATAAAAAACTAATAAGTGCCAATATTATGAAACAAAAAACAAATAGTCCCATATAGCATTTTATACGACACAATTTGTGTCTTAATAGACAAGTTAATAGTACGCTTTCAAGTGTTCTAAGATATGCTAACCTTCTAACACGTATTGAGATGCATTCATGCGTCCTAAAAAATGTTTTCTTAGGACGAAATTGTGTGTTGCATTAACTCTTATTTTGAGTGCAAGAAAAAATTACTAATATACATGTGCCTATTGGGACCAAATTTAGTGTCCAGACATACATACACTATAAGAGGCTTTCTATTTTTACAAAATTTTGTTTTCAATATACTTTTATGAAACACTTGCAGGTCCTAATAACAATTCTAACTGAACACTATATAAAACACAACATATAAGGCATTAATGAGTCAAAGCCGTACCAGGTAAAAGCATTAAGAAGTTTCATATACATAACAAAAATTTTAACTATATTAAGGTTAACACCATCCAAAATAGTCTTTCACTTTTTATTACAAAAAAATTGAATAGTGAGAACTAAAGTCGAAGTAGATAATCTGAGTCATCATGAATCATCTTTACACATTATACTACACCTTAATACTCTTTCTCAATATCACATAACAAATAAAGAACAAAAGAGTTAATCTTCATACATAAAAGCATACAAACAAATTTGATTATCTCTCGATATTCAGTCTAATCAACGAGCCAGCATGCCCAGGATAAAATCACACAATTTCTTCGCCAATTTAGGGTCTCTAGCAAAAGAACTCGGCTTCAGTTTGTTACAGTGTGCAAAATACTCACCACTAACCCATTTCACTTGTGGGTGAAATGGCACATAGCATTTAGTTGCCTCCCCCTGATTATCAAATTTACAAAGGGCTCGTAAGTGAGTCATTTTCTAGAAAAAGTTACTGAATTCAGTGGCTTAACACTAACTTGCGGGATATTTTTCAGGTAGTATTTACCGACCCAATCAATTATGCCTAAACAAAGAACATTTCAAGATCAAAAGTACGATATGTTATAAGAAAATGTTTTAGAATTAAAGATTAAGTTACTCTAAAGATCTGAATTCTACCCTCGAGAAAGTTGTGATGGCGTAAAAGAATGGTTGCAATGGCACCAGGATGCAATAAGTTTGCAGGTAAGTTCCCTTTCTTTTCCTGGTTTTTAAATATTGTTACTTTTGACAGCATAAAGTAGTAATATTACATGTTAATTTCATTATAAATATATATAGATCGATACTTGTAAGCAATATAAGGTAATATAGCTTACATGAGAATGTTTAAAAATAGGCTCGACGAGCAATACTGGGCTGCAAAATTCCTTACAGATGCAAGAGAGCTCTGAACTAGCTCAATTACATCAACTTTTGAAGTAGGTATCTCAGTGAGTATATATTCTTTAATTTTTGTACCAACTTCTTTATTTCTTACTACAATAACCACATGCACATCTTACATGGAAAGGACTCGTGTTGTTTCAGCGCCGATAACACTTGAAGCTCCTAGTAGACAGATAAATACTATATGACGAATTGTTATCAAATAAACTCAAATGAAACAATGATGCAGATAATTGTAAACACAAGAAGTTTTACAATCCTCCTAGGTAGAGTTCCTAACCATTGTAGTTTAGTATATGTAAGACACGAGAGATTGATCATTCTCTAAGGGAATAGTGAGGTAGGCTCGAAGTGTACGTCGAATTAAGTTTAACGGTTGAGGGAAGATTATTTTTGGTTTTTTATATTTTATAGGAAAGCAAGTAAAATCTCGAGTTTTGAAGAGTTTGGGTTTTAAAACTAATAAGACTAAGTAAACTAAATCTAAACTAATAACAAGAAAGGTAAATTGGTGGAAACTCGTATAGGTAAACAAACGTACCCACTTAATCATGCATTACTTCTTAGTTGAATTCTCTAACTTATTGCCATGTCACCCTCGTTAGTGTAATGTGTAAGTGTTTCCCTAATTCAGCAGCGGGTTGGTCAAGTCCGCTATCTACGTGACAACCTAGGTAAGTGTTACATGCGGACACGCTTTGGCCCAATAGTAAATCCACACGCAATAAATACTTAAGAAGAAAACCCACCCAATCGACTTATTAATGCGAGGGTATCCTCTAATTCTAATCACGTTTCACTAGACGTCTAAATGTGCTACAAGATACAACTAGTTTTCTAATGCCTAACACGCACACCACTAACAAAAAACAATACTATTAAAGATTGCAGCTAGGTTTTATGCAATTATAAGCAAACACAATATAATTTAGCCTATCATGTTAGATCGAAGAGAAGAAAGACAAATAATCACACAACACATAGACATATTTTAATGATTAATAATTGAATAACTTATCTTCAATCAAATATAGAGTTATGGGTGGCAATATAACCTTCAAAACTGGTGAAAATTGTCTAGGGTTTGTCGTCCACAAGTTGCACACAAAGTTCGACACTTCTAATGAAAATAATGCAAATATATATATATATATATATATATATATATATATATATATATATGCATTATTTTTATTAGAAGTGTCGAACTTTGTGTACGTGACAGCGTCACTTGTAAGTTATGACGCTGTCAGCCCGCCGTTATCTAGGGTTTCAATCTGGCACCGACTTAGTTGTGACGGCGTCACTTAGGAACTGTGACGCCGCCAGCCTTCATATTCTTGGTCTTGACACCATCACCTCGAGGCTGTCTCAGGAGCCTGAGTGGTCACAACATCTTCAAGTGACGGCGTTACGTTGTATCTGTGACGTCATCACACCTTTTTTTATGTTGGTTTTTTCGGGTGTTGTCATTTTCTCGTCCAATCAAGCCCAAAATACATCTTTTTCCAGCATCTGCTTCTCAAATACTTAAAACTCAAATAAAAATAATTTAGGGTAATAAATGATCAAATATGTACGAATTTAGAGGCTAAATGGCCCCTTTAAAGCGTATGAAATTATACCTTATCAAATATCACTACGCATGGGATTTGCTTTTCCTCAAGCAAATATGCTTTTGATAAGGTTTTAAAAGGTACCTTTTTGAGGGGTCGTTTAAGCCCTTATTTGACCACTTTTGTATCCGTTATTGCTTAATATCGTTCCTTTTCACTTTTTAGGTCTCTTGAAGGCAAAATGCTGGAATGGCACTTATTTGGACGAAAAGGCGCGAATATACGAAGAAAATGGCCAAAGTCAGAATCGAGACACTCAAAGCTGCTGAAAACATAAGGTGACGGCGTCAAGTGTTAAATTGCGACGCCTTCGGAGGAATTTGTGACGAGACAGAAGCCAAAACTCCTATTTTCAAGTGACGAGGTCAGGCTATAAAAGAGTAGGCCGTCGCAACTCAGACAACCTAGATGCAATCCAAACGGCGTCAGAAGCTGAAGAGGACGGCGTCACAAGCATAAGGTGACGCCGTCGCAAGTCTAACGTGGCCAAGACGAAACCCTAATGACGGCGACACGACGGCGTCACAAAACATAAGGTGACGTCGTCGCAGATGTAATCTTATATATAGAATCCGAATTTTTCAGTATTTATGTGTAGTCTTTTGGAGTAAAAACCTAAACCGAACCAAGGCTGTCTTGTACAGTATTTTAGGGTTCCAAACCCTATCTTACACCAAGATAAGTGTTTTACTTCATTAATACAATTATGTCTTTGATTATTTGTGTGTATGCTTGCATGTTCTCCATGTCCGACTAATTTACTTGTGTGTTTGCTTAGGGAATATGAAACTTAATTATTGAATATTGATTGGTTGTCTCTTATCTTAGTTGATTAATGATCTAGTAATGCGATAGGTCATTCGTTGTGTACTTAATGCTTGATTAAATCTTTGTGAACCTTAGAATATGACTCCTTGAGTAGTTGTAAGCTAAACCATCCAAAGAGTGCCTTAGAGTAAGAGTTTATTATCCCTAGTGGGTTTTGTAGACGAGACCCTTTGGTAAGTTCAAAGAGTTATGGAGAAACGCATACCCTACAACCTTAGACACACAACGCAACTAAGAATAAGGACGTGACAATTCAACCATCAATAGGAGATAATTAAGGAGTAGTAAAACCTAAGTAAACACATCTTTAAACTATCATACGAGCACACATTAATTAGACATAGACTACATACACCTTAGATTAGATAATTAGATAAGTAGAATAATCGGTAGCAATACCAACCCCCCAAATTCAAACCCCAAGATTCGTACCTTTCCATTTCATAAAATATAAAAATACAAAAATAATCTTCCTCAACCCCAACCTTAGCGTAGTAACTTCTCACTAGCATTCCCATTTCCCTAGAGAACGATATCAATACCCGTGGCTTACCCTAATACTACACTACAACGATTAGGTTCACTGCCTATGGTGTTGAAAAACTTGCTCGACGAAAAGGAAGTTCCTTTGACCCCGAACGACGCGTGTAGCGTTATCAAGTTTTTGGCGCCGCTGCCGGGGAATAGAATAGCTAGTTAGTAGTCCACCTCGTTTAGGTTTCTTTGCTTGATTTCTATCAAGTAAATTTTTCTCATTTTTTTTAGCTTTCTCGTAGTCTATCCCCCTTCTTCGTGACCTTTGTTCGTAAAAACCATCACTCACCATGATACGTATCTTCCGCCGAAGATTCTTCACTCTACCCGTTCCTAATCCCGAAATTGAGAATGCAATCCCACAAAACCCTTCACCCATTCACCATTTTGGAAATCACCTAGGGCATAATGAGATAAATTGGCAACAACAAAGTCCTTTCTATGACTCAGATTCCGATGAGGAATTTGATTATAGTGAAGCACTTGATAGCGGGGAGGTCATTAATGAAGTTAGTTTTGAAATTGAGGAAGACCCCTCCTAATGTTTTGACCCTAGGTGTAGGATTGAGAAAGATGGCCCCTTTAACATGCAATTCCCTTGCAAAATAGGACTAGAAGGGTTCGATGCTTATTTGAATTCATTCTTACCTTTGAACTTAATCTCAAGGGACCTATACAATAAAATCAAGATCAATGAGTTAACTTATCAAGGGAACAATGTTGTTGAAGCAGTCACTCATTTGCACGTGTTTGTTGGAAGTTTTGCTTATTTGGTAGAGTTCATGGTCTTAGAAGACTTAGGAGAATTTATTGATAAGGACCTCACTCAAGTAATTTTTGGAAAACCTTTCAAAAAATTGACTAGGTTGAATGAACGGATGATTGATGGTCTAATTACATTCTCTGATGAATTTGAAGATTTTATCTACCAAATGCCACGCGCTCATCCTAGGTTTAAACATAAGGACATTGAGGCTTGTAACATAATGACCCCTATTCCATTGCTTAGTGAAAGGGATAAGCAAAGTGGGCTTAGGTACCCATATGAGAAAACTAAGCGGTATTACAAAAAATGCCTTGAATTAGGAGATGATTACAAAAAGAATGAAAGAACGTTGGAATGGCTTAAGTATGAGCACGTGAGCGTGCGCGAGGCAACGTAGGAGCACGACTACGAGTCTAGCTACAAGACTCTTAAATAAAGAAAAGCGCTTCTTGGGAGGCAACCCATGCTTAATTGTTTGCTTGTTAGTGTCATATGTCTTTTATTAATTATTTATTCTCATGTTTAAATTTGTAAAAATGCTTTATTTTATTTTTAACCTCGTCTTAATTGCATATAAAGGTATTTTACATAAGGGATAAGTGTAGGGAGGATTACACACGTTTTCAAAAGAAACGTAAACATGAGAATAACAATTAACTAAAAGATATATTTGTGTGTTTGTTCGAGTCAAATGTTTGTATCGAGTCATAATGGATGTTTTGCGGAAATTTTTCCAGATTCTAAAGATGTAAATTTTCCAGAATTTTTTCCAGAAAATCGCAGACCAGTTTTTGTCAGGATAACCTGACGGCGTCAGGATTGCAACCTGACGGCGTCAGGAAGGAGTAAAAACAACAGATTACTTTTTTCTCGTTTTCTGAGCTACTTATAAATTTTTGGAATTTTCCAGGTCTTAATTTTCCAGAAATTCTGTAAACATCCATTCCACAAGCATTATATCCTAGTTTAAATCGAGTCTTATATATTATTACCGCCGATTTTACGCGAAGGTTTCGTTTGTTTTCTTCAAGTGTGCAGGTTTAATTTATCAAGAAGAAGTTACATAAGACTGGAAGGAGCTTTTCACGCATAAATTCTTCTTGGAAAGGATTTAACCACTACTTCACACACGGATCCTACCGAGCTAATCAGGGGAGTACTAGTTTCTTTCGTTTTTAATTACCTTCCATTATCATAACTTTGATACTTTCGGGGAACACTGGGGACAATGTTCAGTTTAAGTGTAGGGAGGGAAAATAAAACGGGAACTTTGAAACTAGGCTTATCCTTGAATATTTGCTTTGTCCAATTGTATTTGTGTAATAAACCATGAGAAAATGTCAGTTAGGGTAATTTTGGCACCAAATCTAAAATTTTTCATGACATATAGGAGTGGGCCATTAGTTCTAACAAAAGCGTCTCACGGATAGGAAGTTGCATGACTAGCACAAAAACCCTTTACCACCTAAATTCCACCCAAAATGTGAGGATCGCCCTTAGATTAGTAGGAATTAAAGCATTCATCTTTAATGCTTAGAGTGTGAATCGGTAGTATATTAGATTCTAGAACTTGTTTTGTGATGCATTCCGAGATCGCTAGTAAGACTGCACTTGTGTAGTTAGGAATAACTAAATGATAAGAGGCATTAGGATAACCCTTGTTTGATACCCGTAATATAATTACTTCTTCCGCATCGGTTGAGTAATTCCCCCACACCCTTTGCGTTGTACTCATCTTTAGTACACGATACCCCTAGTTAACCCCTCAGAGCCTATCCTTTTCGCGGTTCTCGTGATGTTTCGGTTTTTCCGGAATATCAATGAAGAGCATTGTTTACACCCCACCCCCAAATATACACCCAAATCGCCTTAGCCTACCTTGTATGCACTCACTTTTAGTGCATTATTGTTATCACCCTAAACCCTTAGTTCAATTATATGGTTGCTTTGTATACAGTTTTGGGACGATTGGGATTCATGGGAAAAGTTAAAGTTTATGAAATGACGGGAAGGGAACGTTAAATTCAAAATCCCTTTGTTTGCGTAATAATGTACCCCAAGTGTTTTGATCTTTTCAATTCGGGTCAAATTAGTGTTAGAGTAATAAAAACTCAAGTGTAGGGATGTGCCTATAAATCCCTATCATTTTGATGTTACCGTAGAGGATGGTAGAGTAAAAGTGTATGGAAAAAAAAATCGAAAAAAAATAGAAAAAGAGAAAAAGAAAAAAATAGAGTGTTGAAAAAAAAAAAAAAAAACAACAACAACAACAACATACGGGCTACCATCCTACATCTATCCTTTACATTTATGTTTATAGAGTTTAGAGTGTCGAGTCTTGGCTTAGCAACGCCATTCTTCGTATGCATTTAACATAAAGATTTTTGACTTGCCACCACTATAAAGCCTATCCTAGCAAACCCTTTGTTTCCCTACCGTAAGCCTAATGTTACAACCCTTTAAAGACCTCTTTGATAGTCTTTCTTAGGTGCTTACGCAAAAGTGATGGAGGTTTGATCTATTGTCAAGCCTATGGTAATCTATGTACTAGGACCGGTTAATGAGTGTTTATCTTCCATTTCCAATTTGTTATATTTCATATACACCCGAGAGAGATGTGAGTATCCAAACACCCCATGTGAGGTGCTAGTATGTAATTTCCGTGCTTGTTATGACTTTTGCGGGGCTTATATGTGTTGTGGACCGTTTTGAACCAATGCTTCATGACCCCTAACTTATAAATTAATTGGCTAAAAGCACATTTGCTTGAGGACAAGCAAATACCAAGTGTAGGGATATTTGATAAGGTTTTAAAAGGTACATTTTTGAGGGGTCGTTTAAGCCCTTATTTGACCACTTTTGTATCCGTTATTGCTTAATATCGTTCCTTTTCACTTTTTAGGTCTCTTGAAGGCAAAATGCTGGAATGTCACTTATTTGGACGAAAAGGCACGAATATACGAAGAAAATTGCCAAAGTCAGAATCGAGACACTCAAAGCTGCTGAAAACATAAGGTGACGACGTCAGGTGTTAAATTACGACGCCGTCGGAGGAATTTGTGAAGGGACAGAAGCCAAAACTTCTATTTTCAAGTGACGACGTCAGGCTATAAAAGAGTAGGCCGTCGCAACTCAGACGGCCTAGATGCAATCCAGACGGCGTCAAAAGCTGAAGAGGACGGCGTCACAAGCATAAGGTGACGCCGTCGCAAGTCTAACGTGGCCAAGACAAAACCCTAATGACGGCGACACGACGGCGTCACAAAACATAAGGTGACGCCGTCGCAAATGTAATCTTATATATAGAATCCGAATTTTTCAGTATTTATGTGTAGTCTTTTGGAGTAAAAACCTAAACCGAACCAAGGCTGTCTTGTACAGTATTTTAGGGTTCCAAACCCTATCTTACACCAAGATAAGTGTTTTACTTCATTAATACAATTATGTCTTTGATTATTTGTGTGTATGCTTGCATGTTCTCCATGTCCGGCTAATTTACTTGTGTGTTTGCTTAGGGAATATGAAACTTAATTATTGAATATTGATTAGTTGTCTCTTATCTTAGTTGATTAATGATCTAGTAATGCGATAGGTCATTCGTTGTGTACTTAATGCTTGATTAAATCTTTGTGAACCTTAGAATATGACTCCTTGAGTAGTTGTAAGCTAAACCATCCAAAGAGTGCCTTAGAGTAAGAGTTTATTATCCCTAGTGGGTTTTGTAGACGAGACCCTTTGGTAAGTTCAAAGAGTTAGGGAGAAACGCATACCCTACAACCTTAGAGACACAACGCAACTAAGAATAAGGACGTGACAATTCAACCATCAATAGGAGATAATTAAGGAGTAGTAAAACCTAAGTAAACACATCTTTAAACTATCATACGAGCACACATTAATTAGACATAGACTGTAGGATCTTTATTTTTATTGTGTTTGATGATTCGGGTGGTCTAGGGAGATCAAAATACATGTTTGCCATTAGAGAGAGAAAGTTAGAGAGTTGGGTGTTTTCTTGGTAGAGAGTTACTTCACAAAATGTAGAATATTAGATTGAAAGCATCACCCCTTCCATGGATGGAAGGGGTATTTATACTTACAAATACACGACCTCCTATCGGCCTGTGGATCAGGGATACAGTGGGTAAAGACCCCGTCCTTCCTCCACGGTGTTGCACTACACTATACTACGCTACAAATTAATAAATAAACTACTAAATAACGTAACTAACTACAAGTCTACGAGCTAACTTAAGCTAGATAACATTTGGGGTGACCGACACTTCACTATGGAATTTTCTAATTCCTAACAATCTCCCCCTAAGGGAGGTCACCCCATGTTTTACATTTCGAATCCTAGCAATCTATTCTTGTCATTGTTCTTGAGCTCGTAGACTTCAATTCTTCAATTTCGCAATCTTTGTGCTTTAGTAGTGCAACTTCAAAGTCCGCATAATTTGTACTTTTAGTGGAGGTCTTTGAACTGATCCACATCTTTGATGATCTTCGAGCTTTCTTTGAGATCATCAGCCACAGTAAATCTCTGGATCACCCTTTATTGTGTTGCCATCATGTGAAGTTGTGACTTTCGGACCTACATGCTCACACTTTTGAATCATGACATCTTTCCATCAGAGTAGCGGAAGCCTTACTGGTTCATGATATTTGCAGCAGCGTAGCAGAAGCATAGTATAAAAATATCAGAACCAGGTTATGTAGATATGCACCAGTCATGATTTCTTCAATTAAGTGTGGTTGCTGTGAACATGCGGCTTTGGATTGACTCCTCAATTCTGATCAGCTGCAATCGTCGGGGTGTACCTGCATACGACAGTTAGCAATAAAGCGCACGAAAGTGTCTTTGATCACTTTCGTTGAATTGAGGTACACGGCCCACGGTTCCCTGTTGATCAGTACAAGTACTGCCTGTGATCAGGTAGGATTCTTAAGAATCTCCTTGACAGGGTTTCGCAGCTGTTTTAGCTGTTCTCAAACCGGAACGTCTCAAAGAAGACAACACGGAGTGAGTGAACCAGCGAATTGAGATTCACTGATTGATGAAAAATGATTTGAAAAACAATCGCGTATTGCTTGAAGAAAGAGTTTTTGCAATACGATGAAGGTTTTATGAGAAAGATCAATTTTCAAACAAAATACTTTTTGTATTAGAGAATGAGTACACATTCGACGTGCTAGCGAAAAGAAGAGATTCGCACATCGAATGGTTTTTCTAAAAGTATTTTTCAATCAGAGATACTTTTTGAATTTGAAATGAATACACATTCGACGTGCTAGAGAAAAGAAGGTTTGCACATCGAACGGTTTTTCCAAAAGTATTCGTCAATTCCATTCCTGGACCAAAGTTGATTCAAGAATGAATCTCCCCATCGTTTCTATCCAGTTGTCACAAGCTTGATCTTTTGCAAGATTTCACATGTCACCCACCAAGAGCTTGTTTGATGTTGGCTCTAGAAGGATTTCCATCTTCATTGTGAATATTTTTACATACCACTCAGATGTTCTGGCAATACCACAAGGATAATGCGTAGGACTCTTAATATATACTTACTTTCCACATTGTGTGAAACAGCAAGTCTTCATGAATTTAGTGTCCTAACGAGATATTGTGGATGATCTCTTGGCTCTAGACTCAATAGTGCACATTTGGTTCCTGTGTCGGAGACTAGGGAGAGGGTCTCCTACTTCAATATCAACCATCTCTAAGAGAAAGTCGATAGATTATGTCGGTTCCCCGTGAGAATGAAACAAGCCCTTTTAAGAGGAACTTGAGTGGCTTGGGAAGTTTAGTGCAGTGCATCACTGGGTCCATGATGTCTTGTCTTCAATACCAGTGTTACCTTAGTAAACACTAGTAGCATATGTATTGAACCCGGTTTCTGCCCTAAGGTTGAATTATTGGAGGGCTATTTCTTTTCACCCTTTTTCACATTCCAATTCTTTTTCATTCTTCAACCCCTTCAGTGCTTACCTAGACTTCATAACTAGAACCTTGTTGGGTTTATTCCAGTTCTAGCTCAATCTCAGTCGGCACTCTTCCCATTTTCTCATTTTTCTCCTTTTTTCAATATACCTAAGGACTCTACACTATCTAGTGGATTGTCCCTGGGTAGATCCCTCCGGTTCTGGCGGATCGTGGGAACGAATACCTAACCTAACCATCCTTATAACTCCATGCATAAAGTAAATTGGTCGGTCTTTTGGTATTGTTCTTTCCTTCATGAAACCAATTGAAAAATCATTTGGAAAAACAATCAAGGTACTTGTGATACGAGATCAAAGCATTTTGTACCTTAATAATTTTGATCATTTAGAAAACCTCCCCCTCAACATGTGCATGTGATTTAGAAATTGTTTGGCACATGGAGGCAAGAGTTCTTTGAAATAATTTCTTTGAAATAATTTCTTGATCACAATTTCCTTAGAAAAAGCCATTTGAATTTCTTTGGTAAAATTCTCCCCCTCAATATGTGCATAGGATATTTGAAATCATTTTTATCACATAGAGGCAAGAGTTCTTTTGAAGCACATCCACGATTACAAAAGCCATTTAAGAAACCATTTGAAAACTCAATCAAGGTACATTATGTTAAAACATAAAAGCTTTTGTACCTCGATAGTTTATTTACTTTTAAAATGCTCCCCCTCAATATATGCTTCGAGATTCGACAGCGTTTAGCACATACGAGAGAGCAGCCTGCACAATTGAATCAAAACGATCAACTTTTATCAAATTTCATTATTAAATCACAAATTCTCCCCCGATCAAAAATATCAAATCCTTTGAGATTTTGGATCCCGAATGATTTAATTAGGTTTAGAAAATATGGGAGAAAATGTGGCCTTGTTTAAATACTCATCTGGTTTTTGGATAAATCCTCCTCCTCAACATGTGCATTGTGTATTTGAAGTCGTTTGGCACATGGAGGCAGGAGTGCCTTTGAAGGACTAAAACAAATTCCATTTAAAACAGATTTGAGATTTAAATCACGATCTCTACCCCGATCAGAAATATCAAACCATTTGAGATTTGTGATCCCAACTGATTTAAATCATTTAGAAAAATTTGGGGAAAGACGTGGCAAGATTCAATTTTGAAAGATGACAGATAAGGACCATTTTAAGACATTAAAGATTGTTAGTGTCAGGTATGATAGTTTTTAAGAGATCTTTTAAGTAAAACAAAACAATTTCACAATCAAACTAGAACAGAAAAAATTTCATTTTGAAAGACCTTGATTCTAAAGAAAAAATCATACCATGACATAACATTAAATCTTTAGATCACCACTTATATTGTACAATCCGGACTTTTATGAAGCAATATTGTTTGAAAATAATTTATTCAAAATCACTCTCCCCCTCAAACCATGACAGTAGTCGATGATTGAGTGACTTAAGTTTTGATAAAATGAAGTTCGGTGATTTTCAAAATTTAGTCCAATATATTTTCAAAACAATATTTTTCCATTTTCAAAAACAATATTTTTCAAAGTTTTAGAAAAATGGTATCATCACGATTATCCTGCACAAAGATATGTTAGGTGGTTGAGAAGCTTCTGTTGTTGTTGCTGTAGGGTTTGGAAGAAAAACCGTCTGCATATGCAGTGAGACTTCTTCTTACGTTGCATTTTGAATGCCAACTGAGGTCCAATTAAGCTCCGTTTCTTCAATCACTTAGAAGAAAACCATCTGCTGATGCAGTGAGACCTCTTACGTTGCATTTATGCCAACTCTCCATAGAAGTCCAATTAAGCTCCGTTTCTTCATTTGTCAACCCAAGATATATTTACCCATTCCTTGCGGCATCCAATCATCTTCAATTGTGGGATCCGGATCGGGAACATTCTTTTATACCAATATACCTGCATACGTTAGTGAACACACATACAAATATATGGTGGTCGACATCACCCAAACAGCAATCGACTAATAAAAGTCAATTCAACATATCAATCAGATTATTTAAGGTATGGGAATAATCTGTTTTCAAATCTATAATCATCTAAACCTAACAATCATATCCTAAATTCCTAGTCCTTCGACACAGGCAATTATCATTTTTAATTAAGCACGTAGGATAATTAAGAAAGTCCGTTAGATGATATAAATTTGAAAACATTCTCCCCCTCAATCAATGACTCATTTTTCTGAAAAGGTTTAAAAGCGCTGAAGTCATTGATTGAGTTTTCAATTTTTACTAAAAACTCTGAAACTGATTAATTTTCAAGCAACTCATTTTCCACCATTTTAGGAAACAACAAATATTTTTTCTGAAGAATTATAGACGGAAAAACATTTGTGTAGGAACAGCAGTCCTTCGACATACTTTCCTCATATTGTTTTTAGGATAAGTGCACGAAATATTTGAAAATTGGTTTAGCGTAGCACTTTCCTTTCTTGAAAAACGGGTTGCTATAAGAAATAATAGCAAACCACGGTAAAAGCGCGGGTTACAATCTGAAATAACTGCAAGCCATTATTTGAAGCCCGGGTTACAGTCTGAAATAACTGTAAGCCATAATTTGAGACATGTTTGGAAAAGAAATATTTACACCTTCTGCTCGAACTTCATCTAAAGTCCCGTGCCATTATTGAATGACATTTCTAAGACCGTAGATGTTATCGATACCAGAAGACATGTCTTGAGAAAAACATATTTTTGGACTTTTTCAAATTTTTCTGATTTTTATGGGTTTTTGTTGATTTTATATTTTTCTATTTTCTTTTTCTTGGATATATATTTTTCTATTTTGTTTTGCTGGTTTTATATTTTTGTATTTTGTTTTTTTTGAATAAATATATACAAGGATAGAATAGATGATATAGTTAAGAGGATGATGATACGAGTACCAAGATAAGAATATCGAGCAGCCTCGTTGTAGAAGATAGAAGTCATCATCTCTTAAACATTCACCACCAAAGCTTCCGAGGCTCTTGCATTGAAGAAAGAAATTGAACCATCTGAAAGAGAGACTTTGGCAGCTTCCCCCCAAACCGAAAATCCATAAGATGAGCAGATTCAAAGCTCTATTTCACTTAGCCAGGTGCACAGATAAGCACACCACTATCATAAAATCCGCTGCTCCATTTAAGAACGATAATCAAGGATCTCCATTCGGGGTTATATCATCAAGAAGAATAGCAACGTATCATCCCACTCATAAATAATCTTCTCAAATTTCATAACCACTGAATTCTGACGCAATCCATTCCAAAAGGTGTCAAGAGAACACTTCCCCCAAGTAGTTGAGTTGATGTAGTCAGTCTCTTAGTATAATGCTCAAGAACTTCTCCCGAATACACTTCATGAGGGGAATGAAGAACACCTTCCCATGTTCACATTTTTCTTCCCTGATGAACGTGTATGAAGCTCAAGAACCCGAAGTACACCAATATCAAAGAACTCTCCCGAATACACATCATGAGGGTAATGAAGAACACCTCCCCTATGTTCACATCTTTCGTCCCTGATGAATGTGTATGAAGCCCAAGAATCCGAAGTACACACATTCCCAACGAGAGAATAACTGATAACACCTCCCTCATGTTACACATTTATCTCCCCTGAATATGTCGTACTTGTGTACCTCTTTTATCTTCAGAAACTTTCTCTAACATCTCTTCCCCCACATAGTTGGAATAAGAACACTAAACGCCTTGATGAGTAAAACCTTGAGTTTCTCTGCGGTCATGACATTTGTTTTCCCGGAATATCTTCAATCACTTAGAAGAGTTAAGTTCATCAAGTTTACTCGCCATGAGTCAAACCTTGAGTTTCTCTGCGGTAATAACATTTGTCTTCCCGGGATATCTTCAATCACTTAGAAGAATTAAGCTCATCAAGATTACTCGCGTTTAGATGCGTGTCTCCTTTCCCCTTGCTGGTTTTGATGCTTTAAAATCAGCAACTCATTGAAAGCCCGTATACTAGAAATTTGTTGAGAAGAACACTTGAATTCTTTGTGAGAATCAACTTGCTGAAGACTCTCTCTGACTATTTATATCAACCCTTCTGTAGATAATTTGAAGTGACCACTGAAGAAGAAAACCCGCTATACCATACTTGAAACTGAAGTCAACTTCCCCACATTTGTATCTTAAGCTTGCACCTAATGATGGAAGAACGGTGTAGAGAATTTATGCTTCAAGCAAATCTCTAAGTACTCACTACCCAAACAAAGTATGAGACATTAACACCTCTTGCGTTTATCCACACCGTCATATGCGTGTGACACTGAGTAAAACAAAGTAACTCCTAATAGTGATAGTTAACCAGGTCTTCAACCATCCACCTCGACTGCTGGTAACTAGATAAGCCAAGTCTTCAACTCAAATTCTTAAGCCCGAGCAAGTTATCAAATAAGAACACGCCTTTGTGAAAGTCAACTTCAATCTCAAATAAGTGATAAATGATTAACTCCGAAGTAATCACCTTGTGTCAAATGTCCAACAATAGTCAATATCAACGTCTCGAGTAGTCACTGCTAAAGAATATGAGCACGTCTAATTGGGAATTGAATCTGACTTATAACTTTTTCCCAATTAGTGCTCTCCCCTAAATCGACAATCTGTTTGATAAATGCCCAAATTAAGAAGAAGTCTTTAGATCGTTAAATGCAACTCGTCTTTAGTCTTCTAACATGTAGCAGAAAATGTAGAACAGACTGTAGACTCGACCTTCTTCAAGATTGTGCAGTTGGGGAATAGATAGTTAACATCTTCAACTCACACCAAAAAAGCATCCCACCAAAAAGCATCCCAATTAACTTACATCTTGCAAATCCCCTTAACTAAAATCCCTCCCAATCAAACAAGAACAGAAAGATGTTCATCAAGGAAATCAGCAATCAGGCCGCAACGAACACACAAGATGGTAACACCAAACTACCAATCACATCAAACAAGAACAGAGAGATTGTTCGGAATCATCATGTTGATGTATACGTGAAGCATTAACCGGAAGCACTTTGTCGATAAACTCATCAATCCGAGTGAAGATGTCAACCAACGGCTCTTAGAAAAGAAAAACTCCATGTGAAGATGACCCGATAAGAAGAAGCTCGGTTCTTACATGAGTTTAGAGCCGTATGACCATTTATATTCTCAAATATCAATCAACAATGCAAAAAATTCACACTTCTTCTCCCCCTCAAGAATTGCATACGAAGATGCCATTCTTGATTAAACAAGTGAACATTATCCAAATGTAGTCTATTCACACTTCTCCCCCGCAAAATCAGCACAGGATGTCGCCATCGTCATTATAGTTGAGAAAGTGGAATCAGAAAACAATCAACAGTATCCCGGTTCACTTGATGACTGAAGCACATGGAAAAAGTATGAAGCATGTTGATGAGAATGGTCATAATAGAGAAGATTTCTCTTCTTCAGAAGATAAAGCGCACTGACACGTACACTTTTCTTTTCTTTAAGAACGAGGCCTGAACTGATGTGATCAAACGTCATAAGAAGATTTCTCTTCTTCAGAAGATAATGCGCACTGAAACGTACACATTTCTTTTCTTTAGAGTACGAGGCATGAACTGTTGTGTTCATACGTCATAATCTCTCTCTTTTCAATCTCTTGGTAAAACATGTAATCCACCCCATTATCATTCAGTAGGCTCTTTGTAGTGACAGCTGATGGAGATAACCCAATATGATGAATTTGACCCTGAAGTAAACTAACCCGAACTTGTGACTTAAACTTGCACATGTGTAACAAAGAGCGGTGCCGAGACATCATCCTCCATTGAATCTCTAAGTACTCTATACTCTTCATCCAACCAACCATCAAGTATAAGACGTACATCACCTCTTGAAAATCCACAATTGAATGTGACACTGAGCACTACAACGTAACTCCTTTAAGTGATAGTTATTTTGAGGTGATAAGAGCCCAATTCCCCCAAGTGGTAAAAGAAAAGGTAAAAGACACCCAACAATAACTAGATTTCCAAGTCTTCGTTTTTGATAATAAGCTTGAACAAGGATCATGAAGAATCTTCATCCAACCATCCCCGATACCTTCAGATACTAAGTACACTCGCCCGTGATAGTTCACTTCAACCTCAAATAAATAATACTGAATTAACGCCGCTGTCACATCTTCTGAACTGCTCAAATCTAGCCTTCTTTGATATTTAAATGAACTTTGATAATGGTTTTCATCCTGACCATGGTTAAAAGCACATAACCCCGTAAAACCATGTAATAACCAAACTGCCATGAAGACAACCCAAACACACACCCAATTCATGAAGTACACCCTTTTATCCCTTCTTTGAAGCAGAAACCGTAGCACCAGCATCAAGTAAGATCCAAAACTAACACTTTCTCTTCTCCAAGATGGTTCCATCATTACGGGATTTTACAACTCTATGGTTTAAACCGAGAAATAGTTTCTTTCGCGGGATTTTACAAAACCAAGAATAAACCATAAGATAGATCCGGAAATGCACTTTACTATTACCAGGATGTTTCCATTGTCACGGGATTTTACAAGTCTATGATTTAAACCGAGAAATAGGTTCTTTCGCGGGATTTTACAAAATCAAGAAAAAACCGTAAACAATGTCAGCTTGAATGTGTAATGACAACTTTGGTTTCGGTGAATATCTGTTTTAGGGGAACATGCAGCGGTTCATCAACGGTTCAAAATCCAACATCATCAACCATCCAATCAACACCTTGGTACACACATCATTCACGCATTCTGTCGGCTATTGTAGTGACCACATTGAGAAGTAACCCTGATATGCCAAACTTGATCATGAAGTGAAAATCCTCTGATTTGTTACTTAAACTTGTACTGATCCTTGTGAAGAAGAAACGGTGTACCCAATGTACAAAACCTCTTGACATTCTCAACTGAGTGAGACACCGAAGTGATAGCTACGTTGTGGGTTAAGTGAGAAAGAATCACAAACGTAACTAAATAGCCAAGTCTTTATCACACTCTATAAACGCCCAAACAAGTCATCTTTGCGGAAGACGAAATAAGTAAACGCGCCCGAAAAACCTCACTTCAAATCCAAATAAGAGATACCGTTCAAACAACCCCGTGGTCAACTTTGTACAACCATCAATTCAAGCCGTGACATAATATTTTTCGTGAAGATGTATCCCCCAAATTACCAGTCCTCATAACCAAATCACATTATCACAGCAAATCTCAATATCAAGTCTCAACTTTTTAGCCAAATGAAATACAAACGTTAGCCGTAGACAAATGTATTTTTTGTTGAAATTTAATGACCAAGCATTGTTTCATTTGTCCACAAAGCCCATCTTAATATTCATTGACCTCCAAATGAAAAGTGTGATTTATCCATTCAGACACCAAAGCCCAAGTGAGGTCACCGACTTTAAAAAATCTTTTTTTTTCTCAAAAATTAGGCTCAAGCCGTGATCATTTGTATCTTTCCGTGAAAATTTATGAGACCAAATATACCACACATTTGTCAAAAATAAAAAATTGTATCAAAATTTTGAACAAAATCCGGATATCAACTTTTTATATCCCATTCAATCTTATATGTATATATCAATATCCAACTCCATTAAAATCTAGCAGCCCAACTTAAATAACTCCAAAGCCCACGAGTCCAAAGAGCAATTGAAGAAGCATAACTACTCCTTAGACCCGATCCAGCAGATCCTCCACATCCGGTTAGCATATATCACATACTCTAACCCTAAAAACTCACTTCAGTCATAAAATCGCCTCTCTCTAAAAATTCGCCTCCATCTTAATCAAAACACACTTGCAGCCTCAACAAACCCTAACACCAATTAATAAACGCCCCCATCCTCTCAATCACAAACTCTAATCTCATTCGTAGTTAACATTCCCATTCGAATAGATGATCCAAGCCCTTCTCGTATATACCTTGCCACAGGGATGACATAGATTTTGATGGTCACAGGGATGGCTTCGAAGGTGTTGAATCGGTTAAGCCACAGGGATGGCACGACCCATTGATAAGGCATAGAAATCGATCAATTAATTCAAGGTAAGGCTTAAATATGTGATGGTAGTCGATTATAATAACACGAAACAAAGATGCAAGTTATAACGAAATTGTTATAAACTTGAGTCTTTATATTCGTACATCTTCAAACCACTTTGATCAATGAAGAGTTTATGTCTCGTACTTTTATAGTCATTGAACGTCACGAGATGATAAGCTGAGATCAAAAAAATGCTGTAGTTTCATTGATAGGATTTGAGTCTTATGGATTGGTTTTTTTTTTTTTTTTTTTTTCATTCGAGTTGTTGCTTGAGATCAGTGATGAGGTTCGTGTAGAGACCTTCGTAGTCTTGATGTTTCATTGAGTACACGGAAAACTGAGATCTATGATTTTCATTTTGGGTTTCGTATTTTAGATCAATGATGTATTCGAAGGTTGTGTGTAGATTATTAATATCTATGTGCATTGACGAGCCTTACACACATTCGAAACTGAGATCACACAAACTCTCATTTTAATCTTTTTGACTTTGAGTTCAGTGATGGATGGAGTCGTGTACTTGGATCTTCAAGGTCTTAAAAGTCACGACCAATCTGAGATCTTAAGAGTCTAGGTTTAGTTTGATATGAGATGGGATTGAATCTGTTTAGATATATTTGCAACACGATGATGGACTGATGATGGTTTGATATTCCTGAAGTCACAAGTAGTATTTTGGTATGTGGTCGAGTCTTGTTGTGGTTTATAAATTGTTGTTGAGGTCTTGGTCAATATCTTCTTCTACCTTTCTTTTTGTCAAGTCGCCAGCCAACTCGCCACGGCCAACTCGCCACGGCCAAGTCGCTAGGCTAACTCGCCACGGCCAAGTCGCTAGGCTAACTCGCCACGGCCAAGTCGCTAGGCTAACTCGCCACGGCCAAGTCGCTAGGCTAACTCGCCACGACCAAGTCGCTAGGCCAAGTCGTAGCGACTTGTAAAGACAAGTCGCTATAAGAGGTGCAATGCATCTGGTCAGTTTTGTGTCAAATCGCTAGCAAGATTTTTTATGTTTTCCGATGAGTTTTCCGGTTACTTTTCCGTTCATCTTCAAATAAGCCCAGAAAAGTTGCATAAAAGATGAAACTTTTTGACTGTTTAGACCATGAAAAGATACCAGAAAACCATTAAGACCACAAATATATGACCATATTGACAACAAAATATGCATAACAAGACTGATAGAAACAAGATTCTAAGAGAACCAAAACAGATTAAAACTGGTATGACCATAAGACCATTTTGACCAAACAAAAACACATAAAGCTTGTTTGTAAAAACAGTTTACCCATAACAATGTTCCGACCATACGAATACACAAAAAACAGCTTCAAACACGAATCAAAACCACAAGAAATCATCAAAACACAACAACCTTGGCTCTGGTACCAATTGTAGGATCTTTATTTTTATTGTGTTTGATGATTCGGGTGGTCTAGGGAGATCAAAATACATGTTTGCCATTAGAGAGAGAAAGTTAGAGAGTTGGGTGTTTTCTTGGTAGAGAGTTACTTCACAAAATGTAGAATATTAGATTGAAAGCACCACCCCTTCCATGGATGGAAGGGGTATTTATACTTACAAATACACGACCTCCTATCGGCCTGTGGATCAGGGATACAGTGGGTAAAGATCCGTCCTTCCTCCACGGTGTTGCACTACACTATACTACGCTACAAATTAATAAATAAACTACTAAATAACGTAACTAACGACAAGTCTACGAGCTAACTTAAGCTAGATAACATTTGGGGTGACCGACACTTCACTATGGAATTTTCTAATTCCTAACATAGACTACATACACCTTAGATTAGATAATTAGATAAGTAGAATAATCGGTAGCAATACCAACCCCCCAAATTCAAACCCCGAGATTCGTACCTTTCCATTTCATAAAATATAAAAATACAAAAATAATCTTCCTCAACCCCAACCTTAGCGTAGTAACTTCTCACTAGCATTCCTATTCCCCTAGAGAACGATATCAATACCCGTGGTTTACCCTAATACTACACTACAACGATTAGGTTCACTGCCTAGGGTGTTGAAAAACTTGCTCGACGAAAAGGAAGTTCCTTTGACCCCGAACGACGCGTGTAGCGTTATCAGCTTTTATCCTAATCAATTTACAAGTTCGGGGGCATTTAGCATTAGGATAAAGATAATTTACAATATAACTCATTCTACAATAGTCATAACAAGTACGAAAATTATATACTAGCATACCACATAAAGTGTTTGAATTCTCTCATCTCTCGGGTGTATAAGTGATATAACATTATGGAAATGGATAAATACACACTATCTACCTGTCACAGCATATAGATTACTATAGGCTTGATAAAGGATCAAAACCTGCACCGCTTTGGTGTAACCACATAGGATACACTATCAAATAAGGCTTTATAAGGGTTGTAACGTTAGGTGTAAGGGCAAGAAAAACACGGTTTTGGGGATATGAGGAATTCTACTTGTGGCAAGTTAATAATCTAAGTCAATTACATGTACAAAGTAGCGTTGCTAAGCCAAGACTTGATAAGTTGATAAACCAAGACTCGATTAACTAACTCTAACTTTTTCATTGCTTTTCTTGACTTAAACATAAGTAGGAGGCAGTCCGTATGTTTTTCTTTCTTTTTCTTTTTCTATTTTTTTATACACTTTTGCCTGCCATCTTTTGATCTGCTGAAAATAAGTAACATAGATAACTTGGGATTTATAACTGCATCCGTACACTCGCATTTCTGCATAGAAATAAACTAACTAATGACCCGAATTACGAGGATCAAAACATGTGGAGTACTTTAAACATTTACGTACATATGATGGGAATAATTTGACTTTTTTCTTTATTACTCCATAATAATACTACCATAAGTCCCATTTTTTCCAAAACTGTATTTACAAGATATGACTCGGCTTAGCAACCATGTAAACAACTAGATAATTAACTAAGGGTTTAACAAATATATTGTAACAATAATGCACTAAAAATGAGTGCATACAATGAATGCTAAGGCGATTTGGGTGTAACTTTTAGTGAGGTGTAAACAACTCTTCATTAATATTTTGAAATCTACTGAAATATCACGAGAACCACGAAAAGTTAGGCTCATAGGATGTACTAGGGGTATCTTGTACTAAAAATGAGTACATAGCAAGGGTGTGGGGTAGTTACTTGACCAATAAAGTCAATATAATTATAACAAAAACAGGCTAAAAACAATGGTTATTCTAATGTCTCTTATTATTTAGTAAATCCTAATCACACGAATGTGATCTCACTAGCGATATCAGAATGTATCACTAAAGCAAGTTCTAGAATTTATATACTACCGGTATACTCATAAGCATTAAAGATAAATATTGTTTTTGTAACACCCCCAAAATACCGCAGCGGAAGATTGTGTCACTGGGGTGCTACTTCATAATACAAAGTACAAGTTATAGAAAACGACCTCTAAATGAAACGTTTTGAAAAGTTACCATTCGATTAATGAAATCAGAGTTACAAACAATGAGGTCCCAAAGTATAATATATAAATGTTTACAAAATGTTTCGAATGGTAAATGATAAAAGCGTAAGTCTTCAAAATATGTCGTGTGACTCTATGTTCCATGCAATAGCTATCGTCTTATTGACCTGAGATAAACATGCTTAAAGTGTCAACACAAAGGTTGGTGAGTTCATAGAGTTTAGTTAAATTGTAAAGCCTTTCAAAAATGTTTACACAGCAAACGCATTGTAAATCAACTCAGTTCCAAGTTCCGCCGATACAAAACTTGCAACCTGTGTGTTCACAACCCACTGCCAAAATATAGTTTGCACAATACACCGGATTATATTCACCCAAGGTCATGAATCTGGTACAATGGGCGGGGGCATCTTCCCAAATAGTACTATATTAATCCCAAGGTCATGAATCTGGTACACAAGGGCGGGGGCATATACCCGACTTATAGTACTATCAATACTTCTCCGACAGTATAGAGTATTGTGTATGTCTGTAAATACAATTCATGTATTTAAATTAAGTGAGTAAAGTATTTCCAAGCATGTATAACGAAATCAAGTATAACGTAATCAAGTATAATGCAATCAAGTATAATGTAATCAAGTATAATGTAATCATTTATAATGCAATCAAGTATAATGTTTTGAGTATTTATACAAGTAAAAGCAAGTAGTTGAGCATGTATCTCCCCCAAAGAGTTTATAAAGTAATTAAATGAGTAAAAGTGGGGCTATGAACCCACCCTAAAAAATGGTATCACAACGTATAATGGAATCGATGGATAAGCCTGGAAGTCTCTACGTATAACCTAGAATATGATGTCAACTGTTAGGTTCGGAATAACGATGCCAAAGTATAAACATGCCTATATACGTCCTTATATTGATCATGATGTAGTATTTGTATTTTGTTTATAGAAATGGTTTTAGTTTGTATATCTCGTACTACCATTCGGGCCATCATAATTCAGATGTCATGCAGTAAACGTTCGAGGAGCTAGGACACTTTAATTCGTAAATCCAGCAACTCGTCGATCCGTTTACCCAAATGAACCCCTCACATGAAGTTCCCTAGTGTTGTAGTGCTCAATACGTAAAACATGTATTTAGATTACTTTATTATATGATATATTAAGAGTTTATAAACACAATAAATAAACTAACCAAGTTAATAAGTATTTAAATAAGTTTGAGTCTTATAAATACTTACCTTAATATAGAATGCTTGAGTATTATGGAAAAATAAAATATTAGCGGAGCTTCGACGTAGAATTTGCAATCTTTGAAAACCCGAGGCTATTAGAAGATTAGAACAACGCCTTCTTGAGAACCCTAAGAATAAAAGAAGATTATAACGACGTCTTTTTGGAGACTTGAAGTTATTTGAAGATTATAACGACTTTTTCTTGAAAACTTCCAAGAACGAAGATCAAACACTAGTTTTCTTTCAAAAACTAGTTAACTTTCTTACAAAATATAAGATAAGTGCCTTAGGGTTTTAGGACTTTAATAGATGAAGAGAGGAGGGTGCAAGAAATATGTAGTTTTTAGCTTGGTATTTATAGGGAAAATTTAGGAGTTAACTATATATTGGGTTAAAAACTAACCATGGTTAAGTTGTATACTTGTAATGATCTAAGGAATGATCAAATATCATCCTTACATGTGTGTTTACACGTTTCATATGAGGAGGTGGTGATAAGATTGGAATTTCTTGATATTATCTTGATTATACGGAGTGTAGTTCGGTTCAGAAAATCGCTAACGGTAAGTATTTAATTCATGAAACGTAAAACCGGGTGTCGTAAAAATATGAAACTTATAGGAATGATTAAACTCATCAATATACTCATTATTATCTTATAAAAATGAGTGATAAGTTTAATGGGTCGCGTAAACGCTGTTAAAACTGGAAACGTAGGCTAAATACGTGAAAAATGCAATTTATCATAAAAGAACGAGATTTCAGGGAAATGACCGTGAATTTATTTAAAGTAGACTAAAATTAGTTTATAAGTGATATTAGATGTTAAAATATGGTTTTCGTTATACGTGGGATAACTTAACAGTTATACGTGAAGTCTAAAAGTTACGCGATTTAAGCAAAAATGCAGAACGTACAAGGTTAATTTCTTTATGGTCAAAGGAGGAGGAAAATATGTTTGACTTTTCCAAAAATGTAAAAGTGTCTAAACATCTTAGGAAATACAGTGCAGGAATGGTTAAGTCTGGGTCTAAGTAGAATTGTTTAAAACGTAAGTTTAGTCTCGTACGGCTCAGGGTTTATTTGGTAACATTTAAATGAAATCTTAAAAATTCTCTAATTGATTATGAGTGATCTAAAAATTAATCTGATGTGGGAAAAATTGTCAGAGTTGGTTTTTGTTATGCGCGGGATGTTTAAATGGTGCTCCGACCAAAACGAAACTTTAAGACGATGTTTTCTTAATAACTTTTGCAAAGATTATCTAACGATTGTCAAACTCTCAGGTTATTACTAAAATAAATTAACTTACGAGAATGTGAAATAAAAATTTCGGGAGTGAATAGTAAAAAGTGAATAGTAACAGTGAATAGTAAAAATGAATAGTGACCCAAAAATGCGAATTGTTACAGTTTTCCTATATATCTAAAGGCGAACCTCACATTTTTAGGGTGAAATTCTTGAGTGGTATGGTTTTTGTGCTAGCTATATAACTCCTATTCATGAGACGCTTTATTAAGACTAAAGTTTCACTTGTAGATGTCATAATTTTTTTTTTAATTTCTGCTAAAATTACCTTTACAAGTATTCTTTCGGTTTATTACGCAATTATTTAAGAACAAGACAAATGACAAATGTATGACTAGTTTATAAGATGTCCCTTTTTACCCTCCCTACACTTAAATTGAATATTATCCCCAATATTCTAAAAGTACCAAAATTGATAAATGGAAAAATAAAAGAGATGAAAGAAACCAGTACTCTCCTGATTAGCTCGGTATAAATGAAAAAAGGAAATATGGTCAAATCCTCATCCAAGAAGATAAGATAGTCCTATGATATGCTTCTTGTCCAATATATAACCTGTAAATCTTAAGAAAACGAACATGAAACCTCACCTAAATTCGGCGGTATATATATATATATATATATATATATATATATATATATATATATATATATATATATATATATATATATATATATAGTGTTGTATTCTATGCAGTACCATTATTAGATACAGTACTTTACAGTACTATTAAAATGAATCTAGGCCATTGGATAGTTTGATCAAAGGCTAGGATTAAAAGTGCTAAAATTGTAATTAACCAAAAGATGTGGGTTTTATTTTCAGTTTAAAAAAAGGGTGAAAGGGTATTATAGATCACAAATTATATTTTCAAATGTCCCTTTAAAAAACCGTCTTAAATAACTTCTGCCTTTTATTAATCTTTCTTCATATCCCTAAAACCTAAATCATTTTCACAGCCTCCATCAATCAAATCTGGATCATAAACAAAAAAATCTAATCATTTTAATTTTTAATTTCAATAAACCATTTTGTGTTGATGATCTTGGCACTTAGATGATTTACCACAAGAGAAAAAAAAACATCTCTCTTGTAACCCTAAACACAAAAACACAGCCGCCACAGTAGAAATTTTATTCTAGCCGTCACTTTGTGGTATATTTATGTCGGGGTGGTCTTGGTAGCGTGGTGGTCTGGTATAAAGGTCAATAGTGTCATGGTTCCAGATGGGTTTGTAGATCGATAATGGAGGAGAACCAAGGCGGTTGCGGTTGGAGGAGGAGGACAACAGCGACAAAGGTTGGAGGAGGAGGACGGCGGCGACTAGGACGACAACGGGCTTTTGTGGTTTATGTCGACGGCGGGTTGGAGGAGGATGACGACGTCACCCATTCAGGTTTTTTTTGTTTTGTTCTTTTTTTCTATTTTTTATTCAATGGGCATTTGACTTGTGATACTGATTTTGGGTTATATAAATTTTTGGATAGTTAGTCGCCAAGTGATGAGATTACACAATTTAATCAGCAGGTCTTTTTGTGTTCTTAGATTTAAGGTATGTTCTTATTTGTGCTGAGTATGTTTAACCATTCATCTGTATGAATGTGGCAAAATGAGCCGATTAGGTAACATGTTGAAATGGGCTAGGGTCAACTACTGATTATAAGCTTTAAGAACATAGTTAGAAAGGATGAGATTAACAAAAATGCTAATTGCATTGTTTAGGTTTAGGTAGAATGAATATCCAAATGTAATATAGGATTTGGATTGTGCATTTGTCTTGAAAATGGTTTTTTTGGTTTAAAGTAACTTTTGTTTAGAGAACTCAGATCAAATAAATTTTAAAACCTTGTTAATTTGTTGTGTTTTGGGATTTGAATATGAATTGTACGAGCCATATCAATAATACGAGGATATTTGGGCTTTAACTTTGGCTCCTCATCTAATGGATCTCTTTAATGTGCGAGCGTACTTTAAGTTTAACATGACATGACGAGGAACAACTTACATGTGCATATGTGTTCCGAGGTTAATCTAAAATCAGTGGAAAAGTGCATATATGTCTTGTGGTTCTTACAAAATCAATGAAAGGGTTGTGCATATATGTTTTAAAGTTGATATGAAATAAAAAAAATATTTATGCATATATGTTTTGATTGTGCATATGTGTTTTCTAGATCATTGTCCTGATGTAATCTAGTTATCTCATATATGTGTATAAATCTCTAACTTCATATGGAGTCAAAGTCTTAAATGACAGCGTAGTTGTTTGCATGTTTTTGGATAAATGGAAATGTGCTAATAGCTTTTGCTTGTTTCCTTTTTCGTATGGTGTTCTGAATGAGAATTTGTGGTTTAACTTTGGGTTGATCGGCGGCTTGTTTACACTTTTGCTGCTAAGAATTTGTGAATCTAATTGAAATATGCTTATATGCTTAATTCATAATTTGAATTTGTCAAGTACCAAACTGCTTATTAAAAATAGCTTATTTTACATAAGATAAGCAACAGACTTTTTTACCAGGCTTGGTAAGTCCAAGCTTTGAGGAGGCCTACATGACATTGAATTGGTCTAAATTCATATACTGGTCATAAAAGATATATACACAACTTTGTTTTGTCTAAACGTTGAAAAATAAATTCTTAATCTAAGTATGCCGTTAAAGAATTGGTCCAAACTCATAAACTGGTCATAAAAGATATACTTGTACTGAGGTTTGCAATGTTTGTTTCCCTCAATATGCAGTTAAAGCAAGATCAGGCGCCTACAATAAATACAAAAACACAAAAACACAAAAACACAGCCGCCACAGTAGAAATTTTACCACAAGATCAGGTTTTTTTTGTTTTGTTCTTTTTTTCTATTTTTTATTCAATGGGCATTTGACTTGTGATACTGATTTTGGGTTATATAAATTTTTGGATAGTTAGTCGCCAAGTGATGAGATTACACAATTTAATCAGCAGGTCTTTTTGTGTTCTTAGATTTAAGGTATGTTCTTATTTGTGCTGAGTATGTTTAACCATTCATCTGTATGAATGTGGCAAAATGAGCCGATTAGGTAACATGTTGAAATGGGCTAGGGTCAACTACTGATTATAAGCTTTAAGAACATAGTTAGAAAGGATGAGATTAACAAAAATGCTAATTGCATTGTTTAGGTTTAGGTAGAATGAATATCCAAATGTAATATAGGATTTGGATTGTGCATTTGTCTTGAAAATGGTTTTTTTGGTTTAAAGTAACTTTTGTTTAGAGAACTCAGATCAAATAAATTTTAAAACCTTGTTAATTTGTTGTGTTTTGGGATTTGAATATGAATTGTACGAGCCATATCAATAATACGAGGATATTTGGGCTTTAACTTTGGCTCCTCATCTAATGGATCTCTTTAATGTGCGAGCGTACTTTAAGTTTAACATGACATGACGAGGAACAACTTACATGTGCATATGTGTTCCGAGGTTAATCTAAAATCAGTGGAAAAGTGCATATATGTCTTGTGGTTCTTACAAAATCAATGAAAGGGTTGTGCATATATGTTTTAAAGTTGATATGAAATAAAAAAAATATTTATGCATATATGTTTTGATTGTGCATATGTGTTTTCTAGATCATTGTCCTGATGTAATCTAGTTATCTCATATATGTGTATAAATCTCTAACTTCATATGGAGTCAAAGTCTTAAATGACAGCGTAGTTGTTTGCATGTTTTTAGATAAATGGAAATGTGCTAATAGCTTTTGCTTGTTTCCTTTTTCGTATGGTGTTCTGAATGAGAATTTGTGGTTTAACTTTGGGTTGATCGGCGGCTTGTTTACACTTTTGCTGCTAAGAATTTGTGAATCTAATTGAAATATGCTTATATGCTTAATTCATAATTTGAATTTGTCAAGTACCAAACTGCTTATTAAAAATAGCTTATTTTACATAAGATAAGCAACAGACTTTTTTACCAGGCTTGGTAAGTCCAAGCTTTGAGGAGGCCTACATGACATTGAATTGGTCTAAATTCATATACTGGTCATAAAAGATATATACACAACTTTGTTTTGTCTAAACGTTGAAAAATAAATTCTTAATCTAAGTATGCCGTTAAAGAATTGGTCCAAACTCATAAACTGGTCATAAAAGATATACTTGTACTGAGGTTTGCAATGTTTGTTTCCCTCAATATGCAGTTAAAGCAAGATCAGGCGCCTACAATAAATATGCAGCGTGCACATATGTTTTTGGAAAGCGTGCACATATGTTCTATCAAATTTGACGAGAAAGCGCAACGTGGACACCGCAAACATACATGTTTTTGGAAGGCGTGCGCATATGTTCTAGTAAATTTTATGAGAAAGCCCCGCGTGCACATACATTATTGGAAGCGTGCACATATGTTCTAATGTATTTGAGGATAAAGTAAAGAGTGCACTCATGTTTTTGATTGAAGTCCACATTTATATTTAACAAGATACTTGTACATGCATTGTATTTTATTTGATATTGAATTTTGTGTATACTATTTATATTTTTGGTTTGTTATTTAATTTTTAGAGGTTACATGTATATGTTTTTGTTTTTGGTCATAAATATCAAAGATAAAAAAATGTACACTATAAACATATGTGCAATTACCATTTTAAGCAAAATAAGTTTGAGGTCGAAACAATTAAACGCAAAAAATATATGTAAGTATACAATATTTAAAAAAACACATATGCACTAGATTTTTCTAAAAACACGTATGCGAAAGAATTTTTTTTTTTTTTTTTTTTTTTTGTAATTCCGAAAATTAACTGGGTTAGAATAACGTTTTTAATTAAAAAAAATACAAAAAAGAAAGTAAAATGTGTTTTACTATTTTACCCTTTTGAATTAATTAAAAAGATTTAATAATGCTAAATTGTTATTGGTCTAAATGAGTACTGTAAAGTACTGTATCTAATATGAGTACTGCATATAACGCGCCCATATATATATATATATATATATATATATATATATATATATATATATATATATATATATATATATATATATATATATATATATATATATTAAACTAAACTAGAAAGCAAATAAGATATAATGCTTGTAAAATAAATCTTTTACAGGAATCTGGAAATTTAAAAATTCTGAGAATTTTCAAAAATTAAATTTCAACATAAAAAAAACCTGTAAAAGAGTAAGTGCTACAGTACCTGATGCCGTCAGGGTAACCTGACAGATTTTTTTTTTTTTCCAAAAAATATCTGAAAAAGTCTAACTTTTAAAACCTGTAAATTTCCTGTAAAATATATGCTAATTATAAATTGTAAATTTATCATGTTTGAATTTCGTTCTTTAAAACTAAATAAGAATTTTCCTACATTTATCTTTTTGTAAAATATCTTTATATGAAATTAAGACGAAGTTAAGAACAAAATAAAGTATTTTCACAATTTATTTGAAACATGGAAAATTAATCAATTGCAATATATCACATATATGACAAAACTATAATTAAAATGAAAACAAACAAAGCAAGTAAATGAGATATGCCCGGGTTGCCTCCGAAGAAGTGCTTGTTTTTTTCGAGTCACGAGCCTGACTCTACCCTATTTAGCGAATAAAAGGGAGGTTTTTCCCCACTTAAGATTAAATACGGGTGATAGTGGCGACACACACCATCTCGGTGGAAGGGAGCCATATGATGAGAGATTGGTGGTTGAATTATATACTCAAAAGCGTGTGCTTCTTTCATCTTAATTGTCAATGGGTGAATAAAGGCTTTCTCTTGGAAAAGAATCATTTTTTATTATCTCCGACACCGAGAAACTCCTAGTTATAAGATTTGCGGTCAATATCCCATTTAACTCGGACAAAATTTATTGTACCATTGTCGTTTAAACATACAATAATTATTATATTTATAATTTGAAGCTATTTTTGCGAATGTTTAGCAAACTCATAGTTGATTTTTAAAACCAATGGTATTAGCACAAGTTGTGTATTGGCGGTTGACATAGCCACCTAGGTTGGAGATGGGTGGCACACCGCTCTTTGGCCAATGTCGCAAAAACCGGGTGAAGTGGTGAACATGTTACTTGCTCGTGAGTTTTGTGTGTGTGATAATTTGTTTTTAGCTTAACTTATTAATTTTTCTTTAAACAATAATGAAGAAAACATAACATGTGTAAATGTGGTCGATACATATCTAACACTCTAATTAAACTAGAGGTGTTAGAAAAGCTGATTTGTAACACGAGTTGACGGTTAGTAATTTTACAAGTGATCTTTATTACAAGCTTACATGGTCACGCATGATGAAGTAGAAAACAAGAGGAATCGTTGATGCCCCGTCACTAGTTGAAGCAAATGTTTGTGTGTGCGCGCGTGTGTCTTGTGTGCACACTGGGTAGTGGTGCAAACGAGCCGAGTCGAGCTTAGTACTGCCAAGCTCGAGCCCAAAACTCAAATCGAGCTTTAGATTTCAAGCTTGAGCTCGACTCGTCATATACAACCGGAGCTCAAAACTCGAATGGAGCTCAATTATTTCCACATTCTAGGCTCGAAATCGATGAAGAATCGACATATAAAGTTCGGCTGGACTTGCTCGATTTGTATTAAAAGTAGTAAATTTATGTATACAAAAGGGTACACGTTTAATTTAATTGAAGCTCGATAAGAATCACGAGCTTCACGAGCCGAGTATTTTGGAGTTCAAACTCGACTCGAAAGTATACTCAAGTAGCTCGAGCTCGACTTGCTTTAACTAAATTCGATTTCAAATGCTTTACGAATTATTGACACACCTAATAGTGGGTTATAGTCGAGTGATGCGGTGTGAATGATTGTTAAGACACAAAACGTGAAAGGAAGACGAGAATGAAGATGACGCTAGTATGAGATTGACACCCTTAATAGTCGGTTATAGTCGAGTGATGCGGTGTGAATGATTGTTATAAATAAATTAGTAAATTTTATTCTAAATAAAATTGTAATTAATCTATACTACATATAATAAGTGTATGATCAAACCTTGAAAAGTGAAATCTTGAAAGTCAAATGTGAGAGAAATGTATAGTATAATTAATACTCTTATTAAAATACCTCATTACTCAAAAGTACAATAATTTATTCACATTGTACAACCAAATAAAAGCATATTTACCAAATTAAAAACAACAAATTAAAACACCCCTTATTAAAAAGTACAATAAAATTTTCACAATGTATAATTTAAACAAGCTACAACATAATCCAAAATATAAAATAATTAAACACACTAATTAATATTCTTTTTAAAATACCCTAAAATGAAAAGTATATGTTATTATACACATTATACAAATTAATAAAACACACAAAACTCCATACAAACTAACAAGTTGACGGTATACATAGTTTTGAAAACCGGACCGGACCAAATGGTTCAACCAGGAACCGGTGTCGCCACCGTTCGGCTAACTAATAAAAGCCATCCAAAAACGAACCAGTGATGACCCGTTGAAACGGATAACAAACTGGTGGAATTAGGTCTCATCGAGATCTATTTATCCGGTTAATCGTCACAGGATACCGCCGTCGAAACGTGTTGGTACCCTGCTATACTATATATAAAGGAAAAACCAAAAAATAAAAAGTGAAAAGTTGAAACTAAAAAAGAAATGTTGAAAACATATATTTCAAAACGAAACTATTAATACACATCGAAAATCGGGTTGACCCGGGACGCTTCAAACCCGGTGGGTTGACCCGGTTTAATTTGACACATTTTCGACCCAACCCATCGGATTGATTCGGTTTAAATCGACCCGTTTTTCGACCGAAACGGTTCAACCGGTTGAACCACTCGGTTCAAACTGAGTTTCAAAACATTATGTTTAATCCTCAAATCTTTAAACTTTTATTATTTTTCGTTTATAACCCATAAACTTTTTTTTTTATCAATAACCGATCTTTCGCTATAAAATCTCGTTGCTATGCACGAGTACTCGTCTACTTTATCTTAAAAGTTGTATTTTATTAATCATGACTTAGTGATTAAACATAATAGTGAGATTAATCATCCAAATTAATCAAATTAAGAGCAGTTACAACAATAACATTATAACACCAATAACACCGTCCACGTCAGCGCCACATCAGCTTTAACATTTAACATTAACATCCCCAAAAAACACCCACAACAATAACATCCCAATAACATTTCATATTTTCAATTTCAACCCTAAACTAAAACAAACACTTCATTTATTAAAACACATATCACATTTAACATTAAAACACCAAGTACATTAAACGTTAAACACGGATTACATTAAAAATTAAAGATACAACTACTAAAACTACTAAAAATTAAAAAAACGTTAAACACGAATTAAATAAAACTACTAAAACTTAAAAAAACGAATCATCCGAGTCCCAACCATCAGAACTGGTTGGCGGAGAATAAAACTCCCCATTCATGTATCGACTCTCCATTATGTCGAAGAAGTTGTCTTCGAGGTACTGAGCTTCCCGTGCTTCTTGCTCACGGCGAGCAGCCTCTTCACGTGCTTGCACTTCCATAATCTCCCTAACGTTTTCTTCATCTTGTTCCAGTTGCCGGAGGGAAGCCTCACTTAACCCGCTGGGGTGGTTTTGAAAATCCACCTGTGGACTGTTCACAAGTGAACTTGGAACAATTGGGAGGTACGGGATGTTTTCAAAACCCACCGGAAAGACATTTTCTGGTGGTGTAGAGTAAACATCGGGTTCTGGTAGAGTTGGAAAGCTGGTTTCCGGCAACTTTTCTGGGGCTGGGGAATTGCTGAGAAAAATCTTTGCGAGACATTTTTTGTGTGTGTAACTTGTGTGTGTTGTGTGTTCTAAACAACTATGGTAGAGTTGTTTATATAGGCAGAGTTGATTTTGAAACTGAATAAATCCCGCTCATATTTGATTTTTAAATTTCAAATTTGAATTTGAATTTTTTCCGCCCAGAATTGACCAGTATAATTTAAATTTGAATTTGAATAGGTGGAGGGGGTGTAAGTGAAAATTTATTTGAAATGGTTTAGGGGGTGAAATGGAATTTTTTTTTTAACGCGCGTTGGGAAACCAACGCTATGCCACCAACGCCCAAATAACGCCATGCTTCCAACGGCATAACGCCCAATAACGACGTTATTTCCTTAATAACGGCGTTATGCCGTTACCTTTGCAAGTGCTCTAACCCCAAATCAAATCAACAAACATCCCTATCACATCCTTAAAAAAATTGCCTCCAAATTTCAAAAGCCAACATTCTTTACACGAATCATCACGCCACCTTTTTTTAAACCAAGAAACCAAACACCCACATTCCAAAATCCCTCAAAACCACATAAAGTTTCAATCTTGATCAACACCCATTAATCTTTATCTCATAATATTCATGGGTTTTGTCTCTTTTTGGTAATGCATGGTATGTGCTTGATTGAGATTTGAGAATGGGGGAAAGCGTTGAGGGGGGAAGGTTGAGGAATACGGCATCGAATATAAGGAAATTGGCTGATGAAATTGACCAGTTTGAGGGGAGGAAAAAGTATCTTGCACATACGGGGAGTCCGTCGGATGGGGGTGATGTTAGGTGGTATTTTCGTAAGGTTGCCTTGGACAAAAATGGTTAGTTCTACATTGAGATATCAAAGTATATAAAAAGTATCGAATTTTTTTCAAAAGTTGGAAATACCGAAATAGTTTTAAAAGCCATGTTAAATTTGGTTAAAAATATCAAAACTTAGGAAAAAATTGTTGTGAAAACCATGTTAGAAATCGTCCAAGTTTCGAATAACCTTTATATAAATACTTAGGCGGTCCAACCTCCTTGAATACAGAAAGTTTAAATATGGTTAAGAAACTTTTGCTACTATTGCAAAAATTCACATGGTGTTGTCTTATGAAATACAATTGAGGCCTTAGAAAAACGGTGACACAGTTTCATTGATCACACTGCATTTGATCAAATTCCCTGAAAAGTATTTGTAAATGTTGTACAGGGTCATGAGTCAAACTGGTAACCCTTTGTAAAGTTGATTAATCGTATTAAGTAAAAGTAGGTTGCTTTAATGCTTAGTATTATTGCACGTTTCCGCCCTTTTTTGTTGCTGTTTTGTGTGTTTATGAAGTTTCTAGGTAAAAGTATACTAGAAATAAATTGAATAATAACTGTTTCTATTGGTCACAAATGATCTACTATATGGTTATGCTAGATCGTGATTATTAAAAGACAGAATAACCAATGAGGGTGTTATGGATTTATAGTAAGCATGCCAAGTCTATTGAGACAAGATATATCTAGTTAATTGAAAGAATGGCTTGTATATGACACGGTGATTGTCAATATAAGTTATGAGGCTAATATTGGACCACCAAAATACACGTAAACAAAATGAAATTCCATAAATTTCTAATGTTAAGGTGGATGTCCTTTTTGCGCAAGGACCGAATAAGTTTAATTAGTTATGAATCACTTAACTGAAGAAGCATGTCATACATAGTGATGCATTGTCATTAAAAATATATTGAAATCAGTCAAATACAGATAACATTTTTTGTGCTTTGCATATTGATTCCATTGGTTATCTACAGAGGTAGCTGCTTCCGTTCCAAGCGCTGAAACAGTAGAGAAGAGTGATTATTTTCGCTTTGGTATGAGAGAGTCTCTCGCAATAGAGGCGTCATTCTTGCAGGTAGTATAATCTATGTATCATAATATACAAGTGAGTCAGTATACACGAATCTTTATACATGGACCATTGCTGAGGCCTATAATGATTTACACATACAGCAAGAAGAGGAATTGCTTTCTATTTGGTGGAAAGAATATGCCGAATGTAGCGAAGGTCCGAAAGGGTCACCTGCTTCAACTTCCACACCAGATTCACTGCTTAAACCTGGTCCTTTAGGCAAACAGTATACAGATGAGGAAGAGCGAGTTGGTGTCCCTGTTAAAGGAGGCTTGTATGAGGTGCTCGGAAAAAATCTGAGGTGTTATTTGGTTTGCAGTCAACAATCACCATGGGTATGGGTTTGATAACTTGGTTGATGGAAATGCGTACATAGGACCCCATTCCATCAACTAAACATACTCCAACACTATCAAACCCATACCCCTGGAACCAAACACCCCTGAGTCTTGTGATAATTATGTAAATATATTGGGGTCCTCACTTTGTTTTGATTGCAGGTAGACTTGGTGAGGAGACATTGTTTCCCTGTTTATTGGGATGGAGACAATCGTCGTGTTCTAAGAGACCATTGGTTTGCTCGTAAAGGGGGGAGTCTTGATTGGCTTCCACTTCGTGAGGATGTTGCTGAACAATTGGAGTTTGCTTATCATGGCAGGGTAAGTGACACTCATAATAGATGTGGCAATTATATTTTAAGTCATTTATATAGAAACAAGTCAATCCGAATTGCAACTTTTTGATAATGGGTGTAAAACAGAAAAGTCAACTACTAAGGAAACAGCCAGGGTCAAATGGGTCCAAAGTTGCTTGAAGTCTATTCAAATGCTTAGTATCTTTTAAATAAGATTAGGTTTAACTTTTATTGTGAATTTGTGATTATATAATTCTTCGTATTCCCAAAGTATACATTTACTAATTATAAAATAAAAATTGAAACAAAATTTATACCAAATCCTCTTAACCCGACCCGTAAGTTAAATTAACCTATTTGGACTCGAACCCGTTTGACATGTTACCGAAACCATGTAACCCGCTCTTTAGCCATGGACACGTATGTCTAACACAAGTGCATTCAGTCGTAATTCCTCTAGTCTTTGTTATTTTGAGTTGAAATTTTCCTAGTTCAAAACTTGAAATTATCACAGTTGTCATGCCTTCGTTTTATGTTTTGTTGTTTGATTTGGTAGAGTTTTTTTCTCAGGTTTGGCGTCGCAGAACATTTCAACCATTTGGACTATTTGCATCCCGAGTTTACATGCAGGGGTCTAGGGTATGTTGTTGTTTGATGCTAGTTTAGTGTGTTGGGTCTATAATGGCATGTTCTTTCATAGACACATCTTGCTTGCAGGGGTTGCATGCTCTTTTTACTGGAGAGGATGATACATGGGAAGCTTGGCTAAATGTTGACGCATCAGGATTCTCTAGCATTGTCAAGTTTCGTGGGACTGGCATCAAGTTAAGGTGCGGTTATTCCAAATTTTTTTTTTTTCGTATTTTAAGGCAAAGTACAAAGAAAATTTACTATGGGGTATTAAACTTTTTTAAGAGTAAATTACATGAATAGTCCATGTGGTTTGATGAAAATGGCATCTATTGTTTCTTGTAGTTTCAAATTGCATTCATCGTCCTTAACATCTCTCACCTTTCATAATTGCATTTGACATACAAGAACTATTCTATAATTGCAATCAACATCTCACCTTCAAGTGTAATTTTTTCCAAATCTTTGTAAACTTAATTATAGATATTTATTTCCGGTAATTGACATTTATGTAATTTAATCATAACAGCAAAGAACTTCAAGAAATGAAAAGAAACATGAACATATCACATATGCAAGAATCTTGATAACTTTTCCCCATAAGATTTACAAAAAAATAAACACAAACAACTTCATTCCCCATCAACTAGCGTGAAACCCAAACCGACCCACAAGAATAATTCCAAAAATTAAAATAAACTTAACAACACCCAAAAAAAAAAAAAAAAAAAAAAAAAAAAAAAAAAAAAAAAAATTCTTTACTCTATTTTCATGTAGAATATTCAGGTTTATGGTGTGACAGTATTGGTTGAGTTCCTCGACTCCATTGAAAGTGTATGGTCGTCTGTTTCAGCTCGATTCATATCCTCCATCATCCTCACAACCTCTTGCATAGCAGGCCGTTGGTCTGGCACAGTTGAGACACATGCCATTGCTATTTGCAACAACTGAACCATTTCTTCTTCAATATTTTGATACCTCATTAACTCCACATCAAAAACCTCAGCTGTCCATTCTTCTCGTACAACTGACACGACCCAACTTGGTAAGTCGATCCCTTCTTCACCTAACGACGCTTGGTTTGGAGCTTTTCCTGTTAAGAGTTCTAAGAGTAGGACTCCGAAGCTGTACACGTCGGATTTGAATGTAACTTCTCGGGTCTTGAGGACTTCTGGGGCACGGTAACCATTGACACGAGTGTTGAGGGGGCTTGATGCTCCAAAGAGTGTGTTGAGACCGAAGTCAGATACAAATGCATCTTTGTTCGAGTCTTGTCGTAGGAGGATGTTGGACGACTTAATGTTACCATGAACCACTTTTCCTGTCACATGTAAGTAAGCCACTCCCTTAGCAGTACTCAGTGCAATTCTTAACCGATGGTCCCAATCAAGATGGGTCTTTTCTGAACCTCTACTTCCTGCAAAACAATAAAGATTTACACACATCATCACCTAGTTCATCAAATAATCAAGTAAAAGTCGATTAAAACTGATCAATGCTTCAACCAAAAAAAAAAGAAAAAAACTTCACAGCCGCTCAAGTGCACCTCTACTCACATTGCATACACTCAAATAGTAATGCATCAAGTCGATGAAGATAAAGACACATTGCATAAAAAAAAATTGGTTGTCAGGTCAATTTCTAGCTTCAGTTGGATCCGTATAAGGTTTACATTCTACTGTAGAGATGGTATCGTGGTGGCAGCATTGTCATTGGTGGTGGCTGGTGGGTTAGAGATGGTGAAGTAGCGGGTTTTGATGTTGATTATGCCTTGGCAGGTTTTAAAGTTGGTGGTAGTGGTTTCTGAGTTTTGAATATGATGGTGGCCTATTATAAAGATGATGGTGGTGGGTGGTGGCGTGGGTTGGGATGGTGTGAAAGTGTATTATTTTTATATTGAAGATGAAGATTAAGGGCCCGTTTGGTTTGTTGCTAGGAATCACAATGGGTATCGGATTTGGTATGGGGTAGAATAACAATGGTAATAAAAAAAGTGTATCATTACGATTGTTTATGTTTGGATGACAAAATATGGAATGAAAAAGTGTATAGATATTTGAGTTTTGTAGTGGAAAAGAGAGGGGCCCGCGAGAATGGATTTCATAGACACCAAATAGGTGTGTAATGAGTCTATGGCTATGATATACTCATTTCATTCCCGGGCCGACTAAACAAACACCTTTAATCGGAATGAAATCCATAGACTCATTCCGATAGGGCCATACCAAACGCACCCAAGACACATTCTCTATCTTTCAAGGAATGTCTACTACAATTTATCTCTATAAAAATCACACCCACAACAACTACTTCCACCAATATAGTTTTTTAGCAAAACAACCATCCATAACCACCCACAAAAACCACCACACTTCAGCACTGTCGAACCTCACCACCACCGGAATCCTTCATGCTGCTGTTATTCATCACCACAACCAACAAAGTCAAAGACTACACTCGAGATCTGAAGCCCGTTTATCCGATTTGATATTGATGGGATTTTCTATAAAGACGTGAAGAAGATGATAAAATTGTAAAGTTGATAACATCTACATTAACAAAACTGACAATGACAATATGACCCCTAAACCTTTAAAGACAACTTTGGAAATGGCTTCATTACAAGCTTTAAATTGCTATAATCACAAAATCAGTTCCGCAGACGCAAGAACTAGAGTACAAATCGTAAGATTTACACTTAAAATGATCAAACCATTGCAAGACGCCTAGAAGTCAATTAATGAAAATCAGGCACTAAGCTAACTATCACCAATTTGAAAACGCAATAATGATATGATCACTTTCAACATGCGACAACTATAAATAACAATTTACACCTAAAATGACCAAACCAATTAGACAACACCTAAAAGCCAAATAACCAAATATCATTCACTTACCTAACTATCACCAATTCGAAAATGCAATAATCAGACAATCAGTTTCAAAACACAAAGTGGCAAGACAAGAAATCATACCATGAAGTAGCTCAGATAAGCTACCGGCTCGGAAATAATCACAAACAAGCATATTCTCATCTTTCGAATGATAATACGCCCGAATCGAAACCACATTTTCATTCTTCATCTTCCCTAACCCCTCCATCACATCATCAAACTCTTTTTTACTAACAACAACATCCTTCAACCGTTTCACAACAACCGTAGTCCCCTCCTCCAAAACCACCTTATACGACGTCCCTACACTTCCTTTCCCCAACACCTCCGCACTCGCTCTCAACAAATCCTCTAAATCAAAACTATAAACCCCTCCCTCAAAAAACACCAACTTATTCCTCTCACCTTCCGCCGCGGCGCCAGTGACGTCGTTTTTCGAAGACGATGTCCCAGCCTCACCTCCACCCCCAACTCCTGTCCCCGCCGTTGCCGGAGCCGCCATCGTAGCGTTCTTTTCCTTCACTGGTCGACTCCGCCTTTTTCCTAAACATATCAATAAAATTAGTAAAATCAAAGCTTATCCAATTGCTATAGCTACAATCTCACCACTAGATAACTTTTTCTTCTTTTTACAATTTGACAAGGCTGAATGTCATGGTAGTGACGGCGGCCACTTCAATGTAACGTTACAAACTCGTGATAAAGGCTCACCGCATAAATAAACATTACCGGAAAATGCAGCCGGTGGATACTTAGTTAAACTTTCCGGAATGTTTCCAATTAAATTATTATTAGACACATCGAGTTGTTTTAAGTTAGTCCAGTTAGTCACTATGGAAAGCGGTAAGGCTACTCGTTATGGTAACCCAACCAATCGATCGGTTGGGTGTGTGGAATGCGTGCCCCCTAGACGAAGCACCAAGAATGACGCGGCCCACCCCCACACTTTCTCTTGTTCTACCGGCAGAGCAACCCAACTTTTTTTTTTTTTTTTTTTTTTGTGTTCATTAATTTTTGTGGGGTATGTATTTGTTTGTGACTACGGTCGCCTTAGTACGGGCTTAGGGTCATGTGTTTGGTCTAAAAAAGAGAATCTGACGTGGCGCTGAGGTGGCAAAAGGGACACCAAAAAGGTTGGGTTACCATAACTACTAGTCTAACTGAGATGAGGTCAACTCTAGTAGTCCGGTACGAGATCTCGTCAAAGTAAATTCCAGTCAAAGCATCTCCAGTGACAGCGACGTTGAAAGAGCCGTTAGAGACAAATGACAACTGAAAAAGCACTTGTCGACGTTGACGTTACACATGACTTTTAATTAAATAATAGAAAAAAATAGAAAAAAAGGTAGATGTTTCAAATTTAAAGTTTTTAGCATCTGATCACATGGATACATTCAAAGCTGAATTCAATCGAATGGGCTCAACTCTTTAACTCGTGGGACTAAGTCATTAAAGGAAGATCCAAAAGGTAAAAGATACAAGCAAGGTCATGCATGGGCCAGTAGGTGTAAATCAAATGGGATCTTTTAATTTATTTAGATGCCCAAAAAGAGAAGAAAAAAGGAACCTTTTAGTAACATACATGGAAAGGATTTGAAACACTTTCGTAAGGTTGTGTTTGATGCAATTATGAAAGGCTGAAACATTGAAGGAGCACGATTTTAATTCCACTTCAGATATTAGTAGCTTATAAAGGGGTTTAAGAGGTGCATTTTAGCTTTCTTTTTTAGTGGTTTTGAGATGTTTGTTCAATGTCTCTTAAAGGCGACGTTTCTTTAGGTGCTAGGTTCTTAAGTTTGTTGTTTTAGAGTCACTTTTGTTTTCCATTTGTATTTTCTTGCTCCTTGCTACCTATATTCATGAAAATCTTATTTGTCGTTTAAAAAAAAAAATTAAAAAAATAAAAAAAATCATGCATATATGTAGAAGAAAAAAATGTATTTTACTACCAAAAGCTATCATATGTCAATTTAAATGACCTTAATTGCATTCTGTCTTATTAGTTTGGTATTGCACAATTACAGGGGTAGTTTGAACATGAAAAAACAGAATTCAACATTTATTTCTGAAAAGGGACGGGAACATGATACCTGAGTTTTCCTGAGAAGACTGAAAGAGAAACGCCGGTACCATTTTACCAAATATTTTCATGCCTAAAGGCGACAACATTTGGTTAGGTTCCTCTTGAGAAGCTAGGATAGATTCAAGACCTACTACAACTTGGGCCATTGTAGGCCGTTGCTTTAGACTGCTATGCAAACACTTGTCAGCTAGTTGCGCAAACTCCTTTAAACATTTAGAGGATATACTCCCCCTTAAATTCAAGTCAACAATTTGCTTGAGCCTGCCTTCTTTAATAGAGTCGTGTGCCCATGCTGCTAAACTACATTGTTCCTCATCAATACTTGTATCTACTGCTTTTTTCCCACACAAGACTTCAAATAGGACCACCCCAAACGCATAGACATCAGTCTTTCGAGTCAACTTACCCGTGTAAAAGTAATTTGGATCTACATATCCAAATGTACCTCTTACCATTGTGTTAACATAAGTGAAAGACTGATTTGTGGGACCAATCTTGGATAAGCCAAAGTCCGATATCTTAGCAGCCCAACTGTTATCTAACAATATATTTGAGCTTTTAACATCTCGATGTATAACTCCATGGTTTATACCCGTACCAGTGTGTAGGTAATCTAAGCCACGAGCTGCCCCTATGCATATTTTGAGTCTTCGCACCCAAGTTAGACCAGTTAGAAATTTATGGAGATGGTCTGCAAGAGTTCCATTGGGCATAAATTCATAAACGAGGATCATCTCTTGGCCCTCGTTACAATAACCAATCAAAGATACCAAATGGCAGTGCCTTAACTTAGAGAGCATATCAATTTCAGCCCAAAATTCGACTGCTCCTTGATTAGAAGATGATTCCAATCGCTTAATAGCAGTAGTCAAAAGACTTTCACCATTAGTGATAGTTCCTTTGTAAACTTTGCCAAACCCCCCATGTCCAATAACCAATGACTCATCAAAGTCATGTGTTGCTAGCTGAATCTCAGGAAATGTAAACAGGCGGCACGGTTGTATCGACTCTAAGGATAAGGAGGATTGAGCGTCCACGCTGCAGGTTGGAAATGACATGATTATGGATAGGAAATAAGAAGAGTGTATATGGTCATAGTTACGGTTGTAAATAAGGTAAAAGCCATAAAATAGCCATGTACTTTAAAAAATCTACCGACTTGAAACACTTACTCTTTTATTAACACGGATATCCATGTACTTTCAAATTTTGTTCTGACTTCACCCATATGACCATTTTATATTATAATAACTAAAAAGACTATATTACCCTTGTCTTCTTTAACATAATCACACCCGTTCATCCCATTCATCATAATCTTAAAAAAATTCCAGAAAACTAACAATTGATCATAAACGTCGCAAGTACCATAACAATTCAATACAATGGTTTAATGACGTCACCAGACAACATCAATTACATTAACCCTCACAAATGACACAAACAGCACATGATTCATATATTGGCATAAATACTCAGTATCAACAAATTAAAGGATTGTGCAAGCAATGTAAAAGGCCTACCTTTGACCGTGCAATCCCACAACAATCCACTAAAATAATAGTTTTCTCCTACATTATATTCCTACATATCCTCATACACGCACGCACAATAATGGGTTGGGTTGTGTTATAGAGACCCTCCCTACTAGAGAGGGTTTGTACTTTTATTCGTTTTGTCTCTCTTTTTTTCAGTACAACACAGTTTTTTGTCAGTTTCTTATTTTGACAGTTTTAAGCGTTTGACTTATTAAACTTTATATTTTCTGTTCCGGATTTTTTTTATATAAACAAAATTATAAAAATTAAAAAAAAAATAAAAAACGCAAAAATGTACTGGTATTATATTATTGTGGGGATATATGTTATAAGAACCCATGATATGACGGTTTTTGGTCAAAATATACGAACCGCGATACACACCGTACAACTTTTCAATGCGTGCAATGATTGAAAAACCCCAATAGTGAACATGAGTAGAAACATGTAGTAGGAGCAATTATCATTTCTCTTTAAACAATCCAACAACAACCTAAAAATAATTAATGAAAGAAAAAACTAAAAATCGTTTGAAATAATTTATTCCTTTTTTGTCACCCACACCAACACCAAAAATACCAGAGGGTGGGTTGCTTAGATCCAGCGTTTTCCATGTGCGTCTTTTCTTTAATTAATATATTCAACTACAGCAACTTCTTCTCCAAAACTAACAACAACCACCAAGTTCTTCAAGTGAGTTGAATGAGTTTATGTGATAACGATGAAGAAAATGAGCTAAATTGCAAAATGAAGAGGGGATGAATGGGTTGAAGGTGGGATGATGAGTTGGAGTAATTATGTTAAGAAAGACAAGGATAATATATTTATTTTAGTTATTATTAGTGTTTATTGATTGATACTATTTCTTCTTCCAGGAAAGAGACATGGACCCAGCTTACGATAACTTTTTATTTTTATAAATTTTACGATAGCTTGAAATGGTTTATCCTTTTCAAGAAGTATCGTGGAAGTCCACAAAATTTGAGATGTGTTTAGACTTAATAGTAATAAGACAAACCAAAATCAATTTATATTGCCACATCAGCTTTCTCTTTTTTCGAAAACCATCTAAATCATACATAGATCAAACATTTAGGGTGCGTTTGGTATGATGTCATAAATCACAATCAGTATTTGTTTCGGTATAAAATAGGTCCCTCACCTATGATAGATTCATTCATTCCCTTTTGAACTCTTATGAAGTATGGACAATATCTATATTTCATTCCCATATGCTGTGAGCCCTTCATCTTAACCAATCACTTAAAATCATTACCACTATCATTCCGTCATTCCCATAAAGGATATCAAAAGCACCCGTAAAAAAACTAAATATTTTTTATTTTTTTTATTTTTTTTAACTTTAACATTAAATTCTTAATAAACATCATTGTAGAAATCGTGTGATAAAGACCCACTTCACACGTGCTCCTACATAAGTTCAATATGCATGGTACAAATTTATATACGTGTTATCATATTGAAGTTGCCATTCATGCAAAGCACAAGCAAACTAATGTACATATAAAAAAGATATTAAAGATGCAAGCAGTGAGTAAGTAACATAGCACCACCATCTTCCATCTGCAACTCACACAAATCATGCAATTCTTGTAAGCTCATTTCAATCCATGCACGTCAAGCTAAACCGAATGTTTGGTGTTTTATTTTGTTTTATAGTTGGGATAAGTGTTTCTAAATGTATCTAAGTTACCCTGTTTTACTAAGTTGTGTATCAAAAAATTAATCCTCCTAAACAATGTAACGAATTTACTAATCATACTATTATATACATAATTTAACATTTGTTTAAAGATATTTACATAAATCGTCCTTGTGGCTAGGACCTAATTGCAACATCGTCCATGTGGTATATCACCACCCTCACACACACAAAAACACATATACACACCTCACCCTCACCATTTTCTCTCTCTCCTCCTTTGGATACCCTAGCCGCCGGCCACCAAAACCCACCACCACCACCACACCGCCGGTCTCCACCCTACACCACCCACCTCAAAAGACTCCCCACACTCCACTCTTTACGATCTACTACTCCACGCGACCTAAAACCCTCCCCCACCTCTCGTCGTTCATTCACGCGCCACCACACCGCCATCATAACGCCACCGCCAGTCTCTTTTTATGTAGAAAACGAAGGTAGGTTAAAACCCACGTGTTTTAGCTCGTATTCTTGGTAACTCGTGGTTGAGTCACGAGTTGACTCGTTTTTATGTCAGGTTTGGTTATAAAAACATGGGAAACAATTTCTTGATAATTAAAATGTGGTATAAACTTGTTGGTATCCGTTTTTGGGTCTCGTGTGTTGTGTCAGCCGAGCCGAGAGCTTAGGCTCACAGTGAGGACTTGTTTGGTATGCTTGTCAACATGGTTTTGATGTTTTAATTTTCTTGTTATTATTCTTGTTGGTTTCGGGTTCGGATGAAACCCTAGATTGGTGGAGTTGACTTGGTAATTTTGATGGTGAAAATGGGTTGGTATTGATGGTTGTCGAGTGGGAAAACCCTCGAAAGGGGTGTTCGGTTTGGTTGTTGTCGAAGGGTAACATAGGCTGAGACCCTTATGGTCTCGGCAATACTTTGGAGATTGAAATTGTGTTGTTGTTGTTGCGTTGGGCGTGGGAAAGAAAGTCTAGACCGAATGGTCACGGCTAACCACAAGGACGATTTATGCAAATAAATTTAAGGACTGTCTTTGCAATTTGTTCCTAGCCACAAGGACGATTTATGTAAATATCTCTAAACAAATGATAAAATATGTATATAATAGTATGATTAGCAAGTTGTTTGCATTGTTTAGGAGGATTAATTTTTTGATACACAACTTAGTAAAACAGGGTAACTTGGATACATTTAGAAACACTTATCCCTTTTATAGTTGCAGTGATATATGAAGAAAGAACCTTGCTAGTACTTTTTTCCATCGTTTCTTCTCATTTCATTTGATCCGCATGCACACCAAACGAATAGGGTGGAAGGTAGGGATGAGCACGGTACCAAAATGGTATTGAACCCATACTGAATTGATGGTACCAATTTTTTCTCAAGCATGAAAGTGGGTACCGATATCGTACCGGACAAGATTCGAGTACCGGATTCAGTAATTGTACCTATACGGTTCTTCCCTTTTTTGTTAAACAAAAAAGGATTTCAAAAAAATGCAACAAAAAATAGGAAAAACATGCATTTTCAAGAGATTTCAAACCACGACGTCTCACAAAACGCAACCAACACTCAAATAAATACATCACCAAGATATTCGTACCATACAAACGTTCCAAAACTTTATAAATAGGTTCGGGTTTAATTTTTGTGAGCGGTTATGAAGGATATATAGTTGCCACAATAAGTTTTTGGAATGTTTGTTTTTTTTTCATATGTTTTACATGAATATTGTTTGACATGTAATGGGTCAAATAAGTGTTTGGATAAGTTATTTAATTCAAAAATATGACTAGTGGTACCAAATTTTTTTGAGCTCAATTTATAGTATTAGTACCGTACCGTATATTGGAAATCGGTATCATTTCAATATAATATCGTACATATGCGGGTCCAAATGCTCGTCCCTAGTGTGAGTGTGGGGTGGGGGTCGGGGGACCATTATTACGTTCATTCTTATTCATTGATATTTCAAAGAAATGACTTATCTTTTTCTAAAGAGTAAAGTCCTAAAAACATCCCTGTGGTTTGCCCCGTGGTGTTGTTTTCATCCCTAAACTTTTTTTTGGCACAAAATCATCCCTCCGTTAGTAAAGTTGGCACAAATACATCCCTCCGTTAGTAAAGTTGGCACAAATACATCCCTCCGTTAGCAAATTCAGTTAATAAGGACTAACGGTGCAAATTTTTCTCCGTTATCTGGACTGTAAAAAAATAAATAAGTATACCGTCGGACTCGTTTTTTCGTGCTCTTTCCAATGGTATGCTCGGGGAATTTTTTTGACTTAGTTTGAACCTCGAAAAATGCGAAAATCATCGTTTTTTCTTTGTTTTTGCGTTTTTTGAGGTCCAAACCAAGTCGAAAAAATTCCCCGAGCATACCGTCGGACTCGTTTTTTCGTGCTCTTTCTAATGGTATGCTCGGGGAATTTTTTCGACTTAGTTTGGACCTCGAAAAATGCGAAAATCACCATTTTTTCTTTGTTTTTGCATTTTTCAAGGTCCAAACTAAGTCAAAAAAAATTCCCCGAGCATACCGTCGGACTCTTTTTTTCGTGCTCTTTCCAATGATATGCTCGGGGAATTTTTTCGACTTAGTTTGGACCTCGAAAAATGCAAAAATCACCATTTTTTCTTTGTTTTTGCATTTTTCGAGGTATCAACCAAGTCGAAAAAATTCACCGAGCATACCATTGGAAATAGCACGAAAAAACGAGTCCGACGGTATGCTCGGGGAATTTTTTTGACTTAGTTTGGACCTCGAAAAATGCAAAAACAAAGAAAAAATGGTGATTTTCGCATTTTTCGAGGTCCAAACTAAGTCGAAAAAATTCCCCGAGCATACCATTAGAAAGAGCACGAAAAAACGAGTCCGACGGTATGCTCGGGGAATTTTTTCGACTTGGTTTGGACCTCAAAAAACGCAAAAACAAAGAAAAAACGATGATTTTCGCATTTTTCGAGGTTCAAACTAAGTCAAAAAAATTCCCCGAGCATACCATTGGAAAGAGCACGAAAAAACGAGTCCGACGGTATACTTATTTATTTTTTTACAGTCCAGATAACGGAGAAAAATTTGCACCGTTAGTCCTTATTAACTGAATTTGCTAACGGAGGGATGTATTTGTGCCAACTTTACTAACGGAGGGATGTATTTGTGCCAACTTTACTAACGGAGGGATGATTTTGTGCCAAAAAAAAGTTTAGGGATGAAAACAACACCAAGGGGCAAACCACAGGGATGTTTTTAGGACTTTACTCTTTTCTAAATATTTTTATTATCAATTTGGATTTTATTGGCCTATTAGATTGGTTCATTCTTGAAAACGGATTTTATCCAATTTTAGGAAATTGAGTATTTCAATTTGGATTTTATTGGCCTATTAGATTGGTTCATGTGACAAAATCAAGCTCTTTTATTAGAGGAGAGATATTTTACATACAAAACTTTTTTTACTACGACTATCTCCACCATCTATCTAAAAAGAAATCAATAGCTGAGATTAAAAGCATTTTATTATTTCACATATTTTTTATAATTTAAATATCTCTTAAACGGTTAATCGTTAAGCGAAAATATTTACACCGTCGCGACGAGCATTTAATTATGTTTGTATAGACGGGCACTTTGATATACTTTCAAAAAAAGAAAAAAAATTGTTTTTTCGTCTTTTTTTTTTTTTTTTTTTTTTTTTTTTTTACGTTACTGAAATTTGCATGAAAAAATCATATATGATTAAACATTAATTTGTATGTCACATGTGACATTAGTGTTAAATCATATATGATATGTAATATCACATGTGATATGATATGTATATCATGTGTGATTTTACACTAATATCACATGTGATATTACATATCATATACTATGATTTAACACTAATATCACATGTGATATTCAAATTAGTGTTTGTGGAAAGCTAGAAGGGGGGAGGGTTGAATAGTTTTACCAATTTAAAACTTCCTTTTAAATATTTAGATCGACTTATGTCAATCTATTTGGTTGTTTATGTTGGACGTTGATAGATAGATATATAAACGTGTAATGAAAGACAAAGAGTAAGAAGCACATCACCACGACACAAGTTATTTATAGTGGTTCGGCCACAAGGACACCTTCCTTGCCCTACTCCACTCCCCGAGTCACCTACTCGAGAGTTCGTAAGCACTACACCAATCTCCTTATGGCGGAGAATGTGACAACCCGTACTTTCAGGTCATTTCTTGACACAATTTATGCCTCATTATTTCAACATTTATCGTAAACTTGGTTTACGTGTTCCAAATTCGCGTAACCTTGAAGGTTAGCGGCGAATTCATGATCATAACATCACGTACATTTCATATGGACTAAGATTAGTCTACATTTCATTTACATCATTTGCATCCTATTAGTTCATTCACGACATTTCATTTCACATTTAACGCGTAATTTTTATATTAAATAAACGTTATCGCGTGAGTTATTATTTTAAATATTTAATCCGTTACTTTCAAAAATGATCCCGACATATTTTTATACTCACATTTAGTTTATAAAAATTATATTTTTAGTTTTCCTAGTGTTTCAAATTTATTTGGAATATTAATCGTTAAAGTTAAATTATTACGACGTTTTCTTAAAAATTATACGATAATTATTTTATCACTCAATTTTTACAAGGAATGTATTTTTACAATTTTTATTATCTCATTACATTCTATTTTGACCTATTAAAAACTTACTTGTACCAAAAATCTACCATTTACCTTTAATTATACATATTTCCTACACAAGTTACTTACATATCTTTTGACAAATATATACAAGTTTAAAAAAAAAAATAATAAATTTGGGAGATACATCCCCCCCCCCCCCCAAAACCGGTTCTATGGGGGTGGGTATGCATTTATGGGTTGGTAGATTTTTTTCTAACTTGTATAGTTATACACTCAACTCAATTATCTCATTCATTTACATTTCATTTTTTCAAGTCAAGTTAAAGTTTCTCTTCTTGTTTCCCTCTCCTCTCATAACCGGCCTATGCAAGGGATTTCAAGGGATCATCAAGTTTTTCTTTAATCAAGTGTTACACAATCTAGATAATACTCTTATTAAGATTTTGAAATAAAAATCTAGAGTATTTAGGCTAAACCTTGTTCCTTGCACCTCATCATATTCACTTGTAAGCATATCATTTACATTTTCATGTTTCCTTTTTCATTTCATATGTATCTTTTCATTTTTGGAGCAACATGCAAGACATATGTGATTTATACCATTTTTCATGATTTTAAGAGTTATATATATATATATTTGGTCATCCTATAATTATCCCCATGGTATTCTTTGGTCTTGATGGTGATTAGGAACCCATGACACCCTAAGAAGGTGTATGGTAGGATTAGATTAGCTTTGGAGTTGATTTGAAGGGATTAGAATAGGTTTTGTCCGAGAAAAACTATTTTCGATAACTATAAAAAGTGGTATGTCCTTGTTTCATTTTTCTGGAAAAACCGACAGTAAGCACGACTTTTTGGCCATGATATTTAGAAAATATACTTTAAAACGAATCCGTGGCCGCTTGAACGGATAAAAACGGAGTTATAACGAAGAAGTTATGGATTTTACAAGTTTGACGACGAAATATATTATTTTCAGAAATTTCAGCAGCATATTTTTAGTTTGTTCGGATCAAAAACGAGCCTTAAGCTTCACAAATTATTTCGACTTATCAAAAATATATTAGTTTACTTCGATACGAAGCTAAGGACGTATTATACGTAGAAAACGGATTTGAAACGACAAAGATATGCACGTTTTCATAAACTTGCCGTAACTATTATTTCCTGAAAAACTATATTATTTTTACGTTACAAGTGTTACATTAGCTGTAACGACCATGTTTGCGGCTGTTTTTAACGAGGTTGTGAAACTTTTTGGAACGAATTGTCTTCTAGTAAAATCAAGTTCACCGGCCATATTTTTCAAAACGACAAGCCGTTTGTATAGCGGAGTTGTAGTAAATTAATTACGGTTGCTCAAACTTGGCCGAAACTCACTTTTTACTTAACAATTAGCCAAAATCACTATCTTTAACCCTTATTATCTTTATGATCGAGACCTTTATGTCGAAAACTCCTGAACTGAAACTTCTAGATATCGATACAAACTTTCCAAAACCGTCGAGTTCGTTCTCTAACGATCGACGTACACCATTTTACGACTAGTTTTCCAAAGTCATTTTTGTTAATTTCATGAAAATTCCGACGACATTGTTTTGCGACGAAAAGTGAAAATTTCACCATAAATCATTATAAAACCATTGTAGGATGACATTTTGACGTAAAAACTTGTAAAGTGATTTAAGATTGGTCAAGACGTCAAAAGAGTATTTTTCGACGATAAGTATTATTTTTTCAAAACTCGCAAATGGTATAAATAACATACGAAATGCATGCATAACATTACATTGCAACTCATTACATATCATATCATTCGTAATAGGTCATTTTCGAGATTCACGCTATACCTCAGTGTATCCACTTTTGCCATCGCATTATTGTCCACGTGAGTTTTCATAGCCCCACTTTTACTTGTTTTCATAACTATTTTGGGGGAGATACATGCTTAACTACTTTTCGCAAGTACTTTGGGTTTTTAAGGATAACTTCTATCATGATCACCATTGTTTCCAAATCAAATGTTATACTATATCAATTGTTCTTGTTTGCGTGCTATAGTTCTACGTCGTATAACGTTCTAAATCAGTTGACTACTGATATATTGATTCATGTACTATTGATTATGTGCTATAGTTCTACGTCGTATAAAGTACTATGTCAGTTGACTACTGATACATTAAGTCATGTGCTATTGATTATGTGCTATTGTTCTACGTCGAGTTAGGTACTATTGTGAATTCATTTGACATCATGTGTTTGAACATAAACTATACATATCTTGGCAGTGGGTTGTGAACACACAGGTTGCAAGTTTTGTATGGGCGGAACTTGGAACTGAGTGGATTCACAATGCCTTTGCTGCATAAACGATTTTGGAAGGCTTTACATTTCAAAACAAACTCTATGAACTCACTCAACCTTTGTGTTGACACTTTTTAGCATGTTTTATCTCAGGTATCTAAGGTATTCACTTCATGGCATGCATTTGGACACATCATGGAGTCGCGATGACGACGCGTCTCACTTGGGTTTTACGTACTTTAAAACATCGTTTGAATTGTAACAAACTTATTTCCGCACAAGTTGATTTTCATTTGGGACCTACTTTGTAAACTCTGATTGTTTTATTAAATCAAACGATGTATTTTCCAAACGACACTTTAGGTCGTTCAATATAACTGTGATTGTGATGCTATGACAGTCAATCCCCAGGAATTCCATTCCGCTGCAAAACAGGTAATTTGGGGGTGTGACAGATTGGCATCAGAGCTTCGGTTATAGAGAACTAGGTTGCATCATTGACCCTAGACTATAACTACATTATCATAGCATCTCATCATTTCATCATAAGTGCATGTTCACTTTACATGCGGTTTATACGTACATTTTTCGAGTTATTTACTTTCATTTTAAAAATCGATTGTCACATGGATGCCCTTAAATACACATCCCATCATACTCACATCAGACTCCAATGTGGTGAATGCCCTGTCATTCCCTAAAAAAAAAAAAAAAAAAAAAAAAAAAAAAAAAAAAAAAAAAAAAAAAATTTCACCAAGTTGACTTAACACCAAACATCATATGAGTCGATTAGTCCAAGCATTGCATAGTTACTCCTAAATTATACATAGCCTGATCACCTATGTCTAATTCAGGAAGAATCATGCAATGAAGGGAGTAGTAGGCTTATATGTGTAAGCAATTCCGTAATCGAGCCAAATTTTCAAAAAGTCCTCCTACAAACCAATTTAGCCTAATCTCATGACAGTTCTTGTTTGATGAGTTGTGAGATTAAGTGAAAATTGGTTGGTTAAAAGTCTTTTGAGGGTTTTGCTTGAGAATGGGAAAGTTTGTCACATCAAACCCTAAACCCGAGAGACCAACACGAACTGAATTCAGGGACTGAATTCCTTTTTGGATGGGCGAATGTGACAACCCGTACTTTCAGGTCATTTCTTGACACAATTTATGCCTCATTATTTCAACATTTATCGTAAACTTGGTTTACGTGTTCCAAATTCGCGTAACCTTGAAGGTTTAGCGGCGAATTCATGATCATAACATCACGTACATTTCATATGGACTAAGATTAGTCTACATTTCATTTACATCATTTGCATCCTATTAGTTCATTCACGACATTTCATTTCACATTAAACGCGTAATTTTTATATTAAATAAACGTTATCGCGTGAGTTATTATTTTAAATATTTAATCCGTTACTTTCAAAAATGATCCCGACATATTTTTATACTCACATTTAGTTTATAAAAATTATATTTTTAGTTTTCCTAGTGTTTCAAATTTATTTGGAATATTAATCGTTAAAGTTAAATTATTACGACGTTTTCTTAAAAATTATACGATAATTATTTTATCACTCAATTTTTACAAGGAATGTATTTTTACAATTTTTATTATCTCATTACATTCTATTTTGACCTATTAAAAACTTACTTGTACCAAAAATCTACCATTTACCTTTAATTATACATATTTCCTACACAAGTTACTTACATATCTTTTGACAAATATATACAAGTTTAAAAAAAAAAAATAATAAATTTGGGAGATACATCCCCCCCCCCCCCCCAAAACCGGTTCTATGGGGGTGGGTATGCATTTATGGGTTGGTAGATTTTTTTCTAACTTGTATAGTTATACACTCAACTCAATTATCTCATTCATTTACATTTCATTTTTTCAAGTCAAGTTAAAGTTTCTCTTCTTGTTTCCCTCTCCTCTCATAACCGGCCTATGCAAGGGATTTCAAGGGATCATCAAGTTTTTCTTTAATCAAGTGTTACACAATCTAGATAATACTCTTATTAAGATTTTGAAATAAAAATCTAGAGTATTTAGGCTAAACCTTGTTCCTTGCACCTCATCATATTCACTTGTAAGCATATCATTTACATTTTCATGTTTCCTTTTTCATTTCATATGTATCTTTTCATTTTTGGAGCAACATGCAAGACATATGTGATTTATACCATTTTTCATGATTTTAAGAGTTATATATATATATATTTGGTCATCCTATAATTATCCCCATGGTATTCTTTGGTCTTGATGGTGATTAGGAACCCATGACACCCTAAGAAGGTGTATGGTAGGATTAGATTAGCTTTGGAGTTGATTTGAAAGGATTAGAATAGGTTTTGTCCGAGAAAAACTATTTTCGATAACTATAAAAAGTGGTCTGTCCTTGTTTCATTTTTCTGGAAAAACCGACAGTAAGCACGACTTTTTGGCCATGATATTTAGAAAATATACTTTAAAACGAATCCGTGGCCGCTTGAACGGATAAAAACGGAGTTATAACGAAGAAGTTATGGATTTTACAAGTTTGACGACGAAATATATTATTTTCAGAAATTTCAGCAGCATATTTTTAGTTTGTTCGGGTCAAAAACGAGCCTTAAGCTTCACAAATTATTTCGACTTATCAAAAATATATTAGTTTACTTCGATACGAAGCTAAGGACGTATTATACGTAGAAAACGGATTTGAAACGACAAAGATATGCACGTTTTCATAAACTTGCCGTAACTATTATTTCCTGAAAAACTATATTATTTTTACGTTACAAGTGTTACATTAGCTGTAACGACCATGTTTGCGGCTGTTTTTAACGAGGTTGTGAAACTTTTTGGAACGAATTGTCTTCTAGTAAAATCAAGTTCACCGGCCATATTTTTCAAAACGACAAGCCGTTTGTATAGCGGAGTTGTAGTAAATTAATTACGGTTGCTCAAACTTGGCCGAAACTCACTTTTTACTTAACAATTAGCCAAAATCACTATCTTTAACCCTTATTATCTTTATGATCGAGACCTTTATGTCGAAAACTCCTGAACTGAAACTTCTAGATATCGATACAAACTTTCCAAAACCGTCGAGTTCGTTCTCTAACGATCGACGTACACCATTTTACGACTAGTTTTCCAAAGTCATTTTTGTTAATTTCATGAAAATTCCGACGACATTGTTTTGCGACGAAAAGTGAAAATTTCACCATAAATCATTATAAAACCATTGTAGGATGACATTTTGACGTAAAAACTTGTAAAGTGATTTAAGATTGGTCAAGACGTCAAAAGAGTATTTTTCGACGATAAGTATTATTTTTTCAAAACTCGCAAATGGTATAAATAACATACGAAATGCATGCATAACATTACATTGCAACTCATTACATATCATATCATTCGTAATAGGTCATTTTCGAGATTCACGCTATACCTCAGTGTATCCACTTTTGCCATCGCATTATTGTCCACGTGAGTTTTCATAGCCCCACTTTTACTTGTTTTCATAACTATTTTGGGGGAGATACATGCTTAACTACTTTTCGCAAGTACTTTGGGTTTTTAAGGATAACTTCTATCATGATCACCATTGTTTCCAAATCAAATGTTATACTATATCAATTGTTCTTGTTTGCGTGCTATAGTTCTACGTCGTATAACGTTCTAAATCAGTTGACTACTGATATATTGATTCATGTACTATTGATTATGTGCTATAGTTCTACGTCGTATAAAGTACTATGTCAGTTGACTACTGATACATTAAGTCATGTGCTATTGATTATGTGCTATTGTTCTACGTCGAGTTAGGTACTATTGTGAATTCATTTGACATCATGTGTTTGAACATAAACTATACATATCTTGGCAGTGGGTTGTGAACACACAGGTTGCAAGTTTTGTATGGGCGGAACTTGGAACTGAGTGGATTCACAATGCCTTTGCTGCATAAACGATTTTGGAAGGCTTTACATTTCAAAACAAACTCTATGAACTCACTCAACCTTTGTGTTGACACTTTTTAGCATGTTTTATCTCAGGTATCTAAGGTATTCACTTCATGGCATGCATTTGGACACATCATGGAGTCGCGATGACGACGCGTCTCACTTGGGTTTTACGTACTTTAAAACATCGTTTGAATTGTAACAAACTTATTTCCGCACAAGTTGATTTTCATTTGGGACCTACTTTGTAAACTCTGATTGTTTTATTAAATCAAACGATGTATTTTCCAAACGACACTTTAGGTCGTTCAATATAACTGTGATTGTGATGCTATGACAGTCAATCCCCAGGAATTCCATTCCGCTGCAAAACAGGTAATTTGGGGGTGTGACAGAGAAGCCTTCACAACGTGGCTTAACCTTTTTCCGGTACAAAGCTAAATACCGAGTTCTTTCACACCAAGGCGAACCACACCTAACACAACGTCGCCTACCCTTTATACGGTGCTAGGCTAACCACCGAGTTCTTTCACACCAAGGAGAACTAATTCTATCACAACGTCGCCTACCCTTTATTAGGTACTAGGCTAAGCACCTAGTTCCATTACTATGGAGGAACTACTACCCTTCACAACACAACACCTAATATCAAGGAGATCTACTCCTTGTTACAACATCATCAAGGATATCACCATCCTTGGAAATAAGCAACTACTTATATGTATAACGATTCACCTCATCAATTATACGACCTAGGCATTCTTCCCAAATGCTACTTGATTTGATTCATCGGCATCCTTCACTAATGCCTTTGACACAACGCTTGACACCCTTCACTAATGCCTTCGTCTTGACACCTTTAGCATTCTTCACTAATGCTTTGACACGGATGATGAGCACCTTTCACTAATGATTTCATCTTGATACTTTCGGCATTCTTCACTAATGCCTTCAACCCAACATCTATGGAGAAAGGAAGAACTATCAACAAGAGAACCTTAGTTGTCTTGATGACGAAGCATGGCAACTCATGGACTTGAGCTTGCACGTCTTCAAGAAGTGGTGATCTCTCCTTTAAGAGGAACCTAGAAGATCTCACAAAAACAAAAGACAAACTACATAGATCACTTAGATCTGAGGTTAGAGGGTTAGAATACTTGGGGAAAGTATGTGTGTAAAGTGATGCAAAGAAAGGAAGAAATGGCTCTCTATTTATAGAGAAAATTCTCTACTGTTCCCCGGATCCCACGGATCCCTTCCACTTGCGATCCGGCTAGCACAAAGCCAGGGATCCGTGGAACGCTCCTCTTTGCCTATGGGTATTTTTTGTTATGGGTCATGGGTTATGGGTTGATCCATGGTTTTCTTTCTAGATACAATGAACTTGGTTAAGTGGTATATATAAAACCATGGGTTATGGGTCAATACCATTTGCTAGTTTTTACCCATTTTAGTATATACATGTCTTTACCCATTTTAGTTTAAGTATGTGCTAACCCAATATGTAAACATTAGTTGTTGTACATATATATCTAAATCATAAAATCACTTAAACTTGTTTTAGTGTTTTATGCGAAAACGTAAGTGTGTTAGGAAACTATTAACTCAAACTATTTACGTACTCTATTTGTTTCGTTAAAATGATTTTACGTTTGTTATCGACAAAACATTAGAAGATCGTAAAATATAAATAAACGTTTTTACGGCTTATTTGTATTAACAATCTCCCCATTTTTGTTGATGACAAAACATAAAATTATTTTAAGGAAAAGCTAAAATTCGTAAAAGTTTGAATTTGTAGTTTTTACTTTCTTCTCCCCCTTTTTGTCGAAACAAAATGTGTTAAAAGAAACTAACACAATTTTTATAAGAAAAGTTATGTAAAAATGTAAAGAGAGCAAGTGACGGGAATGGTACTCGTCTTAACTCCCCCTTGACGAGTCCATCCCTTTGAAAGGGCGTCAAGGACATGACGTAAAATAAACTAATTGTGTTTGCAATTAAGTTTGCAAATGGTTCGTCTAAGTGACGAAAACGTGCTTCCCCTTGAAGATTGCAAAGGTGCAATGGGGTATCATGAAGTATAATCCAAAAACGGATTAATGTTGCAAGTGTTTTTGCAATATCGTTTGACACAAAGCTCCCCCTAGCTTTATGGTGTCAAAATCTTCATGTGCTAGTTTGAAAATCTACAAAGTAAAGGTTAGAAAACAAGAGTATAATGCATAATTTCCTGCAAGAAAGACTCAGGTTAGTAGAAATTTGTGCTTCTGATCCACGGATCCCACGGTTCCCTTCTTGAAGGGATCCATCTAGGCATTATGGAGGGATCTGGCTGTCTGTTGTCAGTTTCTTCAGCAATGAAGATGTGTCAAACAATGCTACTATGAGGATAATATATATATGAGAAATACAAAGCACAACGCATAAGACATAGCAAATAAGTGTTCATTCAATAAAACAAGAGATAACCAACCAAATCTCTAAAACTAAGAGAATGAACTAGGACATACAAGTACCACTAAATACTAACTAGATACTAGACTTAAAATGCTACAATGTGCTTGAGTCTAGGGATGAGTGGACTTGTTTATTTGATCCAACTTTGCAAGAAGATGATTAAACATGAAATGTATCTCATTTCGTACTTCTTGAACAAGTCCTTGAGTGTTTAGACAATTTGGACAATTATTGTCTTGGTTTGGACCCGGAGGGAAATGGATACTTTGAGGAGGCTCTATGTGTGCTTGTGGGTCTTCATTTTGAGAAGTAGGAAGAGGTTCTAAAAATGAGGGTGGTAATGGAACTTCTTCCATATGATCAAGGTTATTCCTTGTCTCCCATGATGGGCTAGTTGGTGTTGTGGGTGGTTCCCTATTCAATGAAAAGGTTGGTGAATGGGAGGTTCTTGGTGGTGAGTGATCTAACGAGTAGATGTTCGGGTGAGGAAGAGGCTCATTCAAGGATTGTAGTCCATGCTTAATGAATGATGGTTTTGATGGCTTGCTAGAACTAGCCATGTTTGGTTTTGAACTAGATGCCCTTTTTCTAGTCCGAAAGGTTTGATGCTAATCCTTGCGGTTCTCTTAGCCTTTGGATGAGTTTGATGAGGTGAGATTCTAGATTCTTTATCTCTAATGGGAGATGTTACGGTGGATGATATTTCATGGATCATTTGACCTTTTCTCTTGGATGATCCTATGGTTGAAGAGTTGTTGCTAAGAGCCTTAGTCATAGTGATGATGGTGCTTGTAAGAGCTTCTTTAGTTGCTGATTTTTGAGATGTGATTGAGAGTGGTGACTTAATCCTAAGGTTGTTTGGTTTATAAAGGATAATTTGAATTAGGAAATTAAATCCTTGGCCACTTAGAGGACTAAGCATGCTCTTGAGGTTTTGATCAGCTCTAGGAGGGTAATTAATGAATGCTAAAAGTGATTAGAGAACCAAAAGGTAACTTGAATTTGAATAAGGAAGCTGATTTATTCTTTCTGCATGTACGGATCCCGCGGATCCCTCTCAGCAGGGATCCGCCTGGTTATAGACCTGGGATCCGGCTATCAGACAGGATTTAGGTGAAGTCATTATGCTTTTGTAAGGTTTATCATTAATGGATTTCGAGGTTTTGACTTAATTTTGAAGTCTTTAGCTGTTGGATATCTCAAATCCTCAACCATAACAAGTAATGGTGCTTAATGATGGTTTTGGACAAGAACATTGACCTTGGGTAGTCTAACTATGTTTTGACAAGGATTCCATTTAATTTGATGTGGAGAAATGGTGATAACAAGTCCTAGAAGTTAGATGATGTCCTAAGAGTAATTTACTAAAATCTTAAAAAATACAAAGAAATCAAAAACTAATTTTTGAGCCTAATTATGAGTCAAAGATGATTGAGTTTATTTTGCTAAAATTGAAAGGTAGACCTAGGTAAGTGCTATCAAACGTGATAGATAATGTGTGAGTGTTGGAGCGGAATTATGGTGAGTTTTGGCTAGTTGATAAATCAAAAAATATTTCAAAAATATATCCTAGATAAGTCATGGATGAGTGTGAGGTTTGCAACTATATGAGAAAGTCTTAGTTGGCTCTAGTATCTTATGTTTGACTTGTTTGAGGTGATATAGTAGACTATTTTGATGTACCTAAATCTGTATTGTGTATCAGATATCACGGATCCCGCGGTTCCCTTATGGGAGGGATCCGGCTAGTTCAAAATCTGGGATCCGCCAACTGCGGATCAGAGAGCTATCAGGAAATGTGCAACTTTGCACTTTATAGTAAATGCTTTTCCTAGTTGTTTCTATGAGGACTAAATGCAATAACATAACTAATATAATGTATATCAAAGTAGGAAGAGCTAGAATTCCTAGAAAGAGTGACGACGACCACTCAAGGGGTCGTAAAATCTCATTATCCAAACACCTAAGTTAGGATTGTTTTAGAGCCAAGATATGGCAATACCTACATACTACGAGCATAGTTTAAAGTGTTTACAAACCATTGTTTGAAATAGTCCATCATACATTAGAGTCCTAAGACCTTACCTTTCTTTTCCTCCTTCACTTCTTCACCCGTCCTCCACTTTTTATCAAACTATCTTCACTTCTTCTTCCTCAAGAAATTGGCGAAGTATTTGAAGATTCCCTTGGTTTGTTGCCATTCGGGTGATTCATTAGGGATGTTTGGCAATTGGTTAATGTAGTCCAAGGGGTCAAGATCGATATTTTCAAGTGGGTTGCTACTACTCCCTTCACCTTCACCTTCTCCTTGCCTTTCCCTTTCGTCCAAGGAATCCGTGGGTGGGTGTGGCCTCTTGCCTTCCACCATAAACCTTGTTGTTCTACCCTCGGTTAAAGGTACCATAACCTTATTGCAAAAGCTATGATCCAAGGATTGTGGAGAGGGGTCTAATGCAAAGATGAATTTGGCAAGCCGGGTTAGTAGCATTGCATATGGAAGCACCATCTTGTCCATGCTTCTCACACTTGCCATTCTCTTGATCATGTAGTAGGCAATGTTGAAGCGGGTCTCGGTCACAAGACAATAGATCTTGAAGCTTAGACATGCATTGGGGTGATCCTTGTTTCCTACTAAACATACCACATTCTCTCTTATCACAACTTCCCATTTTCTATACAATGCATACATCTCCGAAAGCTCCATTTGAAAAGGATCCCTATAGATCACTTTCGACTTTCTAGTCACCCTTGATGGGGATGCTCTTGGCATAAACACGGTGTCCCTTACCGTGGTTGCTTCCGGGATTATTGTGTGATAAATGTCGTGATGATCAACCATAGAGTGTAATTCCTCTAACGACCACTCATTAGAGTACATGCAAACACCATCATGTGGCACCCCTATTATTCTTCCAAATTCCTCAAGTGAAAGGGTGAACTCGTGTCCATTTATAGTGAATTCAATTGAAATGGACCCATCATCATTTCTAATTATACCCATAGTCTTGTAGAACTCAAGTACAAAGACCGAGCAAATTTGCTCGTTTATATCCAATAAACAATCAAACCCAATAGTTCCAAATACTTCCCTCATGTCGGTATTTGCAAGGAATGATGGATCAACAACTCTACCTTCATGAAAGAGTCTCCTTTCAAGCAACTTAAACGCTTTCCTATCGTCCAGACTTAATCCATTTTTCCTATGGTACATGGGAATGTAGTGGGTGGTGTCTTGGTAATCTTGTTGCTTGTTGCTTGGCATGATGTTCCTAAACAATACAACCACAATGTGGTGTTAATGGTAAATAGTAACCTAGAGGGTTTGATCACAATTTTGCTCTCATCATCTTTGTTGAGTTCAAGAAATGTGTTTAATTTGTATTAACAATGTTAATTCTTTGATTTAGATTATCTTAGAAAACAATGTGGTGACAAATTATGACAAACCCATTTGAACCCAACTCTTAAAGATGAAGGAATTGTAATTTTAAGAATCAAGGAATTAAATTAACAATGTAGTGAAGATTATACTTACACAAGTGATTGTTAAACTTGAGAAGAATGATCAATTTGCTCCTATGAACAGTACCAGAGTTCTTGTTCGTGAGTCTTTGAGGTGAGTATGATTGTGGAACATCCACAGTGATCATTTTTTTTAGCTTATACTGTCTTCTGTTGCACGGATCCCGCGGATCCCTCTCATTTGGGATCCGGCTAGTATAAACTAAGGAATCCGGCATAACAGCAAAAGTCAGCTCAAACATTCCTTGATAACTATGGTTTGGGAGTTCTAAAACGCCTAATGTTTTGGTGTTAAAGTTCTAAAACTTGTGGTTTGAGGTTTTGAAGATTAAGTACTATTCCTATTAGACGAGGTTCCCTTTTTAAGAATTAGTCATAATTCTTGGGAAGCTTTTCAAACATTATAATAAAATCTCATTTTATTATAACATAAGAAGTTTCACATGGATATTATTGACATAGATGAAGTGTCAATAAATCCTTTGTGATGAATAATGATTGATGTTATCATATAACTAAGATATCATTATTATGAGTTGGTAATGTAGTTTAAATAAGTCGGAGAAAACTAATTTGATAGGGACTATAATATGAAAAACTACAAGAACAATTTCTAATAAATCATGCAACTAACATTTTGATAATAACAATAAATGTAGGTAATTAGAGATCATACCTTTGCCAAATATTCTTTTTAATAAAAGAAGTATTTAGATGTTTTTGTGATCTTCTTGCAATCTCCATATTTATGTTGTAAGAATATTTAAACATTCTTTTTGCGAAAAGAAATGTTTTGATAAATTCTTTATGATCTTCTTGGTAACTCCAAATCCAAGTATGGATAATGCTTAAAAAAATGTTAGAACATTCTATCATTGTCCAACAATAAGCAACATAATGATTTTTTAAAATGTGACAAAAACAATCCTTCTTTGTAGTTTTCAAACATACATGGATCGTATCAAGTTTTTAAAGTACAACATACTCTAAGAAACTTGGTAACGAAGCTCTGATGCCAATTGTGGAAAGCTAGAAGGGGGGGTTGAATAGTTTTACCAATTTAAAACTTCCTTTTAAATATTTAGATTGACTTATGTCAATATATTTGGTTGTTTATGTTGGACGTTGATAGATAGATATATAAACGTGTAATGAAAGACAAAGAGTAAGAAGCACATCACCACGACACAAGTTATTTATAGTGGTTCGGCTACAAGGACACCTTCCTTGCCCTACTCCACTCCCCGAGTCACCTACTCGAGAGTTCGTAAGCACTACACCAATCTCCTTATGGCGGAGAAGCCTTCACAACGTGTCGCTTAACCTTTTTCAGGTACAAAGCTAAATACCGAGTTCTTTCACACCAAGGCGAACCACACCTAACACAACGTCGCCTACCCTTTATACGGTGCTAGGCTAACCACCGAGTTCTTTCACACCAAGGAGAACTAATTCTATCACAACGTTGCCTACCCTTTATTAGGTACTAGGCTAAGCACCTAGTTCCATTACTATGGAGGAACTACTACCCTTCACAACACAACACCTAATATCAAGGAGATCTACTCGTTGTTACAACATCATCAAGGATATCACCATCCTTGGAAATAAACAACTACTTATATGTATAACGATTCACCTCATCGATTATACGACCTAGGCATTCTTCCCAACTGCTACTTGATTTGATTCATCGACATCCTTCACTAATGCCTTTGACACAACGCTTGGCACCCTTCACTAATGCCTTCGTCTTGACACCTTTAGCATTCTTCACTAATGCTTTGACACGGATGATGAGCACCTTTCACTAATGCTTTCATCTTGATACTTTCGGCATTCTTCACTAATGCCTTCAACCCAACATCTATGGAGAAAGGAAGAACTATCAACAAGAGAACCTTAGTTGTCTTGATGACGAAGCATGGCAACTCATGGACTTGAGCTTGCACGTCTTCAAGAAGTGGTGATCTCTCCTTTAAGAGGAACCTAGAAGATCACACAAAAACAAAAGACAAACTACATAGATCACTTGGATCTGAGGTTAGAGGGTTAGAATACTTGGGGAAAGTATGTGTGTAAAGTGATGCATCAAAAAGGAAGAAATGGCTCTCTATTTATAGAGAAAATTCTCTACTGTTCCCCGGATCCCACGGATCCCTTCCACTTGCGATCCGGCTAGCACTAAGCCAGGGATCCGTGGAACGCTCCTCTTTGCCCATGGGTATTTTTGGTTATGGGTCATGGGTCATGGGTTATGGGTTGATCCATGGTTTTCTTTCTAGATACAATGAACTTGGTTAAGTGGTATATATAAAACCATGGGTTATGGGTCAATACCATTTGCTAGTTTTTACCCATTTTAGTATATACATGTTTTTACCCATTTTAGTTTAAGTATGTGCTAACCCAATATGTAAACATTAGTTGTTGTACATATATATCTAAATCATAAAATCACTTAAACTTGTTTTAGTGTTTTATGCGAAAACGTAAGTGTGTTAGGAAACTATTAACTCAAACTATTTACGTACTCTATTTGTTTCGTTAAAATGATTTTACGTTTGTTATCGACAAAACATTAGAAGATCGTAAAATATAAATAAACGTTTTTACGACTTATTTGTATTAACAGTGTTTAATCATATATGATTTTTTAATGCAAATTTCAGCAACTTAAAAAAATTAAAAACTTAAAAAAAAAAGTTAAAAAATACGGAAAAAAAAATTGTCGAAAATATATCAAAGTGCCTATCTATAAAAAGATAATTAAATGCTCGTCGTAATGATATTTTTTTTTCGCTTAACGATTAACGGTTTAAAGATATTAATATTTGAAAAAAATGATGAAAGTGGGTTTTTTATATTATTGGGATTAATCTTATCCATTAGATCAAATAAAAAAGTTGACTCTGAATGACATTTTCGTTTATTACTAGCATAAAAAAGATAACAACAATGGTTTTTTTTTTTTTATCATTATTTTTTGTTGATGTCTATGTGTAAGTTTTCCAATCTTATAAAAAAAACTAAACATAATATATGGCTATATGCAAGTGGTTATTTGTATTAATAAATGTTTACAGAACTGGACTCACAGTCACACATATATATTCCCAGCAAACCCGACATCAACAAACCCGCACCAGTAACCCGACAGTCACAGCATCAACAATGCACCCATCACATACATTGTTACTCTCAACCAAATTCTACAACAATCAAGTTCTTGAATTCTAAAAAACTAAGCATTAGAGATAAAATATGCCGAGTATTATACCCTATCTTTATACGCCTCTCTTAAACATACATTGAACTGCAAGCGGTCATAGCTTGCTTACGTGCAAAAGCTACGACCATCTCTATGCTTCCCTTCAGCTCTACCTTCAATGCTTCCAAACCTTTCTCTTCATATTCCATCAATCCTTCAAAGTTTTGAGAGATCACGGCCTCGACTTCTTACTTCCCGAGCTTAACCCTCCATGCAAAGAAAGGAAGCTCTGTCACAAATGCACACTCACTACAACAAATCAGGTTTTATAGGACGCCAAATAGTGTCCTGTCAGGTTACTTTATAGGACTTTAAATAAAATAAGACCAATGATATAAGTGCCACATATAAAGGCGTTGTATACAATGTAATAATTATTAGGACACTTATAAACAACTAATAAGTGCCAATATTATGAAACAAAAAACAAATAGTCCCATAGAGCATTTTATACGACACAATTTGTGTCCTAATAAACAAGTTAATAGTACATTTTCAAGTGTTCTAAGATATGCTAACCTTTTATCACATATTGAGATGCATTTATGTGTCCTAAAAAATGTTTTCTTATGACGCAATTGTGTGTTGCATCAACTCTTATTTGAGTGCAAGAAAAAATTACTAATATACATGTGCCCAATGTTGCAAAAATCGTGAATCGGTAGTCGGGCGGTCGACCACCCTGCAGCGAGTAATCGGTCAAGTCAGGATTAATCGGTGATTAATCGGATTGGCATTTCTTGCAATTTTTTGGTATTTCTGGAGACAAAACTAAAAATATTAACCGAGTTCAAGCCTGCTATGTTTCCAAACCTCAATAAAAGGCTCCAATTCTGATTATGATGTCCATTGTGCGTTATAAGTGAAATATACGATCCCCAAATTAAGTATAATGCCTAAATTATTATTATTTTTAAAATGACCGATTTGCCCGATTTTTTACCGATTCGACCGATTTTGACTGATTCTTCCGATTAATCGGCCGATTTTTTGACTGCTTAGTGTCGATTTTTTTCCTAGGCCGATTTTCGACCGATTTTTAAAAATCGACAAGGTATTGGGCCGATTAACGATTAATCGGCGATTAATTGGCCGAGTTGACCGATTTTTGCAACATTGCATGTGCCTATTGGGACCAAATTTAGTGCCCTGATATACATACACGTATAAGAGGCTTTCTATTTTTACAAATTTTTTTTTCAATATACTTTAATGAAACAATTGCAGGTCCTAATAACAACTCTAACTGAACACTATATAAAACAAAACACATAAGGCATTAATGAGTCAAAGTCGTACCAGGTAAAATGTTGGGAATTATGCGAAGTAGGATTTCTACTGTCAATTCTGCCGAAGGATTCTGCTGAAATAGAAGCAGAATCTGCTGAAGAAGAGATTTTGCTGAAGTATAAAAGCCGTGCCGTGTTTCTGCTGAAGAGTGGAAGCTGACTAGGATCTGCATGCGCTTTATTAATTACATGCTAACCCATCATTATTCTTGAACTGCCCGAGGTTAGCATGGGTATTATTGTACTGCTCAATATTGTTTAGTGTTTAGTCATTAAATGCATGCTTGCATGCTTAGTCGATTGAGTAGAAATAGTTTAGGGTTCCTTGTCTATAAAAGGAACTTCATAGTATGTAATACTCACTAATTTGAAACATAGAGTTTCAGTTAATAAAAGATCCATAGAGGATCTAAGTGTTCTTAGTTATAACAGCTTGTATTTACATTCCGCTAAAGAATACGAGTTGTAGAGATTTTCTATTAGTTTGCTTATGATTACATAGGCAACACTAACGATCTTCGTGTGCTCAAGATCTGTCAAGGTCTGAGAGTATTCAACAAGTGGTATCAGAGCCTCGGGGAAGTCTCTACGATACTGAGAACCATATTTTTCCTCACCCCCATACAACCAAAAATACATTCACCATGCCTGGAACTGATGATGAATCCGAAGTCACCAGCAACAACAGCAAGAACACCACCTCTATGCAACAACTTAGTCTTTCCAACAGTAATGGTAAGTTTCCTTATCTAAAAAAGGAAGAGTATGATATGTGGACTATGAAGATGCAGAACTGGATCTCCAATATTGATTGGAATCTTTGGGAGATTGTGAAGAAAGGAAACAGTCTGAAGAAGACTATCCCAGATCTTGATGGTAAGTTTACCATTGCTCCTCCCAAAACTGCTGAAGAGATTCTTGCTGTACAAAGAGAGCACAAAGTAAGAACCATCCTTCTTCAAGCTATTCCTGAAGATCACTTGGGTGATTTTCACCACATGGATGATGCAAAGGACATATGGATGGCGCTTAAAGCAAGGTTCGGTGGCAATGAAGAGTCCAGGAGAATGAGGAAGTCCATGCTGAGACAACACTTTCAAGAATTCAATATCTCAGAAGAAGAAGAAGAAGAAGGTATCCACAAGGGATACGACAGGTTTCATAAGATTTTGAGTCAGCTAAACCAGCTGAATGCAAAACCTGACAATGATGATTGCAATTCAAAGTTCCTACGATCTTTGCCTCCATCATGGTTACATGTAAGTATAGCCCTTAAGGCTAAAGGTGGGTTAGACATGCTCACTTTTGATGAGCTGTACAACAAACCCAAATCTCTTGAACCTAATGTCAGATCTCCCTACCGTGCATCCTCTTCCGGTCATACAGCCTTTGTAGGGACATCTCACTCCAATATGATGATGCATGCTCCAAGTCCAACTTACTTACCATCATCTTCTTACACTCCCACTCCACCATATAACAATCGTCCCACTCCATCATGCCATCAAGCTAAAACTGGCAGTATATTGGAGGATGTTCTTCATTCATTTGTTGCTGATTATGATACTCAGCAGCACCTTGTCTATGAAAATTTTGAGCAGGTGGACCCACTTGATATGGAGGAGATGAAACTGAAATGGTAGGTGGCCATGCTTTCAGTAGATATCAAAAGGTTTGAAGAGAGGTCAGGAAGAAAGTTTGGCTTCAAGGGAAAGGATCCAGCTCGTTTTGACAGGAGAAAGGCCAAGTGTTTCTCTTGTCACCAGATGGGTCATTTCTCAAGGGAATGCAAAGACAGGAAGAGTGAAGAGGGAGCTAACTACAATTCCTATCAGCAGAATCAGAAGGAAGCTAGAACTTCAGCAGCTCTTGTCACCTTAGATGAACAGGTCAACTGGGCTGCACATGAACCTGTGAATGAGGAAGCTGCTAATACAGAGAAGATTGGATTGCTGGCAAGATGTATTTCAGAAGATAGGCATGATCAATTTGCCTTGATGGGACTTTCTCAGGTACACAACTGTATATTTGGTTGTAGTGAAAGATACAATGAACTTAAAGAAGCTTATGATACTATGAAACCTAAATACAATGAATGCTATGTTGATAATGAAGCTTATAAACTTTCGTTAAAAACATTAGAAAGACAAAAGGTATGGTTTCAAAAGAATCAGATAGCTTATGAAGAAAAGATAAAGGGGTTACAATTTGATCTAGATATTGCAAACATTAACTTAAAACGCACTGAAAAGGAAAAAACTGATGCTATTGCTGAGAACCTAGAGCTTAAAGAGGAACTAGCTGAGGAAATAGCTAGACATAAACAATGGTTAATATCATGTGACAATCTAGCTAGAGAAATCTATAGTAGTCAGTCAGTGACCTCTGGAATAGGTTTAGGTTTTCAAAAGTATGTAGGATTGGAAGCTAGGAATGATGGGCGTAAATCTACACCTGCAGGCTTAGAAAAATTTGTTAAAGAAGGTGATTTGCATGTTGTCCCTGGACCTATTAGAGGTGAATTCATGCCCACTGACCTGTCCATTACTGTTGACTTTGATGGATCACACCATCTGTATGGCAAAAAGTCAAAAGACTTGCCAGACCCCGATGCTTCATCTAATGACTTTGTCTCTTGCTCTGACAATGACAATTCATCGGATCAAGGGTCTACTTCTCATGCCAGCTGTGATTCAAGTGATAAGTCAGACCATCCCAAGCCCTCACCTGAGCCTACACCCAAGCCTGCACCCAAGTCTATCTACAAGCCTTCTAGGGTAGCTGCTGAGGAATCAACTTCCAAGACTGTTTCCTCTGAAGACTTGTCCTTTAAATCTTTGCATAATAAGTCTGTTAAAAACAATTCCTTTAATGTTTCTGGTTTAAGTACTTCTACATGTAATAGAACATCTTCTTTGTTGAATAAATCTTCCAAAAGGAAGACATGTTTTGTATGTGGAAGTAAATTTCATTTAATTAAGGATTGTGATTTCTATGAGCAAAGATTGGGTGTTTGTGCTACTCAGCAGAAACCTAGACCAGTGTGGACCAATGTTAATAATATTCCACCTTATGTCCCACAAACTACTTATACTACTCTCCTTGGAGGAGATCAGCTGATAGACCTTATGTGCAACCTACTAGCCCATACTTTAAACATGGTTATTGGCCTGCATATGTTGACTCTATGAATAATGGGAAAGGATGTTGGGGTACTGCTGTCAAGTCCTCAGCAGGTTGTTCTTGGAATAATAAGGGACCTAAATTTCAATGGAAACCCAAGAACAATGGTGGATCTTTCTCATCTGCTAGACCTAAATCTTATGATCCACAAGGCAGGTTCAAGTCAGCAATGACTTGAGCCTCCTTTGTATACTAACATTCTTTTGTATATATTTTTGTTCTATAGGATCATCCTCTTAAGCATAAAGATATTGGAATGCTTAACCTTTAACTGCAAAGTTTAAGGGGAGGCATATGCCTCTGGGGAGGATTTTGTTTTGTTTTGTTTGTTAGTTTCTTAGTTAAAAAAAAAAAAAAAAAAAAAAAAAAAAAAAAAAAAAAAAACTATCTTTCTCTTGCAGGTTTGTTGTATATAGTTGATGGTTTTTAACTCACCAGATATACCTTGTGTATATCAAAGAGTTGGCTAGTCTAAAGGGTACAGCTTTGGTAAAGACACATCAAATCTGTTGATAGTTGTAATAATTTGCTCAAAATCATAGGGTCTACAACCACCCATGCTTAATTGCTGAGAGTTGTATGGTCATCAATTCACCATGGTATATTCCTTGTTGGAATCCAAGAATTGGCTAGCCCACAAGTATATGGCTTGTGGTAACGGCAACTGAATCCATATTTGGTTATCAATTCACCAATTCTAAGAATTGACTAGTCCTGAGCAAACGGCTACAGGTAAAGACACATCAAATCCGTTTATATAGTTGCTGATTTGCTAATAAATCAGATGGTTATCAATGTACCATAGTTTTCGAACTTAAACATTTGGCTACTCCAGTAGTGATGGCTATTGGTAAAGAGACATCAAATCCATTATTTTCAATTATTCACCTCTCACAGGAGTTAACTCACCTGGATGTGATGAGAATAGTATGCAACTAATAAGTATTGATGTACACTATGTCATGTGTTGCTGCAAAGACCTGGCGTGTAAAAGTTTGGTCATCATAGAGATGAGATTATTATTGGTTCTTTGCTACTGATGTTTGAGAACAATCCTCTAGTACTGCAGTCTCTAAGATCTATCAAGGTTAGGAAACTGGAACTTAACCAAGTCAAATTCCAGTTTAGGGGAGGATTGTTGGGAATTATGCGAAGTAGGATTTCTACTGTCAATTCTGCCGAAGGATTCTGCTGAAATAGAAGCAGAATCTGCTGAAGAAGAGATTCTGCTGAAGTATAAAAGTCGTGCCGTGTTTCTGCTGAAGAGTGGAAGCTGACTAGGATCTGCATGCGCTTTATTAATTACATGCTAACCCATCATTATTCTTGAACTGCCCGAGGTTAGCATGGGTATTATTGTACTGCTCAATATTGTTTAGTGTTTAGTCATTAAATGCATGCTTGCATGCTTAGTCGATTGAGTAGAAATAGTTTAGGGTTCCTTGTCTATAAAAGGAACTTCATAGTATGTAATACTCACTAATTCGAAACATAGAGTTTCAGTTAATAAAAGATCCATAGAGGATCTAAGTGTTCTTAGTTATAACAGCTTGTATTTACATTCCGCTAAAGAATACGAGTTGTAGAGATTTTCTATTAGTTTGCTTATGATTACATAGGCAACACTAACGATCTTCGAGTGCTCAAGATCTGTCAAGGTCTGAGGTCTGAGTGTTTTCAACATAAAAGCATTAAGAAGTTTCATATACATAACAAATTTTTTAACTAGATTAAGGTTAACACCATCCAAAATAGTCTTTCACTTTTTATTACAAAAAAATTGAATAATGAGAATTAAAGTCGAAGTAGATAATCTGAGTCATCATGAATAATCTTCACACATTATACTCACATAAAATCGGCGGTAAATACAATATATATATATATATATATATATATATATATATATATATATATATATATATATATATATATATATATATATATATTTATATATATATATATATATATATATATATATATATATATATATATATATATATAGGCACTTTATTTTCAGAACCACATTAAGTGCGAGAACTGTGAGAACCACTTTTTTACAACTAATAATACACAATGTACATCATTTAATGCTCCATAGAATTTTGTTATTTTTATTTAATTCAAAAGGGTATAATAGTAAAAGACATTTTCATATTATTTTTTTTTATAATTCCCGTTTTTTATAAATCTAAAAATTCGGATTTTTTTTTTATTTTTTTATGCTAACATGTTTTCAAATCGTCATGGTGCATACATGTTTTTTATACCTAATCATTATTTTTTTTAAATCTCAAGGAGCATGCATGTTTCTTTTCGTTTTTTCTTCTTTTTTTTCAAATAGGCAAAAGTGCATACATGTTGTTTTTTCCCAAATTGTCAAGGTGCATACATGTTTTCAATTAGTCAAAGTACATACATGTTTTTTTTAGCTAACACTTTTTTTTTATCAACCTACCAATATGTTTACATGATCATTCTTTTTTTTTTTTGAAAGTTTGAAACTGTAAGATATGGGATTTCACAAACACACTAAACCATAATCAACATGGGGCGTTCAAGATAGTTTAGAGAGAGAAAGTTCTAGAGAGAGAAAAGGAAGAGAGTTGGAAACTATGTGAAACAAAGAAAAATAGTATTGAAGCTCCAACCCTCTACCTTGGGAGGTAGAGGGTATTTATAGTGTCTTACAAATAAACGCCACCTACGGGCTGTGGATCAGGCATACAGTGGGTAAAGACCCGTCCGTCCTCCATGGTGTTACTTAACAAACTACTTACTAACATATCATAGCTACGACTACGAGCTTTCTATTGAATGCTTATACTTGAGGTGACCGACTCTTTAACGACTGAATTTTCTAATTCCTAACAATCTCCCCCTAAGGGAGGTCACCTCAATTTACAATGAATACAAACAGATATTACATTAGATTGTTCTAGGATTCTTGATTAAGTCCTTTGCTCAGTAGCTCGTAGTCTTTGATTCTTCATTATTGCATGTTTGGGAATTCCAAGTGGAGGTCTTTAACTGATCCACGTGAGAATGATTGTTGAGCCTGCTTTGAGGTCATCAGTCATATTAAATCTCTGACTCTTCTTTTGTGATGTTGGTATTATGTGATGTTGTAACTTTAGGACCGACATGCTTACATTCTGGATCATGATTTCTTCTTATCAGAGTAGCGGAAGCTTTCGTTGATTCATGATATTGGCAGCAGCGTAGCAGAAGCATGGAGTGAAAATATCAGAGTCATTGATGCACTAATCATGATTTCTTTGGAAATGAATGTGTTGTGTGAGCATGCGGCTATGGATTGACCGCTTCATTCTGATCAGCTGCAAACGTCGGGCGTACCTGCATACAACAGTTAGCAATAAATCGCACGAAAGTGTCTTTGATCACTTTCATTGAATTGAGGTACACGGCCCGCGGTTCCTTGTTGATCAGTACAAGTACTGCCTGTGAACATGTAGAATTACGAAGAATTTCCTTGACAGGGTTTCGCAGCTGCTCTAGCTGTTCTCAATCCGGAACGTCTCAAAGAAGACAACACGGAGAGAGTGAACCAGCGAATTTGAGATTCACTGATTGATGAAAAGAGATTTGAAAAACAATCGTGTATCGCGCAATTATAAATTGATTTTGCAATACAACGAAGGTTTTGAAGAAAATCAATTATCAATCATAAACACCTTTTATTTTGAAAAAATTGTACACAGTCAATGTGCTAAAGAAAAGAGTTTTTAAGCACAACGACCGGTTTTTCAAAGGTATCCGTCAATCCATAACCTGAACCAGGATTGATTCAAAAGATTGAATCGCCCCATTGTTTATGTTCAGTTGTCACATGGTTGATCTATAGGATAGATCTCACATGCCACCCACCAGGAGCTTGTAAGATGTTGGCTCCAGAAGGCTTTCCATCTTCATTGTGAATATGATTGCATATCACTCAGATGTTCTGGCAATACCACAAGGATAATGCGTAGGACTCTTAATATATTCTTACTTTCCACATTGTGTGAAACAGCAAGTCTTCATTAATTTAGTGTCCTAATGAGATTTATTGATGATCTCGTGGCTCTAGACTCAATTGTGCATATTTGGTTCCTGTGCCGGAGACTAGGGAGAGGGTCTCCTTCTTCAATATCAACAAACTCTAAGAGAAAGTCGATAGATAATGTCGGTTCCCCGTGAGAATGAAACAAGCCCTTTTAAGAGGAACTTGAGTAGTTTGGGAAGTTTTAGTGCAGTGCGTCACTGGGTCCATGACGTCTTGTATTCAATACCGATGTTACCATCAGTTGCAAATGAATTGAACCCGGTTTCTGCCCTAAGGTTGAATTGTTTGAGGGCTATTTATTTTCACCCTTTTCTCATTCAATTCTTTTTCATTCTTCAACCCCTTCAGTGCTTACCGAAACTTCATAACTAGAACCTTGTTGGGTTTATTCCAGTACTAGCTCAGTCTCAGTCCGCACTCTTCCCATATCTCATATTTCTCCTTTTATCATCATACCTAAGGACTTCTACACTAACTAGTGGATTGTCCCTGGGTAGATCCCTCCGGTTCTGGCGGATCATGGGACCTCAACCTAACCTTATCATCCTTATATCACCATACATAAAGTAAAGTTGGTCCGTCTTTTTGGTATAGTTCATCTGCCATTGGAACCAATTGAAAACCATTTGAAAAATCAATCAAGATACTTGTGATATAGAATCAAAGTATTTTGTATCTTAATTGTTTTGATATTTTAGAAATGCTCCCCCTCAACATATGCATAAAAATTTGAAATTTGTTTAGCACATGGAGGCAAGAGATCTTTGAAATCGTTAGATTAAGAATGAAAGGTCCAATCTTTTGATTAACATTTTCTAAAATGATCATCATCACTTCCTAATCAATTTGAGTAGATAAAACATTTTAAGGAAGGACGAGGTTTTCACAATTTTGCTCCCCCTCAATATGTGCCTCGAGACATGAAAGAGTTTGCACGTATTAAAGGGAACCTGCACTTAGAGACAATTCAGTAACGTTTCAATAATTTGAGGTTTAAAATAGATGCTCCCCCTCAACATGTGCATGGAAAAATTTGAAATCGTTTGTCACATGCGGGGAGGAGAGCTTGTACATCCTTATAAAACCATTTATCAAATTATCAGTTTAAATCCAATTTAAATCACAAATTCTCCCCCGATCACAATTTTCACATCATTTGAGATTTGTGATCTCTGTAGATTTAAATTGATTTTGACAGCTTTTAAGGAGAATTGTGACTTGATTATGAAAACGTTTTAACTGATAAGGATCGAATTTTGAGACTTTAGACTCCGACGATTTACATTAAACATGCTTGAATATCTTTTGAAAACTTAATAATAACCACGGTCTGGTACCATTGTTTGAAAAATACACTTTTTTTTTATTTAATTGAAAAATCATTCTCCCCCTCAATCAATGACATAAGTTGTTGATTGAGAGATAGATATTTTTGACCACCGATAAGTACATATGATTTTCAAAAATTAAGTCTGTGTAATTTTTCAAAGCAATTAGTTTTCATTAGATAGTAAGAAATTGTTTTTAGAATCAGAGCATGAGATTTGAACAACAAGATAAAGCATGGCTCTGTTCTTTCTTTTATAATGGGTTACTGCCTGAAATGACAATAAACCACTATTTTTCTCCGCCTCATTTTTTTTTTTTTTAATTTTAACAAAAATCTATGTACATTCGAATAACATCTAAAAACCCGTGACATTCTTTGAATGTCAACAGAAAGTCCGTAGATGATATCGAATAAGGAAAAACATGACAAAATAACAATATTTTTGAGAATTTTTCAAGATTTTTCAAAATTTTAAGGATTTTTGAAAGTTTTATATTTTTCTATTTGCTTTCTGGAGGTTTTGTATTTTTTTTTGAATAAATATATACAAGAGATAGATGAATAAAGACCTTTACTCCTCGTCTTCCTCCTGAAGACGTTTGAGTGTTTCTAGTTGAAGGCTTTTCAAGCCAAGTCATGGAAGAATAAACTCAAAACGTTCTCTTGGAAGAGCTTTGGTGAAGATGTCTGCTAGCTGGTATTCAGTCCTCACAAAATAGAGTTCCACCACACCTTTTTCCACTTGTTCCCTGATGAAATGATGTCGAATGTCGATATGCTTTGCTCTTGAGTGTTGAACGTTGTTGCATGAGAGAGCAATAGCACTTTTATTATCACAGTACAGAGGGATTTTGTTGAATTCAAAGCCATAGTCAGATAATTGGGATCTCATCCATAAGATTTGAGCACAACAAGATGACATGGCTATGTATTCAGCCTCTGTAGAGAAAGTAGAAGTACTCATTTATTTCTTTGAAGACTAGCTCACAAGCTTATCACCCAAAAACTGAGCACCTCCTGACGTACTTCGACGTGTATCTTAACAACCTGCATGATCAGCATCTGCATAGGCCGTTAGTGACATACCGGTGTCCTTCGGGTACCATAGTCCCATATTGATGGTTCCTTGGAGATACCGAAAGACCCGTTTAACCGCTTCAAGGTGCCTTTTAGTAGGCTTAGACTGATATCTAGCACACATGCACACAGCGAACAAGATGTCTGGTCTACTAGCTATGAGGTACATCAGGGATCCAATCATACTACGATATTTCGTTTGATCTACCATGATCCCTGAGTGGTCCTCATCCAGCTTGGTTCGTTCAATTATGGAAGTGTCAACAGGGTCACTAGAATCAAATCCAAATTTCTTTAAAATCTCATTTGCATATTTAGATTGATTTATAAAAATGCCTCCGGGACTTTGTGAAATTTGTAATCCCAAGAAAAATGACATTTGTTCCATCATTGACATTTGAAATTTTGAACCCATTTCATTAGAAAAACGGTCACACTCATTGGGGTCAGTCGAGGCAAAGATGATATCATCAACATAAATTTGAACGTGAATTGAATGTTTGCCTGACTTTCTGGTGAACAAAGTAGGATCAACTGCTCCTTTGCTGAATCCAGTAGATAGAAGAAACTTTGACAGCGTATCATACCATGCTCTAGGAGCTTGCTTCAAACCATATAGGGCCTTTTTCAAGCGATAAACATGAGTAGGATGCTCTGGATTCACAAAACCCTCGGGCTGGCTGACGTAAACCACTTCTTTCAGATCTCCATTAAGAAATGCGATTTTCACGTCCATCTGATAAACAACCATGTTCTTGCTAGCAGCATTAGCCAAGAAGATTCTGATCGCCTCGATACGAGCAACTGGAGCAAAAGATTCCTCAAAGTCTATACCTTCTTCTTGACGATAACCTTTAGCCACTAACCTAGCCTTATTTTTCAAAACATCACCATGCTCATCAAGCTTCACTTTGAAGATCCACTTAAAAGCAATGATCATAGCACAATCTGGAGCTGGTACTAATTCCCATACATCTAATCGATCAAACTCATGAATTTCATCTTGCATGGCATTGAACCAGTTGTCTTCATTCATAGCAGTTTTAACATCTTTAGGTTCGATCTTTGAGAGTACCGAGTTAAAGAAGCACCATAAGGCATCAGTAGCAAGCTGTTTACGAGTGGATACCGGACGAGAAGGGTTTCCAATGATGTTATCCAATGGGTGATCATGTGTCCATTTTCTAAGATGTTCATGTGGTTGTGGTTGTGGAACCGAAGTAGCAGAGTCAATGTCTCCTGATGAAGATGGTTCAGATGATGATTCAGGAGCAAATATATTTTCAAATGGAGCATCTTCAGGAGTAGCAAATGGATTAACTTCATCCTGTGAATCAGAAGCATTTCCATGATGTACATTTGATGATTGAAGATTTGTTGATGAAACAAATTGATCAGCAGCAGGCGCTTCTTGGCTTAATGACATCGACGCCGAAGGGTTAATTTCATTGACAGGGATAGAAGCAGCCTCTGTTGATGGGATTGACATATCGTTTTCACTTGGCTCAAATTGTTCATCAAACATTGGATTAAACAGTTTCTTTAAATCATCTTCTGATGGAGGTACATATGGAGTTGCTGGTGATGAGTTTGGAACAAGCGATGAACCAATGGGACTGTTTTGAAGTGTGGGTCCAGAACTGGATTGTCCAGGAGCAATTTGACCGGTCAGCTCATCAAACGTAACGTGAATAGTTTCCATGATATTTCGGGTTCTCTTGTTGTAGATTCGGTATCCTTTTCTGTTTGGTGCATATCCTACAAAAACTCCAATGTCTGCCTTAGCTCTTAGTTTACCTAAATCTTGACCATCATTTGTAGGATAGCACAAAGCACCAAATACACGAAGGAATGAGAGATTAGGTTTTCTGTTGTGAACAAGTTCATATGGAGTTTTTCCATGAACAGTGTGAATCAGGGATCGATTTTGTGTGTAGCATGCAGTGGCAATGGCTTCACCCTAGAGAAACATTGGAACCTTTGAGTAAATCAGCATTGTTCTTGCGGCTTCCACAAGAGTTCGATTTCGTCTTTCAACTACACCGTTCTGTTGAGGAGTTCGTGGAACACTTCTTTGATGACTGTTTCCCACACTTTCATAAAATTCACTAAGTTGTTTGTTAACAAACTCAGTTCCATTGTCTGTTCGGATGATTCTGACAGTTTTGTTAAGACGAACCTGCAGCTGTTTGATGAGTTTGATGATGATATCTGGAGTTTCATCCTTTGTCCTTAAGAACTTGACCCAGGTGAATCTAGAGTAATCATCAACCACAACTAACACATATTTCTTCCCAAAGATATTCTGCACTCTCATGGGTCCACATAAATCCATGTGAATTGTATGAAGAACTTCTGTAATTGAGTTTGTAGGTTTGGGTTTATGGGCATACTTCATGCTTTTTCCCAATTGGCATGCTGAACAAAGATGATCCTTTTCATACTTAAGTCTAGGTAAACCTACAACTAAGTCCTTTCTAGAGAGATCATTGATCGTTCCGAAGTTCAAGTGATTGAGACGACGATGCCATAACCATGACTTTGTTTTCGAAGCCTTTGACAACAAGCAAATTGGAGAATACTTCATCATATCTTCGATAGAGATGGTGTATAGATTTGAACCACGAGTTCCTCTTAAAAGTTCCTTACCATCAAGTTCTATAACGAAGCACGAATGTTTTCTGAAGGCTACTTCTAGATCAGAGTCACAGAATTGACCAACAGAGAACAGGTTATGACCAAGACCTTCCACATAATATACCCTGGAGATAACACTTTTACCAACAACATAATCTCCATAACCCATAATAGCACCGAAATGGTCGTTCCCGAATCTAACAGTCCCGATGAATTTACTCACGAAGTTCATGAGCCGTGACCGGTTTCCAGTCATATGCTTGGAACAGCCTGAGTCCAGGTACCATAGAACGATTTGAACGATCTGCAGTTGAACACAGACAAGAATGGATAACTGGATAATTGGGATCCCCATGCAAGAATGGGTTCCACATGGTTAGTAACAGTGATTGGAACACCCACATCAGAAATAGAAACATTCATATCGGAAATAGAAGCAATGGAATCATTATAAATAGATGCAGTACTAGTGTCCGGATTTGCCCTATTCAGAGTATGTTCACTTCTTAAGGGAATATTTCTACCAGTAGGCATCCATTTTTTAGATGGCATTGTCTGATTAACCTTATGGCCAACAGGTATCCATAGATAACCTATCTTACTAAATGTTCTTCCTGTGGGCTTCCACTGTTTTCTAACTTTCTTTCGCCTTTGCCTTTTTGCCTTCTTAGCATGATATTTTGCATTAACACTATTGACTGGGGATATGACAGCATTGGACAAAGCATTCACACCACATTCATGATTAGTAACAGAATTCAAGCAGACATCATTACAAGGTTTGCAAATAGTATCAGAATTCAAATTAATTACAGTACGCCTATGGCTAATACTAGAATCAACATGATTCGTTTTATTCGACTCAAACTTAAAGTTCCTAGGTTGATCTTCTAATTTCTTCCAATGCACATTCTTAGCTTGCGAGGTCCTATAATTCCTTGTATTTTCTTGAGACTTTGACCTGCTCGCTTTAATGTCACTGTTTACTCCTGTAGAGGGAATGGGAACATTAGTTGGTTTTGCTAATTTATGCATTTCCTGTTTAGATGTGCTGGGATCTGAACTATTTGAAGGCACATTAAAGTTCACTCTCTTAACAGTAGAAGTGCTGGGATTTGAAATCCTAGAGGGCACACTCGAGTTCACATTCTTAGCACTAACAGATTTGGGATCTGAACTATTTGAAGGCACATTAAAGTTCACGTTCATAATCTTTGGCATTGAATGACTTGCATGCTTGGCACTAGGCATTGAACAAGGTATCAAGGAATTGACTTGCTCACCTAAGGTTTTAGGGCATATTGTAATTAAGCATTCTAGAAGTTCTTGAGATCGTTTGGCATATAAGCATGCATGACCAATTGCATTATCAAGTGGTTTCTCTAACTTATCCTCTTCTGCAATCTCACGGAGACATTCTAGGCTGTCCTTAAGATATGAGAAATATGTTTGAATTGCCAGTTTGTTATTCCTAAGATGAGGAGGAACATATTTCACAGACAAAGCATATTTATTACAAACATGCCCCTTTGAAGCACCATTCTCTCCATTGGTCATTGGCATTTTCCCTTTTACCTGATTCTTAAGATTCTCAATTTCCTTTTGCAACGAGGTTATTTTTTCGTTATTTTTGTTACGAGTGACTTTAATTGACTCAAATAACTCATTGAAATGACGTTTAACCTTTTCATTTTCTTCTAGAAAACTTTCATTTTCCTTTTGTAAGGTATTAACCAAGTTTTGAAGATGAAAATTTTGAGAATTCCGAGAATCTAAAGGAGGAGGCATTTGGGAGCCAGTCATATTGTTCTTTTCACCCTTTAATTGAGAGATTTGGGATTTCAACTTTCTGATCGTGTTACAGTGAGCTTGAATCTGTTCGTCACGTTTGTTTAGTTCAAAAACTGCATCAAACTCTGGAACATCCGAGGATATCTTGATGTTTGAGGTTTTAACATTTTCTTTAAGATGTTGATATTTTAGTTGCAAGTCAAAATGTTCAACTTCTAGCTTAGAAAAATGTTTTACCAAATTGTCGTGATCATCCTGTTCAATTTTATCACTTAGTTTAGAGTTTTTGATTTCAAGTTCAATGACACGATCATGGGAGACTTTCAACGCAACAGATAATTCATGAAATTGAGAAGCAGTAATAGAGCAATTAGTAGCAGTATAAAACACATCTTGAGAGATACATTCAGAGATCAGATTCTCATTTAAGGTATGCAAGTTCTTCCTCTCAATTTCATTATATTTTAATGCCCGCTCATAGTCACTAACTTCAATTATCATTGCATCTAATTCTTTTTCCATTCCTTTAATATCTGTATCCATCCCCTTTTTAAGGCTCTCAAAGTGATCTTTTAATTGTTTAAAGAAAGGCATGACTTCAGTTAAATAACATTCTTTTGTTTGTTCAAAACCCCTTTCCCCTTCAGTTATCCGAGTGGGTGTGATTCTTTTCTTACAAGTTTTCTCAAAATCAACAAATAATTGAAGGATCACATATTGACTGATTAAGGTCTTGCTCTTAGTGGGAATAGTTCTAGGAACTAAATGCATTGGTGTATTGGGAGGATACATAGTCGCTGCAAGAATTCTCCTAAGGGGAGGGTTTGTTTCAACAATATTTTCAGCTTTTTGCTTATCTAAGTCCTTTTTCCAAAACACTTGTTTAGGTGTTAACAAAGTTTGAGGCTTAAACTTGTTTAAGGAAATCAAATTTTCCTTTTTGTAATCATGGGGTTTGATCATTATGTTATTCTTTTTACATTCAGGATCATCTAGCTTCTTATTCATTTTCTCTCTAGATGCATCATCTAATTTTCTATCTTCCTCAGTGCACTCAACGCAACTAGGTTTCTGTCTAGGCTTAAGGATTTCATTACCATCATAGATTACCTTATGAGCACTTTTAGCCTTTTTAATTACCTCTGGATTTGGTTCCTCAACAAGGGGAGTACTATGCTTATCACTTAAAACTCTGCGCTTAGTGATTAAGTGAGCAGTTTGAATGGTATTTCCTTGTACGTACAACTTATTTTCAAGCTTGTTTTTCAAGATTTTTAGATTAGAAAAATCATTCAAAAGTTTTGATTCCTTAGCACAGAATTCTTGCTTAAGCATTTTAACATTTTCTTGAAGTTCTTGTTTTTGCTTAGCAGTTTTAGAAAGCTTTTCTTGTAAGGAGTTTAACTCTTGTTTTAATACTTCTTCTCTAAACTTACTTTGTCTAATAGTTGTACGCATTTGGTCATCCATCTCCTGCTCACGAGTGGTTAACTCAAACTTAGCTCGTTGTTCATAAATAGCAACACGTTCTTTATAAGCATTAAGTTCAGAGATAACAGAATCATCAGGGGCACATGCAGTGTATTCATCAAAAACATAGTAATTGTTGACTGCAGAAAATGCATCACTTGGTACAACTTCACTTTCACTTTGTTTCACATATTGATCATATGGGACAACATTGATATTACCCATATTTTCAATATTTGATTCAATAGTTTCAGTTGATCGTACTTTGTCATGCATCTTTCGCACATCAGCATCATCGTATAGTTTTAATACCTCTGAGATGAGTTTGTCTTTGGATGGGCCAGCTTGTGGTGAAGATAAGACCTTAGGAGAAACCATTGGAGAAATGCTAGCCATAAAAATTGTGTGTGCAGTAGGTCCATCATCCACATCAGAGTCGTATGCATCACAATCAGCTACTTGAAAGGCATTCTGATGATTGTGGTCTATCTCCTGAATTGGTTGCTCATCCACATCTGCATCATATGTCTTACCATTTCCTTCATCCAAAAACAACAACTCCTCTTCATCCAAAGCTGCACCATTATCCTGAGCTTGCACAAGCAACATCTTATCCCTGAAGAATTCTGCATTCTGAGGGCGTTTTGGCGACGTGAAGTTCCTTGCAATGTGTCCCTCACCTCCACAGTTGTAACACTTGATCGGCTTTACTTGTCCTTGATTTCCATTCCTTCCTCTATTCTGATTTTCCACATACCCTCCTCCTACTCCACCTTTTCTTTGTTCATATTGTCTTCCTTGAGCTGGTTGTACTATAACCTTTCCATCTCTGACCAAAGCATGGTTGTGTAGATTGGATGTAGTCCTGATTTCATTGTTAGTGTGAAGTTTGTTGGTATGTGGAGAGAAGGTTAAGTTTTGTTTAACCATATAAGCCAGCTTATTGATAAAGTGTTCCATGACAGCATTGGCATCAGGCTATTTGAAGTATGGATCTTGAATGACTTGAGATGCTTTGGTGGTGGTTCCATCATTTGTGAAAAATGCAGTTGAATCATTTGATGAACTTGTATCTCCCTGATTGGTTTTGAACTGTTCCAGAATCCTTTTTTCAAACATAGCATGTCTCTCATTCTGGAGAAGGAAGGCATACAGTTGCTCATAGTTTGTATTCTTCAATCCTTTAGTGAGCTTCACCGATGTGACAAACTTGTGCCATTCGGGATTCATGTTGTTCACAAACTTTGAGTTCAGCTGAATGTTTGACATGGTCATTTTGATGTTCCTCATATCGTTCACAAGCTTATGGAATCTCACATAGTACTCATAGACACTCTCATCTGGTCTCATCTTGAAGTGCTCAAAGTCATCATATAGTTGTAATTCTCTGTCTTCAACAGTTAATTCAGAACCTGAGAGAAGCATCTTGACATTATCCTACACTGTCTTGGCTTCGGTGTTGTGATTGATCAGCTTGTAGATATCCTTTGGAAGACCTTGAAGTATGATGTTAGAAGCCCTGATATCAGCATCGAATCTCTTTTTCTCCTTATCATCGAGCTCATCATATGTCTTTGGTCTGTCTATTCCATATATCATTGTTCCATTTGCAGTTGTATCAATTAAGTCTCTAGTAGTCTCAACCCGATAAGGTCCTTCATTGATTGACTTGAGAATGTTGACCCCATTTTCCTTTCCAAGACAGTACAGTCTGATTCTTTGAGCCCATGAATCATAATCAGTTATGTCAAGCATAGGTGGACGAGTATCTGACCCTGCTGCTTGAACGTCCTCAGCTACGGAAGAAACAATAGTAGGAACGATGTTTGCCATGATTACAAGTTCTACGGGATTTTACAATTCTTTGATTAAACCGGGAAATTGATTCTTTCACGGGATTTTACTAAACCAAAAGAACAACCGTAAGAATGTATCACGAAGAAGTGACAAGTAGCAAAACACACAACTCGCTTAGTTATCAACTCGCTAAACAACCAACTCGCTCAAGGAGACAACTCGCTTAAGGAATCAACTCGCTAAATAGCTAAGTCGCATTAGCATCAACTCGCAACACTGTCAACACGCTTAATGGAACAAGTCGCTAAATAGCTAACTCGCTTTAGTATCAACTCACAAGACACACAACTCGCTTAGAACCCAAGTCGCATGAAAATCAACTCGCTAAATAGCCAAGTCGCATATACTAACTCGCATAGAGAAACAAAGCAACTCGCTTTGAAGAAAAACAAGTCCGAGACTCAACTCGCTTCGTCCTATCTTCACAAATAACCACTTTATCAATAAAAAATAACCAAACCACAATGATTTAAGCCTTCCAATTCAAAACATAAACACATATGATGATCCTAAACACAAAAGTACAAGCAAAATTCAAACTTTAACACTAGAATTTGTCCAAATGAATCAAACTCTTCTAAACACTTAATACCCCAAAAACCTTATGAAATCCACCAAAACAAAGAGCATGAAAGATGAGTGATCAAACCATGGCTCTTGATACCAATTGTAAGATATGGGATTTCACAAACACACTAAACCATAATCAACATGGGGCGTTCAAGATAGTTTAGAGAGAGAAAGATCTAGAGAGAGAAAGGGAAGAGAGTTGGAAACTATGTGAAACAAAGAAAAATAGTATTGAAGCTCCAACCCTCTACCTTGGGAGGTAGAGGGTATTTATAGTGTCTTACAAATAAACGCCACCTACGGGCTGTGGATCAGGCATACAGTGGGTAAAGACCCGTCCGTCCTCCATGGTGTTACTTAACAAACTACTTACTAACATATCATAGCTACGACTACGAGCTTTCTATTGAATGCTTATACTTGAGGTGACCGACTCTTTAACGACTGAATTTTCTAATTCCTAACAATCTCCCCCTAAGGGAGGTCACCTCAATTTACAATGAATACAAACAGATATTACATTAGATTGTTCTAGGATTCTTGATTAAGTCCTTTGCTCAGTAGCTCGTAGTCTTTGATTCTTCATTATTGCATGTTTGGGAATTCCAATGAATACAAACACAAATTAAAGAACATAAATCATTATAAAAAGAAAAACAAGATTGATATACTTAAATGTTACATTTCACTTTATTACAAGTACAAAAACACATGCAATAGTCATATATCTTCAAAAGTCGCAAATTATCTTCATGTATAATCGTGTTCATCCACTTCCCGGTCTTAAATGATATCATCATCTTCATCAATCAATCTGAAAGAAGCATGCACGAAAACAATTAAACCACAAACAAATAAGAAATAAAAATTAATCACGACAACTAGCATAACGCATATGCACAATCTTATATATATTAAAGTAATGATGTAAACATGTTTTTAATTATAAACACAAAACATATATGTTTTATAATCCAAAACACAAAACATATATGTTTTATACGTAAACATATATGTATCTTTCCAAAACGTATATATTTTATAATCCAAACACAAAACATATATGTTGTTTTTTTAAAACCAAACCCACAACTAGGAGTAGAGATTAAAACCACAACTAATTGTAAGCTATAAAGATCAAATTTTGAACCCAACCTAAAACTCCCGGTTTAGATTAAATCATAAAAAAACATAACTTTATAAAAAAAAATATATTAGTTGACTATTGACATATATAAAAACGCATAACCAACAACATATTAATTGACTATTGACAGATTTAAAAATAATTAAGTGAGGCTAATTCGTGTTATCGCCAAGAATGAACAACTGCATAAAAACAAATTAGTTTTTCACTTTTTTTTATAAACGAACCACATCATCCAATACACCAGAAAAACATTAATATACCGTATCGTCATTTGATAGTTCTTTTTCTACATTATTTCATTTTCCATAATAAAAAAATATATATTATGATATTTACACCACCACAGTTATACTGGATGGGTTTCAAATTAAAGAATAGCAACAACTATATTATAATCTATTAAAGAATAGAAAATATTCTGAGAAATATATATCAATATATGATTACTTCATTTTTTTATTTAACGATAAAGTGGAAAAAACTTACAACGGTGGTGATGACAAATTGCGCTTGATTGATGATTTGAGTCGTGTATTTATTTTCTTGGTTTTCTATTCTATTTAAATCAATCATACACGACTAATTTTGGATCTCACATCTGAAGCAACGGTGGTGATGACGGATTTAAGAAGTTGTGGATGGAGGCTATCAAAGATGGTGGCTAGGGTTTTTTGAATCTGGAAGAGAGAGAGATAAATATGGTAGAGAAGTTACAGATGATTTTTTGAAAGCGGGTTAAGATTATTCTTTAATTAGTGGAAATATTTAATAGTAATAAGATTACTATAATACCCTTTGTGCTTTACATATGATGACCACATCTTTTAATTAATTACATTAATGGCACAAATGATCTCATCCATTAATGAAATGATCAAATGGCTAAAAAGTGTGTTGGAATCACTCCTAAACTAGATTTCAAGTGTTAGTAATTAATATGTAATAGTTAGCTTAATTGTGGATTTTATGTTAGTAATCAAGGCTAGGCTCATGTAGAAAGCCCATGAGCCTATGCCAAAGCCCAATAAGGGAAAGGAAGGGAACTTGCATGTTACCCTAGTTCCTTCCTATAAATACCCATGTAAACCATCCTTAGATGGTTGGTTGTTCATTTTATCATTTCACTCTACGCGTAACCTTTCTTATACATTCGTGTGTGTGTTAAGTGTTCAACCGATCACTCTTTATCTATCTTTCTTATATTGATGCTTGTGTTACTAATATGGTGACCTAACAGTGGTATCAATCGCCAAATAGTTGGGTGAACTTTATTTTGTTTTTGAAGTCTACGCGTAAGTCTCGGTATACAAAATTTCAAACGCTAAAAGCTTTATTTTTTACACTTTCAAATCCAAGATTCTTGTACTTTCAAGGTTATTAGGTGTTAAAGTTTAAGTTTTTGGCAAAAAGTTTCAAACATTAAGTGTATTTCATTGTTTTTAAGCTTGGTTTTATTTGTGTGGCTAGTTCTAAGCGTAAGGTGTATCAAAGTTTTGGATCATCAAGTTTCATACTTTTGTGTTATTTTGGTGATATTGAAGCTGTTTCATCACAAAAATCTGGTTTAGAAACACTTTTGGCTGAAAATCAATTTGGTTATGTTTTACGCATAAGTAAACCCTAAGTTTACGCGTAAGTTCTTCAAGGTTTGATCTTCAGTGTTCTTGGTTTACTCAGTGTTTTCTTGCTTGGATAAGCCTGAAAACACTTCGACTTTGGATATCTTTTACACTGGATTAAGTGTAAAGGATTTTTGGGCAAAACCCTAACTTTACGCATAAGCTAAAACTTACGCGTAGAACTCTTTACGCCTAAGCATTTTCTTACGCCTAAGCTTTGTCTTACGCATAAGCTAATCTTACGCATAAGCGTTCTACGTCTAACTTTCAGTTTACGCCTAACCTTAGTGTTTCTCAATTCTTACACGTAAGCTAATCCTACGCGTAAATATTCATTTTACGCGTAAGTTTGGTAATTTACGCCTAAGGTTTTCTTTGCCTAAGCTTGATTTCTACGCCTAAGGATACTTCATCAACAAAGTTTTATTCGACTACAAAGATCCATTTTACAACACAAGTTTTCAAGATGTCTCAACCACCATACTCTAACTACTTTCCTCATGTGTATCCTCAACAACAACAACAACAACAACTCAGTCAACAACAACAACAATTCAATCTACAACAACAGATTTATCAACAACAATTTCAACAACAACATTTTCCTCAAGGAGCAATTCAACCACAAATGATTCAACCACCACCTAGTCTTCAAGTATAACCTTACACAAACATTCACAATCAACATCCGTCCAGGAATACTATGAAGGAACCGTCTTGGTTTGGAAAGATGTGTGAAGCTCTAAGTAGCCAACAATCCATACATGAAGCTGGATCACTTGATAGACCTCCAATGCTCACTCCCGGAAACTATGATCAATGGGTGATAAGGTTCTTTAGGTTCTGTGATCTAAAGAAACCACATGGAAAGTTCTTGAAGAAGGTCATCATGGAAGGTCCATTTCAGATGCCTACTATCGTTACACCCGGAGATCCAAATGCTACTCCACCAAGAGGTGATGTCACCAACATTGCAACTCTTTCTGACCTCACTACTGATGAACTTCTACATTTCGAAGCTGATGAGCTAGCAATGCAATACACCCTTTTGGGATTACCCAATCCGATCCTTCGAAGTGTTGATGCTCAAAAGACTGCTAAAGCAATGTGGGAACATATTCATCTTCTCATGGAAGGCACTGAACTCAATCAAGAAGACATGGAATCCAAAATCTACTTGGCTTATGAACACTTCATGATTGAACCCGGAGAGACATTAGAGTCATATCATCATCGCTTCTCAGACATCATCAATGACTTGGACAAACACAACATCATCATGCCAAGAATTGCAGTCAACACTAAGTTCCTGAGTAGTCTTGGTCTTGATTGGGAAAAGTATGTCATTTTCATCCGTCAAGCTAAGAATCTTCATCATGCTACATACGGATTGTTGTACGAATATTTGAAGCCCCACCAAAAAGAAGTTGACAAAGAAAGGGTTATCCGTGGACAACCTGTTTCACCTTCACTTCCGGACAATCAACAATTAGCTTTGTGGGCTCAAGCTTGTTATCCTCAATTCCCGACCTTACAAACTGTATTCACAAATCCTCCACAACCCACTGCTCAACCAACTGCAACAATAACACCATATGATCCATCAAAGCAACAATCTTAAGAAACTCAATTGGTTCAATACAACAACAAAAATGATCAAGCACTTTACAGTGAATCCAATGAATATGCAGAAGCTTTCGATGCATTGCAACAAGGGTTTGTCATGATTGCTAGAGCCTTCGGCCGATACTCTAACAAATCCAACAATCGCATTCGTACCTCATCTAACACAAGGAATCAGGCTGTTGTTAACAATGGACGTGTTGAAGTTCAGAATCGTGGTAATGTTCGTCAGATGGGCGGTGGTCAAGGGTTTAATACAATGGGAAGGAATAACATGGGTGCTCCACAACAACAAAGGGCTCAAGTGGTTGAACAGGGTAATGCTCAGAATGGGGTTAATGGTCTTTGTTGGGAATTATGTGAAGTTTGGATTATGCTGAAATTAATGCCGAAGTGTTTCTACTGAAGAAGAGTGGATTCTGCCGAAGACATAATCTACTGAAGTATAATAGTTAATAGTCTGTTTCTGCGGAAGTGTTTATTCCGTGTTTAGTTTATTTAGTGTGGATATACATGAGCTTTATTAGGAAGTGATTATGTATATCTTATTTAGTTTTATGATTATACGTTTCTTGGGAAACGGTTTAGCGATATTGTTTAGGGTTCCTTGTCTATAAAAGGAACACATTAGAATGAGTTAGGTACCGATTGGAAAACTCAGTTTTAGTTAATATAAAAATCCATAGAGGATCAAGAAGTTCTTAGTTATTACTTGTGTTTATATTCCGCTGATAAATATAAGTAGTAGAGATTGTCTTTTATTGTGCTTGTGATTACATAGGCATACATAACGATCCACGAGCTCAAGATCTATCAAGGTCTGTTTTGTTTCAACAAGTGGTATCAGAGCCTCGTGAGAGTCTCTACGATACTAAGGACAAGTTTTTCTAAACACCAATACAACCATAACAAAATCATCATGCCTGGTTCAGATGTTGATACTGAACTCACCAACAACCAAAACTCTACCCATCTGCAACAACTAAGTCTCTCTAATAGCAATGCTAAGTTTCCTTACCTTAAAAGGGAGGAATATGATCTTTGGGCTATGAAGATGCAGAACTGGATCTCCAACATTGATTGGAATCTATGGCAGATAATTATGAAGGGGAACAGTTTGAAGAGAACTACCACTGATGTTGCTGGTAATATGATGAATGTTCCTCCCAAAACTGCTGAAGAGTTGCTGGCAGTTCAGAGAGAAACCAAGGTCAGAACTATTCTTCTGCAAGCTATTCCTGAGGATCACTTGAGTGATTTTCACTTCATGCAAGATGCTAAGGATATATGGTTAGCAATTAAGGCGAAGTTCGGTGGGAATGAGGAGTCTAGGAGACTGAAGAAGTCCATGCTGAGACAACAGTTTCAGGACTTTCAAATCTCTGAAGAAGAAGGGATACACAAGGGCTATGACAAGTTTCACAAGATCTTAAGTCAGTTGAATCAGCTGCAGGCAAAGCCAGATAATGATGATTGTAACTCTAAGTTTCTGAGGTCTCTACCTCCATCCTGGCTACACGTAAGCATAGCTTTAAAAGCTAAAGGTGGTCTGGATATGATTACCTTTGATGAGCTGTATCACAAACTTAAAGCTCTTGAACATGATGTAAGAAGCCCTTTTTGATCATCTTCTTCTGCTAGTCATACTGCATTTGTTGGAGCCTCCACTCCAAAGTCTAGCTATGGTCCAAGCCCATATCCATCATCATCTTATGCTGCTCCTTCATCAAGTTCTCACTCTAAATCAAGCAACATTATGGAAGATGTACTTGGATCCTTCTTTGCTGATTATGATCCTCAGCAGGATCTGGCTTATGAGGATTTTGATCAGGTGGACCCGATTGAGATGGAAGAGATGAAGCTGAGGTGGCAGGTGGCCATGCTTTCCATGGATATCAAGAACTTTGAGCGCAAAGCTGGCAGACGGTTTGGATTCAAAGGACGCGATCCAGCAAGGTTTGACAAAAGGAAGGTTAAATGCTTCACATGTCAACAGATGGGTCACTTTTCTAGAGAATGCAAAGACAGGAAAGCTGGTGATGAGACAAGATACTCTACTTATCAGCAGTATCAGAAGGATGCAGGAACTTCAAAGGGTTCAGCTGCTTTGGTCACTCTGGATAGCAATGTGGACTAGAAGCAACATGAGGAGGCTGATAATGATGGTCCTGATAATGTTGGGTTGATTGCAAGCTGTACTTCAGAGGATAGGCATGATCAAATTGCCTTGATGGGCATCTCTCAGGTACAAAACTGTTTGTTTGGTTGTAGTGAGCGTTATAATGAACTCAAACAAGCTTATGATATTATGGAACCTAAATATAATGAATGCTATGTGGAAGTAGAAGCTTATAAACCGGCTTTAAAAACACTAGAAAGACAAAAGGTTTGGTTTCAGAAGAATGAAATAGCTTATGATGAGAAAATAGGTGTTTTAGAAAGAGATCTCGAATGTGCTACAAATGAATTAAAATGGTCTGAGAAGTTAAGAGCAGATGTAGAGTCAGAAAATCTAGAGCTTAAGGAGAAACTTAAGGAGGAAATTGCTAGGCATAAAGAATGGATGATGAATGGTAATAAGTTAGCTGGTCTCATTTATAGTAGTCAAGCTCCCAATTCTACTGTGGCTTTAGGCTTTAAGAAATATGTAGGCTTAGAAGCTAGGGATGACACACGTAAATCTACATCAGCAGGCCTAGCTAATTTTGTGAAAGAAGGTGACCTACATGCTGTACGTGGACCAATTAGAGGTGAGCATATGCCCATTGACCTTTCCACTCTTAATGACTTTGATGGATCACACCATCTGTATGGCAAAAAGTCAAGAGACATGCCAGACCCTAATACTTCTACTAATGACTTTGTCTCTTGTGTTAACAGTGACAAGTCCTCCAAGCAAGGGTCTACAGAGTGTGATTCAAATGACAAGTCTGACCTTCCCAAGTCTGACCTTCCCAAGTCTGCCCTTCCAAAGTCTTCACCCCTGCCTGCACCCAAGACTACCAATAAGCATGTCAGAGTTGCTGCCAAGGAATCCACTTCCAAGACAGTTGCCTCTGAAGACTTGCATTTTAATTCTTTGCATAATAGTACTGTTAAAAACAATTCTTTTCATGGTTTTGGTTTGAATACTTCTGCTTGTAAGAATACTTCTTTTGGTTTAAATAAATCTTCTAATCAGAAGAAATGTTTTGTGTGTGGAAGTAAATCTCATTTAATTAAGGATTGTGATTATCATGAGCAAAGGATGAGTAGGTGTGGTGCTTCTAGGAAATCTAGACCAATGTGGACAAATGTAAATGATATACCACCTTATTTTCCACAAGATACAATTTATAATACTCCTTTTTCTTGGAGGAAACCAGTTGTAAAACCATATGTTCAACCAATCAGTGAATATTTTAAAAATGGTTTTTGGCCTAGATATGTTAACCCAATGACTGATGGGAAAGGGTACTGGGATACTGCTGTCAAGACCTCAGCAGGTTGTTCTTGGAATAAACAGGGACCTAAGTTTCATTGTAAACCCAAGAACAATAGTGGATCTTATACTTCTACATGGCACAACTCATATGATCCACAAGGCAGGTTCAAGTCAGCAATGACTTGAGCCTCCATAGTGTACTAATTATCTGTATATTTTTGGTGTTGTTGTAGGATCATCCCCTTAAGCATAAAGATGTTGGAATTGTTGACAGTGGTTGTTCTAGAAGTATGTCAGGAAACAGGGACATGATGCATAACTTTGTACCCATTGAAGGAGGAGGCAATGTAACCTTTGGAGGAAGTGATGGACGAATTACTGGAAAAGGGACCATCAAAACACCTCAGCTGGACTTTGAGAATGTTTATTATGTCAAGGAACTTCAACACTTCAATTTGTTTTCAGTCTCACAAATCTGTGACACTAAGAACAAAGTACTCTTAACAGAGGATGAATGTCTTGTGCTGTCTAAAGACTTCAAACTCCCAGAAGAAACTTCAATTCTGCTGAAGGTTCCTCGCAGTCACAATCTTTATACATTCAACTTAACTAATGTCCAACCAGCAGGTGACTTAACATGTTTGGTGGCTAAAGCATCTGTGGATGAGTCCACCAAATGGCACAGAAGGATGGCCCATGTCAATTTCAAGACCATAAACCAGCTCTCTAAACTGGGCCTAGTTCAAGGTCTTCCTGCCAAAGTATTCACCAATGATCATAACTGTGTTGCATGCAACAAAGGAAAGCAGAACAGAGCCTCATACAAAGGTGTTCCTGTTACAGCAGTAAGCATTATTTCTGAACCTCTTCAGCTGCTTCATATGGATCTGTTTGGTCCAACTAAAGTGAGAAGCATTGATCATAAATATTTTTGTCTGGTGATCACTGATGGTTATAGCAAATTTTGTTGGGTATTCTTTCTAAGGACCAAAGATGAAACATCTGAAGTATTGAAAGACTTCATTACCCTCATTGAGAATCAGTTGAACAAAAAGGTGAAAGGAATTAGGTGTGATAATGGTAAAGAGTTCAAAAATGCAATTCTGATAGAACTCTGCAGGTTACAGGGAATCAAAAGGGACTATAGCACTCCAAGAACCCCTCAACAAAATGGGGTGGCTGAAAGAAAAAATAGGACCTTAATAGAGGCTGCAAGATCAATGCTAGCAGACTCTAAACTTCCTACCATGTTTTGGACTGAGGCTGTTGGTACAGCTTGTTATGTACTAAATAGAGTGTCCATTACTAGACCACACCTTAAAACACCATATGAACTTCTTTTTGGGAAAGTTCCTGTTATTCATTACCTTAAACCGTTTGGCTGCCAAGTGACAATTTTGAATACCAGTGATCCTTTGGGCAAATTTGATGAGAAAGCTGATGATGGTTACATTGTGGGGTATTCTGCTCATAGTAAGGCATACAGAGTTTACAATGTATCTGCTAAGAAGATTGAGGAGACATTGAATCTGAGGTATCTTGAAGACAAGCCTAATGTTCAAGGACAGGGTCATGTTTGGTCATTTGACCTTGATTACTTGACTGATTACTTGGGTTATGCTAGACATATGGCTAACCAAAATGCAGATTCTGAAGTATCTCCAACTACTAGTGCAGAAACTTTGGAAGCTCATTCTGACAGTGGGTCTGATGATGATGAACAACCCATTGTAGTACCTTCCTTCTCTCCTAACAATTTTGTAGGTGACACTTCTAAAGATTATACTGATGTGGGTGAAGATGAATTCTATTATGCTGAGGACCTTGCCAGACTGAAGAAACAAGAGTATGCAGCCAATTTAGATGCTGACAGGAATGTTGAAAATAGTACAAGTGAAGCAATCAGTGGAACATTCAATTCTGCTGAAAGTGGTTCTATTTCTCCTCACCTCTCCAATTCGGCTGAAAGACATGCTGCCTCTACTCCTATTTCTACTAGAGTGTCAACAGACCTTGGAGAACCTTATACAAGGTTTCCAAAACCTTCAGATCTTGGTCATCATCAACCTAAAGCAGGCATCTTCAACACACCTTCCTATGATACTGACTTTGAACCTACTGTGACTAATCTTGATTCCTCCATTGATGTCAACACCACCACTACTACAAGGATCAACAATGTTCATCCACAGTCTAATATTATTGGTGATCCTAATGCACCTGTTAGAACAAGAGGTACTGTGGCGCGTTCTAAATATGGTCAGGTGGCTTTTATCTCTTATGTCTCAAATCAGCAGAGAGACAATCACACAGACTATGAACACTGTCTGTTTGCTTGTTTTCTCTCACAAGTGGAACCCACCAGTGTTACTCAGGCTCTTGAAGACTCAAGTTGGCTTGAAGCTATGCAGGATGAGATGCAACAGTTTCAAAATCAGCAGGTTTGGATATTGGTACCACTACCTGATGGTAAGTATGCTATTGGGACTAAATGGATTCTGAAGAATAAGAGAGATGCTAGAGGTGTTGTCATTAAAAACAAAGCCAGATTAGTTGCACAGGGGTATAGACAAGAGGAGGGGATCGATTATGATGAAGTGTTTGCACCAGTGGCAAGAGTTGAGGCTATACGGATTTTCTTAGCTTATGCATCCTATATGGGCTTTATGGTCTATCAAATGGATGTTAAAGGAGCCTTCTTGTATGGTGAAATTGAAGAGGAGGTGTATGTCACTAAACCTAAAGGATTTGAAGATCCAGATCATCCTAATCATGTTTATAAGGTGGTCAAAGCTCTCTATGGACTACATCAGGCACCCAGAGCCTGGTATGCTAGGCTCTCTACATTTCTTCTGAAGCATGGTTACAGAAGAGGTGCAATTGATAAGACTCTTTTCCTAAAGAAGAATTCCACTGACATAATTCTTGTGCAAGTGTATGTGGATGACATTATTTTTGGATCCACAAAGGAAGCTTGGTGCAGGGAGTTTGGGGAGCTTATGAAGGGAGAATTTCAGATGAGTGCAATGGGAGAGATGACTTTCTTTTTGGGTCTTCAATTTCAGCAGAAACCTGATGGTATCTTTATCAGTCAGGACAAATATGTGAGGGACATCTTGAAGAAGTTTGGTATGGAGGGTGTAAGGACTGCCACTACACCTTATGAAGCTCCAAAGACAAAGACCAATAATGAAGCAGATCCACCTGTGAATGTTCATTTGTACAGGTCTATGATTGGGTCTTTGATGTATTTAACAGCTTCCAGGCCTGATATTACTTTTGCTGTGAGTGTTTGTTCACGTCATCAAGTTACTCCACTGACTTCCCATCTCAATGCTGTTAAGAAGATCTTTAAGTACCTAAAAGGCCAACCTTTTCTAGGTCTTTGGTGCCCAAAAGAGTCTCCTTTTAAGTTGGAAGCATATAGTGATAGTGACTATGCTGGTGCTAATCTGGATAGGAGGTCCACCACTGGAGGTTGCCAGTTCCTTGGAAAGAGATTGATTTCTTGGCAATGCAAGAAACAAACTATTGTGGCTACCTCATCTACTGAAGCAGAGTATGTTGCTGTTGCAAATTGCTGTGGACAGGTTCTTTGGATTCAAAATCAATTGTTGGATTATGGGTACAATTTCATGAACACAACAATTTTTATTGATAATCAAAGTACCATATGCATTGTTAAAAATCCAGTTTTTCACAGTCGAACAAAACATATTGAAATCAGGCACCACTTTATAAGAGATGCATATGATAAAAATTTGATAAATGTGGTCAAAATTCATACTGATGATAATGTGGCAGATTTGTTAACAAAGGCTTTTGAAGGACCAAGGTTTCAACACCTTGTGGTCCATATTGGCATGCTTAACCCTTAACTGCAAAGTTTAAGGGGAGGCATAGGCCTCAGGGGAGGCATATGCCTCAGGGGAGGATTTGTGTATAACTTTGCATTTTGCTATGTAATTTTGTATATTTGGTTGATTTTAACTAACTCTAACCTGCTAATGTAATCTTAGTGTGATTCTTTGTTGGTTTGTGTGTTTCTCTGTGTTTGTTTTGTTTTGCAGAGTGTCTGTTCTGTTCAGTTGAGATATGGTCAAAGAAACTTAAGCTTGTTTCTACTGAGTTTAAATGTGCTGAAGAGTGTCATTTGTTTCCTCTGAAGTTGATGTACTGAAGTTATATGATTTAATCAAAAGAAGTACTAAAGCAAAGTGATCATTCATTCATTCAAGAAACATTTTACAGCTTACAGCTTACAGAGTACTAGCAACATCAAATGTATCTACATGATCTACTAATCCTAATCTATTACATATCATCCGTTCCAACATCTAACAGGCTGTTGGATATGCATGATCGCTCACATCTTTCACACTAAATGCTGGCTATGCTTTTGTGATGAGCATAACCAACCCTAACAGATGCTAAGGATCAAAATGGAGAGGATGGATTGATGCAAACGATTGATGATGACAATGACCACATTTGATGATGGAGAAAAATAATGTGTCCTTTGTGCTTCATCTATGTATTTCAACCAAAATGCAACCCATCTACTCTCTTTAAGTTCTTCCCTTATACGATATGTGATGATGCACCAAAACATGATGCAGAAAGACCAAGAACCACCTCTCTATCTTCTGGAAGTGGTGGATTTTTGGCTCGTGGCCTTCGTTGAGGCCGAGGTGCTGGGGGTTGGGAGTAAGATGTTCCCTCCTTATAGGAGTCATCAGAATCATCAGCAGATTCGCTTGGATTACCCACACTTTCATCTTCTGATGAAGGGAGAAAGGGTGATTTCTTTGGTAGTGGATATGGTTTTGGAAAGTAATGAAGCCATGGATTGGTATCTTCACTAGATGATGATGATGATGATGATGATGATGAGGATGTTGTTGTGAGATCTATGATCTCAGGTTTGGTGCTCATGGTTGATTATGGTTAATTTTGGAGTATTGGTGGAATTAGGGTTTGAAATAATATTTGGGGATTTTTGATGAAGAAGTCTGTGTGCATTGGGATTGTTTTATAGACGGGTTCAAGTGGTAAGAGAATTAATGTGTGTGGGTGAAATAGTAAAAAGATATTTACTGAAGCTTCTTGAAGAAGTATTCTGTTTCTGCTGATTGTTCTACTTCAGCAGAATGGTTTCCGTTTCTACCGAAGTTATAAGTGAATGCGAGTAAAAGTAGAAATCCACGTCATCTTTGGTCAACTTTGACCAAAATTGGGAAATTTCTATTTATTCTCTACCGGCATATTTTCGCTCCATATTAAGTGATTCGATTATTACTCTCATTAAAAACACTTCCTTTTGTGCAAAATCGTAACCCTAATCTTCAAAATCTCTCATGGCGCTTCAATTTAAACATGATCATAATAAGGTTTCTTTTCTTGGAACTGCTCGAGGAGATGAGTTGTATAGGCCGATGATTTCATTCTTACAAAGATCAAAGATTCAGTATGCATTAACGCATTCTCCAAATGCTATATATGAATCCTTGATTACTCAATTTTGGGCGTCGGCAGAAAGAAGAAGTGATACTGAGATAGTTGCAAGGGTTGATGGAAGAGAGTATGTGGTGACAGAGGAATTGATCATAAGACAACTTCGCTTGGATGATGAGAATGGAGTTTATCATTCTGATTCTACGATGGTACTTGAAGGGCTTAGGGCGATTGGATATCAAAGTACGAGGACAGATATGTGGTTGAAAAATAAGCTTTGTCCTATGTGGAGGTTCTTGGTTCATACGTTGCTCCAGTGTATGAGCAATAAGTCTGGAGGATGGGATCAGTTTTCAACACAAATGGGATGTGGTATTGTTTGTTTATCTAAGGGTTTGACTTATAATTTTTCTAAGTTTATCTTTGATAATATGGTAAAAAATATAACTAGGAAAAAGGGTAAATTTTTGATGTACCCTAGGTTCTTACAGATGATATTGAATGTTTCTACACAAACCCAAGCTTTTCATCCCATAAGTGTTTTGACTCCTAAGTTATTTGCCACGATCAGAACTAAATTTGAGGGGACACATTTTCCTTTGTTAGTTGCCATGTTACCTCAGGAGAATGAGACTGCTGATGAGGTTAATGTTGTTTTACCTTCTTCCAATACTACTGATGGTAATATTTTAGTTGATGTTGATGAGGGTCCTTCTGTTGTTGCTGAGGCATCTATACCTTCACCTAGACCATGTCCTAGTCAATCACCTACACATGTTTCTACAGATGAGGTACAAGTTCATATTGATGAGATTAATATTGATGAAGTTCAGGTTGATGCTGATAGATTGTCTACACCTAGTCCTGTTAGGATTCAATTTGGTGAAGGTTGTTCTAATGTTGATCAGATTAATGTTACTCCTGAACAGTCAAATGAAGTTCCAATTCCAACTGAGCAATCAGCTGATGCTGATGAGAATCCTCTTACACTTACCTCATTATATGCTCTGATGAACAAGCTTACAGGTGAGGTGACTGGTCTTAAGAAAGAACTTGCAGAAACCAAGTCTATTCTTGGTAATAAGATTGTGGAATTGGAGACTAAAGTTGAGCACTTGGAGGAATTACTAAGTCAGAAAGGTAATAAGAGAAGTTTGGTTTCTTCTGAGGAGGAGGACGAAGAGAATCTTCATGCATCCCTTGGAATATTGGCTGATGTAGCACTTACATCTGATGTTTCTTCTCCTATTGCTAAATCTTCAAGGCGCAAGGAGCCTATTATATATGCTAGCAAAAGAAGAAGACAATATTTGAATAAGGTATCTGATGACACTTCAAAGGAGCCAAATATGGTTGATGCATCTGCTGATGTTATAGTTAAGGAGGTTGCTTCTGATCATGGTCAAACTTTGTCTATACAAGAACAACCAAATGTTTCGCCTTCAGCAGATGATGAAGAGGTTTTTATTGCTGGGAGAATGTATAAGTTGAATTCTTCATCTGAAGTGTTCTCTACACCTGTTGAGGAATTGTCTCAACCTGTTTCCTCTGATGTGGGTTTGATTGTTCCTTCTGAAGCTCACATTGGTTCTGAGAAAGGACAGGATTTTGTGATTGATGATATACTTACTTCAGGTATAGTGACTGAAGAAGAAAATCAAGCTCAGGCTAGATTGTTTGCTGATTATGAAAATATGCAAAAGAGTCGTATTGTCGCTAAATTTCTCCAAGATCAGTATGCTTCTAATTTGTCTCCTGAAAGGAAACTAGAGCTTGATGCATTACTTCCTACGATCACTGATGATCAATGGGATGCTTATACTTCTCAAGGTGCATCTGATCCAAATCTTGCAAAACTTATATTAGGAGCATCTTTTGATGATGAGAATTTTGTGGATAAAATGGTGGAACTTGGTACTCAAAGGAAGCAAGAATCTGCTGCAAAGAGAAGAGCTCTTATTGATCAAAGAAATAAAGCCAAAAGAGAAAAACCTATGACTATTGCTCAGAAGAGGAATTATATGAGGAGAGTTGTGAAGAATTCTGCTATGTATAATTCTGGTATGTGAATGAAGCAAATCTGTGCTATGTCTGATGATGCTTTGATTAGACAGTATAATATGGTTATGAAGTTTTCATCTTCTGGTTCTACTTCATCTTCTCAATTGGAAAGCATTGCTTCAATGTCTGATGTTCCTCAAGCTTAGAGACAGAAAACAGTTGAAATAGTGGATAATTTTGATACTGTTTTGCCTTTGGTGATCTCTCCAGTTGTTACTTCTGACACAACTTATGAAACTACTCCTTCTTCTGATATGGTTGTGTCTGCTGAATCCTCTTTGGTTTCTTCTGAAGTGTTGTCTAGTGTGGAGTTGAGTGATCCTCTGAGTCAGGACAATGATCTACAGCTTGATACTGATAACATTGTTGGTATGGAGCAGCAGAGCTTGGTTACAAGGAGTTCTGATAGATTGGCTCGGAAACATGCTTCAAGGAATACTGATTTAGATCTCAAGGCTGATGAATCTACCTTTATTGAAGTTGGATCTGTTGAAGTTTTTCCTGAAGGAACTCATGTGGTGTTGGTCAATTGGAAAGCTGGAAAGCTTAACACTGTTTATAGGCTGGATAATACTGTTCTTGAGTTTAACTTCTTGAAAGACATTCTTCATTTGGTGACTAGACATGATTTGAATATGCTGTATGAACATGTCATTCAGTATTATAAGTTTCATTCAGCAAATGGTTCTGGTTTATATTTGTTGGGTGATCTTCAGGTTATGTTTGATTCTCATTCTCCAAATGGTAAAGGATATTCTATTTGGAAGAATTCTCATAAGTGGGAGATTGAGAGTTGGAGATTTTATCCTCTGCCTTGTGTTCATGTGGTTCAGACCACATGTGGAATGATTTTGTGTATGCTCTCAGATAAGCTCTATCCTTTATCAGTTACTTTTATGGAAAGATTGCTGAGACACAAGTTGGAGGTGCCTCCTAATCCTGTTGGCAATGATGAACTTCATGCTTCTCATTGTGTTGGTTTGATTAAAAATCAGCTTCTGTCACATACAGGTTCATCTTGCTTGTAATAGTTTGTTTAATTTGTAATATTTGTTTTATTTATTTCTTAGTTAAAAAAAAAAAAAAAAAAAAAAAAAAAAAAAAAAAAAATTTTTGGTTTTATCTAACTTTTCTTGCAGGTTTGTTGTATACTTTTTCTGGTTCTTGACTCACCAGATATACCTTGTGTATATTAAAGAGTTAGCTAGTCCAAAGGGTACAGCTTTGGTAAAGACACATCAAATCTGTTGATAGCTGTAATGGTTTGCTAAAAATCATAGGGTATGCAACCACCTATGCTTCATTGCTGAGTGTTGTATGGTTTTCAATTTACCATGGTCTATTCCTTTTTGGAATCCAAGAATTGACTAGCCCACATGTATATGGCTTGTGGTAAAGGCAGTGGCATTCCATATTTGGTTCTCAATTCACCAATTCTAAGAATTGACTAGTCCTGAGCAAATGGCTACAGGTAAAGACATTTCAAATCCGTTTATATGGTTGCTAAATCAGATGGTTATCAGTGTACCATAGTTTACGAACTTAAACATATGGCTACTCCAGTAGTGATGGCTATTGGTAAAGAGACATCAAATCCATTTATTTTCAATGATTCACCTCTCACAGGAGTTAACTCACCTGGATGTGATGAGCATAGTATGAAACTAATTTGTTTTGATGTATCTATTGTCATTTGTTGCTGCAAAGATATGGTGTTTCAGAGATTCTTCATCATAGAGATGTTCTTATTGGGATTCTTTGCTGTTGCTATTGTTCGTGCCCAATCCTCTGGTGACTGTATGATCTATCAAGAAACTGGAACTTAACCAAGTCAAATTCCAGTTTAGGGGAGGATTGTTGGGAATTATGTGAAGTTTGGATTATGCTGAAATTAATGCCGAAGTGTTTCTACTGAAGAAGAGTGGATTCTGCCGAAGACATAATCTACTGAAGTATAATAGTTAATAGTCTGTTTCTGCGGAAGTGTTTATTCCGTGTTTAGTTTATTTAGTGTGGATATACATGAGCTTTATTAGGAAGTGATTGTGTATATCTTATTTAGTTTTATGATTATACGTTTCTTGGGAAACGGTTTAGCGATATTGTTTAGGGTTCCTTGTCTATAAAAGGAACACATTAGAATGAGTTAGGTACCGATTGGAAAACTCAGTTTTAGTTAATATAAAAATCCATAGAGGATCAAGAAGTTCTTAGTTATTACTTGTGTTTATATTCCGCTGATAAATATAAGTAGTAGAGATTGTCTTTTATTGTGCTTGTGATTACATAGGCATACATAACGATCCACGAGCTCAAGATCTATCAAGGTCTGTTTTGTTTCAACAGTCTTCGTTGTTATAACTGTAATGAGAAGGGTCATCTGGCTAATGCATGCCCAAAGCCGAGGACAAGAGGCAGCGCTTATCACAAAGAGGCTTTACTCTTGGCTCTCAAATATGAAGCTGGTGGAACTCTCACCAACAAGGAACACAACTTCATGGCAGATGCAGATTCTGATGATGACATGGAGGACTTGCAGGCTAATGCAGCAATGATGTTGATGGCACACATGCAAGCTCTCCACATGAGTGACACAGGCCCAGTGTATGACACTGACGACTTGTCTCAGGTACCGGATCAAACTATACTCATTAATGATCTGATATCTCAGCCAACATCTACATCCGACAAGGATCAGAGTGTTCAACATGCGCCGTCTACATCTCATTCCGAAGATAATCAAATAGACCCCGTAGTTATATTTGACGATCAAGATGACCTTATGGTTACCATTTATAATCAAGTTGACTCTGTGGTTATACTTGAGGATCTGACTAATGATCATGTTGAGACTCACGTTGAACAAGATGAACCTTCGTCTCATCTAGAAGTTGAGCTCATGACCTTAATTAAAGACCAAGAATCTCGACTGGAAATTTGCAAGCAATTAAAGGACAAAAATGCACTGTTAACTAGGGATAATAAATGCTTAAAAAGGAAACTCAACGTTTTCAAAACTCAAGAAAAACGTGAACAAGGTTTTGAAGTCGCTTTTGCTAAATCTCATCAAAACGAAAAATCATTAGAACGACAGATACGTGATCTAGTCGCATCCAAGAATGCTTTGTTGTCTCAAATAGAACAACTGAAATATGATCATAAACAACAACTTAACGCTCTTACTTTGCAAACTCAAAAAGCCAAGGCTGAGTTGTTAACTTGTCAAAAACAGTTCTCTGAGTACAAAAAGCATTCCACGAAACGAATAGATGACTATCTTGAAGAAATTGTCGACTTACAGAACAAAATCAAAGAGTTTCGAACTGTTGTTTATAAACATGGTGAATCAATCACAACGATTCAAAAGTTTACTTTCAAACCAAATCCAAATGGATATGGACCGAATCTTGCTGATTACAAACCTAAGTTTTCTAATAGAGCATTCAAACCAAATCCTGAAGTTTACAGTGCAGAACATAGAATTGATGATTCCATTATGAGTGTTGGTGAATATAATCGTCAAGAGGAATTAGATGCAGAAGACGAGAGTCGATCAAAATTAGAAAATGTTGTTTATAACAAACCATTTAACTATTCAAAAGTCGTCACTTTCGTTGCACAAAAGGATTTTTCTAACACACCTTGGGTTATCACACCTACTTCTGAGGGTCCCCTTTCTAATACCGTACAAATTAATGGTCCTTTACCTTCACTCAGTGAAATAAAACCATTAGCCGAACAATGTAAAGTTATAAAATATTTTGAAACATTCATTTCGGACATCAAACTTTTGGAACGTGAAATTGAATTTCATTCTGAAATAAAAGTTGAACATTTTCAATCGCCTCTTGCGCGTGCACAAAGAGATATTCTTCAGAAAAGAATTTTACCTCATGTCCGAAATTTGAAAAATTGTGCTATATATTGGGAAAGGGATTTTCACAAGTAGCTTAGACTTATGAAAAGAGTTTTCGAACAAACTGAAACATCGATTTCAAATACAAAACGTAAAAAGAAAATGTTACGAAAAGATGTTGATCGACTCTTGGAAGATGTTATCTCTGGTGATATCCATAATGTTGTGTTATTACATTCTTTTGCATATGCATTTGATTTTATCACTGTTGATTCTGTTGAAAATGTTGAGAATACTGGTACTGTGTCACAAATCAAGTCTTTAAAAGTTGAAAATGAACGTTTGTTAAACGAACTTTCAAATGTAAAATGTCGTCTTCAATGGTGTCAAAAAGATTGTCATAATCGTGAACTCGCTTTGCAAAACAAAATCAACCAGTTGCATACCAAAACTCTTTATCCTAAACTTGAGCAACTGGATGACCAAAATGTGTCTTTGAAGTGTCAAATCTTAAAATATGAACAAGAAATTTCAAAAGTGAAAAAGGAATATAGTGTCATATTTGACTTACTCAAAAAGACTCGTGCTAAAGCGTCAAAAGATGTTGATAATCATCTGGCATATACCAAAGATGTTTTACGACGAGACGGACTCACTCGTTCTGAAAATCTAGATTTGTTACACAAAATCCATGATCTAAAGGCAGAGTTGGTGATACTTAAGCAAGATAGGGATAGTAACACTGTAGTAACTACACCTAAACAGATTCAAACGGACTCTAGACATCTCATGACAACTCACAAGAATCTAATGTGCTTCCCTCTACAGAAACATGAATAGTTGCCTCTTTTTCCAACGCCTGCACTTCACAGCCTAGGAGCAATACAAGGAAGAATAGGAAGTTGCGACGTAAGAAAAGAACAATAAAGAATGCTGAAGTAGAAGAACACCTTAGGACTTTGAATAAAACTCAAGTTGCACCCACTTTAGATATTGCGTCTGACAAATGTAATGGAAAAAGTGTTGTAACGAACGCTGAACCGTTAAGTAATTTAAATGTTAAGTTTGAAGCTTCAAGTATGTTTTCTGGTTGTCATGAAAGATGTGTTGCTAAGACTATCTTGAACCGTAAGCGGAATAATAGAAAACGGAATACCTCTAGGCCCACTAATGCTTCTAAGTCTGTGCTAGGTAAACCACCCTCTAGTGTTCCAATTACGATCATTGATGTACCCATAGAACCCCCTTCACCTCCTAGGAAGAACTTATCACCTAGTGCATTTACTAAGACCAAAGCTAAGACTAGCTGGAGATGGCAGAAATGGCTACATAATACACTTGGCTTTACATGGATACCTAAAATCATGAACATGTGTGTTTCATCTATATCTGCATCGGAACCCTCTAACTCTTCGGGTTCCACATCTACTTCTATTCCATCTACGTCGTCTGTGTGTAATGCAGGTGATACAGATCATCCTCTGGGTTGTTGATAGCGGATGTTCCCGGCACATGACAGGCAATCTCAAACTGTTATCAAACTTCATTTCAAAGTTCATTGGCACTGTCAAGTTCGGGAATGATCACTTCGCAGCTATCATGGGCTACGGAGATTACATCAATGGCAACATCGAAATTAGTAGGGTTTATTATGTGGAAGGCCTCGGTCACCATCTCTTTTCTGTCGGCCAATTCTGTGATGGAGATTTGGAAGTTGCTTTTAGGGAGAAAACTTGTTTCATTCATGATCTACAAGGAAACGATCTTATGTCTGGTCAACGCACATCAAGTCTCTACACAATCTCAATGCAAGACATGATTGCTTCATCTCCCATCTGTCTACTTTCTAAGGCTACATCTACTAAATCTTGGCTATGGCACCGTCGTCTCTCACATTTAAACTTTCAAACCATAACCAACCTTGCTCGATACAAACTTGTTGAAGGTCTCCCAAGATTCCGATATTCTAAAGATCACCTCTGCTCAGCTTGTGAACAAGGGAAAATCACTCGTGCTCACTTTCCTTCAAAGGTGGAACACAGCTCACAACATGTGCTTCATCTTCTTCACATGGATTTGTGTGGCCCAATGCGCGTGCAAACGATTAATGGAAAACGCTACATCTTGGTAATTATAGATGACTATTCAAGATGGACTTGGGTTTATTTTCTTCGAAGTAAAGATCAAGCTCCACAGATGATCATCACCTTTCTCACGAAAATTCAAGTTCAGCTCCGGAACACAGTCAGACAAATCAGAACCGACAAAGGAACTAAATTTGTGAATCAAACTCTTCGTGCATTTTTAAGAAAGTGGGAATTGAGCATCAAACATCTATTGCACGTACACCAGAACAAAACGGATTTGTTGAAAGACGAAACCGTACGTTAGTGGAAGCTGCAAGAACAATGTTAATTAATGCTAAACTTCCAGATTACTTGTGGGCTGAAGTCGTGTCAACTGCATGCTACACTCAGAATCGCTCAATGATTACCAAACGCCACAACAAAACACCTTATGAGCTTATCCACAACCGTAAACTGAATCTAAAACACTTTCATGTATTTGGATCCCTTTGCTATCCGAATAATGATCGTGATGACTTTGGTAAGCTCAAAGCCAAAGCTGACATTGGAGTATTTATAGGATATTGTGAAAACTCCAAGGGTTACCGGATCTGGAATCGTTGTACAAGGGAGATTATGGAAACAATTCATGCCAATTTCGATGAGCTTACAGAAATGGCTTCTGAGCATAACAGCTTGGAACCCGGTCATAACCGTTTAAACTTCCCTCAAACCCCATCATCAGCTGAACCTAGTTTACAACTAACTCGACGTCAAATGGAACAGCTATTTGCTCCTCTGTTTAGTGATGATATTGATGAACGTGCTCCAGGTGTATCCAATGTTTCCGCTGCTCAACCTGATCATAATCCAATACCTGATACACCTGCTACAACAACTATTGTTGAGGAAGCACCACCAGTTGATTCTACAACAACAGTTGAACAAACAGCATCCAACGACGCTGAACCAGCTGATGATCTTCTGAACAATGACGTACCACCACCTGCAGATTATGATCCAAATGCATTCTTCAACCCTTTTGCAAATGCTTCTGCTACTTCTGATGTTTCGGAATCATCTACAAGTCATTTGAATCCTCCTAATCTGCAGAATGTATATCAAAATCAACCCTCCACACATCGTTGGAAAAAAGACCATCCTCTTGTGAACATAATTGGCAACCCTAATCAGCCAGTCGTAACTAGACAATGCCTTCAGACTATGCATTTATGCACTTACCGTTTGCCAATCTGAACCCAAAAACATTAAAGAAGCAATGACTTATGACAACTGGATTGAATCCATGCAAGAAGAACTTAATCAGTTTAAATGTCTTGAAGTATGGGAATTGGTTCAAAAACTAGCAGGGGTCTATGTTATTGGTCTGAAATGGATTTGGAAAAACAAGTTAGATTCTGGCGGTACGGTTATCAGAAATAAGTCACGTCTGGTGGCTAAGGGTTATAGACAGGAAGAGGGGATTGACTTTGAAGAATCATTCGCTCTGGTTGCTCTTCTTGAGGCTGTTCGGATATTTCTGGCATTCGCGGCTCACATGAACATCACGGGTCTTTTAGATGGATGTCAAAACTGCTTTTCTGAATGGGAAACTGAAAGAAACGGTCTATGTCAGCCAACCAGAAGGATTCGTTGATCCAAAGTTCCCGAACCACGTTTACAAACGGAACAAGGCTCTCTACGGTCTCAAACAATCCCCTCGGGCGTGGTATGATAAGTTATCATCCTTTCTTATAGCCAATAATTTCACTAAAGGCTCGGTCGACCCAACACTTTTCATACAATATCACGGGGAACACATTTTAATCGTTCAAATTTATGTGGATGACATCATTTTTGGGTCAACACATCTAAAATACTCAAACGCTTTTTCAAAACTTATGAAAAAATATTTTGAAATGTCCATGATGGGTGAACTTACATTCTTTCTTGGATTGAAAGTTCATCAATCACCCCGTGGTATTTTCTTGAGTCAGTCCAAATATGCCCTTGAAATTTTAAACAAACATGGAATGAAAAGTTGTGATACCTATGCCACTCCAATGGCACACACTAAGAAACTGGATGCTGATTTACATGGGAAATTGGTTGACCCTACCAAATACCGAAGTATTATTGGGTTTCTCATGTATCTAACAGCCAGTAGACCTGACATTGTATTTGTTGTATATCTTTGCTCCCGTTATCAGTCAAGACCAACTGAAACTCACCTCTCTGAGGCTAAAAGAATCCTCCGATACGTCAAGGGAACCATTAACTTGGGAATCTGGTATCCGAAGGATTATGGTTTTGAACTAATAGCTTTTTCAGACGCTGATCACGCAGGATGCTTAGATTCACGGAAAAGTACTTCAGGAGCTCTACAATTTCTTGGTGATAAACTGGTGTCATGGCAATCGAAGAAGCAGGATTGTACATCACTGTCTTCAACAGAAGCCGAATATGTAGCCATGTCGGCATGTTGTGCTCAAGTCATTTGGATGAGAACACAACTCAAAGACTATGGTTACGTATTTGACAGAATCCCGATGTACTGCGACAATCGAAGTGCCATTGCGATCTCGTGCAACTCTGTTCAATATTCGAAATCAAAGCACATCGATCTTCGATATCATTTCATCAAGGAGCACGTAGAAAAGGGTACCGTTGAATTATACTTTGTGGGTACTGAATACCAACTGGCAGATCTTCTCACCAAAGCCTTAGCTCATGCTAGGTTTAATGAGTTGGTCCACTGGATTGGTATGCGGTGTTTGACTCTAGAGGAACTGGAAGAACTTTTAAAACATTCTTAAAACCAGTCAAACACCAAAAACATCTTTTGTAAATATTTTCAAAAACAAAATACAAAATTATAAAATCTGATAAAACAACAAAAATATTCTTCTATCTATATTTCTTTTAACATGGCCAGTACAAATCTTCCGTCAACACTTTACTCTTTTAAAATTCAGTATTTTATCGGTCAAGTGTTGAGGGGAAGAAAGTAAATATTTTTCGGTTTCATAAAACCTTGTACTTGCATGTTACCTCATCCCGGTTGTTTCTTTGATAATAGTGGTCTCATTTCTGGTTTACTGACACTCCCCGGACTCAGATTTATAAAATTTCATTATTTCTTAAATCAAGGGGGAGTGTCGTCAAGTTTCTTTCCTAAAATCATATTTTTGCGTAACCAAAATGGAAGTTATGGGCGTTGGATGAAAATGGTTAAGGTGGAAGGACTAAAGTTGTCAAAAGTTTAAACTTATTTTTAATAAAACTCCACCAACTTTTTCCTAACACATTTATTTCATCTCATTTATTACCCACCAAACATATCCTACGCCTAAGAACCTATATTCAAAACCGTGAATTTGATCATCAATCTGTAAGTGTTTAATCAATCTCTGTGGTATTTCAAACAATGGTTTTGATTTGTTTCATGATCCAACGGCTATAGTTTACCCTAGGCATGATTTTATGTTCTACGCATAAGCGTATGAACACATAATCATGTTTGGGTGTTATTTGTTAAAATGGTTGTGTCAAAATGTTCAAATAATCACTCTTATACCATTTCTATCATCAAAACTCACCCAGAAAACGATTTAATGATGTTTCAAGGATTAGGGTTTAAGCGTAGAATTGGGTGTTTTCATATGTGAGTGTTTCTGGTTATAAAGATGGTTGTGTTATGTTATAGACATGCTTAATTGACCAAATCCTACCTTGAATCTTGCCCAGAAACAACTAATATTGAAAAATTGAAATTTAGGGTTTAAGTTCATACGAATTAGGTATTCTTGATTCATGGGGTTTTTTATGTTAAAACTTGTGTAGAACATCTCACTAGGCCTCTAAGATATCCCAGAAATGATTTGGTGTCAATCCTATGGTTAGATTAGTTACTCGTAAAATTTGAATCCTAGGGTTTAAGTTCTACGCATAAGTTGTACCCTACGCGTAAACCATTTTGATTGAGTCTTCATGTTAAACTGAACGGGTTTGAATTAATATGTTAATGAATGAGTTATGATGCATTTGTTTCAGGTTATTACGCATGAAAATTCAGAATCAAGGTTATTAGAACTTCTACGCATAAGGATCACCTTACGCGTAGCATGTTATGCGTAAGAGAAATCTTACGCGTAACCTTTACGCGTAAGGTTCTACAAAGAGGACTACGCGTATCCTGTGAAGGATATGCGTAAACAGTAACCTTTACGCATAAGGTTCACTCTTACGAGTAAGCCTTACGCGTAAGGTTCCACATACGCTTACGCGTAAGCTCTATGCCTAAGGGTCTCTTTTCCTACGCTTAACATTTCTTACGCGTAAGTCAAAGATCCTACGCATAAGCTTATGCCTACGTGTTAGGAATTGGAAATTCCATGTTAAAGTGTCGGTCACCCCAATTATAGTCTAGCATATGTTAGCTCGTAGATTTGTAGTTATTTACGTTATGTAGTAGTTTATTAGTTAATTTGTAGCGTAGAATAGTGTAGTGCAACACCGTGGAGGAAGGACGGGTCTTTACCCACTGTATGCCTGATCCACAGTCCGACAGGAGGACGTATCTTGTGTAACTATAAATACCCCTTCCATTCATGGAAGGGGTGGTGCTTTCAATCTAACATTTTACATTTAACAAAGCAAGTCTCTAGCTTGAACACCCAACTCTCTACTTTCTCTCTCTAAAATGGCTATCATGTATTTTGATCATCCAAGACCACCCGAATCATCAAACACATAAATATAACGATCCTAAAATTGGTACCAAAGCCAAGGTTTGTGTGTTTTGATGATTTGTTGTGGTTCGAATATTGCTTTTAACTGATTTTATATAACGTTTTGTCAGAAAATTATCCATCTACCTTTTAGTTATATCAGTTTTTAAAACAACCTTATGTGTATTTTTTGGTCTCAAAAAGTCTTGATTTCTTCATGAATACAATTTGTTTTGTCTCAAGTATTTTTGTCCATACAGATATATCTTTTTAGACTTTTTGTCACCATATCCATGAAACTTGTGTTGTCTTTTCTGTGGTCAAACGGGTCAAACTTGTGTCTATATGCAGTTTTATGGGTTTTTAATATACTGGTCATTTTTCTTGGTCAAAATGAACAAAATGAAATATATCCAGTTTTCTGGGTTTATTATGAAGGTGGTCGGAAAAGTGGTCGGAATAACTCGCCAGAGCAAAATGTCAGAAATTCTACCTAGCGACTTGTTTCATGTACCGGTGGCGACTTGTCTTTACATGTTGTCTAGATTCATTGTTTATGGTAGCGACTTGTGCACTTAAGTTAGCGACTTGTGTTCTTTAACATAAAGCGAGTTGTATACTAGTTTTTTTTGGAGAAGCTTATTTGACTATTGAGTCAAATAAAGTCAATAGCGACTTGATGTGTTTGAATGTTAGCGACTTAGACTTATTACCTAGCGACTTGACAGAATAAATTAGAAGAAGAGTTGACTATCAAGTCTTGACCACAACGACCAAATCTATACCAATTACCTTATCAAACCATGAACCTCAGGTCAATCAATTCAGTAAAAGCTCTTTGACTTCAACTAAAACAGAAACCAAATCAATCAAGATCTCAGTCATCTCTTGTGTGTAACAAAATATCAAAAGTGAAACCACAAAAGAAGTTACGTCACTGACCAGATTCAAGATCATACGAAAATACATTTGGAATGATCTCAGATTTTCCTTTTCATGGGTTAAAAGACCTTTCAAAGATCTTATTCTCTGATTCATACAAACCCCAAGGAAATCATCATTGATCATTAAAGTGTACTAATATCCAAAATTAAAAAGAAGTGAAATTAACAATTTTGTTAACTCAAATCTCATATTCGTTATTAATGTAAAACATACTGATTACGTGTCCATGATCTAAATCTTACCGTGTTCATATGGTTTAATTTCGTGACCAACTCAACTGCATCTTAGCCATCCCTGTGGCGAATCAATGATCCCCAAGCCATCCCTGTGGCATTCGAGAGAAACAATGAGTTTCTTGGGTTTGTCATCTATTGAAGAGATGTGACAACAGAAGTTTTTTTTTTATTACTGGTTTGAGGTATGTGTAATGGAGGCGGATTGTAAAACGTGTGCTAAGAATATTTGGGTTGGGAGAGGATTATTAGGGCAGTTGTGAGAGATGCAAGTTGAGAGGTTAGAAAGGTGAGGAGGGGGTCGGATGAAATGGAGTTGTGTGATTAGGGTTACCTTTTTGTGTATTGACCTAAATATTAGGATATCAACTTTTATATCCGGTTTTAAGAATTTTTGAATTGCATTGGGTTGGAATTTGGATCGGGCCCCGGATGCTAATGTGTATTGAGAATTGGATTTGGGCCTTACTAACCGCATGTGATTCTCTTGAACCGGTCCTATGAGTATCTGGATATTGGGTTGTTCGCTTTTATCAATACATGAGCCGTATTTTTCTGTTTTGGGCGTCAAAGTGTTACTTGGCTAAGTATTGTATTAAAATGTGGACATTATATACAAAAGGTGGGCGTGTAAGGGACTACATTATGAGATTTGAGTTTTAATATGTAATGGATTTCATGTGAATGACATAATGTTAGTCTCGTTGGTGGGACCAAAACTATGCCACAAATAAATGTATGCGGTATGCTTTTTGATGGGATGAATGTGCTTGGACCGGGCTTAGTGATATTGGGATATTATGGTGACTTGGATTGGGTGTTATCATATTGACTATGGGCTTCATTTGATTTGATTAATATGAGATTTGTCGATGTGAGTTGATGAGTGTTCATGAGATGATGATTGTGATACTTTGGTGAATATATTTTCTATAAAAATATTATATCACGGCTTGAATTGATGATCGAACCTAATTGACTATGGGGTTGTTTGGACGATATTTCTTATTTGAATTTGAAGTGAGGTTGTCCGGGCGCGTTTACTTATTTCGTCTTCTTTCTTTCTACCCTTCCGCGAAGATGACTTGTTTGGGCGTTTATAGAAGGTGATAAAGACTTGGCTATTTAATTACGGTTGTGATTCTTTCTCGTTTAACCCACAACGTAACTATCACTTCGGTGTCTCACTCAGTTGAGAATGTCAAGAGGCTTTGTACATTGGGTACACCGTTTCTTTTTCACGAGGATTAGTACAAGTTTAAGTAACAAATCTGAGGACGTTCACTTCATGATCAAGTTTGGCATATCGGGTTCACTTCTCCATGTGGTCACTACAATAGCCGACAGAATGCATGAATGATGTGTTTACCAAAGTGTTTATTTGATGGTTGATGATATGGATGATTTTGGATAATGAACCGTTGATGAACCGCTGCACATTCCCCTAAAACAGAAATCCACTGAAACCAAAGTTGTTATAACACATTCAAGCTGACATTGTTTACGGTTTTGTCTTGATTTTGTAAAATCCCGCGAAAGAATCTATTTCTCGGTTTAAATCATAGACTTGTAAAATCCCGTGACAATGGAAACATCCTGGTAATAGTAAAGTGCATTTCCGGATCTATCTTACGGTTTATTCCTGGTTTTGTAAAATCCCGCGAAAGAATCTATTTCTCGGTTTAAACCATGGAATTGTAAAATCCCGTAATGATGGAACCATCTTGGAGAAGAGAAAGTGTAATTCTGGATCTTCTTGATGCTGGTGCTACGGTTTCTGTTTCGAAGAAGGGATAAAAGGGTGTACTTCATGAATTGGGTGTGTGTTTGGGTTGTCTTCATGGCAGTTTGGTTATTACATGGTTTTACGGGGTTACGTGCTTTTAACCATGGTCGGGATGAAACCATTATCAAAGTTCACTTTTAAGGTCAAAGGAGGCTAGAGTTGAGCTTTTAACAAGATGTGACAACGAGGTTAATTCACTATTATTTATTTGAGGTTGAAGTAAAATATCACGGGCAAGTGTACTTAGTATTTGAAGGTATCGGGGATGGTTGGATGAAGATTCTTCATTATCCTTGCTCGAGCTTATTATCAAAAACGAAGACTTGGAAATCTAGTTATTGTTGGGTGACTTTTACCTTTTCTTTTACCACTTGGGGGAATCGGGCTCTTATCACCACAAAATAACTATCACTTTAAGGAGTTACGTTGTAGTGCTCAGTGCCACATTCAATTGTGGATTTTCAAGAGGTAATGTACGTCTTATACTTGATGGTTGGTTGGCTGAAGAGTATAGAGTACATAGAGAGTACTTAGAGATGCTAATGGAAATCGGCACCGCTCTTTGTTACATATGTGCAAGTTTAAGTCACGAGTTCGGGTTATTCTACTTCAGGGTCAAATTCATCATATTGGGTTTTCTCCATCAGCTGTCACGACAAAGAGCCTACTGAATGATAATGGGGTTGATTACATGTTTTGCCAAGAGAGCTGAAAAGAGAGAGATTATGACGTATGAACACAACAGTTCATGCCTCGTACTCAAAAGAAAAGAAATGTGTACGTTTCAGTGCGCATTATCTTCTGAAGAAGAGAAATCTTCTTATGACGTATGAACACAACAGTTCATGCCTCGTTCTCTAAAGAAAAGAAAAGTATACGCTTCAGTGCGCTTTATCTTCTGAAGAAGAGAAATCTTCTTATTAATGACCATTCTCATCAACATGCTTCATACTTTTTCCATGCGCTTTCAAATATCAAGTGAACCGGGCTACTGATGATTGTTTTCTTATTCCACTTGCTCAACTATAATGACGATGGTGACATCATGTGCTAATTTTGCGAGGGAGAAGTGTGAAGAGACTACATTTGGATGATTTCACTTATTCAGTCAAGAATGGCATCTCCGTATGCAATTCTTGAGGGGGAGAAGAAGTGTGATTTTTTTGCATTGTTGATTGATATTTGAGAATATAAATGGTCATACGGCTCTAAACTCATGTAAGAACCGAGCTTTTTCTTATCGGGTCATCTTCACATGGAGTTTTTTCTCTTCTAAGAGCCGTTGGTTGACATCTTCACTCGGATTGATGAGTTTATCGACAAAGTGCTCCCGGTTAATGCTTCACGTATACATCAACATGATGATTCCGAACAATCTCTCTGTTCTTGTTTGATGTGATTGGTAGTTTGGTGTTACCATCTTGTGTGTTCGTTGCGGCCTGATTGCTAATTTCATTGATGAACATCTTTCTGTTCTTGTTTTATTGGGAGGGATTTTAGTTAAGGGGATTTGCAAGATGTAAGTTAATTGGGATGCTTTTTGGTGGGATGCTTTTTTGTGGGATGCTTTTTGGTGTGAGTTGAAGATGTTAACTATCTATTCCCCAACTGCACAATCTTGAAGAAGGTCGAGTCTACAGTCTGTTCTACATTTTCTGCTACATGTTAGAAGACTAAAGACGAGTTGCATTTAATGATCTAAATACTTCTTCTTAAACTGGGCATTTATCAAACAGATTGTCAGTTTAGGGGAGAGCACTAATTGGGGGAGTTTGAAATGCCAAATTTAATCCCTAATTAGACTTGCTCACGTTATTCTTCAGCAAGTTAACTCTCACAGATACATCTGAGCTAATGATGTTCTTCTCAAAATATTTCTAGTATACGGACTTACAAAGAGTTGTTGATTCTGAAGTGTCAAAAACCAGCAAGGAGTAAGGAGATAAGCACCTAAACGCGAGTAAACTTGATGAACTTAATACTTCTAAGTAATTGAAGATACCCCGGGAAGACAAATGTTATTACCGCAGAGAAACTCAAGGTTTGACTCATGACGAGTAAACTTGATGAGCTTAATACTTCTAAGTGATTGAAGATATCCCGGGAAAACAAATGTCATGACCGCAGAGAAACTCAAGGTTTTACTCATCAAGGCTTTTAGTGTTATTATTCCAACGACGTGGGGGAAGTGATGTAAAAGAAAGTTTCTGAAGATAAAAGAGGTACACAAGTGTGTGATTCATTGGGGGGGAGAGATTGTGTACATTGGGGATGCTCAGTTGTTTCACTTGAGTGCTTAATCAGTGATTCAGAGATATAATCACTTATTCTGGTGTTGACATCCGCAGAGATTGTCACCCGCAGAGATAATCAGTGACTTGGCCTGCTTCTTCAATGTTATCAGTTATTCATTCCTTGTGTATTGATATACTTCGGATACTTGAGCTTCATACACGATCATCAGGGAAGAAAAATGTGAACATGGGGAGGTGTTTTCATTCCCCTCATGATGTGTATTCGGGAGAGCTCTTGGGTATTAGTGTACTTCGGGTTCTTGAGCTTCATACACGATCATCCGGGAAGAAAAATGTGAACATGGGAAGGTGTTTTCATTCCCCTCATGATGTGTGTTCGGGAGAGTTCTTGAGCATTATACAAAGAAACTGACTGCTTCAATTCAACTACTTGGGGGAATTGTTCTCTTGACACCTTTTTGGAATGGATCGCTTCAGACTTCAGTGGGAATGTGATTGGTCCCAAACGGTCAATCCAAATTAACCAAGTGAATGGTCAACAAGAGTCAATCACTTGAGAACGCAATGCAATTAAGTCCAGGAGAGTATAGTGTATCCCCGGGTCGTTAAGTCCCAACGAGGTGTGTAAACTGTAATACAACGAATTCGTGATCGGGTGATATTGAACAGGAAAGGGGTTATGATTGATTACACTAAGGAAATTAAATCTAATAAAGACTTTGAAGTCATTTTAATTCTATTCTTAAAAAAACGATTAACGTTTAAAACCTAAAACGTTCGTTCAAAAACAATTTTCCTACATTCTACATGACTAAAAATAATTTTAGGAAAAAGCCGGGTATTTTTTCTACTTTTATTTTATTTTCTACGAATTAAAAACTATATTTAACTAACTAATTAATTAAAAATACTAAATGATTTTGGAAAAATCTGAAAATTTCACAAAAACTACTATGTTGTATACTAAGCCTAAGAAAAATAAGAAAACATGTGCTTGTTTTGGAAATAAGCCACGAAATAAGCTAGAAAAAAGCTTTAGCTTAAAACTGCAAACTTGGTTAGATAATTAATGTTGCAAGTTAAAACACAAGAAAGACCCAAGGACAATTGGCTTACAGGTACACACTATCACTCTCATAAATGTGGGAGGTCTCAGGTTTGAACCTGCCTCCCACCCTTTTTGCTATTTTGAGCTAACTGTGCGTTCAACTTCCTTTAAAACATTAATTAAACGTATTTATAACAAAAATGCTCCCTAGCTCAGTTGGTCTAGCTGTGGTGCGTGGGCTTTGTGCAGGAGGTACTGAGTTCGAGCCTATGCACCCTTTTTTTTTTTGCTACTTTTTTTTTTCTTTTGCAACTCAAACAACAAGGGATCAAATTACAACTTTTTACAAAACCTCAACTTACACAACTGCAAAGTAAGCTACTAATCAGCAGTAAGACACAGAAGCTAAAAAAAATATATATGCTAAGGGCTGTTTGGGACAGTAGCTACCAAAGGGTTTTACGAAATATAAAAGCTACAAAAAAGCTACAACTGAATTGTTAAACTAAAATAAGCTACTAACAATCAAAAAGCAATAACACAAGTGGGGAAAAACAGTTGGTATAAGCTATTCTAGGGGAATCCTAAAGTTAAAGAAAACTACAAATGAGCAATCAAAAGCTAATAATAAGCACTAAGGGAGACTTAAATTTGCACTAAATCTATGCTAACTAAACTAATAAGCCAATATTAGCCTGTTTAAGCTGAAGTGAGACCAAATAAGCATTAGAAAACCAACTGACCTGAGCTAATGACTGTAGTTTCAAAACAGTCCTGAAGGGGACTTTTGAACTTATGTAGAAGGAGCTGTAAAGGGAATCACCCCTCAAGCTTCTGGGATCTTGGAGCTCACCCAGATAACTACCTTTTGCCCCCAATATCTGGCTTCTGTGGAGCCACTTCAAGCTTGATATGAGCTTATCAAAAGGCTCGGGCTGCTGTGGACTGCTCAGTACAAATGGGCACCAAAGGGTGTCTTTAAGCTTAGAAATAAGCCACAAGATGGCTTCAAGATTTTAAACTAAGCTATCCTAGATCGACTTTATATTGATAACAACCTATAAACCGAACTCTAACTTCTCAATCAACTTCTAACCTATCTGTTTTTAGGCTCCAAAAAGGAAGAATGGACTGCATATCAACAAAACAGAAACACAATTAACATTAAAAAAAACTACCCAACTTCTTTTGAATGCTGAATTGATGATTGAAACCTTGACAAATAAGCTTGCAAAAGACCTTCCCACTACTTTTAAAATCCAAAATGGGTCAGAATGGGATTTTTAACCCACATTTTATACAAATTTAAACACCCTTTCTGGGAAATAAAAAAAACTTCTTGAACAATTGAGAACTTGGAAATTCAAGTACCACTTTATGATCTTAACAAATACTTAAAATGAGTTCCAACAATTCGTAAAACACTTTTCCCACCAAGATTACGACAGAAATAAAAAAAAAGATTCTGAGAAAGCATAAAAATGTGAATTTAACTGAAATTGCATTAAACTTGAAATTGAAATTACAATTAAATTAAAATGACAAGAAAAGTAACTGGGACTAGAACTTTTAATTTCTAGACTAAAACTAAAAACTAAATTAAAACTAACTAAAAACTAACTACTGACTAACTCCTTCTTCTCCATGGCTACCAGCTATTTATCTCAGCTTCCAGACTCTCCTTCTCTCCATTCTGGCCATTGGATTAGGTCCTTTTGATCTTAACCGTTGAGTCACGTTTTTGGCGCCAAAACTTGTTGCAATTGGGTCCTGATAACTTGTGACAGGGGAGGGAGCATTAAATGCAATTTGTCTGGTATATTTGAAAGGTGGGAATAAGGGGCAGAGTTGGTGAAGGTGATGGAGTGTGGCAGTGAGCAAGTGGTAATGGTGGTTTGGAGGGAAATGGTTGGCGGGTTTGTGGTATTGTTTTCTGCTGTGCTTTTTTTTTTATTGGATAATGGGAAGGGTAATGGGAAGGGTAAGGTTTATTTATTGGATAATGGTTATAAATAGAAAAAGAAAGGTTTATTTGGGTATCGGGGACGGGTAAAATGGTGATTTTGGTTTTGGTTTAGGTTTAAGGACGGTTGCTTTTCCCACTCTAAAAACGTGTTCGGGTCTTAAATTGATCAACAATCGTAGAAAATCACAACCCGGCATCGGCTTCTCAGCACTTTTCTGATTTTTGCTCGATTTTATCCGTTTTTTCTCTGTTTTCAATCCTTTTGTACCTGCAAGACACAAAACACACTCCGAGGATATTTTTAACATATTTTGAAGCATTTCTGAGTGTTTTTAAATGTTTTTGCAGTGTAGAAGGAACAAAAATGATGAGTATTTAGACACTCATCAATCCCCCACACTAAACTATTGCTAGTCCCTAGCAATCTTTTGAGAAAAATTAATGGATTTGAATCTCTTTACCAAAAGCCATTACTTCTGGAGTAGCCAAATGTTTCAGTTCAAGTAAGAACCTTGGTACAATGATAACCAAATGATTTTGAGCAAATCACCAGCTTTCAACGGTTTTGATTTGTCTTTACCAGAAGCCGTTTGCTTCTGGACTAGCCAACTCTTAGATAAAATATCTTTGGTGAGTTGATTACCAATTATGGTTTTCCAACTGCCTTTACCACAAGCCATAAACTTGCGGGCTAGCCAACTCTTCACTAATTAAAGATATGGTGAGCTGAACACCATACAATTTTGGGCAAATTGCAAGCCGTCAACGGATTTGAGATATCTTTACCAAGAGCCGTTTGCTCCTGGATTAGCCAATTCTTTTGTTTGTTAGACATGGCGGACTGATAACCGTTTGCTGAGTAAGTGAAAAACACTTATTCCAAAAAAAAAAAAATTGGCCAAAAATGGGGGAATTGGGTGGTATAATTACATGATAAAATTCGTGAGAATTCCCCCCCCCCCCCCCACACTAGAAATGAATATTGCCCTCAATATTCAAAGTACCGGCTGTTATGCCGAAACTGAGAACGTAAAAGGGAAATATTACGGCCATTATTTGAAATTTTATTTTATTATTTTTTTTTATTATTTTTTATTTTTTTTTATTTATTTTTTTTTTTTTTTTTTGAAACTTATGTACAACAGCGGGGGGCAACTCCCCCACACTAGGGCGGTACACACGGGTGAAAACCCATGTTTAACTACTGTTTTTGATTACCGAGTCGCTAGCTTGACTCGACCCCGAATTAATTTGTTCATGGGGAAGTAAGTGGAAGAGACAATCTCCATCGGACTTTCATTCAAGATGTTTGTATAAACATTGAAGTACGTGAAAGTTCCACACCGATGAGATATAGAGAGAACCGGCTCACAAATGATAAATGAAAATGCCGGGGTCAAAGATGGTATCTTCACTCCCGAATGAGTGAAGAAGAGAAGAAGTCACGGGATAGGTGAAGAAAAGAAAGAAAGTCATGATGAAAATCATGACTAACTCATCTTCATCCATAGGAGAATCCATAATTTCAGTATTATGAATCTCATCATTTAAGCTCGCTTGATCAAGACATATTATGGGTGTGTCTAGATCAAAGTAGAAATTATCATACTCTGGCGGAGATATGATATGAGTGAGTTCACCGGCGAACTCCTCGTGAAGAGAATCAATCACAAGATGTAAATCTGTGAATTCTTGTTCCACTGTAGACTCATCACTATCCTCAATCTGAGTATCAAAGAGTGGATTCTCATAAATTAAAGTGAATTCAGAGTCGAATTCAAATAGAGGATTAGTGAGAGTTGTTTTGAATGCTTCAGGAACAAAGTGATCAATATTCTCTATTGGACTGTTGGGATAAGAAGTGGGTGAACGATCAATATAAGGGAGACTTTCAATCTCTCCCAGATCGGCTTCGAAATCAAAGAGACCATTGTCACTTTCTGATGAAAGTGGACTGATGAGAGTGAGTTCATCGGTGAACTCCTCAAGAAGAGGATCAGACTGTGGGAGTGATGCCTCAACATACTCGATGTTTCCATAGGAAGCACAATCGTCGCTAAGATCAGAGAAAGTTTCAAAATGATCTTTTGAACACTCAAGAGGGGAAAGAGAATCACACATATGATCAGAAGTTCCCTGTGACTCTCTCGGGATTGGGACAAGGTTCTCAACACTAGACTTTATGAATTCGTCCGATTCCTTTTCAGGAACAGTGTCAAGATGCTCGTCCCCCATGTTTAGAGAGTGAGTGGGAGTATCGGGTGTGATAGCAGTTGTTTGAGAATGAATCTCAACTGCTGGGATATCAACTGATGAACTTGATGAATCTTTATAGAATTGAAGGATATCAAGTGTATCCTCATCATCACTGTCATCAGGAATAAAACGAAATTGAGAGCTAGATCTGGCTGCTTTTTCTTTTGCAATTGATTCCCTAATAGATTTTTCAAACGCAATTTGGGAATTTATTTTAGCAGCCTGCTCTTCAGCTAGCAATTCTTCCATGGATTTCTCATGTGAATTTTGAATGACGGGACATTGTGGGAGTGGAGATTTGTCAAAACCGGAAGGTTGACATTGATAATCATCATGAGGACCCCCACAATATACACAAGAAAAACTGGGAGCATTTCGAAATGCTGTTTTACTCAACTCCTCAGTTCTTTTCACTAACTCCAGAAGCTCTAGATAAGTGTCTTGTTGGGTTTGCTGAGGAGTTTAAGTCATTTGGCACTGTGGAGGTTGGTCGTGATATGGATAGTCGTAATTGTTACAAGGAAATGGATTCCCTGTTTGACAATCAGAGCTGAAATGGGGACCTCCACAGTTCTCACAACAAAATGATTGTTGTGACTGATTTGGTGAATAACATGGATATTGATCATTTCCAAAGTTCAGAGTGTTATCAGAGATTTGTTCATAGAAAAACGTGTCTCTGGTCTGACACTCAAATCCTTGGTGAGGACCTCCACAAAATTCACACAAGTACGTCTGAATCTCATGATGTGGTAGCTGATGAAATAAATTAGTCGTGTCATGGTAAGAATAGGGATCTTGGTTATAGACAGACCCATCTCCTGATTCTACCATGCTACAGCCGGGACAATTCCCACCATTATGAGGACCACCACACCATTGACAACCAAAATGGTGTGGATACGACATAGGAAAGAATCAAAGGGTTTCAGAGGGGTTGGGATGAAGAATCAAAGATGTGAGAGGGTAAAGATGGATATTTTTGGATTTTTGGATAAACATTTTTTAAATATAAGAAAGAAAATCTTTTTGGGTTTTTGTGTTTGTTGAAAACTGATTTTAAAATGTTTTCGGGAACCGTTTTGTTTTTATATAATAGTAATAAGAAAATATGAACAAGGATGGTAAATATACAATGGATGTATATTCAACAACACTGATGCTTCAAATTCGTAGAACGCAGCACACCTCCTCGGCAGCGGCGCCAAAATTTGATTGGTCCCAAACGGTCAATCCAAATTAACCAAGTGAATGGTCAACAAGAGTCAATCACTTGAGAACGCAATGCAATTAAGTCCAGGAGAGTATAGTGTATCCCCGGGTCGTTAAGTCCCAACGAGGTGTGTAAACTGTAATACAACGAATTCGTGATCGGGTGATATTGAACAGGAAAGGGGTTATGATTGATTACACTAAGGAAATTAAATCTAATAAAGACTTTGAAGTCATTTTAATTCTATTCTTAAAAAAACGATTAACGTTTAAAACCTAAAACGTTCGTTCAAAAACAATTTTCCTACATTCTACATGACTAAAAATAATTTTAGGAAAAAGCCGGGTATTTTTTCTACTTTTATTTTATTTTCTACGAATTAAAAACTATATTTAACTAACTAATTAATTAAAAATACTAAATGATTTTGGAAAAATCTGAAAATTTCACAAAAACTACTATGTTGTATACTAAGCCTAAGAAAAATAAGAAAACATGTGCTTGTTTTGGAAATAAGCCACGAAATAAGCTAGAAAAAAGCTTTAGCTTAAAACTGCAAACTTGGTTAGATAATTAATGTTGCAAGTTAAAACACAAGAAAGACCCAAGGGCAATTGGCTTACATGTACACACTATCACTCTCATAAATGTGGGAGGTCTCAGGTTCGAACCTGCCTCCCACCCTTTTTGCTATTTTGAGCTAACTGTGCGTTCAACTTCCTTTAAAACATTAATTAAACGTATTTATAACAAAAATGCTCCCTAGCTCAGTTGGTCTAGCTGTGGTGCGTGGGCTTTGTGCAGGAGGTACTGAGTTCGAGCCTGTGCACCCTTTTTTTTTTGCTTTTTTTTTTTCTTTTGCAACTCAAACAACAAGGGATCAAATTACAACTTTTTACAAAACCTCAACTTACACAACTGCAAAGTAAGCTACTAATCAGCAGTAAGACACAGAAGCTAAAAAAAATATATATGCTAAGGGCTGTTTGGGACAGTAGCTACCAAAGGGTTTTACGAAATATAAAAGCTACAAAAAAGCTACAACTGAATTGTTAAACTAAAATAAGCTACTAACAATCAAAAAGCAATAACACAAGTGGGGGAAAACAGTTGGTATAAGCTATTCTAGGGGAATCCTAAAGTTAAAGAAAACTACAAATGAGCAATCAAAAGCTAATAATAAGCACTAAGGGAGACTTAAATTTGCACTAAATCTATGCTAACTAAACTAATAAGCCAATATTAGCCTGTCTAAGCTGAAGTGAGACCAAATAAGCATTAGAAAACCAACTGACCTGAGCTAATGACTGTAGTTTCAAAACAGTCCTGAAGGGGACTTTTGAACTTATGTAGAAGGAGCTGTAAAGGGAATCACCCCTCAAGCTTCTGGGATCTTGGAGCTCACCCAGCTAACTACCTTTTGCCCCCAATATCTGGCTTCTGTGGAGCCACTTCAAGCTTGATATGAGCTTATCAAAAGGCTCGGGCTGCTGTGGACTGCTCAGTAAAAATGGGCACCAAAGGGTGTCTTTAAGCTTAGAAATAAGCCACAAGATGGCTTCAAGATTTTAAACTAAGCTATCCTAGATCGACTTTATATTGCTAACAACCTATAAACCGAACTCTAACTTCTCAATCAACTTCTAACCTATCTGTTTTTAGGCTCCAAAAAGGAAGAATGGACTGCATATCAACAAAACAGAAACACAATTAACATTAAAAAAAACTACCCAACTTCTTTTGAATGCTGAATTGATGATTGAAACCTTGACAAATAAGCTTGCAAAAGACCTTCCCACTACTTTTAAAATCCAAAATGGGTCAGAATGGGATTTTTAACCCACATTTTATACAAATTTAAACACCCTTTCTGGGAAATAAAAAAAACTTCTTGAACAATTGAGAACTTGGAAATTCAAGTACCACTTTATGATCTTAACAAATACTTAAAATGAGTTCCAACAATTCGTAAAACACTTTTCCCACCAAGATTACGACAGAAATAAAAAAAAGATTCTGAGAAAGCATAAAAATGTGAATTTAACTGAAATTGCATTAAACTTGAAATTGAAATTACAATTAAATTAAAATGACAAGAAAAGTAACTGGGACTAGAACTTTTAATTTCTAGACTAAAACTAAAAACTAAATTAAAACTAACTAAAAACTAACTACTGACTAACTCCTTCTTCTCCATGGCTACCAGCTATTTATCTCAGCTTCCAGACTCTCCTTCTCTCCATTCTGGCCATTGGATTAGGTCCTTTTGATCTTAACCGTTGAGTCACGTTTTTTGCGCCAAAACTTGTTGCAATTGGGTCCTGATAACTTGTGACAGGGGAGGGAGCATTAAATGCAATTTGTCTGGTATATTTGAAAGGTGGGAATAAGGGGCAGAGTTGGTGAAGGTGATGGAGTGTGGCAGTGAGCAAGTGGTAATGGTGGTTTGGAGGGAAATGGTTGGCGGGTTTGTGGTATTGTTTTCTGCTGTGCTTTTTTTTTTTATTGGATAATGGGAAGGGTAAGGTTTATTTATTGGATAATGGTTATAAATAGAAAAAGAAAGGTTTATTTGGGTATCGGGGACGGGTAAAATGGTGATTTTGGTTTTGGTTTAGGTTTAAGGACGGTTGCTTTTCCCACTCTAAAAACGTGTTCGGGTCTTAAATTGATCAACAATCGTAGAAAATCACAACCCGGCATCGGCTTCTCAGCACTTTTCTGATTTTTGCTCGATTTTGTCCGTTTTTTCTCTGTTTTCAATCCTTTTGTACCTGCAAGACACAAAACACACTCCGAGGATATTTTTAACATATTTTGAAGCATTTCTGAGTGTTTTTAAATGTTTTTGCAGTGTAGAAGGAACAAAAATGATGAGTATTTAGACACTCATCAGAATGGAAATTTGAGAAGATTATTTATGAGTGGGTTGATACGTTGCTGTTCTTCTATTAGATGATATAACCCCGAACGAAGAATCTAGACTTTCGTTCTTAAAAGGAGCAGCAGGATTTATGATAATGGTGTGCATATTTGTGCACCTGGCTAAGGCAAGCTTGAAATAGAGCTTCGAATCTGCTCATCTAATGGATTTTCGGTTTGGGGGGAAGCTGCCAAAGTCTCACTTTCTGATGGTTCAATTTCTTTCTTCTATGCAAGAGCCTCGGAAGCTTTGGTGGTGAATGTTTTAGGGATGATGACTTCTATCTTCTACAACGGGGCTTCTCGATATCCTTATCTCGGTACTCGTATCGTCATCTTCTTTAACTATATCATCTACTCTATCTCTGTATATATTTTTCAGAAAAACAAAATAGAAAAATATAAAACCATCAAAAACCCATAAAAATTAGAAAATTTGAAAAATACCAAAAATATTGTTTTCTCAAGACATGTCTTCTGGTATCGATAACATCTACAGTCTTAGAAATGTCATTCAATAATGGCACGGGACCATAGATGAAGTTCGAGAAGGAGGTGTAAATATTTCTTTCTAAACATGTCTCAAAATATGGCTTACAGTTATTTCAGACTGTAACCCGCGCTTCAAAAAATGGCTTGCAGTTACTTCAGACTGTGACCCGTGCTTAAACTATGGCTTGCTATTAATTCAGATAGCAACCCGTTCTTTTTAAAGGATGGAAAGTGCTGCGCTAAACCTATTTTCAAAATATTTCGTGCACTTTTCCTAAAAACATAACAAGGAAAGTATGTCGAAGGACTGCTGTTCCTACACAAATGTTTTTCCGTCTAAAATTCTTCAGAAAAATATTTGGTGTTTTCAAAAATGGTGGTAAATGAGTTGCTTTTAAAACAATCAGATTCAGAGTTTTTGTTAAATTGAAAACTCAATCAATGACTTCAGCGCTTTTAAACTTTTCATAAAATGAGTCATGGATTGAGGGGGATAATGTTTTTTCAAATCTACATCATCTAACGGGCTTTCTTAATTATCCTAATATGCTTAATTAAAAATGATGTTAACCTATGTTGAAGGACTAGGTGCCTAGGATATGATTGCTAGTATTAGATGATTAGAGTTTGATGAACACATTATTCCCATACATTTATATGATCTGATTGAAATGTTGCATTGACTTTTATTAGTCGATTGTTGTTTGGGTGATGTCGACCACCATATATTTTTATGTGTGTTCACTAACGTATGCAGGTATATTGGTTATAAGAATGTTCCCGATCCGGATCCCACAATTGAAGATGATTGGATGCCGAAAGGAAAGGGTAACTATTTCTTGGGTTGACAAATGAAGAAACGGAGCTTAATTGGACTTAAATGGAGAGTTGGCATAAATGCAACGTAAGAGGTCTCACTGCATCAGCAGATGGTTTTCTTCTAAGTGATTGAAGAAACGGAGCTAAATTTGACCTCAGTTGGCATTCAAAATGCAACGTAAGAAGAAGTCTCACTGCATCAGCAGACGGTTTTCTTCCAAGCCCTACAGCAACAACGGAAGCTTCTCAACCACCTAATGTATCTTTGTGCAGGACAAGTAGTGATGATACCATTTTTCTAAAAACTTTGAAAAATATTGTTTTTGAAAATGGAAAAGTATTGTTTTGAAAATAAATTGAACTAACTTTTGAAAATCACCGGACTTCATTTTATCAAAACTTAAGTCACTCAATCATCGACTACTATCATGGATTGAGGGGGAAAGTGATTTAAATTAAATATTTTCAAACGATATTTCATCAAAAATTCCGGATTGTACAACATAAGTGGTGATCTAAAGATTTAATGTTATGTCATGGTATGATTTTCTTTAAAACTCAAAGATCTGTCAAAATGAATTTTTTTCTGTTCTTGTTTGATTGTGAAATTGTTTTATTTTACTTAAAGATCGTTTAAAAACTATCATACTTGACACTAACAATCTTTAATGTCTAGAGTTGGTCCTTATCTGTCATTTTTCAAAATCAAATCTTGCCACGTCTTTCCCCAAAATTTTCTAAATTATTTAAATCTTTTGGGATCACTAATCTCAAATGGTTTGAAATCTTTGATCGGGTGAGAGATCGTGATTTAAATCTCAAATATGTTTTAATGGAATTGGTTTTAGTCCTTCAAAGGCACTCCTGCCTCCATGTGCCAAACGATTTCAATATACATAATGCACATGTTGAGGGGGAGCATTTATCCAAAAAAACTAGATGAGTTTTTAAATCAGGCACATTTTCTCCCATGTTTTATAAACCTTATTAAATCACTTGGGATCCAAAATCTCAAAGGGTTTGATATTTTTGATCGGGGGAGAATTTGTGATTTAATTATGAAATTTGATAAAAGGTGATCGTTTTGATTCAATTGTGCAGGCTGCTCTCTCATATGTGCTAAACGCTTTCGAATCTTGAAGCACATATTGAGGGGGAGCATTTTAAAGGAAAATAAACTATCGAGGTACAAAAGCTTTTATGTTTTAACATAAAGTACCTTGATTGAGTTTTCAAATGGTTTTCTTAATGGCTTTTGTGATCGTGGATGTGCTTCAAAAGAACTCTTGCCTCTATGTGATAAAAATGATTTCAAATATCCTATGCACATATTGAGGGGGAGAATTTACCAAAGAAAATCAAATGGCTTTTTCCATGGAAATTGTGATCAAGAAATTATTTCAAAGAACTCTTGCCTCCATGTGCTAAACAATTTCAAAATCATATGCACATGTTGAGGTACAAAATGCTTTGATCTCGTATCACAAGTACCTTGATTGTTTTTCCAAATGATTTTTCAATTGGTGTCAAGGAAGAATGAACTGTACCAAAAGACCGACCATTTTACTTTATGTATGGAGTTATAAGGATGGTGAGGTTAGGTATTAGTTCCCACGATCCGCCAGAACCGGAGGGATCTACCCAGGGACAATCCACTAGATAGTGTAGAGTCCTTAGGTATATTGAAAAAAGGAGAAAAATGAGAAATGGGAAGAGTGCGGACTGAGACAGAGCTAGTACTGGAATAAACCCAACAAGGTTCTAGTAATGAAGTCTCGGTAAGCACTGAAGGGGTTGAAGAATGAAAAAGAATTGAATGTGAAAAGGGTGAAAAGAAATAGCCCTCCAATAATTCAACCTTAGGGCAGTAACCGGGTTCAATACATATGCTACTGGTGCTTACTAAGGTAACATCGGTATTGAAGACAAGACGTCATGGACCCAGTGACGCACTGCACTACAACTTCCCAAACCACTCAAGTTCCTCTTAAAAGGGCTTGTTTCATTCTCACGGGGAACCGACATTATCTATCGACTTTCTCTTAGAGATTGTTGATATTGAAGAAGGAGACCCTCTCCCTAGTCTCCGACACAGGAACCAAATATGCACAATTGAGTCTAGATCCAAGAGATCATCCATAATATCTCGTTAGGACACTATATTAATGAAGACTTGCTGTTTCACACAATGTGGAAAGTAAGATTATATATTGAGAGTCCTAAGCATTATCCTTGTGGTAATTGCCAGAACATCCGAGTGATATATAACAATATTCACGATGAAGATGGAAAGCCTTCTAGAGCCAACATCAAACAAGCTCTTGGTAGGTGGCATGTGAGATCTTTCATAAGATCAAGCTTGTGACAACTGGATAGAAACAATGGGGCGATTCACTTGTGAATCAACCTTGGTCCAGGAATGGAATTGACGAATACTTTTGGAAAAACCGTTCGATGTGCAAACCTTCTTTTCTCTAGCACGTCGAATGTGTACTTATGTTTTCAAACTCAAAAAGTATCTCTGATTGAAAAAATACTTTTGGAAAAACCGTTCGGTGTGCAAATCTTTTTTTTCTCTAGCTCATCGAATGTGTACTCTTTTCAAATACAAAAAGTATTTATGATTGAAAATTGATCTTTCTCATAAAACCTTCGTCGTATTGCAAAACTCTTTCTTCAAGCAATACGCGATTGTTTTTCAAATCATTTTTCATCAATCAGTGAATCTCAATTCGCTGGTTCACTCACTCCGTGTTGTCTTCTTTGAGACGTTCCGGTTTGAGAACAGCTAGAACAGCTGCGAAACCCTGTCAAGGAGATTCTTAGGAATCCTACCTGATCACAGGCAGTACTTGTACTGATCAACGGGGAACCGTGGGCCGTGTACCTCAATTCAACGAAAGTGGTCAAAGACACTTTCGTGTGTTTTATTGCTAACTGTTGATTGCAGGTACATTTGGACGGTTGCAGCTGATCAGAATTGAGGAGTCAATCCAAAGCCGCATACTCACAGCATCCACACTTAATTGAAGAAATCATGACTGGTGCATATCTACATAACCTGGTTCTGATATTTTTATACTATGCTTCTGCTACGCTGCTGCAAATATCACGAACCAGTAAAGCTTCCGCTACTCTGATGGAAAGATGTCATGATTCAAAAGTGTGAGCATGTCGGTCCAAAAGTCACAACTTCACATGAAGGCAACACAATTATGGATGATCCAGAGAGATTTGCTGTGGCTGATGATCTCAATGAAAGCTTGAAGATCATCAAAGATGTGGATCAGTTCAAAGACCTCCACTTAAAGTACAAATCTATGCGGACTTTGAAGAATCGCTACAAAAGCACAAAGATTGCGAAAGTGAAGAATTCAAGTCTACGAGCTCAAGAACAATGTCAAAGAAAGAATGCTAGGATGCAAAATGTATTTCATGGGGTGACCTCCCTTAGGGGGAGATTGTTAGGAATTGGAAATTCCATGTTAAAGTGTCGGTCACCCCAATTATAGTCTAGCATATGTTAGCTCGTAGATTTGTAGTTATTTACGTTATGTAGTAGTTTATTAGTTAATTTGTAGCGTAGAATAGTGTAGTGCAACACCGTGGAGGAAGGACGGGTCTTTACCCACTGTATGCCTGATCCACAGTCCGATAGGAGGACGTATCTTGTGTAACTATAAATACCCCTTCCATTCATGGAAGGGGTGGTGCTTTCAATCTAACATTTTACATTTAACAAAGCAAGTCTCTAGCTTGAACACCCAACTCTCTACTTTCTCTCTCTAAAATGGCTATCATGTATTTTGATCATCCAAGACCACCCGAATCATCAAACACATAAATATAACGATCCTACACTACGCGTATAACCACTCCTGTTTACGCATAAGCTTGGAATTTTACGCCTAAGCCTTAGATCAACCAAAATTATGAATTGTTACGCGTGCAAACTTGTAAATAAATAAATCATAACGTCACGAAACCAAAATGTCATTAATAAGCTTAAATGATTAATAAGTTGTGGAAATAAGTGAAAAATTGGACTTTAAAACTCAAAGTTAATCTACTAACGAAACTTATCACGACGTCTTTGGACTATCGGACTAACAAGTGACATTGGACTCGTAACAATCATTGACATATCACATTCAATAAATAGACAATGAAATCAACTTTTGACTAACATAATGTCTTTCAATATGTTGGTTCTTTTGGCTAAATATCTTTCAGATCATGATATGGACGTTCAAATGCAAAACATGGATGCACCAAATGTTCTCACTGTTGCAGATATCTTCCCTAATGGCTACCCAATGAAGATCGGAAAGAACAACCTCAGAGTTGATTTTGATAACTTCAATTGTTCTGAGTCTTCGTGTCAGATTGCTGTGGATATTCTGAAGACTCACCCTTATCAGAACATGCTCACAAACTCTGCTACTGTACCTGCTATCTACATTCACCAATTCTGGCACACTATACGAAAGGTCAAAGGTCAAAGTGCCGTGACTGTGAATCTTAACAACAAACAAGTCACCATCACGCCAGCAGATTTGAGGGCTATTCTTCTTATTCCTGTCATCGAGCCTACTGAATACAATGCTACTCCAATGGAAGAGGTCGTTCTCCAGTTCATGGTCGACATCGGCTATGATGAAGCTACTGGGGTAATCATAAAGCATTCATCTGTGGATCTCAAGAACATTCCCCAACCATGGAGAACCCTCTACATTATGATTGCCAAATCCATTTCCGGACGTGATAGTGGTCATGAGCATCCCAAGCTCATGGAACTACAAATATTTTGGGCTATGGTCAACATGAAACACATAGAAGTTGAAGCTCTGATATGGGATGACATGATGTCTTACCTTAAAAGGCCTGGCACCAAGATCCCGTATATCAGATACACCAAACTGTTGATCCAAAGAGCTCTAGGGTATAATCTTGATATTCCCTTGAGACTTGATGACCCCAACCATCACTCCGTGTTGTATGAGCCCACACTCACTGTCAGATTTAAGGACTCAACAACGAAGAAACAAGGTGCAGTGTTTCCAGATCATCTTCTTACTGATGCTATCAAAGGACTCTATTCGTACAAACGATATCTGGTAGCAGTTGAAGCAGGCAAAGTAGGTTTCCTTGATGAAAAGTCCTCTGGTACACCTACTTGGAAAACCAGGAGAGGCAGTGCAAGTATTACAAGCACTGAGAGTACGAGAAAGTATCCTAAGAGGACTCATGTTCTCAAAAGGAAAATTCTGTCAAAGGGTGCAATCCCTATTCTCAAACCTGAACCACAACTGAAGGACGAGGACTCAGAGGATACTGACACCGATGAAGAGGTTACCTACTCAGAAACTCCCATTGATGACCCAATAACCGTTGCAAAACCTCTAAGTCCAAAAGCTTATAAAGGTAAAACCCCAATTGTTGAGCCAGAGGAAGAGGGGAGCTCGGATGAAAAACCACTGGATAAAGACTACAGAAATAAGTTGAAGAATATCAGACTCCAACATGTTGCTCAGGAATTTACCCGTGATCAAACTCGTGGCCCCGGAGGGTCAAGTGGTGGTGCATTGTCTACACCAGTTTCCGATGCGGTTAATCAACACGATAAGGGAACTGGTACCACCATATAACAACCCGTAAAATTTCAGATTATTATAATAATATTTACACGTCAGAAAAATTTAAATCAATTATTTTCTGATAGAATGCCAATATCAAAAATTTAAAACTGAGAGGTCATCTCGTTTCCTTAGAAATAAGACACCGCTTGTCCACTAATTATCTGTATAATAAATGTGAAATTTATTATTATCTCAGTTAAAATTTAAGCATACATAAGCTTAATCTAAAAGTTATTCCGCATACTGCAGTGCAGTAGCATACAAGACTAAAAGTAAATACTGAGATAAGAGAAAAATATACTTTTTATCAATCACTAATAATTTACGAAAGAAAACGAGAAATTATCTCGTGAATTCAGAAAGTCACGGCACCGCACGCATACCGACACCAAATTAATAACGGCAAACAATTATAATCAAATTTCAATGAAATAATAATGTCCTATTATTACGTTTATGAAATCGTCTCCGAAAACATAATTTCTACATTGTTCGGGTACTGGGAAGATACGTTTAAACGAGGATTCGACAAAACACGGGGTACAATTTATACTGTGTTTTATAATAAAACAAAAGAGATAAGCACCTCATTCACTCTCTCTCCCACGTTTTTACAATACTTGTTCCCTTCTCTCTTGTTGTCGACACAAAACAAAACACAGAAACACCGAAATGGAAATCCCTGGTCTCCTTTGAAGGTCAAACACAAAAAGGGGTGATCTATACTTTCCTCAAGTGCTCTCCTATCACTATAGGCCTTCCCAAGCATGCTTTGAAGCGCGACTGTGAAAGACGACCGGAGCCAGGTTGGGAGCAGCCTATGAGCTAGGTCAAGAAAGAAGATTTCAAGCTTTCCATTTGTTCATGTATAGATAGGCTCAAATATTTGCAGGTTTTCTTCACTTTTTCACACACAATCACAAATTAGGGTTTCGGGAAACAAAGGGCTTTTGGAAATTGATAGAGGGGTTTTGTTAATTGACGCTTAAGGAAGATGCAACGAGTATTTAATCATATCGATTCGCTTCGAGTCCTCTCCAATTTGAGCATTTAGAGTTCGGTGTTTATGTCCTCCGATCCACCTTTGGGTTCATTGTAAGAATACTATCTTGTTATTATTTTCACTTATAGTTAATTTTAAATTCGATTGGTTTTTAAACGTTTCATTTGGTATTCTCGTTGTAAAGTTATTTAACGTCAAAATTATTAATGTTTGAATAATATTGTTGTTGTTGGACTAGTGTGGTAAAGACTTAATTAAATCATTTGAAAACCTTGTGTTCGGCTTACTTAGGATTTCGGCATAAGATATAGTTCATGGGTTTAAGGGTAGATGTTGTTTCGGTTTCCTTTGGTCTTGTGTTGCCACGACTGAAATTGTGAGCACGCACCCGATAGTGTCGTTTTGTTATATTGCCTCGGGTAGGAACTAGGCAACCCAAATGGGCTGTTTTGATACCTTTAGTGTCACCTTCCGTAATCCCGTAATCGCAAGAGTAACAAGGTCACGGGTTGTACCCGGCCTTAAAAATCACTAGCCGAGTTATTCGTAGCTATGGTCGTTGTTATCATTATTATTGTTGTTTGATTCGGTACCAGTAGACTCAAGAGAGTCTAAATGGAATAGTGTTGGTTCAATCACACAAGAGTGTGCTTGCTTGTTATTCTCGAGTCTCAACGAGACACCCCGAGGGTGTGTGAGACGCGCATTAAACTCAAAGTCCAAGAGACATTAGTTGTAAAGTCCGTTGTGTTAACATCTCGACCCACTATGTTTCGTTTTTGGTTGTCTCCCTTTCTCAAAAGCTGCTCCAGGAAAGTGTCAAAATATGTTCATGTGTAAAGACTCTTGGGCCATGAGCCATTACACAAGGGGGCGTTGTTTGTTGTATACCAGGCCACCCCACCCAACTATCACTAAAATATGTGTGAACACGACTGGGCCGAAGCCCAGTTTGCATCTACAAGTCATTTTGGTTATCAGTAGCCCGTCAGGGGGTACGTACGGCTTGCATCGTCTCGATTTCTCCCGACATAGTTTACGACTCGTACTTCCATCCCGTCCCGACTCATCCAATACAACACAACATATAATGTGTCATAATATTCGTATTAATTCGGGACACGGAACAACTATTAAACATGAGACAGTTTTGAGCTCAAATTACTTAAAATGAGTATGTAATACTACTTGCAATGTAATTAGTAATGATACGCACTTCTAAATGTATATAGTTAAACCGAACACTTACCTACAAACTGGTAAATGTACGTATTTACAAATTATTAAACTGGACATTAAAACCTTACAGAATATATATACTCTTGAAAATTAGTCAACTCGAATAAATAAATTATATTTTCGGCGCAAGACAAATTTTCTATAGGCACATGACTATATCACCACTCACAAACGGACTTTATTTCTTGAAAATTTATACTTCTAACATATACAAGATAAGATATATATATACACCTTCGTAAAAACATATTTATGAAATGTATCTACATTGTATCTTTCTAATAGGTTAAGACTTAACTTCCTTGCAAAATGCATTCATACTAGATGTCATAAATATATATATACAACTTTTTGAAACATATTGGTATTTGGACTATAATTATTAGAAACCTATGTTATATTTTTTCTAATACAATTTACTTATGAATTAAATTGAGACTTAGTTTCCTTTATAATAAATTTATACTAAATGTTCTAATTACACACTTATATATATATATATATATATATATATATATATATATATATATATATATATATATATATATATATATATATACACTTGATATATAAATATAGATCTTGGTCATTCACATCGACAACGTCCTATTATAAGCATACAATCCCTCCGTATGTTATCTTTTGGTCATCATTGAACCAAAGCTGCAATTCCTCCTTCGAGTTTCCTTCCATGTCATACCCTCATAAGCCGAAATCCATCCAAATCTTTGTAAATTATTTTAAGATAAATGATGCCACACAAGCAACAACAACAACAACAACATAAACATTTAAGAACATTTAAAAAGTTAGTTAAACTTTATCGAGTCTTAAACATAAAGACTAAATTGCCGTATTAATTAGGTTGCGTGTCGGAGCCGTGCACTATCACTCTTTGGTTTAATTCTCTTTAGACTTCATATTGCACATTGCCAAGGTGAGTTTCATAGCCCCTACTTTTACTTATTTTATAACTGTTTTGGGGGAAGATACATGCTCATTTTTACTTAAATGATTTAATTACTAAAATTCTGCATTCTATGCATAATATGCCCTTTGATTGATATATTTTAAGATACATCATACCTAGATGCTTTAAGGACCACACCAAAACTTGACCTAGAATATTACGCAGCTTAGCCTAAGACTTTAGATCCCAAATTGCCCTCTTCATGAACCGTTAATTCCTGCTGGGAAGCGCGAATGTTATAAATAGATCTATTGGGAGTGACTTCCCTGTTCGGTTGACCCCGCTTGGGTCAAGGCGAAACATATAGCATGTCGGGACCGAGTGTATTGGGATAAACACTCGCCATGGGCTCCTTATTTGTATGACTTCCTTGTGCATACATAAACTGTCGTAGCTTCGGTTGCATGAACTTAGTGCTAGCGTAATAGATTCAATATATGACATTATATTCGTTGTAATGTACATATACCCTACTTATGGTCCACTAATGAAATCTCTTTTACAAAATCCTTTTATGAATTGAAACCATAAAACTCTATGACATTATGCAAGACGTAATGATCAACAAAAACCAAATTTGAAACAGTGTACTGAAATCCCTTTTTAAATAAACCTATGAACTCACCAGCGTAAGCTGACCCCTTTTAGCATGTATCTTCAGGTTTTGAGGTGATAGCTTATCTTTGGAGGTGCAAGGCAAAGGCATGGCATGGTCATAGACGACTCTGATTTATGTATTGGGACCACTCGTTTATAATGGGCCATTTTTCGCACCAAATCAAAAATGTAAACATTGTTTTTAAGAAATGAATAAAAGTTTATTTACGAAAATCCGTTGTTCTATGCTTATGTTGTGATATCAATTTAGTAGCACCCCAATACTTGTATGTTTCTGCCGAGTCATTTTTGGGGGTGTTACACACCACCCACGAGCAACAACAAAGGCAACTTGAGGACTCTATCAAATATGACTTTGAGGAACAAGAAAAGGAGAAGTCTGAGAAAATTCCTGATGAAGATGCTGAGCTTGTAGCTAAAGAGAAGGCAGAAAAAGAAGCTCAAGCTCAAGTAGATGAAGAAGCCAGGATTAAGGATGAAGAAATGGCTAAATCTGGACAAGATGACGAAGTTGATTATGATGATTTTCTTCTAGATAGTCCAGTACGTTCCAAGGAATTAACCTATGAGCCACCTAAAGACCCTGAGCCTCCTCATATCTCATCTTCATCAGACTCATCCTCTCATTCATCTCCACCACCATCCAAAGGCACAACCAGATCCGCATCCAAGTCAGTAAAGAAACCAACCGACTCTTGGATATCCCAGGCTAAGACAAAGATTGTCAAAGCTGTCAAGCAAGTCAGGAAGAAAGATGTGACCAACAAAAAGCTGAATCAACTCGCTGACAGGATCAATCATCTACAAGAAGGGATAGACGAGATGTTGAGTGAAAGGGAGTATATCCAGAAGTTTATGAAACGTGATGTCCAAGGGGAAATGAACAAGATGATTAAGGAATATACTCACAAGTTTCTTCTCAACTCTGTTCCTAGATTGACAAGGGATATGTTCGCCAGAAAACTTACTCCAAATATCGTCGCATTGGTTAAACATACATTGGCCAACTCACCTGAACTCTCTGAAGCTGAGTTGATCTCGAAATTGGTGATACAAATGTCTAATCGGTCTGCAACCTTTGGTTCATATGAAGCTAAATTCTTTGAGGCCCTTCTAGAATATCAACTCAAATCATCATGCAAAGTGTGGAGTTTGTTAGGACTCCTTGAGATCGTTTTGAGCCTTAGGGTTTAACAATAACATAAACAATCATGCACAGCGGAATAGAACAAACAACTATGTTATTGACACAAGGTTTTTCATTAATAATCACTCCAAGCCTCAAATATTATATGATCGGTATAATACGGTTACACTAAACTTGTAACAGGGATCAAAGATCCTTGAGGCTAAACTACACAAACCCTAGGCGTCCACTTAGAGGACTTGACGCCTAGACACACACACACACCTTTAATGACTACATTATTGAAGACTTTTTTATATAAAACCTACACCCCATGTCCTCTTTATATACTAGAGGATTAGGGTTTACAAAATACTACGAAGGACTAATAAGTAAATCTTCTTTTGCAAGCAAGTCCTTCCATCTTTTTGTAGGTTTCATCTCTTTCACTTTAAGTCCCTTTGTTTCATTCTTGTATTTATTTTGTCTCATCAAATCCAAGGAACCTAAAACCCAACACAAAGAGTCAGCAGGTCAACCTAAACGGCCAAGAGATGACGATGATAAGGACAAGGATTCTGCACCTAAACGTCCAAAGAAGTCTGGTGAATCTTCCTCTATGCCACCACCAACCCAAAGGACTCCAACAGAAATACGATCTCCTCCACGTTCTACTGCTGATAAACCTCAGGACTCTGAGTTACCACCATCCACAGAGAAAACCGGTGATCATTTCGAATACACTGGTGGTGACGATGAAGAATTCCATGAGCCCCAACAACAACCCACCTCTCCCGACACAACAAAGAAACCAGCATCCTCATCAAAGCCAAAGAAGAAGAAGAAGACGACTAAGACTGATGTTGTCTCATGGCTAGATGACGATACAACCGCTGAATACGACTGGTTTTCTCAACTTTGTGATGATACTCCCTCACTACCTGAAGGTCAAGAAATGGTAGATGGCCGTACCATGGAGCATGTCAAGCTATTACAAGAACAATTTAAAGTGAAGAAGATGACGAAGGCTGAGCTCAAGCGAATCAAGAATGATGCCTTCCAACTGCTCAAAGATAGCTCCGAAAGTGCAATTGAAGTGGAATACCACCTCAACAACATTGCACGAGCCATGTCGAACAACATCGATTGGCTCAATCCCGAAGCTAACATCGACTTCACTCGACAAGACAAAGCTCCATACTACACAGATTGGACCAGACCTCTACCCACAATTGGCCGACCGGATCAACCAAAGATTCCATTCCGCTACTTCTTCAACAAAGACCTAGAATTTCTTCTACACGGTAGCGATGTCTCCAAGAAATACGCTACATCACTTACACTTCCGTTCCCGGCAGCAATATACTCCAACAGCATAGCAATCGAGGAAGATGTCATCCACATGTTCTCTGACAAAGTGGAAAAGTATGATCTTGATGCAATGTATGGGATTCATCATTGGCCAGAACGCCGAAGAATCTACTACAAGAGCTGCCAGGTACTTACATCAAAGAATGAGGTGTTTAGTGATAAAGGGATCGTTGCTATTAAGCATGTTACTCTTTCGTCAAAATGGGACTACACATTTCTCAAGAAAATAGTGGTCAAACGACAAGATGAAGAGGACTATGAATTATGTGAAGCAGACTTTCAGAGATTGTCTCTCAACGACATTGAAGATATGTATCTTGCCAAGGTACAGGGACGAATGCGACATTTCTCTAAAGAAATCCAACGTGAGTACATCAAGTCCTTGTTAATCTTCATCAGAAGCATAGTGATCCAGGAACGTGTAGAAGACATTCAACTTGTCGTGGAATCGTATCAGACGCGTGTTAACCTCACTAAACCACAGCTAGACCTTCCCGACATCAACCAACTTCCTCAATACACCCTCATCAGCAAACCATTTGGAGTAGTATACCGTAGTGAACTACACCGAAATTGCTTGATGGCGTGCAAAGAGCTTCATAAGTTTGGAGATCACACACTGAATAAAGTCAAGGACGGGTTAGCTTATCGGTTAAAGGCGATACAAGAAGGCATTGGGTCACCTAAGCGATGGAATTCGAGGGAGAGACGGGATGTTAAGAAGATCATCACTCGCATTGATGAAAGGTTGTTCAGAAGGGACCAGTTCAGAACATTGGAGAGTTTCGTAGGTGGTCGTCCCAGCATATCTCTCACAGGCTATCAACGTCTAGAACGCATTCCTGGAGTTATTGTTGGACTACCTGAATCTCCTGGTAACCCTTGATTTGTTTCATTATCATTACTTGGTTGTGTGATTTATATTTAACAATGGCTTGTGCACACATAACAGTGTACAACCCGTACTTGTCATGAAAGGACCCTGTGGTACACTTCAGTGCCAAAATCCTTATAAAATGAGCGAAAGCTTCTTATTTTTGAGTAAAACTTATCAAAACTTTCACTTTTCAAAGTTTTGCTCAAAAGAAAAAGTACTTCCCCTTATGATTTTCAAAACCTCAAAAGTTTATATCACTTGTTGAGGGGGAGTATTTGCTTACAACTTTGTTCACAAATTGTTCTTCATGGTAATCTTCCCGCAAAACTCAAAATGGACATATTCGATATCAAAATTTTTCCAAAAATAACATTATATGCCATTTTTGAGGGGGAGAAAAATTATGTGATAAGAAATATGTTGTGAATTGCAAATGAATCGTTATGCTACAGACTTAACCAATGAATTGACGAGATCTTAAATGTTAGTAACTCGAAAAGACTTGTCGGGGACGGGTAATAATTTCAAGCTAGTTCGCTAGTAATGTAAACGTGTCTCGCAAAGGACTTGTCCGAGTAGAATGTACCATTCGAGAAACTCTTGGTAGACATGAACTTTGACGGGTTTGACAACCTTTCGAGTTTTGTCCACACCTTCAAGCTAGTTATTAGAGCTAGTTGTCACCTAAAAGCTGACAATGTAACTCTTTAACTATGCAACGTAAATGTGTCTCGCGGGGGATTGTCTATCTTGAGTTGATCAATTCAAAAGTGCGCACTCTTCTCTCACCGTGCAGATTTCTGTCAAAATACTTAAGCACGTGTGGAGGGGGAGTATTTCTGCAAAGTCTTAAACTCTCAACAGTGGTATTAAATGCTTTTACTCATAACCACTTTGAGAGATTTTCATGAAAATGGTTTATGGTAACATAGGTTAGTCATGGAGTTATAAGGTGACTAAGGTTAGGAATAACCGTCCTATGATCCGCCAGAGCCGGAGGGATCTACCCAAGGACTCCACCAATAGTTAGAATCTAGAAGTCCTTAGGTATGATTATAAAAAGGAGAAAATGAGAATCGGAGAAAGAAGGAGTTGAAGAATTAAAAAGAAAAGTAAAGAAAAGGGTGAAAATAAATAGCCCTCAAGATTATTCAACTTAGGGCAGACACCGGGTTCAATTCATATGCTACTGGTTGTCACTTGATGACGCCGGTATTGAAGATCAAAGTCGTCATGGACCCAGTGACGCATGCACTAAACCTTCTTAGCAACTCAAGTTTCTCTCAACAGAAGCTTGTTTCATTCTCACAGGGAACCCTACGTAAACTATCGGCTTTCTCTTAGAGATTGCTGGTATTGAAGAAGGAGACCCTCTCTCTAGTCTCCGCTCAGGAAAACCAAAGCGCACTATTGAGTCTAGAGCCACGAGATTCATCAAAAGATCTCTTAGGTACACTTGACAATGCATCGCTTGTCGTTCAACAATAAGAACACAAGTGATATATTATCGTGTCCTTCACAGATCTTAGCAATCTGTCGAGAACATTTATGAGGGGTTCACAAATGTGATCCTCAGTGATTGAATGGAAACTCCTGCCAGGGTCAACATCAAACAGCCCTGACAGCAAGTCACTTCGGTAACTCCCCGTGGATTACGCTTAGTGTGTCCCAAACGGTCTACAGTCGTGAGGTGATGCTTCGGTGTACCTCAGCGGCTCATCTGAACTGTAGATGTATTTCGGTACATCGCGTTATCTCACTTGTGGGACTCCAGTTCAGGAACAGCCTTTGTGAGAATTAGAGTTGTGTTTTCACACTATGCTGTTAACACTCTCGAAGTTCAAACTTGTTAGCGCTGGATTATTTCTAACCCATGTTTTATGTTTTCTTCTTATGGATGCTTGCGGGTAGAAAAGATCGTGCAGATTCTCCACATGCTCATACCAACATCAATTGAAGTTCTCTCAAAAGGTAACACAACGTCAGAATGATTCTTCGTCAAAGTCAAAAAATCTACAAAGTTTAAAGACTAAGAGAACTACATCAGTATTAATATCCAACGTTAAAGAGCGTGTGAGCATGTTGGAGAAAGACGTGGAGACACTGGAGCAACTAAGCTGACCTGATGCTGACAACCACAACATACTACCACTTCCATCACAAAGAACAAAGATCAAAGAACAATGAAAATGATGACGTCAAAGCAGAATACTTCAAAGGAAACAATTTCCCTACACTGGGGAGATTGTTCGAATCCAGGCACTTCTTCTCACAAGAAAGAAGAATGCCAGAAGACGTCAAAGCTACTATTACATCAACACCTTCAACGTTTAAAGATCAAATCATCAATCACTAACACTTAGGGGGAGATTGTTGGAATCACTCCTAAACTAGATTTCAAGTGTTAGTAATTAGTATGTAATAGTTAGCTTAATTGTGGCTTTTATGTTAGTAATCAATGCTAGGCTCATGTAGAAAGCTCATGAACCTATGCCAAAGCCCAATAAGGGAAAGGAAGGGAACTTGCATGTTGCCCTAGTTCCTTCCTATAAATACCCATGTAAACCATCCTTAGATGGTTGGTTGTTCATTTTATCATTTCAGTCTACGCGTAACCTTTCTTATACATTCGTGTGTGTGTGTTAAGTGTTCAACCGATCACTCTTTATCTATCTTTCTTATATTGATGCTTGTGTTACTAATATGGTGACCTAACAAAGTGGTTCTCGCAGTTCTCGCATTTAAAGTGGGTTCTGAAAATAAAGTTTCACTATATATATATATATATATATATATATATTAACTAAACTAGAAAGCAAATAAGATATAATGCTTGTAAAATAAATCTTTTACAGGAATCTGGAAATTTAAATATTCTGCGAATTTTCAAAAATTAAATTTCAACATAAAAAAAATAATAATAAAATTAATTGCTACAGTACCTGAAGCCGTCACTTTGTGATGGTGATGCCGTCAGGGTAACCTAACAGGTTTTTTCGTTTTGTTTTCTGAAAAATTTCTTGAAAAGTTTAACTTTTAAAACCTGTAAATTTCCTGTAACATATTTATCTCGACTCGATACAAGCATTTTACTTAAACAAACACGCATACTAGATAGAATATATGCTAATTATAAATTATAAATTTATCATGTTTGAATTTCGTTCTTTAAAACTAAATAAGAATTTCTCTACACTTATCTTTTTGTAAAATACCTTTATATGAAATTAAGACGAAGTTAAGAACAAAATAAAGTATTTTCACAATTTATTTGAAACATGAAAAATTAAACAATTATAATATATCACATATATGACAAAACTATAAATAAAATGAAAACAAACTAAGCAAGTAAATGAGATATGACTGGGTTGCCTCCCGAGAAGTGCTTGTTTTTGTTCGAGTAACGAGCCTGACTTTACCCTTATTTAACGAATAAAAGGGAGGTTTCCATTCCACTTAAGATTAAGTGCGGGTGATAGTAGTGATACACACCATCTCGGTGGAAGGGGGCCATATGATAAGAGATTGGTAGTTGAATTATATGCTAAAAAGCGTGTGCTTTTTTCATCTTAATTGGGTCGATGGGTGAATAAAGGTTTTCTCTTAGAAAGAATCATTTTTTATTATCTCAAACACCGAGAAACTCCTAGGTATAAGATTTGCGGTCAATATCCATTTTAACTCGGACAAAATTTATTGTACCATTTTCGTTTAAACATACAATAATTATTATTTTTACAATTTGAAGCTAGTTTTGCGAATGTTTAGCAAACTCATAATTGTTTTTTGAAAACCAATGATATTATCACAAGTTGCGTATTGGCGGCTAACATAGCCACCTAGGTTGGAGATGGGTGACACACCGCTTTTTGGCCGATGTCACAAAAGGTGGGTGAAGTGGTGTTCATGTCGATACATATGTAACACTCTAATTAAACTAGAGGTGTTAGAAAAGCTTATTTGTAACACAAGTTAACGGTTGGCAATTTTACACGTGATCTTTATTACAAGCTTACATGGTCACGCGTGATGAAGTAGAAAACGAGAGGAATCGGTGATGCCCCGTCACTAGTTGAAGCAAATGTTTGTGTGTGCGCGTGTGTGTCTTGTGTGCACACTGGGTAGTGGTGCAAACGAGCCGAATCGAGCTGAGTACTGCCAAGCTCGAGCCTGAAACTCAACTCGAGCTTTAGATTTCAAGCTCGAGCTCGAGCTCGTCATATACAACCCGAGCTCAAAACGAATGGAGCTCAATTATTTCCACATTATAGGCTCGAAATCGATGAAGAATCGACATATAAAGTTCGGTTGGACTCGATTTGTATAAAAAGTAGTAAATTTATGTATACAAAAGGGTACAAGTTTAATTTAATCGAAGCTCGATAGGATCGCGAGCTTCACGAGTTGAGTATTTTGGAGTTCGAACTTGACTCGAAAGTATACTCAAATAGCTCGAGCTCGACTCGCTTTAACTCAAGTCGATTTCGAATAATTTACGAGTTATTAACACCCCTGATATGGGTTATAGTCGAGTGATGCGGTGTGAATCATTGTTAAGACACAAAACGTGAAAGGAAGACGATAATGAAGATGACGTTGGTATGAAATAAATAAGTCAATAATTTTTTTTCTAAACAAAATTGTAATTAATTTATCTTAAAAGTTGTATTTTATTAATCATGACTTAGTTATTAAAATCCTAAGAGCACTCTCAATGATAACATGAGTTATTCTTTAACATTTGCCACGTCAGCGCCACATCAGATTTAACATTTCACCTTAACTCACCCAAAAAACACCCACAATCATAACATCCCAAGTTAAACTTTAACATTTGATATTTTCAATTTCAACCTCTAAACTAAAACAAACACTTCATTTATTAAAAAAACATAACCTTAACTTAAACATATTAAAATACCAAATATAAAATAACTAAAAAAATTATAACGAAAAAAAATAAATAACAAAACATAGCAAATACTTATTCATCATCGTCGCTCTCTTGTTGTTGTTGTTGTCGTTCAAGATTCTTCTGCCAAACATGCTCCATAAGGTCCTGTTGGAGTTGGGTATGCGTTTGTCGGCCGTGTATTTCTTTTGCCTTACGACGGTGAGTATCACATCTTTTGATCCATCTTCGTTGCCTCAAACGTGCTGACGGATCCACCCACACTTCGTTATAGTCACGTAATGCAAATTTTTGATCTTTTATAATCTTGTTATGCAAAATAACGCAAGAATACGCGATTCTACGTATAGTGACAATTTCCATTTGACGTGTCGGTTGTTGTAGTATACCCCAACGTCCTTGAAGCACACCAAAAGCACGTTCAATATTCTTTCGGGCACTTTCTTGTTTCCTTTTAAAGTACGTATGTTTTTCGTCGGTTGTTGCCGAGAAGGATTTGACGAAAGTTGCCCACTGTGGATAAATTCCGTCAGCCAAGTAATACCCTTGTTCATACCTAGTTCCATTGACCATATAAGGGGCTCTTGGGGCATTGTCAGAAAGAATGTCGTCGAATAACGGAGACTGGTCTAAAACATTAATATCGTTATTCGCCCCCGCCATCCCAAAAAATGCATGCCAAATCCATAAATCTTGAGAAGCAACAGCTTCAAGCATAATTGTTGGGTATTTTTTATCACCCCTACCAAATTGCCCTTGCCAAGCCACTGGACAAATTTTCCATTCTCAATGCATACAGTCAATGCTACCAAGCATTCCCGGAAAACCATGACACTCTTCATGTTGTTGATAAAAATTTTGAATGTCGGCCCATGTTGGTTTTCTTAAATACTCCGGCATAAACAAATCAATAATGCATTTGTTAAAATTATCAAGACAATCTTTTGAAGTACTCTCACCCATTTGCAAGTATTTATTAAATGAATCGGGTGTGGTGCCGTAAGCCAATTGGCGTATGGCAGACGTACACTTCATTAGAACACTTAAACTCATTCGACCCGTACAATCGGGTGTTTGCCTAAAGTAATTAAAATGATATGGAATATTTTCGGAAGTATAAGATTCAATACCTTCAACTATTTGCAGGAATAGTTTCCGGCTCATACGAAATCTTCTACGAAAATTCCGGTTTGAATACTTACAACCTTCAACGAAATAGTCGTTACGCATACGTTCTTCTGCAATCTCACGTTCACGATATATATGGGTACGAGCACGAGTAGGAGGTTGAGATGCTTCTTCTTGTTCCAACTGTTGCTGATACTCGTACACGGACGCCATAAATTCGAAGTCAGTTTCGTCATCAACGTCTGACCATTGCTGAGGAAATTCATCAAATTGATTCGGATCCATTGTGAACGAACTTGAATTTGAATTATGGAAGTGTGAGAGGAAGTATATAAATTGTGAATTTGAATTATGGAAGTGTGAAAAAAATTGGTGTTTTAGTTGGGTATTTATAGTGGTAAAAAAATGTTTTTTTTTAACTAGCCGTTTGAAATGGTGTGGGGGGGGGGGGGGGGGGTAAAATGAATTTTTTTTAAACCCCAACGGCTAGTAGCCGTTAGGGGGGGTAAAATGATTTTTTTTAGCCATCAACGCCTGTTATATGGTTGACATCGGGACTTAAATGCCGTTTAACGCCGAATTGGCCCACGGGTAACGCCGATTAACGCCGGATAATGCCGGGTCCGGCGTTAATCGTTGGGAGTTCTCTAATAATGAGATTAATCATCCAAATAGGCAAATTAACCCCAAATCAAATCAACAAAACATCCCTATCACATCCTTAAAAAAAATTGCCTCCAAATTTCAAAAGCCAAACATTCTTTACACCAATCATCACGCCACCTGTTTTTTAACCAAGAATCCAAAAACCCACATTCCAAAATCCCTCAAAACCACATAAAGTTTCAATCTTGATCAACACCCGTTAATCTTTATCGCATAATATTCATGGGTTTTGTGTCTTTTTGGTAATGCATGGTATGTGTTTGATTGAGATTTGAGAATGGGGGAAAGTGTTGAGGGGGGAAGCTTGAGGAATACGGCGTCGAATATAAGGAAATTGGCTGATGAAATTGACCAGTTTGACGGGAGGAAAAAGTATCTTGCACATACGGGGAGTCCGTCGGATGGGGGTGATGTTAGGTGGTATTTTCGTAAGGTTGCCTTGGACAAAAATGGTTAGTTCTACATTGAGATATCAAAGTATATAAAAAGTATCGAATTTTTTTCAAAAGTTGGAAATACCGAAATAGTTGTAAAAGCCATGTTAAATTTGGTTAAAAATATCAAAATTTAGGAAAAAATTGTTGTGAAAACCATGTTAGAAATCGTCCAAGTTTCGAATAACCTTTATATAAATACCTAGGTGGCCCAACCTCCCTGAATACGAAAAGTTTAAATATGTTTAAGAAACTTTTGCTACTATTGCGAAAATTCACATGGTGTTGTCTTATGAAATACAATTGAGGCCTTAGAAAAACGGCAGCACAGTTTCATATTGATCACACTGCATTTGCTCAAATTCCCTGAAAAGTATTTGTAAATGTTGTACACGGTCATGAGCAAACTAGTAACCCTTTGTAAAGTTGATTAATCATATCAAGCAAAAGTAGGTGGCTCAGTATTAATGCACTTTCAGGGGCGGAGCCAGAACTTTATTGTCGAAAGGGCAAAATATGATAATTTTTAGAAACTACACTAAAAATTGGTCCGTTTGGGGGGTGGGGGGCAAATTACAAAAATAGCCGAAATTTTTCGAAAATTTACACTACAATTTTTCTCGCCGGGGGGTCTCCGCCACTGTGCACTTTGCCGTAAGTTGTGCTTGCATGGATAACTTTGTGAAGTAATAAATTTGATATTTGGTATATTGATGTCATAGCAAGTTTTGTTTCGGCCCTTTTTGTTGCTGTTTTGTGTGTTTATGAAGTTCTAGGTAAAGAATGCTAGAAATAAATTGACGAATAACTGTTTCTTTTGGTCACAAATGATATATACTATATGGCTATACTAGATCATGATTACTATATGACAGAATAACCAATGAGGGTGTTATGGATTTATAGTAAGCATGCCAAGTCTATTGAGACAAGATTTATCTAGTTAATTGAAAGAATGGCTTGTATATGACATGGTGATTGTCGATATGAGTTATAAGCCTAATATTGGACCACCGAAATACACGTAAACAAAATGAAATTCCATAAATTTCAAATGTTAAGGTGGATGTCTTTTTGCGCAAGGACGAATAAGTTGGAATAGTTATGAATCACTTAAAGAAGCATGTCATACATAGTGATGCATTGCATTTAAAATAAGTTGAAATCAGTCAAATACAGATAACATTCTTTTGTGCGTTGCATATTGATTCCATCGGTTATCTACAGAGGTAGCTGCTTCCGTTCCACGTGCCGAAACAGTAGAGAAGAGTGATTATTTTCGCTTTGGTATGAGAGATTCTCTCGCAATAGAGGCGTCATTCTTGCAGGTAGTATAATCTATGTATCATAATATACGAGTGAATCAGTATGCGCAAATCTTTATACATGGACCATTGCTAAGGCCTATAGTGATTTGCACATACAGCAAGAAGAGGAATTGCTTTCTATTTGGTGGAAAGAATATGCCGAATGCAGTGAAGGTCCGAAAGGGTCACCTGCTTCAACTTCCACGCCAGATTCACAGCTTAAACCATTTCCTCTAGGCAAACCATATACAGATGAGGAAGAGCGAGTTGGTGTCCCTGTGAAAGGAGGCTTGTATGAGGTGCTCGGAAAAATCTGAGGTGTCATTTGGTTTGCAGTCATCAATCACCATGGGTATGGGTTTGATAACTTGGTTTACGGAAATGGGTATATAGGACCCCATTCCATCAACTAAACATACTCCAACACTATCAAACCCATACCCATGGAACCAAACACCCCTGAGTCTTGTGATAATTATGTAAATATATTGGGGTCCTCACTTTGTTTTGATTGCAGGTAGACTTGGTGAGGAGACATTGTTTCCCTGTTTATTGGGATGGAGACAATCGCCGTGTTCTAAGAGGCCATTGGTTTGCTCGTAAAGGGGGAAGTCTTGATTGGCTTCCACTTCGTGAGGATGTTGCTGAACAATTGGAGTTTGCTTATCATGGCAGGGTAAGTGCACTCATAATAGATGTGGCAATTATATTTTAGTCAATCCTAATTGCAACTTTATGATAATGTGTCAGACGTGTAAAATAGAAAAGTCAACTACTAAAGAAACTGTCCAGGGTCAAATGGGTCGAAAGTCGTTTGAAGTCTATTCAAATGCTTAGTGTCTTTTAAAAAAAAATAGGTTTAAGTTTTATTGTGATTATATACTTTTTGTATTCACAAGGAATACATTCATTGATTATAAAATAAAAACCGAAACAAAAAATATAGCAAGTCCACTTATCCAACCAGGAAGTTAAATTAACCCATTTTGACTCGATCCCATTTGATATGTTACCCAACCCGTGTAAACTGCCATTATGCCATCTGCAAGCCATGGACACATATGTCTAGCACAATGCATTCAGTTGTAATTCTTCTACAGTCTTCGTTATTTTGAGTTGAATTTTTCTTAGTTCAAAACTTAAAATTATCACAGTTGTCATGTCCTTCGTTTTATGTTTTGTTGTTTGATTTGGTAGGGTATTTTGTCTCAGGTTTGGCGTCGCAGAACATTTCAACCATCTGGACTATTTGCAGCTCGAGTCGACATGCAGGGCTCTAGGGTATGCTGGTGTTTGATGCTAATTTTCTTCTTTGGCCTATACTGGCATGTTCTATCACCTACATTACATATCATGCATCTTGCCTGCAGGGGTTGCATGCTCTTTTTACTGGAGACGATGATACATGGGAAGCTTGGCTAAATGTTGATGCATCAGGATTCTCTAGCATTGTCAAGTTTGGTGGGACCGGCATTAAATTAAGGCGTGGCTATGCTCCATCTCATGCACCAAAGCCAACTCAGGTAAGATACATCCATTGTTTTTGGAATACAAAACAGTTTATCACAATGCAGATATACATAATAAATGTGATGCCTTAACTGAATAATCTTATTGGTAGGATGAGTTACGTCAACAAAAAGAGGAAGATATGGACGATTATTGTTCCCAGGTAAAACTATGATATCTTGTTTATAGACACAATTGATGCTCTCGATGTGTTAACATTATTTTATCTTCTAGAGAATAGAAATAAATCTTAAAGGTTTTTTTATCTTGAACTTATAAAGGTTCCGGTACGACATCTAGTGTTTATGGTTCATGGTATTGGTCAAAGGTTGCAGAAAGCCAATTTAGTTGATGACGTCGGCATTTTCCGCCATCTTACTGCTAGTCTTGCTGAACAACACCTCACAACCCACCAACGTAGAACTCAAAGAGTTCTTTTCATTCCATGTCAGGTAGTGATTATATTTATGGTTATACAAAGGTGGCACACATTGGTTTGGTTCAAAACATGTACTTTGTTTTGCACTAGTCCAATTGAGCCGGGTGGAGTGGTCTGGAAGAAAAATATGATAAAGTGAAAAATTACAATTATGACCCATTTGTTGTGGGGTTCACTGTACAGTACAAAATGTACCCTTTTTTTGAATATACCAAGACCCAATATTTAGCAAAACACATAAATTCCGCAAAACTGTAAAAAAAAATACACAAATCGTGTGAAAATGTCATTAAGCGTACACGTTTTGCGAATTACATCGTAATTCTGAGAAATATATTTCTTAGTGTCATTAAATTACTGCTCTTGTGAAATGCCTTGTTCTTTATCCTTGCTGTGATTGGTTTTGTATTGCCAGTGGAGGAAAAATTTAAAGCTGAGTGGTGAATCTGCTGTAGAAAAATGTACATTACCTGGTGTTCGTGGATTGCGGGTAACATTAAGTGCAACGGTTCATGATGTCTTATACTACATGAGTCCTATCTACTGCCAGGATATAATTGACTCGGTATGTTTAATGTATACTTTGTCAGCATCTGTAAATTGATAGCTTTACGAATAAATTTGATTAAGTATTTGAGTTGAGGAGTTTTGTGGATGTGTGTTTTGAAAGTTATTATGTGATTCTCAATAATGATATTCGCTATAATAAAACACTACTAAGTGATACAATGGACTTTTGACAGGTTTCCAATCAGCTAAATGTGCTATATCGGAAGTTCCTTAAGAGGAATCCTGGTTACGATGGAAAGGTGAGTGATTGGTAAATTGATTTCATATACTTTCAAATAAGTAAGTTGATACTACATGCTACACTTATTCTTACGGTGTTTGTTTGAGGTGGCAGATTTCTTTATATGGTCATTCTTTAGGAAGTGTCCTCTCTTATGACATTCTTTGTCATCAAGAGACTTTGACTTCTCCATTCCCTATGGAATGGATTTACCAAGATAAGCTTAAGTACGAGGTTTCAACTCCAAACGACATGAAATCATCTTCCTCGAATACACAGGGCAAGGACTTCAATGCAATTATTGGTAGCATTGAAAATCCTTTAGTAACTATGGATTCTAAGAAACTTGATCAAGTTGGTCTTGGCTCCGACTCTGGTCCACGTGAAATGGTGTCAGGGAAGGCCAATGGTTTAGATGACTGCACATTTACGGATAGTGAAGTTTTAGCTAGTGACTTGAATCAAGTTTACGAAGAAATTGGCCAGTGTGATGAAAATACCACAATCAAATCACTAAAGGAAGAGGTAACAAAATTTTATGCTTCCCATTTTATTTTTTCAATCGTAATTAATAGCACTTCATTTCTTGCAGATTGACCTTTTGAATGCGAGAATCAAAGAACTAGAATTGCATAATGCTCAAGGTACTTACAAAAAATGATTCACTCGTGTCTTTTTAGCCACATATTGCTTCTTTAGAAGCTGATACGTTAGATTTCATGTGCATTTCTTGCAGGAGATAGGCAGGAAGTTACAACAGTGAACAATGAAAGCTTTTCCAATGGCTCTTCATCTCGCAAAAATGACACACTAAAGAGTTACACGCCTCTTATAAAGTACACAAAACTGGAATTTAAGGTATATATATGTGAAATTTGTTTTTAACTTCCTTTTAAAGATTAATTTATTTTTTTGCCTGAAGAGGCTTGACCATAATTTTGTATTTGAGGTTCATTCCAGGTTGATACATTCTTTGCAGTTGGCTCTCCCCTTGGTGTGTTTCTTTCCCTTCGCAATGTTCGTTTAGGAGTAGGTAATTTCTTGCTTCCCATGAGTTGCATATGTTATAATGCGTACCCCATGTACAATATTTTGTATCTGATTGATTAAATAGCAGATATAATCCCCGGAATTTTAACTTTTTTAGGAAAAGGAAAAGACTATTGGAACAATGAAAATATAATAGAAGAAATGCCATCTTGTCGGCAGATGTTCAACATTTTTCACCCTTTCGATCCTGTGGCATATAGGTATCTCTTAGCTCTGTGCTTATTCAATTACTAGTATGTTGAGTACAGGTGGCACTTTTAGTGAGTTTCATTTGACAACTAATGTGAAATAAACTGGCCTTTACAGAGTAGAACCACTTGTTTGTAAAGATTATGTCAACACACGTCCAGTCATTATTCCTTATCACAAAGGTGGAAAGAGGCTTCATATCGGTTTTCAGGTAGACCTTATACATCTCTACCATTAATAGGTGTTAGCATTCACTCCTATATTTCTCATATATGATGGTTCAGGAATTTGTGGAAGATGTTGCGTCAAGTTCTCAGGTGGTAATGGATCGTATGAGCTCAGTTAAGGTCTGTATCCTGTTCAATTGTCCTAGATATAATGGACTTTTTTGTAGGTACCATTAAATATATATTGCATACAATTACACAACTTATAAGCTGAACCTGTCTTAACACTATTTATATTGCTACTTTCTGGTCAAATGGCTCATTAAACGCTCTACGGCGGCTTACCATTTGTATTTTGTAGGGCAAAGTACTAGCACTATGTCAAGTGAAGGATGGTGATTGTGTTGGAGGTACGTCAAACATGGCAACTTTTTCATCCATACCTTGTTTCTTACAGGTGCAGATTTTGATCCATTTACACATGAATGGGTCGATTTGGGTTAATTGTTTTTCCCTAACCAGTCATATGAAAAGTTTTGGTTAAAAGAGAAACGGGTCAAGCAAATTGAAAGTCACCAAAATGTGTTTTTATTGCTGACAGTGACAACCTCTTAATTTGTTATATATTGAAATTTTCAAGTAGTGTCGTGATAACATGGTTCATGTACCATTTTTTGTGTTGTAACAGCAATTTATTGATTTGTAACTTTTGTTTATGCTCAGCGGAGACATCAAAAAATCCCGAAGTAGTGGAAAGATCGTATGGTTCACTAATGCTGGAGAAGTTAACAGGGAGTGAAGATGGACGAATCGATCATGTTCTTCAAGTATGTTATCGTACTATCTTTATAAAAATGTTTCCAAAAATCGTACCAATTAAGCGCCTTAAGTTGTATATTTGTTCTGTAGCTTATATCTTATAATCAAGACATGTAAAAATGTGATTTCCATCAAATTTCACACGTGGCTCATGCATTTCTGTAGATTTTGTAATCCTTTAAGAGACACACTAAGTTTTCGTTTAGATACTTTAAGCGATAAAAGATATGTTAACTTCACTTTCTATCTTAAAATTGATCGATGCAGGATAAAACATTTCAGCATCAGTACATATCCGCGGTGGGAGCACATACGTAAGTATATATAAGTATATATCTATTGTGCGTAATTATTGTGTTTTTTTTTTGAAAGTGTGAATGCTTCTGACTTTGACACATTTTGTAGACATTATTGGAAAGACCTTGATACTGCATTATTTATATTGAAACACTTATATCGAGACATACCAGATGAGCCCGACACACCTGATGATTTCATGGCCAGCGAAATAAATCAAGGAACTGATGACTCAAATGGGTGGTATAATACTGAAGAGGCTGCTGAAGAAGAGCTTCCTTTAACCTTTTCTAATACGAAGATAGTGAAAAAGTTCACCAGGAGAGCCAAAAGTTTCATTGGTCCTTGATTTTCCGTTGCAAACATACTAACGTTCTTTCGTAAATGCCATAAAAGCATCCTAGTCTGCAAGAATGAACGGTTTTTGACAGAAATTCTCATTCTTGAGACATGTGGTGTTCTTGTTACATTTGTTTGCAAACAAGTACGATGATTGGAAAGTCGTTAGTACTTTGTGTAAAGTCTGTACATATGATTTAGAGATCTGTCTACACAGGATTGTACATGATTTTCTTTTCTAACTTACAAACTGAGAGTTAATTTCGTTTCAGACTTACAAACTTACAAGGGTTCTAATGGTCTACTTCAATTTTTTTTTTGGTTAACTAAACCATGGTTTCCAAGCGTTTGGCTAACCAAAATGGCGTTTAAACCTACCGCCACATAGATTTAAACCAGATAAAACCCTACATTTTCAAAAGGTTGGGTTCACCACTTTAGAGTTGTTTGCACCTAAATACCTAACGCATTCTAATGATGCTAATAACAAGCATTTTGACACTAGGCCGATATGCATCACAACCAACACCATGAAACTAAAAACCCTTCGAGCTTCTTGACTTATAGTGATTAGGAGTCCATTATGTTGAGTGGTAATGCACATAACTTCCTCACAATGTATAGAGTTCAAACTTTACTAGGTACACATTTGGCGGTCGGGAAAAGGTCGAAAACGGTTACGGAATACCTTAGTTACTTAGTTAGACCACGTACATGGTCAAAAACTCGTATTTTCTCTACGTAAACTGAATAGGGAAAATCCTATTTGTTTACCCTAGTGAGTGCACTATGGGTAAAACATGGAGTATCTTGTTAACCTTGCATGGAAAAAACCAACAATTAGCTCAAACTACATTAAATTGTATAAAAATTTATGTTCGATGCTTTCGGTTCACATAAATACGTAGTAGACATCAACTAGTCAATGTACTTTATGCATTATTTCATATGGGACCATGAAGTTATGTTGGTTGTCCTTTACAAAGAGCAAGAATAATCTTATCTATTGTACATTATTTGGTTTTGATTTTCAAAATGAAACTTTACTTATTATGAAGATTCTATGGATATACCAAACTTTTACACTTACTTATTGCACCACCTTTTTCCCCCCATTAATGCTAACTTGAAAAATTAAAATCATATAAGTACACGAGGTCAACATTATCGGGCGCCGCCATCATATAACTTCCAAAAAATGCCCCACTAGTTAAACCTACATTTTCCACATGCATCTCAACAAGTACACAAAGCAAAATATCTAGTACATCACCCAAATTTCCAAATCCAACATGTGACATTTGAGTTGCTAGTTATTCTATCGGGATAATGACAAAAATACTCAAATTTTCAAACCTACTTCACAAAATACCCCATTTTATACTTAAAAACCCAAAATACCCAAAAAAATCCGCAACTTTTTTGAGAAAAATCGCAAATTTGCGAGTTTTTTGCGAAATTGAAAAAAATATCGAAAATTTTAGATATTTTTAAGAAAAATCGCAAGACTTGCGAAATTTCTTAAAAATATCGAAAATTTTCAATATTTTTATAACACTAAAAACCCTCCCATTGCCAAATTTTCGATATTTCTTAAAAATATCGAAAATTTTCGATATTTTTATAACACTAAAAACCCTCCCATTGCCAAATCGCAAAACATAACAGGTTCTTCTCCCCCCCCACCCCCCCCCCCCCCCCCAACTTTGCGAATTGAAGAAAAGCCCAAAAACAATTCGAATTGAAGGTTTAATCGTGCAAAAATTTATATCGAATCATGAATAAAGATTCGATTCCGGTAAGTTTTAATCGTGCAAAAATTATATTAATATTCGAATTATCTTATTGCTTTTTTAATTAGGGTTTTGTTTGAATCGGACAATTTTTTCAAATTGGGGGTTTTTCCCAATTAGGGTTAGTTATGAAAATTTGGGGTTCGTGACTGATATGTGATCGTAATTAGGTTTTCGTGACTGATATAAGCTATGAATTATGATTGCTAAGACATTTTTTTTTTTCTTTTTTTTTTCTTAACCAGCCAAACATAACGATTAAGGCCAAAATTACGATTGTTTCAGACATACTTGTAGCTCTGACCGATGCCCAAGTTGAAAAATTCAGGAAAACATGTTTCGGACATTGGCTCGACGTTGTCCTTAAAAAGAATAGCCAACTTTTGATTCATACGATAGTTGATAGTGAGGTTGAAAGCGTACCAAACGAGCTCTCATTCAATATATTAGGTAAACGGATTCGCTTTAGACGCCAAGAGTTTTGTTTAGTTACAGGTTTACGTTTTGGTCCGAATATGTATACGAAAGAGTGGGTTAAGGACATGATGGAAAATCCATTTAGGAAAAGGATGTTCCCTGATATTCTAGAAAACGTTTCGGTTAAAGTAAAGGATGTTATGGATTTCTTTAATCAGATGAAAGATCGGTCAATTGTTTTGGAAGACGATGATGCAGTTAAGATATGTCTTTTGGTGTTGTTAGATAACGGATTCTTGGGCCACCAATCGTCACACAATGTTAGTAACTTTAAGTTGAATTTGGTTGAGCATTTAGAAGATCGTTGGAATATTTTTCCATGGGGGTCGTATATTTGGGATAAAACTTATAAGCAACTTAGATATGTTGTATCTAATCGCAGACTGCTTCATAATGAGAAACGCAAGAATGGGGAAGAGATCCGATACACATTGACTGGATTTGTTTGGGCTTTTATGGTATGTTTTACATATGGTGATTTTTTGTACATGTTTTATGTTGTTTTTTTTTAGTTGTTTTTTTATGTTGTTTTTCTATTTTATAGATATGGATATTGGAGGCCATCCCGGCTACACATGTTTATGCCTTCAAAAAGCCGGATATAATTCCGAGGGCTTTGGCTTGGAGATCATTACTACCGTTTAATTGGACGAGATGTTGCACTTTGTTTGACAATGATAGGTTAGACGAACCATTGGAGACCCTTACACCTGCTAAAGCCGAGAGTGACACAAGTTGGTGGAAGGACTCTTTCGAGTATTTTGAAGAAAAACATGTTCAAAGTGAGGTATTAAGTGAGCAAGTTCAGGTTGAAAAGGACAACCTAAGTGAGCAAGTGAAGAAGAAGAAAAAGAAAAGGAAGAGAGATTCATCACAAGCATCATCTCACGACCCTACATATGACGAGTTGAAGAGCATTGTTAGTACTCTCAGTGAGACTGTTTCTAGGCTACATGGTACTATTGAGACTTTAGAGTCTCGATTGCTTGCATTGGAGGTGTGTTATTTGCAAATGCTAGTTCAATAGTAAATTTTTATTTTTTATTAAATAATTTTTATTATATGATTTGTAGGGTGATGCACGTGTTGGTACTCTCACCGAGACCGTTTCTAGTTTACAGGGTACTATTGATACTTTAGAGTCTCGATTGCTTGTGTTGGAGGTTTTTTGTTTTTTTTTTTTTTTTTTTTTTTTTTTTTTTTTTTTTTAATGGTAGTTCATTAGGAAATTGTTATTTGCTATTAATAATTTGTTATTTTAGTTTTTAAAAAAAAGTTTAGTTTCTGTTTTTTTTAAGTTAATGAAAAAAATTCTCTTTTTGCTTATCAATTTTAATTTTTTCTGCTTATATGCAAATAAACACTTTTGTGCTTATTTGCTTATTGTCATTTATCAACTGTTCTAAGGTTCCTTTTTAGCTGCAAGAAAGATTTTCCAAGATACATTCCAATCTCAGTTCTTAAAGATCAGTTTTCAACATTAAACACCCCATAAAGGGGTGTTTGGCACAAACTCCCTTTTTAATTAAAACTTGTTTTTTACCAAAATCTGAGATTAGATTAGTCTTAAATCTTAGTTAGTAGTAGTTTTAAAGTGAATTTAATTATTTTCAGTTAGTTTTACAAGCTTTTGATTAGTTTTTGAAATATTTTAGTTTAAAACTGTTTTACATATTAGCTAGGATAAAAATTGGATTAAGCTCCCTTAGGTGTTGGAATTGCTTCAAAGTAGCTCACTATAGGTTAGTTTACATGCTTAGAATCTGGTCTTAGACCTTCTTTAGTCAAAAAAACTCATTTTCACCCATTTTCAAAATCTGCATTTGCTAAAAATCTCCCAACATCCCTTTTATTTTTGATTTTTAATTTCTTTGTTTTAAGTCCTTATGCTCTAAAATTTGGTACAATACTTATTTAGATGCTTATCTACTAGCTTGTATTTTTTTTATTTTTTTTTTATTTTTCTTAACAGCTTATTGAGCCCTTAAAATAGCCCCTTTAGGCCTGATTTTCTGTCCATACCAGCAGGTTATCAAGCAACTATTTCAGCTAGTTTTGTGCTTATCAGTGGTACTTAGTGCTTATTTAGGCTTCTTAAATGTTACTAGTTAGCTTAGGATAGTATAGCTTATAATTAGCTTAATGGTTGCTTATTTAGTCTCTTAGAATAGCTTATTATCCATGTTTTTTTTTTTTTTTTTTTTAATGGTAGTTCATTAGGAAATTGTTGTTTCCTATTAATAATTTGTTATTTTATAATTTGCAGGGTGATGCATGTGACTTTGGAGTCGTGTCGGACGGAAACATAGCAGCATACATGTCACCGGGACCGTCATACACATCACCGCAACAGTTATATACCTCACCGGCGCCGACTACAAGAAATCTCTCCCGTTGGCTAACCGGCGCAAATTACGGCCGAGACGCACTCCAATGAGGTTTAAGTCACCCATGATCTCTTATACACGTAAACGTGTGTGTTCGACCATACCACCACCAGCATCCACTACGACTGCCCCGGTTACGACCATACCACCACCAGCATCCACTACAACTGCCCCGGTTACAACCATGTCGGTACCCATGAAGGATACCATACATACACATTTAGATGCTTCAGATGCGGCCCAAGATACTGGATTTACGGAAGAGGACTTGCAATTCATAAGAATCGAGAAAAGTAGCAAGCCAACCTTCGATTTGCCGGATTTGAGCAAGATTCAAAGGAATAAATATCCCCTATATTGTCATTTTGCGAAGAATAAGATAGATTGTTACCTTGATTGCTTACGCAAAGGAATTAGATGTGAACCTTCATTTTGGGATGTTATTTGGTAGAAGTATTTTACTAGAAATGAAATTTCGTCTATTTTGTGATGAAGTTATGACTATATCGAGTCAAATGATATTGGACAACAACAACTATGAACTGAATAAGATTAAATGGACAATTAAAAACTAAAACTTTTATTCATAAATTAAAAATGTTACATAGATAATTAAAAACGTACACATACGAAATAAAAACGTAAACATTCATAAATTAAAGACTGTATCCTTATGGAAAACCTTAACAATGTTTTTCAATGTAATGTTAAGATAATGGCCACCAAATTTAGGGGAAAACACTGAAACATTACGAAGTATCAAAACAGCTCCTACGGTAATAGCCTTTTGATAACCCTCATCTTTAAGGACTTTGTAATGAATTGTACCAGAAATTATACCCGAAGGATCTTTGAGTGTTAATGTTAGATCACCCAACGCATTCGGCGTACAAGACTTTATTACTGCTACAACCTTTTCAAGTTTCCCATTCTTCAAAAAGGTTTTCATATCGCCAAAACAACCAATTGCGATACTCCCTTCAACAGCTAGATATTGAACCGCGCTAAGCCATGGGCCACGCGTAAAATGATCATCCTCACTCGCATCCTCAATTATTTTCCTAACGTATTCCTGTGTCGGCATTTCACAGTCATGACCACCTTCCCTAATCTCTGCTATTTTACGGAGCTTCGCAGCTTGTAGAATACCAGCAGGACCAGGTATTATCCTAACCGCATTTTCATCACTATATGGATGAACGGGAGACGAAGGATGGTTCATATTTGGTTGTGATGAAGAACTGCCAACGTTATGTTGAGGAGCTGTGAATGGTTTGTTATGGTATGGTTGGGAATATCTTGTGTTTCGATGAGACATTTTGTTGTGTTTAAAAATGTTGAAGTTAAGGGGTATTTATAAGTTATTTAAATACTTATCTTATCCTTGAATAAAGTTGTCCTTTTTGTCAGTTGTAATCTCGCAAAAATCTTATCTCGCAAAAAATGCAATATCGCAAATACTTTATCCCTGAATAAAGTTGTCCTTTTTGTCAGTTGTAATCTCGCAAAAATCTTATCTCGCAAAAAATGCGAATTTTTTTCTTAAGTTTGCAAATTTTTTAAGATATATCGAAACATTTGATATTTCTTAAAAATATCACAAATTTTTTATATTTCTTAAAAATATTGCAAATTTTTGATATTTTAAAGAAATATCACAAATTTTCTTAAAAATGCAATATCGCATATATCTTATCCTTGAATAAAGTTGTCCTTTTTTCAGTTGTAATCTCGCAAAAATCTTATCTCGCAAAAAAATGCAATATAGCAAATATAGGGATATATATATAAGAGTATGCCACATATTTTATAAACATTCATCGTGGATTTACCAAAGTTTTACTGTATTCAAGAGTCTGGTACACCATCATACATTGGAAATACTTACGGTATGTTTGCTACATTACCTTAATGCTTTATATTTTAAAGGTAGTTAACCAATAAATTTTGTTTTTATAATGCACATATGAATTTCCTTACCTGTTTTCATTGTTAATACACCATGAAGGACGTTTCTCTGGTTTTCCAAAAAGAAAATACTTGCATGGAAAGATACATGAAGTAGACTTTTTAAGCATTGATGATTTTAGTAGGGTAGACATGTATAATATTATGAAGAAAATAAGTGATGCTACTGGCGTTGTTGAGAATATCGAGTCAAATGATTATTTCTGCTATTTTCAAAAACCTAATTGTGACTTAGATATTGGACTACAACAACTATGGACTGAAGAAGATTACATGGATCTATACATGTATATTGGACACGGAAAGACGCAATTCCTTCATATCTACATTGTAAGCGAGGAGGTAAACGAAGACTGTGAGGCTTGTAGAGCTAGTTCAAGTGCCGAATCAAAAGGCTTTATAATAATTTAATAACTATTATCATTGTCATGCAATGTAATGTCAAATTATAATTGTCATGCAATGTAATGTCTAATTATCATTGTGATGTAATGTAATGTCTACTTTTCATATTGGCAAAAAATACTTAATAAGAAATAACATAGTTCAATAACACTAAAAGAAATAACATAGTTCAATAATACAATACGTTATCATATTTCTTCATACACACTAGATTCTTTACATCTTTTTGAACCTTTCCTTGATGTGCTAGAACCTTACTTCACACTTGATGTTGTCGCAATAAAAGTCTGGGATGGTATATCTGATGGGCAATCACGATGGTTATGTCTATCTTTACGACATCGTGTACATGATTTTGGTGTAGTTTCTTCACCCTTAGATTTAAAGCGATCACGGTTACGCGGCCTTCCTGGCTGACGTTTGTCCATTACAGGTGGAAGGACAGTTATAAGACCATCTGGTTTCTCCCATTCTGAAGGATGCCCAACATCGTATATAACATCGTTGTATGAAGCCCTCCAAACACTAGTCTTGAAACACGGAAATGCAAACTGATTTGCACTTGATTGGCGCAAATGTCGCATAACAGCAATAAGATGCCCACAAGGTAAACCCGATAATTACCATTGTCCACAGCTACATGTCCTAGTATTAAGATCAACTGTCCCATTTTTGTTATAATCAACAACATTGTAAAGGTAGTTTGCAGCGGGTCTTACAATCCATGTGGTGGATTTTGCAATTCTTTTAGCTATCTTGGCCTCCGCCCAAGGTGTTAATTCATGTTTATGTTCATCTACACATGGTATAATATATGTGAGTAAAATATATATAAAAAAAACATAAATAGGCATGGTTTGGTATGTGTTTACCTGTTGTTTGTCGATGTTCAAAGTACCACTGTTGCAAAGATTTTATGAACCAATCAATCATCATACAAATCGGAAGTTTTCGAGAATGTCGAGACAATGCGTTCACTAATTCCGCACTATTGGAGGTCGTGTAATTATAACGCATACCGGGGAAGTGAACCCTTGCCCACTTTTCATGACCAATCCTATCAAGTTTATTAGCGGCTCTAGGCAATACATCACGTAAAGTGCTAAAACGTTCTTCAAAGTCTGAAATCCGATATGCTTTACATGCTCTCCAAAATAGCGTTTCCTTACTTATAAATCGAGGACACTTTGCACGTAAGTTCATCAACAAGTGGCGACAACAACGACCATGAAATGCATTGGGAAATACATTCTGAATGGCCAAAGCAATGGATCCAGCTCCATCAGATATGATCGTTAAGTTATCTTGCTTACCAATTATACATTACTTGAGTTTCGTCAAAAACCAATCCCAAGATCTAAATGTCTCCGACTTACCCACTCCGTATGCAAGCAGCAGAATCTGATTATTACCATCCATTGCAACTGCTAGATACATTGTACCCAAAAATTCCCCTTTAAGATGTGCACCGTCTATTATAATCAATGGTCGCATGTGTGACACAAATGTACGAATCTACCTAAAAAAATCTTTCGATAATTAGAATAATAAATAGATAGCATGAATAATACATTTATTTGTTTGTAATAAACAATACTTACCGCGGCACCCATGGCAAGAAAAAAAATCTCAAATTTGTCTTCATCGTCAGTTTCAATATGTGTAATAGTCCCTGGTTTTTTAGTTTCAAATTGTGGCAATACAAAGGGAGTTCGGAAAACGACTCCCTAGGAGTCCCTCTCAACAATTGCAATGCATAACATTTAGCTCGCCAAGCTTGAGAATATGATATATCAATTTTGAACCTAGCATTCATATCTGTCATAATCTCTTTCCCCCTATAAATCCTACTATTCTCAGACATTACCTCCTTCAATATATGACCAAGGACTTTTGGGACGATGATGTGGGGGAATTTGAGTTCTAGTGCATGTATGATGGTCGTGAAATGTTGTTACATAAAACTTTTTATAGTCTTTGGGTATATAGGCTCGAAAAACCCATTCACATGTGTCATCAATACATTTTGCATATACCCTTTGGGGGTCTGATCTTGGGTATCTAATTTGAAATCCTTCTTCAAGAGCTTTTCTACCCAAGCTCATGGAACTACATATTTTTTGGGCTTTGGTCAACATGAAACATATCGAAGTTGAAGCTCTGATATGGGATGACATGATGTCTTTCCTCAAAAAGCGAGGCACCAAGATCCCATACATCAGATACACAAAACTGCTGATCCAAAGAGCTCTTGGGTTAAATCCCGATATTCCTTTGAGACTCGACGACCCAAACAATCACTCCATGTTGTATGAACCTACTCTAACAGTCAGATTTAAGGAATCAACAACAAAGAAACAAGGTGATGTGCTGCCGAATCGCCTTCTCTCTGATGCAATCAAACAGCTTTACTCATACAAAAGGTATCTGGTAGCAGTTGATGAAGGTAAAGTTGGTTTTCTCGATGACAAGTCTTCTGGTACACCTATTAGGAAAACCAGAAGAGGCAGTGCAGGAAGTGTTGCAAGCACTGAGAGTCAACGAAAGTTCCCTAAGAGGAAACCTCCACTCAAAAGGAAAGTTCCATCTAAGGAAGCTGTTCCTATTCCCATTCCCAAGTCTGAACCGCAAAGAAAGCTAGTGGATGAAAGCTCTGAGGAAACCGAATCAGAAGAAGAGGTTATCTACTCTGAAACTGCAACCATTGACACTCCAACATTAGCTAAACCTCCCAGTCCAAAAGCTCTCCAAGGCAAAGGGAAGACTCCAGTACTTGAGAAAGAAGAAGAAAGCTCAGATGAAGAGCCACTGGACACCGACTACAGGAAGCAGTTCAAAATCATTAGACTCCAACACAAGGCAAAAGAGTTTGAACAGGAACAAATGTGTGGCCCCGGAGGGTCTAGTGGTGGTGTCCAGTCTACACCAACTCCTGATGCGGTTAATCAACCCGATAAGGGAATTGGTGCCACCACTCTTGAGCAACAACAAAAGAGCCTGGAGTTTGAACCAGAAACAGACAAGTATGAGAAAGAAAAGCTGATGAGGAAGCTCGGATTCAGGCTGAAGAAAAGGCTAAAACTGGAAAAGATGACGAAGTGAACTATGATGATTTTCTTCTCAACAGTCCAATTCGTTCCAAGGAGAAAACTTCTGAACCTCCTAAGGACCCTGAATCCCCTCATGTCTCTTCATCATCGGATTCATCCTCTCACTCTTCACCACCACCATCCAGAAGAACAACCAAATCCACATCCAAATCCGTGAAGAAGCCAACGGATTCTTGAATTTCTCGAGCAAAGACAAGGATCGTTAAAGCTGTCAAGCAGGTCAGGAAGAAAGACGTGCTTTACAAAAAGCTGAATTTTCTCGCTGACCAGGTTCAATATCTTCATGACGAGAATGACAAGATGTCAGCTGAAAGGGAGTACATCCAGAAGTTCATGCAACGGGATCTTCAATGGGAAATGAACGAGATGATCAAAGGTTACACTCACAAGTTCCTTCTTGACATCGTTCCTGGTATGACAAAATAAATGTACACCAGACAACTCTATCCGAATCTATTGCATTTGGCCAAGCAAACTATGAGATCAACACCTATGCAAGTGAATATCAATCCAGTTGATCCCATAATATTCTCAGATGCTGAATTGGTTTCCAGGCTAGTAGCTCAAATGTCTAAACGATCTGCAACATTTACTTCTCACGAAGGTAAATTGTTTGAAGCATTGCTGGAATACCAACTCAAATCAGCATACAGAGAAGAGGCTCAAAGGACTAAACGTCCAAGAGACGATGAAGATAAGGATAAGGATAATAAAATGACGAGCCTAAATGTCCAAAGCAGTCTGGAGAACCATCATCTATGCCATCACCACCCCGAAGGACTTCACCACCAAGACGATCTCCTCCTCGCTCTTCTGCTGACAAACCTCAGGACTCTGAGTTACCACCCCAGACAGAGAAAACCGGTGATCACTTTGAGTATATTGTTGGTGACGATGAGGAAGTCCCTGAGCCCCAACAACAACCCACCTCTCCAGCTTCAACAAAGAAACCATCATCCTCATCAAGGCCAAAGAAGAAGAAGAAGACACCTAAGGCTGATGTCGTCTCATGGCTAGACGAAGATGACACCGAGTTTGATTGGTTCTTCACACTTGTTGATGCCACTCCCGCTCTAACTGATGATCCAGATATGGTAGAAGGTCGTACGTTGGAGCATGCTAAGTCATTGCAAGAGAAGTTTCATGTGAAGAAGATGACGAAATCAGAGTTGAGACGAATCAAGAATGAAGCCTTTCAACTACTCAAAGACAACTCGGAAAGTGCTATTGAAGTCGAATATCACCTTGAAAACATAGCACGAGCAATGTCTACCAACATTGATTGGCTCAACCCTGAAGCAAACATCGACTTCACCAAAAGAGACAACACTCCATACTACACCGACTGGTCTAAACCTCTACCAACAATTGGCCAACAAGATCAACCTAGGATTCCATTTCGCTATTTCTTCAACAAAGATTTGGAATTTCTTCTACACGGTAGCGATGGTACAAAGAAATACGCTACATCACTTACACTTCCGTTCCCGGCAGCCATATACTCCAACTGCATAGCCATCGAAGAAAAGGCTACCCCACATGTTTTCCAACAGCGTGGAACAATATGACATTGATGCAATGTACAGGATTCATCATTGGCCAGAACCCCGACGAATCTACTACAAGAGTTGCCAGGTTCGAAAGTCTCAACATGAAGTGTTCAGTGATAAAGGGATCGTGGCTGTTAAGCATGTCACCCTTTCGTCTAAATGGGATTACACCTTTCTCAAGACTATCGTGGTCAAAAGACAAGATGAAAGGGACTATGAATTCTGTGAAGCGGACTTTCAGAACTTGTCTCTCAACGACATTGAAGATCTGTATCTTGCCAAAGTCCAGGGAAGAATGAGACATTTCTCGACTGAAATTCAACGTGAATACATCAAATCCTTGCTCATCTTCATCAGAAGCATAGTGATCCAGGAACGTGTAGAAGATTTACAACTTGTTGTTGAATCCTATCAGACCCGTGTCAACTTCACCAGACCTCAGCTAGAAATACCTGACATCAACCAGCTCTCACAATACACTCTCATCAGCAAACCATTCGGAGTAGTTTACCGAAGCGAACTACATCGCAACTGCTTGATGGCGTGTAGAGATCTTCACAAGTTTGGGGATCACACATTGAAGATGGTGAGGGACGGTTTGGCTTATAGGTTGAAGGAGATACATGAAGGAATTGGTTCTCCAAAGCGATGGAATTCTAAGGATAGACGGGATGTGAAGAGGATCATTGATTTCTCCTGAAGGAGATCAATAATAAGAGTGTGTAGTATATGGGTAACTCAAACGTATTAGGTTTGAGCACCGAGATTGTTCCGAACGAGGGTTGAATGGAATTTTCAACTTACGTCGCGATTATCGGGATTTGAATGGGAAAAGGGGATAATTTGATGTTTTCTAAACTACGGGGCAAAGTAAGCATAAAAGGGAAATAAAAATAACAACTAAAGCTATGATGAAAACAAGTAAATGCAATTAAATATGAAATATTAAACTAAAACGCAATTAAACGAAATTAAAGAAACGCGAATTAAATGCTAATACGTCTAAAATGAAATCCTAAAATTGATCTAAAATTACTTTTATACTAATAATGATATTTGAAAATTATTTAAGAATTAAAACTAATTTTTATGACTTTTCTTGATTTATTTGGAATTAAAAACTAATTTAAGACATTTAAAATAGACTTAAAATACTAAAAATTAGGAAAACATGCAATAAAATTACAAAACTACTTTTCAAAAATCAAATTTAACTAAAAAGATTTTTCAAAACTGGAATCACATTTTTTTGAATTTTTCTCTATTTATTATGAATTTAATACTATTTAAAACTAATTAAAATTCTAGAAAATACTAATTAAGCTAAAAAAATTCTGGAAAAATACTTTTTATGACTTTTTGAATATTCTAAAACTAAGAAAATTAAAATTATATTTTTATGAGATTTATCTAACTTATTTGAATAAAATGCTATTTAAAAATGCTAGAAAATGAATAAAAATTGAAGATGAACAGGGAAAAATATGAAAATCTCCAGAAAACTATAAAATAATACTTAGAACAAGGGAAAATTAACAGAAACCAATTTGGAGCACAAGAACAATGATTTTGGCACACTACTGTTAAGAATAAGCACTTGAAATAAGCTAAAAGCCTCTAAAAGCTACAATAAGCTACTATAGCCTAAAACTAACTTAAAATAACTGAAATAAACCTACAGCAACTGATTCGAGCCTAAAAGCACAAGTTTAAAACATTTGAGCACAAATTAAGTTTCTAGCGCTAAAATCCAAATGGCCCTCTAGAAGTAATTTTAAGCACTGATTCAGCAGGTATAGAAAAATCTTAAAAATAAACTAAAAATACCTGGAATACAACCACCAACCAAAGTGCTATAATCCAAAATTTCAGCTAATAAGGACTAAAATTGAGTGAATTAAAAATGCAGAAATGGAAGCTGTTTGTACTTGCAATGTAAATTTTGACTTTTTAAGAAAACATGCAGTTTGACTTATCTGAGATTTGAATCTACTGAAATGGATTGAATTTGACACTAAATGCTATAATGAACCTAATGCAAGCTTGTTCTACTGATTCTAAGCCTAAATGCAAATTCACACTAACTGATTTTCACAGACTTGAAAACTAGATAGAATTTTATGCAATTTTGACTTTAGTTGAGCACAGATGCACTTTAAAGACTAATTTGAGTTCTATAAAACTAAATGAGACTACCCTTAACAATTCTAACCACTAATGAACTCTAAAACTCCAAATGAAGGCCTAATCCAAACAACACTTTATAGTACTGATATGAGGCTATTACCAACAATCATCAAATCTAATCCATGCTATCTATTAAATCATATCCTAATATCCTTATGACACCTAAATGATGCAATGAATCCAAAAATAACTATCAATAAAACCATTCTCCTTCTTATGCAGATTATAACAGATATAAAGAACAAATACAGCAGATTATCTAACACAGAAGCAAAATAAACTAAACTATATTAAACATTAACAACCAACATTCACTAAAATTATATTACTGATTAAGAAATGTAAAGGCAGAATTAAACTTACAAGTGTCCTGTCACAATGACATGCTCTTGAAATTATTTAACCATTACCCTAAACCAAATATTAATCATCCTGAACATCCATTAACCCAAATCCAAGCTTATATCAGCCATCAAAAACCTTGTCACCAATAAACTGCAACATTGACTTAATTTGACCAAAGAGAAAGTTGAGAGTAAAACTGAGTAGGATCTGAGTAAAGCTTTTCAAACACCTTATCAAGAACTAATAAAACAGTAATTTGAGATATATGAAAAATTAAAGCTGAAATACTTTCATTAATTGAAAATGGAGTACAATATTTGAAGTGGAGTACAAGAATTTTAAGACTAATTATGCTGAAAACTTAAATGATTAAAACTACTCAGAAAGGTAACACTACACTACTCCTACTCTATTTGGATACATTGTGAAATAAAGGGTCCTATTTATAGGAAAAGCTTGAGCTGAAAGAAGGATCCAGAAGGCTCAAATGTGTGCTTCTTTTGGCTACTGTCGACCCTTGGATCATTTCCCATCATACATCACTTCATCACGAGCCTTGATTTGATCATCCACGCATCAACAGCCAATCAGAGAAGAGAGAATGAAAGGCATGACACACGGATTGCCAACCTGGCATTCCGTGTGTCAGGTTGTGTCAGGTATAAGTACTATTTTGCCCTCAATTTAAGTAATTGTGCTCAATTGATAGAAGGGTGTTTTAGGGTTTATAACCTGGGAAATATTGGGGGTGGTTTTGGCGGGGAAAGTTTTTTGGTATTATTTATTTAGTTTTGACCGGAGTTAAATGTGAGGTTGACCGGGTATGGGTTAAGGGTTTGGACCGGGTTAAAGGGGAAGTGATTTGGGCTTTGGATTATTTGGTAACTTGGGCTTTAGACTTAAGGATATGAAATGGATCCAAGATGTAATATAAGGACTAAAGGTGTACAAGCTGAAAATCCAGGGACCAAGCATGTAAATCTGAAAATGTAATCCAAGGGTTGACTTTGCCAATCTTCAATAATCCAGGGGCCATTCTCGCCATTTTCTAAAACTTAAGGGTAGATTCTGTCAAATGCTCAAAGTTGAGGGACTGATTTTGCCAATTCTCAAATCTTGATCATATCTTTCAAAAATCATCCTCAGAGAGTAGAAATCTTCACAAATGCACAATTCTGACCTTCCGGCTCAGCTCTAGCACTCTTTATCTCTCGTACTCGGTTTTTTGTCTGATTTGGTTAACTTTTGCGTGTTTTGACATATCCGTACCTGCACAAGCACAAACTCAAGAAACCAGCAAACATTAGACATAAACGGCTCTTTCTTGGTTATTTTGGGTCCGATTAGATAAAGAAATGATATGTGTTTTTGCACATATCAATCATCACTCTAATTGATGAAAGGTTGTACAGAAGGGACCAGTTCAGAACTCTGGAGAGCTTTGTAGGTGGTCGTCCCAGGATTACGCTCACAGGCTATCAACGCCCTATTCGCATTCCTGGAAAGATTGATGGACTTCCTTGTACCCCTTAATCTGTTTCTATTTCATATTAATTTGGATGTGTGAGTATTTAATGACAATGGCTTGTGCACACATAACTGTTGGATCGATGTACTCTAACCAAACTAACTTAAATAGCTTGTTAAGGTTTAATAACCTCGGATAAATCCTAAGTTATTAACAGAGAAACACTGAGCAAACTCTATTAAGTATGCGGAATTTACTTAACAAAGCTAAGAAGAATAACTTTAACTTTGAACGATTTTATTAATAACTCTAACTCTGCTTATTATGCAGATTCTTTAACAACTCTAATAATATCGAACTTCTCTAAAACTCTAATAATGTCGCGTATTCTAAACTTGTGAACTCGTAAACTCTAAGACTTACCTCTTATGCCAATCTAGGGGTCCTTTTATAGGCTCAAGGATATCCCTAGTCGGTTTACAATTTGTATCCTTGTACGACAAGTAATCTAATAAAGAATATTCTAGAATTACAAGACTTTCTATAAACGAATAAAACAGTTCTTTGTTCTTGCAGTACTTTGACTTCAACAGCAGTACTTTGACTTTATCTTTAGCAGTACTTTGACTATTTGACTTTTTCCAGTACTTTATCATTCTTCAGCACTTTCATATCCCAACAATCCTCCCCTAACTTGAATTCTACTTGCTTGATTTCAAGTTCCTTTGTGAATTTATCTTTAACTTCTTCATTTTCAAGGACAGATTGTGTCTTTGTAGATTCTGTGCTTATCAAAGTATCTTTAGAATTATTCTTTTACAGCATCATCCAGCAAGCTCCATCTTTTCAGCAACACAGCAACATATGACAATTTGTACATTAATTCAGTTTAAGTTGCAGTCTATTCTCATCACTTCCAGGTGTGTTAACTCCTGTGAGAGGTGAATCATTGAAATTTTAATGGATTTAAATTCTCTTTACCAAAGCCATTAACTCTGGAGTAGCCAAATGTTTTGGTGTGTAAGACCATGGTACATTGATAACCATATGATTTTTAGCAAATCATCAGCTATCAACAGATTTGAGTTGTCTTTACCAAAAGTTGTACCCTTCTGGACTAGTTAGTTCTTTCATCATGGTGAACTAATTACCATATAATGGTTTTTCCACAGCCTTTACCACAAGCCATTTTCTTGTGGGCTAGCCAACTCTTCACATTACTGATATGGTGAGTTGATGACCATACAACTTATTAGCAAGTTGTCAACTAAAAACGGATTTGTCATATCTTTACCAGAGCCGTTTGCTCATGGATTAGCCAATCCTTTTGTAACCATGGTGGATTGATAACCTATTGATGTTACCATCTCAAAAACCATTTATTTTATTCAACCTTTGTTCCAAAATATTTATTACTTAACAAAAGGTTTCTTTCAAAAATCACTTAACTGATTAAAAGCTGCAAGCAGTACTTTGATGAAAGTACTGTTTGATCAGCAGTACTTTGAATAAAGTACTGATATTTCAAAAATAATTTCTTCAATTAAAATTCATACCAGTTATTCATCATCATCAGCAATAGTAGTCCAGTTGATAAACAAATTGATGACCATACAAGCAATTTCATTGTCTTCTTCAACTTCCATTCCTTGCTCTAGCATCCTCCTCATAAGATCTACTGTAAGAGGATATCTTCTATCTGCAAACATGTGAATCATTGTACCATTTTCCAGTTCTAAAACATGAACTCCAGATTCTTCAAAGAATCTCCAGCAAACAATTTCCCAATTCTCTTGATTCTTCCAAATGTCATCAGTGCTTTGCTCTTCAGTTTCCCATACAGTTGTGAGATCTCCAAGCAGAACTAAACCAATTCCTTCTAATGGATTATGTTCAAAGTAATCTCGTACCACATGATATAAATAAAATAGATCCACTCTATCTATGATGTGCAATAAATCCCTGATGTGCCCGGTTGGTGCAAGTTTTAAATTTATAAAAGGTGAATTACCAATATTACCAATAACACATACGAGCAAGTATACTCGTCCGTTATAGCAAGATTATGAAGGTAAGTCGGGATCGTTCGCAGGGATTTGAGTGAATCTAAACACAAGTTTGAATTAACGGAGTCTATCCAAAACATATAACAAAGCAAATAGATATAATGAAATTCAGATGATTAAAAACTACACTTGCTTAAACTAGTTTCATATCATAGATTAATGTGATAGTGTTAACCTCTTAACATGTTGGTTATGATAATTAGTTGGTGTACTAATCTATTGTTCTTACAAGTTAAACCTTCGTCAAGATTTTAGTTCATAAAAACAAGCATTAAGTTTAACCAATCAATTCAAGTTTCATAAGTCTACATACATAAACTTAAACACAAAAACATCCACTTGTTCATCAAATTGCTTAAGAAATGGTCAATACAAAAGGTAACCGATCATAGACAAAAGGCTACAATTGATACTCAACAACTAATCTTACGACCATTTAGATGTTTCCAACCAATCCAATTTGATAATCAAAAAGCGTTTCTATTACAACCACACCTTAGTTCCTTTGTATAATCAAGAATAATGGGTAAAAACAATCATCCATAGACAAAATGATTATGACTAGTTGAATAACACAAAGTTCTTTCGACCCCAACGATTATTGTCAATTAGCCAAACTTGATTAACAAATGTCACTATGAAACTTTAGCACAATTGGATCTTAGAATCAACTTGAAATTGAATTAAAACATGTTAACACAACCACTAACTTAATCATATGATAATCAACATCATTTAAGCAAGTGCATAAAGAAACTAGCCACTCATAGCAAACATAAACATAAACTCAGAACTTTGAACATTAGAAAACATGATTGAAAGTCTTACAATGCTTGGAATAAGATTACACATGGTGTAGTAATGATTCCCAAAGGATTGAGGTAGACTTCTTGGTGTTTTGGCCTCCAAATGGTGAACTTCTGGATCTCCAAACTTCTCTGGACTTCTAAGGACGAATTTTGAGAGCTTAAGGCTTTGTTTGATGAGTAGAGAGATTTGTATTATAGGGTGTGTCTCTAATGCTCACAATTAGCCTCTATTTATACTAATTCCAAGGCCTAGGGTATTAAATGCTGAACTTGGCCATCAAGGAGTGAGGAAGGGACTAGAATACACCAAGAGAAGGACCTAGAATCGTTTGGATGCAAAGGGGAAGCTTAGTGATGAAGATTTGGCAACTGCAGCTTCTCTAACCGGATCGGTCATACGACCAACCGATCCGGCTGGTCTTCAATAACAACTAGCTGACCGATCCGGTTGCGGGTTGCGACCGATCGGCTGGTGATGGTAAAAGCATTGATTCTGACCGTTTTCCAACCGATCCGGTTACGGTTGTAACCGAATCCGGTTGGATCTTCTGAGATACAAAAACTTGATCTTTCTTCACTTACTTTGTAGAACTTGATTCTTCAATCACTGAGGTCTTCAAAAGGCCTTGAGATACTGATTTAGTCTTGTTGAAATGGGAATCTTCGCTTAGCTGAATATTTCTTCTTTTTTCCTCCATTTCCCTGCACTTGGTTATAAACACTAGACAAACATCTTTTGATACGATTAAGTACTATAATCACGCAAATATAACCAAATAACAGATATAAAAGTACACATAACGCTACTAAAAACATGCACAATCTGAGCGTTATCAAATTCCCCCACACTTAAATTTTGCTTGCCCTCAAGCAAATCTAGGAAAAACATTCACTGGTGCAAGATCGTGATTATGAAAATGTTATGCAAATCAACCAAGTATAAATACGAGAGAGGATTCATTAATTATGCTTTATAAAGGTGAAACATCAAGATGTTTGACAATATCCAATGATTTTCTTGCATGATAAACATTTCAGAACACCTCATGAAAAATGAACGAAATATAATTCACTCAATCACTCATTTTTAGGGAAGTAACAAGATAAATCACACTCATTGCTCAGTCATGATTAGATTATTACCATAAGCTTGTACAAGAAACAAAACTCCACCGACGTGGCGTGAGCACCAAGTAAAAACATCTAAAGAGGGCTTTTATTCGGGTTATAATGATATGGCTAAGGGTTAAGGGTATGGATAAGGCATGGGAATGTTATGAAATTGGTGTTAAAATAAAAATGAAATCAAGTCTAATACCCATGTTGCTAGCTACCAAACATTCCACGAACCAAATAAACGATTATAGCTTCAATTTCTTCTTTTTCACTTTCCACAGCTTTTTGCTTTGCCATGACAATTGTTCTTCGCTCATAGCTCATTGGCTATTATTTTCATACTTTCAACAAAATTATTTATTTTTATTTTTATTTTTATTTTTTTAACATAACGCATGGCTCAATCAATCGCATAGGATGTGGTACTCATAATTATTTGAACAATCTTCACTTTCCAGGTGACTAGCAACCAACTGTTAGACATTGATACGGGATAGGCTAAGGTTTAAAGTGTAAAATCTTTTTGTATTTTCTGGGTGAAGCAAAAATGAAAGGAATGGCTCAGAAGGTGTAACTAGGGGTATCTAGTGCTAAAAATGAGCACTACAAATGGGTTCATGTGGGTGGTTAACTAACCAATGAGGCTAGCTAATATATCATTAGATGTAAAATGGAAGGCCATTTGGGTTAAATCCTAAGGTGCCTCTTTATCACACGAATTCACTTATATCGCACGAATGCAATCTCACTGCGGTCTGGTAATGATTTACAAGCACAAGTTCTAGAATAAATAAAATCACCGGCACACTCATAGCAAAATATCCAAGCATAAAAGATGTATGCTAATAAGAAATAGGCTCAAATCCTCACAATTTAGTGGAAAGGGTATAATATGTGCTAGCAAATGTTTATCGATCCCAGAATGGATTGCAATAGTAATCGGAGCACATCTCGAAGTTTCAAATATTACCAGTTTTACCAGTGGAATGATCCAGTTATTCTAATAGATAATCCTAAAAGTGTGAAAACCACTAGATCACAAGGGCAAACAAAATTTTAAATTTAAGCATGAAAACTCTAATTTTTCCTATTCACCCCCCCCCCCCACACTTAAGTTAGACATTGTCCTTAATGAAAAACGAACTTCAAAGTATAGAAATAGGGAAAATAGAGATGAAACCAGATATGTCAACGAGTTTATCAGCTTAAAATTCTTTCTTCATTCTAAGCGTCCACTGAAGAAATCATCACCTGCACACAATCTTATAAACAAGCAAAAGGTTTTATTAAAAGGATGGCAACCCCCCCACACTTAAGTTCAACCAAAGGTTAAGACTTTGGGGAATTACCATCAAAACACAAAACACACGGGTTGCCTCCCGAGAAGCGCTTGATTTATTACCGAGTCCTCAGCCTGACTCGAATCTTCCCGAATTTATTTAGCTGCAAGGGCAGCTTTGAACGTTTTAAAAAGTTCGGGGATATACATGAATTCTTCACCAGTAGCTTCAATATCGTCCCAGACGAATTCAGCAGATGGTTTCCATGGAACAGTTTGTGGGATTCTTCCTGGAAATGGTGCTACAAAGGTGATAGTTTCGAATTCATTCTCATGGTGTCTCCAAGCCACTGTCGCAACTGAAACTTCTTTCGTTTGCTCCTTGTCGTAGTATAACTTGATTCGGTGTCCATTAACAATGAAACTTCCACCTTGTTTGTCATAGAGTTCGACATACCCAGATGGATATCCATGTTTTACGACATAAGGTCCAAACCATTTTGGTTGTAACTTAGGAGCTTTGAATTTGAATTTCATGTTAAAAAGCAGAACTTTATCTCCAACTTTGAATTCTTTTCGAATTCGTAGCTTTTTATCGTGATAAGCTTTTGTTCTGGCTTTATACAGTTTGGAGTTTTCATAAGCTTGGAGTCTTAATTCATCGAGTTCGTGCAATTGCAGGAATCTTTTCTCTCCAGCTATTTTGAGATCGGTGTTACAATGTCTAAGCGCCCAATAAGCACGATGTTCAACTTCGAACGGCAAATGACAAGTCTTCCCATACAAGAGTCTGTAAGGAGTTGTGCCAATTGGTGTTTTATAAGCCGTACGAAATGCCCACAGAGCATCGTCAAGTTTTCTTGCCCACAATGAAGGATTGTCCTTTACTGTCTTTTCCAGTATTCTTTTGAGAGCTCTGTTGGTATTTTCGACTTGACCACTGGTTTGTGGATGATAGGCAGTCGCAAATCGATGATGAACTCCATATCTTTTCATGGTTTTCTCCATTTGTTGATTGCAGAAATGAGTTCCTCGATCGCTTATGAGTGCTTTGGGAATTCCATAACGAGCGAAAAGCTTTTTGAGAAAATTAACGACGACACGAGCATCGTTTGTTGGTAAAGCTTCAGCTTCTGCCCATTTGGACACATAATCTATAGCAACGAGAATGTATTCGAATTTGTGGGATTTAGGGAAGGGTCCCATGAAATCTATTCCCCAAATATCGAATATTTTTCACACTTGAATGCTTGTTAATGGCATTTCATCTCTCCGAGAGAGATTGGTGGTTCTTTGACAAGCGTCACAATTTTGAACAAGTGTGTGTGCTTCTTTGAATATTGTTGGCCAATAGAATCCAACATCAAAAACTTTCTTAGCTGTGGTGGAAGGACCATAATGTCCCCCAGTTGGGCCATGATGACATTCGTCAAGAATTTTTCGAGTTTCGAAACCAAAAACACATCTTTGGATCATCCCATCGGGACACATTTTGAAAAGATATGGTTCTTCCCAAAAGTAGTATTTGAGTTCCGAAAAGAATTTGCTTCTTTGAGCATGAGTTAGACCTTTTATGAGAATTCCTCCGGCGAGGTAATTCGCAAAGTCAGCAAACCAAGGATCGTCAGTTTCATCGATGGTCATGAGAGTTTCGTCGGGAAAATAATCATCGATTTCTTCTTCTTTTAATTCCTCAAGATTGGGATTTTCGAGGCGAGATAAGTGATCAGCAGCAAGATTCTCTGCTCCTTTCTTATCTTTGATTTCAATGTCAAATTCTTGGAGTAGTAAAATCCATCGAATAAGACATGGTTTAGCGTCTTGCTTGGTGAACAGATATTTGAGCGCTGAATGATCGGTAAAAACGACTGTTTTTGAGAGCACAAGATATGATCTGAATTTGTCGAATGCGAAAACGACGGCCAGTAATTCTTTTTCGGTGACGGTGTAATTTTGCTGGGCACTATTCAGTGTCTTACTAGCAAAATATATAGGCCGAAAATGTTTTCCTTCGCGTTGACCTAAGACAGCTCCAACAGCAAAATCGCTTGCGTCGCACATAAGTTCGAAGGGTAGTGACCAATTTGGTGAGACCATGATCGGAGCACTAGTAAGTTGAGATTTCAGTGTTTCGAAAGCTTTTATGCAATCAACATTGAAGTCAAAGATAGATTCTTTCTCAAGAAGTTTCGTCATTGGACGAGATATTTTGGAAAAATCTTTGATGAATCGGCGGTAAAAACCAGCATGTCCTAAAAAACTTCTAACGGCTTTGACGTTAGTTGGTGGTGGAAGTTTTGAGATTACATCGACCTTTGCTTTGTCTACTTCCATTCCGGAACTGGAGATTTTGTGGCCAAGCACAATTCCTTCGGTTACCATAAAGTGGCATTTCTCCCAGTTGAGAACAAGATGTGCAGCTTCGCATCTTTCGAGCATTTTATCGAGATTGGAAAGACAAGCTTCAAATGAGTCTCCAAAGACTGAAAAATCATCCATGAAAACTTCCATGGAGGTTTCTAGCATGTCTTGGAATATGGCGATCATACACCTCTGAAAAGTCGCAGGTGCATTGCAAAGACCAAAAGGCATACGCCGATATGCGTAGGTTCCAAAAGGACAAGTAAAGGTGGTCTTTTCTTGATCGTTAGGATCGATGGGAATTTGGAAATATCCTGAAAATTCGTCGAGGAAACAAAAGAATTTATTTCCTGCTAGTCTTTCAAGCATTTGATCCATGAATGGGAGCGGAAAGTGATCCTTTCTGGTGGCTTTGTTTAACTTACGATAGTCAATACAAACGCGCCAACCAGTGACAGTTCTAGTTGAAACTAGTTCATTTCGCTCATTAGTTACAACCGTCATTCCTCCTTTCTTGGGAACACAGTGTACAGGACTTATCCAAGGGCTATCCTCAATTGGGTAAATGATTCCAGCATCGAGAAGTTTTATGATTTCCTTTTTAACAACTTCTTTCATGTTGGGATTGAGTCGACGTTGACGTTCTACCACAGGTTTAATCCCTTCTTCAAAATTGATTTTGTGTTTGCGAAAATTAGGATTAATTCCTGGGATATCAGATGTTTTCCAAGCAAAAGCTTGTTTGTGATTTTTGAGGACAGAAACTAAACTTTCTTTCTCATTATCCTCGAGCAACGAAGATATGACTACTGGAAGAAGAGAGTTTTCCTCCAAATAAGCATATTCAAGATGATCTGGGAGAGGTTTGAGTTCGAGATCTGTGGGTGGTTCTTCGATAGAGGATTTAATTCGCATCTCGTCATTGAAAGTTATTTCTTCAAAATTTTCTTCCTCTTCCTCTATGTCTTCTTCTTCTGAGTTCTCTCCTTCGACTTCTACTTTCATGAAATCATCAAATTCTTTATCAAAATCTGTTTCATTGATTTTTTCGGAAGTAGTCATGAATGGATCGGATTCGTTTAGTAATGCATCTAATTCCTCATCAGTGACTTCATCAATAACATCGACGTTAAAACAAGTGTCATCACTGGAATGTGGGTAGCGCATTGCTTTATCGATAAGAAAAGTGATTCGATCTTCCCTAACTCCAAGGTTGAGTTCTTTTCCTTTCACTTTGATGATTGCATCGGCGGTATTTAGGAAAGGTCTTCCTAGAATAAGTGGGACTTTACTATCTTCTTCCATTTCCAAGATTACAAAGTCCACGGGAAAAATGAATTTACCGACTTGAACAAGCATATTCTCGGCGATTCCCACAGGATATTGATAGGAATGATTTGCCAATCGGATACTCATTTTTGTTGGTTTCAGGTTGTGGTTGCACAACTTGGAATAGAGTGAATAAGGCATCAAATTGATACTTGCGCCAAGATCGGCCAAAGCATCGCATTTAACATTATTCCCGAAAGTACATGGAATAAGAAAGCTCCCAGGATCTCCGAGCTTTGGTGGGATTTTGTTTTGAACTATAGCTGAGCATTCTTCGTTAAGAAAAGCTTCTGATATTTGCTCAAGCTTGCTTTTGTTATTAAGAAGTTCTTTCAAAAATTTCCCGTAATTGGGCATTCCGGCTATAACATCAACGAGAGGAACATTGAGTCTAACCTCTTTGATTATTTCGATAAACTTCGTATAACGCTCTTCCATCTTCTCCTTCTTTAGGCGTTGAGGATAAGGAATTTTTGGTGTATACGCCTTGACGGATGGAATGTTTTTCTTTTTGGTGGTTTGAGTTGTGTTTGGTTCTTCGTTTTCATCCTCACTATCAATGGTGACAGTAGCATTAGGATTAGGTGGTGGATCGTACGAGAGACCACTTCTTGTGAAAACAGCATTGATATGTTCATTTCTTGTTTGTGGTGGACGGTACGTCTTATCATTTGATGGTTTTGGGTTGGATTGAGTGTTACTTGGCAATGAACCAGATGGTCTAGAGGAATGTTGGTCAGAAAGTCTGCCAAGCTTGTTTTCAAGATCTTTGATAGATGCTTGATGATTTTACTGTCCTTGCTCAACTTTGGCTTTGAGATTGAAAAATTGATTTTTGATAAAATCATTTGCGGATTTTTGACCAGTCACGAATTCTCTCATGGTTTTTTCGAATTCAGTTTCTTCTGTCTTTTTGTCGGGATTTTTTGGTGGTGGATCGTCAGTTCGTGGTTGAGAATCACGGTTGTCATCTCTTGGTCGGCGATCTTGCCAATTTCCAGAATTTCGACCGTAATAATTACTACGATATCCTCCTCCACGGTATCCTCCTTGAGCATAACTTGCTTCTCCTTCCTTCGGTCCACCCATAGGTTTATCGTCGCACTTGGACGATGGATGATTTCCTCCATAATTGTTGCATCCGTCTCACATTTCCTTTATTTCATCTTTGATATCTTTGTTCTGCGAGTCGATTTTTGAAGTTAATGCTTCCATCTTCTCCATGAGTTTTGAGGTATCGGTGTTTTCGACAAAAGCAACAGTTTTCCGGAGAGGTTTGGTTTTGGAATCTTTGGACCAATCAAGTTTGAGAAGTACTCGATCTTCGAGCAATTGATGTGCATCGTTGGGAGTCTTATAGAGAAAAATTCCTCCAGCATCAAGGATGCCTTGAGAGATTTCATCTAGTCCATGGTAAAAGATTTGGATAATGGTTCCTTTTGATAATCCATGTCCATGACAACTACGAAGCAAATCTTTCATTCGAAGCCAAGCTTCGACAAGTGATTCGTTTGGATTTTGGTTAAAAGCACGAATTTCTCCCATTAATCGATCAAACATGGCAGGTGGAAAGAATCGGCTCACAAAAGCTTGCCTCATCTCCTCCCAAGTATTGATGATTCCTAGGGTTAATTCATTGTACCATACTTTAGCATCTCCGGCGAGTGATGATGGGAAAAGTTTGAGTTTGATGGCATTGACATCGGTGTCGCCATAACGAAACATGCCGCAAATTTCGATGAATTCGGCAATGTGCTTATGCGGATCGGCCCGCGCACGGCCATCGAATTGTCGGTCTTTGATCATAGAAAGGTGATGTCCCTTCACGGTGAAGTTGTCACCAAGGTTAATAGCAACAATAGCACTTTCGGGGGTTGGTGCTACGGTTCGGTTGGTTCCCCACATGGGTTGATCGTTCGCCATGGGAAAAGGTAAATTGGTGAAAGGGTTGTAAACAACTTTGGCTTCAATGAGGTTATCAAATGGTGGGTTTGGTACTCTTGGTACACGATTTTCCAATGGTATGAAACGTGTTCTCCTTCTTCTTCGAATCAAACGTTCGGGGTTGGTAAGAGGTGTAATTGGTTCAATTCCCGCTGCTCGAGTGTTCATACGATGTCCTAGAGAATCCAGGCAATATCTAAACACACGGACAAACAACGAAAACAGTTTCTATGGGTCAGAGAAGGTAACCGGATCGGTTGCGGGACGCGACCGATCGGTCAGACTAGTTGATTGACGGACAAACACGTAACCGATTCGGTTGAGGGGCAACCGGATCCGGTTAAGATTTCTGAGAAAACTATATATATATATTTTTTTAGATGAATCGACTTTGGGGAATTCAAAAACTTGTTGAAACACAATCAAATCCCCGGCAACGGCGCCAAAAACTTGATGTGCCCGGTTGGTGCAAGTTTTAAATTTATAAAAGGTGAATTACCAATATTACCAATAACACATACGAGCAAGTATACTCGTCCGTTATAGCAAGATTATGAAGGTAAGTCGGGATCGTTCGCAGGGATTTGAGTGAATCTAAACACAAGTTTGAATTAACGGAGTCTATCCAAAACATATAACAAAGCAAATAGATATAATGAAATTCAGATGATTAAAAACTACACTTGCTTAAACTAGTTTCATATCATAGATTAATGTGATAGTGTTAACCTCTTAACATGTTGGTTATGATAATTAGTTGGTGTACTAATCTATTGTTCTTACAAGTTAAACCTTCGTCAAGATTTTAGTTCATAAAAACAAGCATTAAGTTTAACCAATCAATTCAAGATCAATTCAAGTTTCATAAGTCTACATACATAAACTTAAACACAAAAACATCCACTTGTTCATCAAATTGCTTAAGAAATGGTCAATACAAAAGGTAACCGATCATAGACAAAAGGCTACAATTGATACTCAACAACTAATCTTACGACCATTTAGATGTTTCCAACCAATCCAATTTGATAATCAAAAAGCGTTTCTATTACAACCACACCTTAGTTCCTTTGTATAATCAAGAATAATGGGTAAAAACAATCATCCATAGACAAAATGATTATGACTAGTTGAATAACACGAAGTTCTTTCGACCCCAACGATTATTGTCAATTAGCCAAACTTGATTAACAAATGTCACTATGAAACTTTAGCACAATTGGATCTTAGAATCAACTTGAAATTGAATTAAAACATGTTAACACAACCACTAACTTAATCATATGATAATCAACATCATTTAAGCAAGTGCATAAAGAAACTAGCCACTCATAGCAAACATAAACATAAACTCAGAACTTTGAACATTAGAAAACATGATTGAAAGTCTTACAATGCTTGGAATAAGATTACACATGGTGTAGTAATGATTCCCAAAGGATTGAGTTAGACTTCTTGGTGTTTTGGCCTCCAAATGGTGAACTTCTGGATCTCCAAACTTCTCTGGACTTCTAAGGACGAATTTTGAGAGCTTAAGGCTTTGTTTGATGAGTAGAGAGATTTGTATTATAGGGTGTGTCTCTAATGCTAACAATTAGCCTCTATTTATACTAATTCCAAGGCCTAGGGTATTAAATGCTGAACTTGGCCATCAAGGAGTGAGGAAGGGACTAGAATACACCAAGAGAAGGACCTAGAATCGTTTGGATGCAAAGGGGAAGCTTAGTGATGAAGATTTGGCAACTGCAGCTTCTCTAACCGGATCGGTCATACGACCAACCGATCCGGCTGGTCTTCAATAACAACTAGCTGACCGATCCGGTTGCGGGTTGCGACCGATCGGCTGGTGATGGTAAAAGCATTGATTCTGACCGTTTTCCAACCGATCCGGTTACGGTTGTAACCGAATCCGGTTGGATCTTCTGAGATACAAAAACTTGATCTTTCTTCACTTACTTTGTAGAACTTGATTCTTCAATCACTGAGGTCTTCAAAAGGCCTTGAGATACTGATTTAGTCTTGTTGAAATGGGAATCTTCGCTTAGCTGAATATTTCTTCTTTTTCCTCCATTTCCCTGCACTTGGTTATAAACACTAGACAAACATCGTTTGATACGATTAAGTACTATAATCACGCAAATATAACCAAATAACAGATATAAAAGTACACATAACGCTACTAAAAACATGCACAATCTGAGCGTTATCAATCCCATAACCTGTTGAACACTCTGAAGCTTTCATCTTCTCTATGAAACATCAGATAACTTCCATCTTTGGATTCCACAACTTCAAAAGCAATAATTTGAGATTTTTTCATCTTCATGTCAGCATCTTCCTTAGAATACTCAAAATCCACTATCCTTAGATAATTTCTTAGTTCATCCCTAGTCTCAGATCTTAGCTCAACTTTTTCTTTCTTTGAGAACTGTACATCTTTAACTTCAGTTTTTCTTTTTCTTTTTAAACTTTTCTTTCTCTCTTATTCTTTCCATGTAGCTTCATCTCTAAAATCTTTGATGCTTTCAACACTTTTCTTATAAGCTTCTATAGCAGCATCATACAATCGTTTCATTTCAACATAATTCAACCTCTGCAATCCTTTATACCCTTGACTTTTTAGATAAGCCATCATTACATTTCTGTCCTTAGCTCGATTTGGTCTTCTTGGTAGAAATCTAACAGGAATAGGTGACTCTAATGGTTCATCAGCTTCAGCATTCAATTCCTCTTGCAACTTCTTAGTTGCTTCTCTATTCTGAGCTTCTTCAGCTTCCTTAGCTTCTCTATCTTTGGCATTTAATTCCTCTTGAAGCTTTCTAGCTGCTTGTTCATTCAAAGCATCTTGAGCAGCTCTTATATGTGCTAAAGTTGGTTTCTTCTTCTTTACTTCTACCAATATACCTTTTCCTTTATCCTTAGGATCAATAACAGGTTGAGAAGCTCTTGGTTGTTCCTCTTCTTGCACTCCTGGAATATTAACACCCCTTGGCTGTGATAAACTTTGTAAAATTACAGCAATGGTTTCATCATCACTTGCAGTATGAATAGGTTTGGGTGTAGCTTCTTCTTCTTGTATAACAGTTGAAGGACCAACAGCTTCTTCATGTACAGTTGTTGAAGGACCAGCTTCCTCTTCAAAGTCTAACAACCTTGGAGTAATCAATTCTTGCCTGTAGGATCCTTGTTGTTGAAAAGTAGTACTTTGATCTTCAGTACCTTGATCATCAGTACTTTGAACTTGAACATCAATAACTTGTTCCTCAGTTTCTTGAATGACCTGTTCTTCAGTCTTTTCATGTTCTTCAGTACCTTCAGGTTCATTTTCCTTAACAATATCTTCTTTCAAATTCCTTTCTTCTAAATTCCTCCCCAATTGGACAAAAGATTGTTTGTGAACCTTTTGGCTTTTGGTTTTCCTAGACTGTCTTTGCTCCTTCTTTTTAGATTTGACCAATATACGATGATGTTGAACCAATGGCCAAACAAAATTCTTGAGCCTTCTAAACTTGAGCTTCAATTTCTTAATCTGTTTAGCTTGAGCCTCAGTAGTCTTTTTCAACTTGACTAACTCCCTTGTCAAAACATAATTATCCAATGTTAAACCTTCAGGGGATATAGTATGTGAATCATCTCCTTGAATTGGTGAATGTTCCTCTGGTTGAGAATCATGAACAGATCTTTGTAGAGATGGAGAAGGTGAAAATGCAACATCTTCTTGAACTTGAGTACTTGGGGAAGCAGTACCTTGGGATGCAGTACCTTCTTGAGATGCAGCACTTTGAGATGCAGTACTTGCAGGTGCAGTACCTTCACTATCTTCATCTTCTGCAGCATCAGCTCTGACAGCTTGAACGACTTCCATCATAGAAGTACTTAAGGGAGTGTCCCTTCCAGTGAATAAATCACTCTTCCTAGCCATAAAGGTGAAAATCTTGGCTTGTTGAACCACAACAGGTAAAAGATTTGTTGGCTTAGGAACATCTGAAAGTTGTTTATTGAGAAATACTTGAACAAACCTTGGATACATCAGCCATTTTGAACCATGAGTGATGTGGGAAAGCATTCCATCTAGAATTAGCCTTGAAAAATTGAAAACACGATCTGTAGCCAAGCCCACAATAGCAGATGCTATGTTAGATCCAAATTGCTCCCATGAAGTACTTTTAGCACTAATACAATGAAGCAACACATGTACTAAAAACTTCCATTGAGGACAAAATAGTTATTTCCTGAATGTTTGTTCAGTTAAAGACCCTTCATAACCAATGTGCCCAAAAGTATCCCAAATTAGTTGCTTATCAAAACGAACAGCCCCATCTTCATCATTAAACAATAAATCTTCTCGAATAGAGGCTTCGGTAACCTTGATATTTTTCCCAGCAACCCTAGCATGAATATACTCTTCATCATTCTCCATATGAACCCTAGCTGTTTCCCAAAATTGTTGAATCCAGGGCTCTATAACATCTGGATCTACTAATAGTGCATAACTGATTGGCGACCTAGTAAGAAAATCGATGATGTCATGAAAGATTGCATTCGCTTCAGTCTTGTCTAAATTAGCCACCATATTATGCTTTAAAACTGTAGTACGATTCGCCATTGATGATTATGTTATCACAGCAAGAGATATGACGAATAATATAGGTAAGAGTGAGAGAAATATGGAAAAGATTCTAAAGTATCAATATGAGAGGGAAAATCGGAGAGTAGTTATTTATAGGTGAGATTTAAAAAATCACAGCCCTTAATAACAAAGTTACCGTTAGTAATAATTACCCCTCAATATTACCGTTGGAACAATACTTTTAATAAGACAAACAGTACTTCCACGTATGCAGTACTTTCCTTTGCAGTACTTTCCAAGCAGCACTTTCATAAGAAAAATAGTACTTTTCCAAATTCCTCTGTATAACATAAATATCCTCCCCTCAAGCAATGCATAGGACTATACTAATACTAAATAGTCATCCCCTTAAATGTAGCTCAGTAGTTAATCATGCCAATGCTCACCACCAAGTGATTGAATCTTGAAACATCAAAGCCTTTGGTGAGTAAGTCAGCTACATTATCATCCGTGTGAACCGTAACCACATTAACGAGCCTGTGCTCATAGCAATCTCTGATAAAGTGATGCCTAATCTGTATGTGCTTGGTCTTGGAATTCAGTTCCATTGTCACATCTAATACCTCTAACCTTGAGTCTCAATTGGTTTTCAAGTGCTATTATGAGTGTCTGAATAGTATCAAAAGTATCATCTTTAAATCCCAAGAAAAATACCCAACTGAATCTACTGCAATCATCTGTTACAACTAAGCAGTACTTTTTCTTGTTTAAACTTGCCACAGAAACAGGTCCAAACAAATCCATATGTAACAGCTCCAAAGGTTCTCTAATAGTCCTCTCCTCAAGCTTCTTGCATGAAGCTTTGTGTTGTTTACCCTTCTTGCATGCCAAACAGGAGTGATCATTCTTGTAAGTCTTTGAAGGTAAACCTCTAACTAAATTTCCTTTGACCCGTTTGTTGATATTCTTGAAATTTACATGACCCAATCTTCTATGCCACTGATGTGCTTCTTCAGATGTTGCTTTTGCCACCAAACATGTGGCTCTTCCATAGGAATGAAGACTCTTCATATCTAGACTATACACATCGTTGGTTCTTGGTACTCTAAGAATTACCAAGTTGTCATCAACAGGCTTGAATTCAGGAGAGAGGATGAGACATTCTGTGTCAGTGAATAACACAGGATGCTTTTTATCACAGATTTGAGAGACTGATAATAAGTTGAACTTGAGCTCCTTCACATATCTAACATTCTCAAAATCTATACGCCCTGCTTTGATAGTTCCTTTTCCAGTAATCCTTCCTCTATTAGGATCATTCCCAAATGCAACTCTTCCTCCACTAATAGACCTAAAATCAGACAGAATCTCTTTGTCTCCTGTCATACTTCTAGAGCAACCACTATCCACAATCAGATGATCTTTAAGCTCCTCTTCTGGGTTGCGCTGCATAAAGATAAAAGAGTTAGTGATTTATTAGGAACCCAAGCCATTACTGACTTGTGTTCCCCTTGTGGAGTTACAAACTTAAATTCTTTGAGTATGTAATTTCCACTGTTTTTCAAAACATGATCCATAATTATCTTTTGATTTTTAGCATGTGGATTTTCAAAACTTTCTGAATTTTCAACACAATTCTCTTTTACAAGTTCATTCTCTTTTTCTTGTATCACAAAAACATCTGATTCACTTTTTGTTGAAAGTACTGTGTGTCCCTCAGCAGTACTTTCTCTCTTAACCCATTCTATTTTAACACTTGGTTCCTGTGATCTAGATCCCCAATGTGAATTATAATACCTTCTAGGTTGATAGTAATGAGATCTCCTAGGATATCTGTTCCAAGAAGTGTTAGCAATACCTTGTTTTGAAGGAGCAGTACTTTGAGAAAGTACTGCTTGTGAAGGTACTGGTGATCTAGAAAAAGGTCTTCTCTGGTGAGGGTACCTATGATCTGGTGAGAAATTGCTGTGATTGACCCTATTTGAATTATTCCAGACTGGTTTGATCTCTCTAGGTTTCTGGTTGGCAGGCCTGTTCTTTGGGAATTTTCTAAGGTATTCTGAGTGATGTTCACAATCCTTGATTAAATGATTAGGACTAAAACACACAAAACACAATTTTTGACCCATACTCCGAAAGTGACTTCTTCTATGTCTATGACCAAAACTATTCTGCCTTCTATGTGAATGATTAAACTTGTTTTGACCAAAGTTATCCCAAAAAGGTTTAGCAGTACTGTTTTGAAAAGATTTTCCTGAAGGTACTGCTTGTGGAGCAGTACTTTGAGTTGAAGGTACTGCTTGACTTTGAACATTATTTTCAAAAATTTCTTTGGGGGTTTCAGACCTATATTGGCCAACTAGCTTTTTCCTAAACTCTAGACTGTCTACTCCAAAACGAGAAACATCAGGCCTAGGGGGTTGATGACTTCCAGTGGGATGGGGAACTGCATGATAACCACTGTCTTTCTTATACTCAGGAGGTGGTTCACTAATTGAATCCTCATTACTAGATGTGTCTACATAATTAATGAGTTCATCATCACTAGTGGTTATATCCTCTAGGTCATCATCAGATTGATTCTCTTCTATGTTATCAAAGTCCATACCAAAACCTAAGCCAGTTTTAATGTAAGCTCTTCTCTGTTTTTGAACATAAGTAACATGTGACAGACCAGATTCACCCCAAGCAGCAAACTTAGCTAACAAATCATCTCTTTCCTTAGTTAGTTTCTCTATTTCAGAAATTTTATAGTTTAATTTCCATTCACTTAGTTTTAACTGATAGTCCTGTTGTGCATACTTTTCAGCCCAAGCTACTTCATTATTTTCATGTGTTAAGATTTTGGCTTCCATAGATTCTAAGGTTATTTGATAACCAACTATCTCAGACCTAGCCCTAACATAATTATCTCTTTCAATCACATAACTGCCAAGTAATTTTTGATAAAAATCATGACAATTTGAGCATACCTCAGAGATAGGAGGTGAACTTGGTGAAGTAGCCACCATTACAAGTAGAACATGATCATCTTCAGTCTCCATGCTCCAATCAAATCCTCCAAAACCATCTCCAGATTCCAAAGCAGCATGTTCAGGTTCCTCATCAAAAGCAGTTCTCCAGTCCAATTCTTCCACTGAATCTGCAACTAATTCTTCCACTGCTATCATACAGTAAGTCACTGGTTCATCATCAAACTCTTCACTACAGTCAACCTCTGATAACTTCTCTTGAGCAACCAAAGCCTTTGTTTCAGTAATTGGAACTTCTTTGAGCTCCAGCTTTGGTTTTTAGTCAACCTGTTTGCTTGATACTTAGCAAACCTGCACTCCCTAGCAAAGTGTCCAGTCTTTTGACAATTGAAGCATTCAATCTTGGATTTGTCAAAAGTAATACCCTGTTTTGGTTTGAAGTCAATGCTTTTTCCTGTTTTCTTCATGTACTTCTTGATCCTTGCAGTGATCATTGCAACTTGCCACCTGATATCAATTTCTTCTAAAGCATCCTCTTCAATCTGTGAGAGATCTTCTTCATAGGTTACAGGTAAAGAAGCTTGCTGTGCAAAGAAAGAGCATACAACTTCATCTGAGTGCATGTTAGTAGTCTGTGGGACTTGCTGAGGAGGTGTGTAAACAACAGTACTTTGAGCCACAGTACTTTGAGTAGGAGAAGCAGTACTTTTGGTGGAAGTACTGCCCTTCTTTTCAGATGACAGAAAAGCAATATTGTGTGATTTGGAACTGATATAGCCATTCATCTCATGCTCATACACCTTTAGATGATTGTAGAGATCAACAAAGTCCATGACATCCAAACCTGGTTGTCCTCTGATCATAGTAGCAATCACATGCCATGTGGATGGCAAACTCCTTAAGAACTTCAGATTAGCATCTTCAACAGATACTTCTGCCTTATATAACTCCAACATGTTGAGGAGATTTTGAAATCTATCATATGCAGCATCAAGACTCTCTCTTTCACCAACAGTGAAAGTTTCAAATTATTGCTTCAGCAAATTTCTGTGCATCTTCTTAGAAGCTTCATTCCCTCCAAATCTGGTCTTGAGAGCAGCCCAGAGTTGCTTTGCATCTTTAGCATCATGAAACTTCAGTAGATGTCCATCAGGTATAGCAGATAAGAGTATATTAAGAGCCTTATCTTGATTCCTTATGGTAGCTGCTGGTAAGACTGGTTTGGGTGCTTTGGGTTGTCCAGGAACATCAATAGTTTCTGGAACTACTTCATTACCATTGACAATTACATTCCATAGTGCATGGTCTGTAATGGCAATGTACTGCCTCATCTTCATGCACCATAGGTCATATTCTCCGTTCTTGATGATTGGAATTCTGAGTGAGGTGATAGATGGTGGTGGAACAGCTTCAGTCGACATCTTTAGGTTTTGTTGTAGTAGGGTTTTAAAGTTTCTTCCTAGTCAGAGTTTCCACACAAGCTCTGATACCACTTGTTGGATCGATGTACTCTAACCAAACTAACTTAAATAGCTTGTTAAGGTTTAATAACCTCGGATAAATCCTAAGTTATTAACAGAGAAACACTGAACAAACTCTATTAAGTATGCGGAATTTACTTAACAAAGCTAAGAAGAATAACTTTAACTTTGAACGATTTTATTAATAACTCTAACTCTGCTTATTATGCAGATTCTTTAACAACTCTAATAATATCGAACTTCTCTAAAACTCTAATAATGTCGCGTATTCTAAACTTGTGAACTCGTAAACTCTAAAACTTGTACTTCTTATGCCAATCTAGTGGTCCTTTTATAGGCTCAAGGATATCCCTAGTCGGTTTACAATTTATATCCTTGTACGACAAGTAATCTAATAAAGAATATTCTAGAATTACAAGACTTTCTATAAACGAATAAAACAGTTCTTTGTTCTTGCAGTACTTTGACTTCAACAGCAGTACTTTGACTTTATCTTTAGCAGTACTTTGACTCTTTGACTTTTTCCAGTACTTTATCATTCTTCAGCACTTTCATATCCCAACAATAACAGTGTACAACCCGTACTTGAAATGAAAGGACCCTGTTGCACGCTTCAGTGCCACAATCCTTATAAAAGGAGCGAAAGCTTCTTACTTTTGAGTAAAACCTATCAAACCTTTCAATTTTAAAAGGTTTTTGCTCAAAAGAACAAGTACTTCCCCTTATGATTTTCAAAACCTCAACTGTTTATATCAATTGTTGAGGGGGAGTACTTGACTTATATAATTTTGTTCACAAATTGTTCTTTGTGTAATCTTCCCACAAAACTCAAAATGGTCATATTTATTCTCAACATTTCTTCAAAAATAACATTTATATGCCATTTTTGAGGGGGAGAAAATTATGTGATAAGAAATATGTTGTGTTTTGCTATTGAATCCTCGTGTGAAAAGACTTCAACCCATGAATTGACGGGAACTGAACAGTCATACATTGAAAAGATTTGTCTTCCAAGACTTATCCAAGTAAATTGTACCCATTCGAGAAACTCTTGATAGACATGAACTTTGACGGGTTTGACAACCTTTCGGGGTTGTCCACATCTTCAAGATAGTTATTAGAGCTAGTTGTCACCTAAAAGCTGACAATGTATCTCTTTAACTATGCAACGTAATCGTGTCTCGCAAAGGGATTGTCTATCTTGAGTTGATCAATTCAAAAAGTGCGCGCTCTTTCCTCACTGTGCAGATTTCTGTCAAAACTCTTAAGCACATGTTGAGGGGGAGTATTTCTGAAAATCTAAAACTCTTGAAGTGTTCAAACATGTTTCTCATTCACAAACACTTCGAGAGATTTTCATGAAAATGGTTTTATGGCAATGGAGTTATAAGGTGATTAAGGTTAGGAATAACCGTCCTATGATCCGCCAGAGCCGGAGGGATCTACCCAAGGACACTACCAATAGTTAGAATTAGAAGTCCTTAGGTATGATTATAAAAATGAGAAAATGAGAATCGGAGAAAGAAGGAGTTGAAGAATTAAAAAGAAAAGCAAAGAAAAGGGTGGAAAGAAATAGCCCTCCAGATTATTCAACTTAGGGCAGACTGATAAGGTTTTAAAATGTACCTTTTTGAGGGGTCATTTAAGCCCTTATTTGATTACTTTTGTATCCGTTATTACTTAATATCGTTCCTTTTCACTTTTTAGGTCTCTTAAAGGAAAATTGCTATAATGGCACTTATTTGGACGAAAAGGTGCGAATATACGAAGAAAATGGCCAAAGTCAAGAATCAAGACACTCAGGCAGCTGAAAACATAAGGTGACGGCGTCACTGCTTATCTGCGACGCCGTCGGAGGATTTTGTGACGGGACAGAAGCCAAAACTCTTATTTTCAAGTGACGACGTCAAGTTATAAAAGAGTAGGCCGTCGCAACTCAGACGGCCTAGATTCAATCCAGACGGCGTCAGAAGCTGAAGAGGACGGCGTCACAAGCACAAGGTGACGCCGTCGGAAGTCTAACGTGGCCAAGACGAAACCCTAATGACGGCGATCCGACGGCGTCACAAAACATAAGGTGACGCCGTCGCATGTGTAATCTTATATATAGAATCCGAATTTTTCAGTATTGTGTGTAGTCTTTTGGAGTAAAAACCTAAACCGAACCAAGGCTGTCTTGTACAGTATTTTAGGGTTCCAAACCCTATCTTACATCAAGATAAGTGCTTTACTTCATTAATACAATTATGTCTTTGATTATTTGTGTGTATGCTTGCATGTTCTCCATGTCCGGCTAATTTACTTTTGTGTTTGCTTAGGGAATATGAAACTTAATTATTGAATATCGATTGGTTGTCTCTTATCTTAGTTTGTTAATGATCTAGTAATGCGATAGGTCATTCGTTGTGCACTTAATGCTTGATTAAATCTTTGTGAACCTTAGAATATAACTCCTTGAGTAGTTGTAAGCTAAACCATCCAAAGAGTGCCTTAGAGTAAGAGTTTATTATCCCTAGTGGGTTTTGTAGACGAGACCCTTTGGTAAGTTCAAAGAGTTAGGGAGAAACGCATACCCTACAACTTTAGACACACAACGCAACTAAGAATAAGGACGTGACAATTCAACCACCAATAGGAGATAATTAAGGAGTAGTAAAACCTAAGTAAACACATCTTTAAACTATCATACGAGCACACAATAATTAGACATAGACTACATACACCTTAGATTAGATAATTAGATAAGTAGAGTAATCGGTAGAAATACCAACCCCCAAATCCAAACCCCGAGATTCGTACCTTTCAATTTCCTAAAAAACATAAAAAGATAAAAAAATAATCTTCCTCAACCCCAACCTTAGCGTAGTAACTTCTCACTAGCATTCCTATTCCCCTAGAGAACGATATCAATACCCGTGGCTTACCCTAATTACTACACTACAACGATTAGGTTCACTGCCTAGGGTGTTATAAAACTTGCTCGAAGAAAAGGAAGTTCCTTTAACCTTGAACGACGCGTGTAGCGTTATCACAGACACCGGGTTCAATTCATATGCTACTGGTTGTCACTTTATGACGCCGGTATTGAAGATTAAAAGTCGTCATGGACCCAGTGACGCATGCACTAAACCTTCTTAGCCACTCAAGTTTCTCCCAAAAGAAGCTTGTTTCATTCTCACAGGGAACCCTACGCAAACTATCGGCTTTCTCTTAGAGATTGCTGGTATTGAAGAAGGAGACCCTCTCCCTAGTCTCCGCTCAGGAAAACCAAAACGCATTATTGAGTCTAGAGCCACAAGATTCATCAAAAGATCTCATAGGTACACTTGACATTTCATCACTTGTTGTTCAACAATAAGAACAACAGTGGTACGTTATCGAGTCCTACACAGATCTTAACAATCTGTCAAGAACATTTATGAGAGGTTCACAATTGTGATCCTCAGTGATTGAATGGAAACTCCTGCCAGGGTCAACATTAAACAGCCCTGACAGCAGGTCACTTCGGTAACTCCCCGTGGATTACGCTTAGTGTGTCTCAAACGGTCTACAGTCGTGAGGTGATGCTTCGGTGTACCTCAACGACTCATCTGAACTGTAGGTGTACTTCGGTACATCGCGTTATCTCACTTGTGGGACTCCAGTTCAGGAACGGCCTTTGTGAGAATTAGAGTTGTGTTTTCACACTATGCTGTTAACACTCTCGAAGTTCAAACTTGTAAGTGCCGGAATCCGCTTATTACTAACCTTTCTTATGTTTTCTTCTTATGGAAGCTCTGGAGCGGACTGATCGTGCTGATTCTTCACATGCTCATACCAACAATATCACTAATAGAAGTTCTATCTAAAGGCAACACAAAAAGTCTGAAAGATTCTTCATCAAGTCAAAGAATCTACAAAGTTAACGACTAAGAGAACTTCATCAGTACTGTAATCCAACGTTAAAGAGCGTGTGAGCATGTTGAAGAATGACGTGGAGACACTGGAGCAACGAAGCAGACCTGATGCAGACAACAACAACATACTATCACTACCATCACAAAGAACAAAGATCAAAGAACAAAGATGACGTCAAAGCAAATTACTTCAAAAGAAACAATTTCTCTACACTGGGGAGATTGTTCGAATTAAGACACCTCTTCTCACAAGAAAGAAGAATGTCAGAAGACGTTAAAGCTACTATTACATCAGCACCTACATCGTTTATCACTCTTTCATTCATCACCAACACTTAGGGGAGATTGTTGGAATCACTCCTACACATTAATTCAAGTGTTAGTGATTCATATGTAATAGTTAGCTTAATATGGCTTTTATGTTAGTAATCATGCCAAGGCTTATGTAGAAAGCCCATGAGCCTTAGCCCAAGTCCAATAAGGAAATGAAGGGACTAGGAGTGTTGCCCTAGCTCCCTCTCCTATAAATACTCTTGTATAACCCTCACTTGAGGGTTGGTTGTTCAATTTCATTCTCTTTCACTTCATACGCACAATCATTCCTTATTCATACGCATAAGTGTGTGTTTGTTATTATTCAACCGATCTAGTCTCTTCTATATTTCTTCTATTGATGCTTGTGTTACTAATATGGGAACCTAACAGTAAGTTACCATAAAACAACTATTAGCATCGATTTCTAGCCTCTCGGATACCGCTTCTAGTAAACATGAAAATGATGACAACAATGGTAAAATTAGTGTACGTTTTACATAATTTAACGGCATATACTCCAACACACCATCCACTCTTTCCCATGTACCTCCTTTACATACACGTATTTTGACGGTTTCTTTGACGGAATTCATGGAAAACTTGAGTTTTTTAGTGAGAATTTGAGTTTTTTTAGTGAAGGGAGCTAAAATAACAATAAAACACGTTTTATCAGCAAAATCTCGCAAACTGACAAAAATCTCGCAAGTTTTATCCATAAGTTTGCGAAATTTTTAAGAAATATCGCAAATTTGCGAAATTTTTAAGAAATATCGCAAATTTTTTATATTTCTTTAAAATATCGCAAATTTGCGATATTTCTTAAAAATATCAAAAATTTTCGATATTTTTAAGAAATTTCGCAAGTCTTGCGATTTTAATTTCTTAAAAATATCGAAAATTTTCGATATTTTTTCCAATTTTGCAAAAAACTCTCAAATTTGCGATTTTTCTCAAAAAAGTTGCGGATTTTTTGGGTATTTTGGGTTTTTAAGTATAAAATGGGGTATTTTGTGAAGTAGGTTTGAAAAATTGGGTATTTTTGTCATTATCCCTTATTCTATCCATTCTAAAATAATTATCTCCTCACAAAAAATATAATATTAATGATTTCTATTTTTTACTTTTTAGCAGAATAACAGTTTAACTTTTAGTTAATTAATTAATATCTTCTTTAAAGTTTATAATAATAATTTCAACTAAGAGTAATATAATAAACTCGATCAAACTTTCTTATTTATATTTAGTTGTTGAGACATCCAAAAATGATAAGTTTAAAGATATAAGTCACCGAAGGGTTACTGTTAATGTTATGGTTTAAATCCGGAGCACAAGCACCCACGTCATCACCAAGATAATTTTTTGGCACAACCTTGCAAGTGTCAAACTAGAAGGGTATGTCTCAATACCGATTGTGTTCATATGTCACAAGCATAAGTTTAAAGAAAAAGGAGAGTTTAAAACAAACTTATTTGAAAAGGGTCTTTCCAAAAATGGGTAAAACAAGGGGCGGGGAATCGGGGATGATGTATATAAGCTTGTATTGACATAATTTATAGAAATTACAAAGACGATGAAATACTCTTATGGCATAAAATATGTAGTTTTAACTGCAACTTAATTATAGGACAATCATTGCCTAATGTGAAACACACACACACACACACACACACACACACACACATATATATATATATATATATATATATATATATATATATATATATATATATATATATATATATATATATATATATATATTTGTTTAATTTACTGAATACGCGTATAGTGTATGCTTTATACAGCGTATCGACATGTAGTACGTAAAATTGCAAAAATAGAATTTTGAATTAAACCTGTTTGTGGTAATATGTACACTTTGAATTATATTTTATAATTAAAATAAATGATAACTTTACATGAGTTTCGTAAGCGGAGGCGTAAGTTGCTACATAAAACGGGCTTATACCAAACGCCCCTTATAAAACTTGTAATTATAAAATACATGTCATAAACTATATAATAAACTTGTTACATAAAATGACTCATATTTTGGGGCATTCCAAATTGATAACATGTGATGTTGATGAGAAGCTCGTTACCTAACCCGCGAGCTACACCATTTTGATCAATTATGCCCCACTTAACACATAGATTACACTCATCTAATAAACCTGCAAAACATGAAACTAAAAACGGTAATTCCTTACGACTTAGTGAGTAAACGAAACTAATCTAAAATAATACTTAGACATAAAAACACATAACTAAAACATGCTGGCAATACTGCAATAGCCTGCACTTTCTCATTTTTGACTGACTAAAATTTTGAATGAGCTCCCGAGGCTAATTTTTCATGGAAGTAGACTCTTTTGACTTTCCAAAAAGGTATGGCACACTCCCATTGGAGCTACGGTTGATCCGATATGAATTTTTAAATTTCTGGTTGCTGCACTTTTTCAAAATCTGACTTTACTGCACTAATTCGCATTTTACACCAATTTAACTATTGAACTAGCAAAAACTTAAGGCATAACAAATTAAATAGGTTTAGAGGGATACAATTTTTATTTTTACCTCAAGTCAATCCGATAAACGGTTAGTTCTCTATGACCTTTCAAAGTTGACCCATTTTCTGAAAACCTTGTTGTCCTAAATTTAACCATCACCAAAACGACCTAAAGCCTATGATAAGCTATTCTACTCTCTACCAAACTTATATCTCAACTTATAAAAAATGTTAAGATCATTTTTCATGAGTCCTGCAAGCACTTTCACTAGTTTAATCATTAGTTTGGCCTTGTGCCAAACACCCTTTTTGACACCATAACTAGTTACTAACTTAACAACTTTTTCAAGATTTGCCATTAACATGAACTTATCTCAAATTCCTAAACATGAACCTTAATAACTAGGTAACAACATCAGCATAATCTACTAAACATGCTACCCTGGTCAATAATCATTAAGCATGTATAAAACATGTGTCCTCATAAACATAATTAAAATCATTCTTAACATACTTTAACCCTAAATAATCCAATTTCTATCATAAACATAAAATCTTAACTTGCGTTTAATTCATACCTTTGATGAGGAACATGTTAAGGAAGCTTATAACATCTTGAAAATAGCATAATCATCATAAAAAATCTCCTAAATCACCATTATGACAGATTACTTCATGGTTTGGTTTTCTACCATTTTTTTCATCCAAGAAAAATACTTAGACACGTGTGGTTATGATATGATTTATGAACTTATAAGCTTATTTTATCAATAGGTTATTTTTGTAATTTCAGTCCCTAATATATAATTTGCACCGTTAGTCCCTGCCGTTAAATATTTTGCACCGTTAGTCCTTTTCTGTTAACTATTTGCACTGAAAGTCCTTATTTCTAATAAAAACTAACGAAAAGACTTTTTTAATATACGAAAAGCATTATAATGTATTTATAATCAAATCTATAAAATTCATGGCATTACATAATGTCTATAAGCATTGTATGATTGGGCCTCCATGCCACAATAAAAATTATACGTGGATATTAACATTTTCTGGTAAATCCTAAACATGCCCTTTGATCATGTTTGGTCTTAAGGGGCCTAGTGGGGTTAGTGTACATGGATAATATGAGATGGCATGGTAATTTTAACATAGCTATGATAAAAAGATGTACATGGATAATAAAACATAATGTGTGCATGGAAAGACCCATGCAAACTTTCCATGAAATCAAATACTCACCAACATCACTTTTCTCTTTGATAAGTCATGGAGAGACAAATCCAAACTCCCTATGGAGCCATACAAACACTAGCTTCTACCTTGCCATTTCACAACTTCATTAGGCATTCAAACTTTATAAATACCAACTACATGTATGAGGTACGAACACATCTCTTTACATAAATATATTCCATACAACAACAAATGAATATGTCTGACTTAAGAATCGGAGCCTAAGCTCTTTCTTGTTTTGAGTGATCTCAGGTTGGAACACGAAGAAGAGTCTCGCTCCACTTTCAACCTGCATATCTTGATAGCATCACCAAATAACTTGAAGAGGAAAAACCTTATTTGTTTATTCGTTTAGTCAGGGCACTACCGTAGTACAGTTGAAAGATTTTTCGTTAAACTTGCATAAAAAGATAACCAACAATTAGCTTAAACTATATCTAATTGTGTAAAAAAAAAAGTAATCAAATTTGGAATGGATATTTGTTATATGATAGTAACATGTTAAGAGCGAACTCTTAAGTCAAAAAATTTGTTCAATAATTTCTGTTCACATAAATTGCGTTGTATTCATCGACTGGTCAATGTAACACACTTGCACCATCATGTACATACTTTTCGCATTATTTTATATGGGACCATGAAGTTATGTTGATTGTCTTTTAGCCTTTTAGAAAGACCAGTAATAATCTTATCTTTGGTTTTTGATTTTCAAAATAAAAGTCTTACTTATAAAGATTCTATAAATATACAAAACGTATGCACTTGAACTTATTGCACCACTTTCGTTTGTTGGCATTGAGTCTGACTAAGAATAAAAAATCATATAGGATAGTAATAAACCTTTACTATAACGCGCATTTTTTTTACCAACAAGTCTTTAATTTGAAGTTTAGAACCCATTTTGTTATTTACTCTCCCGGATTTCACAAAACAAAGACGCCTAATATAACCCTTTAAGCAAGTTTATCCGAACAACGTATAAGATTAACACATTATGTTTTGTTTTGATATAAGAATACAATATAAGACTGTCAAATACTAATATTTTGCTAAAATAACACACTAATTACACTTATTAATCACTTTTCATTTCACGCTAAGTCAACCTAAATAACCCCCTTGTAACCTAATAGGAATCAGGTCAACCGTATCATCCATCTAACGCAAACATACAACTGACAAATACCGAAGATATTTATGATAGAATATCCGCGGTTAACTCTAAAACCAGCTAAAAGATCACTAACACGTAAACAACATGTCTACATTGTCAACATTACCCGGCGTTTATCTACGACCCGTCATCAACACATACACGAGGTCAGATTTTCTCCGCCAATCTAAACACTTCTTGACAAATAGCCCACATGCCCACATCACTCAAAGTTTCCAAACTCAAACATGTGACACTTGGGTAACTAGACACTAGTTACTTATTTCATTTGGATTGGATTGTAATCTCATGTGTGGTTCTCCTTTGGTTTCCACGACCCTCTTCCTATATCTTGTCTGCAATAATCTTGGACCCATTTCAAAACTTAAAACCCATGTTCATATAATAAACCCTTTTTTTATTAAAAAAAACTCACTTATATTTTCTTGATATATCTTTAATGGCTTCAATTTCAAGAATTGTTGCTAAAGATTGCAACTTTTCATCACATGTGCAAAGACCCAGATGTGATTTAGCTTCTAGAGGGATTAATAACCATCTTTGTATGTACTTTATATGTTTTTTATGCTGTTTTTTTTGGCTAATTTGTGTATTGTTTGCTTATTTAGTACATTGGGTATTCTTGATTTTATATAAATTTGTGAAATTTTATATAAGAATGTGAAATTTTGCAGCTTTTAGAAGTTGGGTTTTGTTTAATTTGTGTATTGTTTGCTTATTTAGTGCATTAGGTGTTCTTAGGGGGTGTTTGTTTAAGCTTATGTGTGGGCTTATGAGCTTATTTGATTTTTTTTGTTTAAAGAATAAAATTCTACTTCGTACATTTCTAAAGCATAATTTTTTTATATGCAAACTTTTATAACGGATTACAATAAGATGGCAGCAAAACCAATTCTACTATTTGATTTCGGTTTATATTTCATAAGCTCCAATTTTCCGGCTTATTTTGAGACTTTATATAAGTTTATCATATCACAATAAACTTATATAAGCCCACAAGTCTCAAAATAAGCCGGAAAAATGAGGCTTATGAAATATAAGCCGAAAGACAAATAAGCTCATATGCCTGCATTTAAGCTTAAACAAAGTCTAATGTAAAATTGTGACAGCTTTTAGGGGGTGTTTGTTTAAGCTTATTTGTTAATCGGCTTGAATTCTATAATCTTGAATTTTCTAGCTTATTTTGAGACTTATGAGCTTATATAAGTTTATTATATCATAATAAGCTTCTTGTGGGGTGTTTGGGATTGCTTATTTTTTCTGCTTGAAAATAAGTATTTATAAGCTTCTTAAAAAAATACTTATGGAAATGCTGTTTGTATTTGTTTAGTTTGTATAAAAATGCAAATAAGCAGAAAAAAGAGCAGACAAGCGATAAGCAGTTTGGATAACAAAAATCTGCTTCTGCTTTAAAATAAGCAATCACCCCCTTAAGTACATTGCGTATTTTGATATTGGAATTTTATATAAAAAATGTGAAATTTTGCAGCTTTTAGAAATTGGTTTTTTGTTTAATTTGTGTGTTGTTTGCTTATTTAGTACATTGGGATTGCTTATTTTTTCTGCTTAGAAATAAGTACTTATGGTGGTGTTTGCATTTTAAAAAAATGCAAGAATACTCGAAAAGATAATTTTTTTTTGACATTTTGTTATCCAAATCCATTTCTAAAACGTGTTAAGTTAAATACATTTTACCTGAAAATAAGCAGATAAGCACAGGCTGTGTGGATATATAACACAAAAAAAATAAGCAATCCCAAACACCCCCTTAGGTATATTGAGTATATTGGGTGTTATGAGATTAAATATTTGATATAAATTTGTCGTATTTTGCAGCTTTTAGAGGTGGGGTATGTTCATCTGGCGATGTTAAGAGTAATTTGGTTATTCAGAACAAGAGATTATTGCCAGCAGTTATTCAGGCTTTGGATTCCAGGTATTTAGTATGTTTTGTGCTGTATGGATTGTTTGATTAAATTAGGATGACGCTCAATTACTTATGTTATCATTGTTTATTACATTTTAGACTGAAATGATATAGCAAATTTAAGAAACGAGGCACCCAAATGTTGTTGAATGATAATATTAGGATTTTGAACATGTTTCTTGTTTGTTATATCTGACTTAATTGAAGTACTGACTGCTGAATCATTAAATCTTGTGGTTAGGAGTTCGAAAATTGTATGCCAAGCAGCAACAAATGTACCAGGAGATGTTCCTGCCGATGCCGATACCTCAAGTGGAATGTCAACATATGAAAAAGTTATTGAAACATTAACGACGCTTTTTCCTTTATGGGTATGTCAAATTAACGCGTTCATCACATTTCCAACATTTTACGGTGTACTAAATATAATTTGATGCACTTGACAGGTTATTATAGGTACAATCATTGGAATTTACAAGCCTTCCGCTGTAAGTATAGCCATTTTTGTACACTTTTTTATATTGGCAACTCAAACGCAACTAGATTGATTCATTCGATTCAAAATGCAGGTCACTTGGTTACAAACGGATCTTTTCACTGTTGGCTTGGGTTTTCTCATGCTTTCGATGGGATTGACACTAACATTTGAGGACTTCAGACGCTGTTTAAGAAATCCTTGGACCGTATGACTTTCTTGCTTTTCTTTTCTTTGTCATGGGCGGGTTTTGTGAGTGGGTTGGGTCAAGAGAGATACTTTCTCTGCGTGTCGGATCTGATTGACATAAAACACTTTTCGTCCAAGATTGATAACTTTTTTAATCAATACTTACTGTCAAATCTGATTGCAAAAGTTATCTATTTCAACAAAAGCTCTTTTTATTTAATATAACGACTTAGGAGAATTTATTTTTGGTGACTTTCGACCCGTTGACCAATATCGACCCATAAAGGTCATCCGTTTTTTTTATTGTGTGTGTTCTTCTTTTTTTCTTTTTTCTTTTTTCTTTTTGCATATTAAGATATGTTTTTTCTGTTTTCAGGTAGGTGTAGGATTTCTTGCACAGTACTTGATCAAACCTGTATTGGGATTTTTAATTGCGATGGTACGTGAAAATTTGAAATTTTTTTACGTTGCATAGATCTCATTGTTATCTTTAATTGAGTTGATGTAAGAACTTTGAGTTTTTTTTTTATTGACAGGTTTTGAAATTGTCGGCTCCACTTGCAACTGGTTTGATTCTAGTTTCATGTTGCCCGGGTGGGCAAGCATCAAACGTGGCAACTTATATTTCTAAAGGAAATGTTGCACTTTCTGTTCTCATGACAACGTAAGGTTTCCTTCACTTAGTTTAATCCAATATATTCATTCAATGATGACGAATGATATAAATCTTGCGTACTCAAATAGTTATCATCTATACCTTGTTTTTGTATTGTTTAAAATATAATAGCAGTAATTTGTTTTATCTTGGAAACCTTTAAAAATAAAAACTGCAAGTTAAGGTGGTGTTTGGATGTAAAACAGTTGCAATCATTAGGCAGTTAAGGGGGTGTTTGGATGTGTTCAACTATTAGCCATATGGACGAAGAGCATCTTAATAATCAATCTTTATGCTGGTTGGTTGTTACAGGTGTTCAACCATCGGGGCTATTATCATGACACCGCTTCTTACTAAACTTTTAGCCGGTCAACTTGTTCCGGTTGATGCAGCAGTAAGTTGTTTACTCCAAAAATCTTGAACGAGAATGTTTTAATGTCACTGTAAGATGAACATTAAGCTCATTCCTATAGTTAGTTCATGCGTTAATAATCTTTTCAGGGTCTCGCCATCAGCACATTTCAGGTTGTTTTAGTCCCAACAATTCTTGGAGGTAATTTCAAGGCGTTTAACCATAATTTTAAGTTACTTTGTTTCATTCGTTAAAGAGTTACAAAAATCATCCCTCGTTGATACTATTTGCATTAATGATTCCTGATTGCGGTATGCCAGTATTTGCCTTCACTTGTGGTCCCTCTAGTATGCAGTTAATTTCACTTTGGGTCCCTCAGTTATGTAGCTAATTTCACTTTGGTCCCTAAAGGGGAACAAACGAGAGGCCAAAAGTGAAAGCAAACAGTGCATTCAGGGACCATTTATACAAATAGTATCGACGAGGAACGATTTACGCAATTTTCACAAAGCCACAGCAGTTTACTCTATATATTTCTTCTTATAATTCTTTAGCAATGTTTACTAACCCGTGTAGAATCATTGACACGCGGTTTGACCATATTTTAAATAAATTTTGTAACAATTTTCTTTTTGGTTGCAGTGTTAATGAACGAATTCTTTCCAAAATTCACCTCGAAAATCATTACGGTGACACCTTTGATTGGAGTGCTACTTACGACTCTTCTTTGTGCAAGCCCGGTTAGTACTCGGTGCTCAATATGGCTTTTTTTTTTCGTCTGAAACTAATAAACGTGACTCTATTTTTTGGTTTTAGATTGGTCAAGTTGCGGATGTTTTGAAAACACAAGGTTTACAATTGCTACTTCCAGTGGCTGCTCTTCACGGGGCAGCGTTTTTCATTGGTTATGCAATATCTAAATTATCATTTGGCGAATCGACATCTCGAACTATCTCCATTGAATGTGGAATGCAGGTAATTTATTATTTTCTTACTAGTGAATTATCTAGGACCACTAGCGAAACTTTTTGTTGATTACATGTTGTGCGTTGATCTATGCAGAGCTCTGCACTTGGGTTTTTGCTTGCTCAAAAACATTTCACAAACCCTCTTGTAGCTGTGCCTTCTGCTGTTAGCGTCGTCTGCATGGCGGTATGAATCTTTTTTTCTAATATTAAGATGTTGCGTTATATGTGGCAGTTACAACCCACTTTTAGTATGGGTTAATGTTATATCTCAAAATGGTTCGGATACGAATATTCTGCTAAAGAAGAAACAGGTCAAGCAAGTCAAAGTCAAACAAGTAAAATTATTAGATAAAAGGAAACGGGTCAAAAGTCAACCGTGTCTAAGATTTAAATGAAAAAGTAACGGGTCAAACGATGGTCGGGATGGCAATGTATTATCTTAAACGGGTCAGATGCAGATATTCAGCTACGGAGTACTAAAGAAGCAGGTCAAACGGGTCAAAATTCGGCCCAAATTTTATATATTTAAAATGTATACAATCTCCAAAACTGATTTGCTTTAAAATTTCCGGTTATTCTTTTTAAAATACATATAATTTTTCGGAACACAGTTATTTAATAGATGTTGAAAGAAATGGAACCTGAACCCATTGTGGTCTGCACTAAAATCTTACCCATTTTGACACTACCTTCTACACGTTGGCGCATAACAAAAGCACATGACCTTTTTTCCTGAAGTTTTTTAATCCACGGCCATTTGATAAATGCAGCTCGGTGGAAGTGCTTTAGCTGTGTATTGGAGGAACCAACCTATTCCTGCTGATGACAAAGACGATTTCAAGGAGTAAAAGCTTGTAGCTTTTTTGTTCCTTCTTTTTAATTTAAATCTTTTTCATATTGGAAATGGTGGAACCCGGACAATGAATTGTACTTTATTGTGCAACAAAATTTGTTTGTTGTTTCGGGTTTGACCATCTTCTGTACGGAGAAAAGTTGAACCTTAGGTGGTTATGTAATTCCATGTCGTAATTTCAGTTGATTCAAGAAGAGTAGGGATTTTGGTAGTTAAATCAGATTTTCGATGTATTGTGTTATTTTGGATTGATATGTGTCATGAAATGCATTATCAATGTTTAATGTTATTTTGAAAGGGTTCTTTTAGGTAAGTTTGTTTTATCAAAAAGAAATTATAAACTTTACTTGTCTATTGATAGTTACCTCGTCCGTCCTTAAATAAATGTCCACTTTCATTTTCTTTTCTTTCTTTTAACTTTGACTTTAAATATTTTTGTTTATGTTATATATAATATTTGATGTAAAATATATTAATGGATTATGTTTTAAATGTATTTTTATTTGTAAATTTTCATCAAATAGTATAACATAAACAAAAAAAAAAAAAATCAAATTGGACAATTATTTAGAGACAATGAGAGTATATTATTTGGTAAAATGGTGTTTTTGACAGAGTGGCTTGGCAAACAGTTTAAATAGAGGGGTGCGTGTTTAAGTTTATTTGCTGACTTATGAGTTTATTTGATTTTGACTTAGTTTAAGTTTATTTGCGGACTTACGAGTTTATTTGATTTTGACTTATATTTCATAAGCGTGGATTTTTAAATTTATTTTGATATTTATAGGCTTATATAAGTTTATATAAGGAGATTAATACCTACATCACATTTTTTGATGCATGCACCACAATTTGTGCATTACATTTTGTACCGTACAATACTTTAATATACAAATTGTGGTGCATGCATCAAAAGATGTGATATGAGTATCACCTCCCTTATATAAGCTAAATCTCAAAATAAATAAAAAATTTAAGCTTATAAAATATAAATTAAAATTAATCTCATAACCCCACAATTAAACTTAAACAATCACCCCCTAAACCGACAGCTAATTTCTACTATGAAATAACTATTTTATCTCAAAAATATCTCCGAGAAGACTACAATCAACTGTTATTTGTTATTTTTTCCTTAGGGTGTATGTGTTTCTTTTAATTTCCTCTCAACTTATATTCTTGTATTTTAAATAAAACTCTTACATAACGTGTAAGAGCACACGCTAAGATGACATCGAAAAATCGATGTCATCCGCTCCTCATTAGTTTGACCGAGAATAACATCAAACATCATTTTACCCGTATAACTATACCCACTAAAACATACCCAAACACACACATATATACCCAAATACATTATAAGAGAGCTATGTCACGACCAACCTATCTTTTACATGTATGTTCGGGATTCCGGATTATTCCACACTTCTCTTGGAAGGTCTTGGATAAGCTTAGAAGAGTTTAAAAGCCCATGGAAGATGATGGATAATCTTGGAAGCTTTTAGAATAAGATGGAAGCTCTAGAAGCATATGGAAATCTCATAAGCTAGAAGCTTCTCAAAGAACCTTGTATAGAGTAGTATAAATAGGTGTAGCCTCATTTGTAGAAGGCATCCATAAAAGTTCACTTGTAATCAAAGCTTGTAAAGAGTTCTCTAATAAAACTAAGTGTTTCCATATTCCACTTGTATCCTTTCTTAGAAACTATCTTTCGTTGCATACATCGTTGAGTATTCGAGCAAGGCTGAGCTTAGTCGAGACTAAGTGCTGCACGGGAGACCTTGTAGAGACAAGTCCGTGACAGCTAGGTGCAATTGAGACCATATAACTGTTACAGGCGCCACAACGTTATCTTTTACCCTATAACATTCCTGTATCACAAAACACACTCCTTAATAACATTCTTTTAACACACCAAAAAGAAACTCACTCCCTAATAAAAGAAAAAAAAAAAAAAAAAAAAAAAGCCTGAAAATGATAGCCATTGTGATGATTATGATCCTTTAACATAAAACCTCTGATGCAACTAGAACAAGTATAACGACGCCATAGGGGCACAATGGCCCTATAACATGTTATAGTCATACTGCATCGTGCCCTCTAAAAAGCAAGGTTGCAAAAATCACGAGTCGGTAGCTGGTCAGTCGACCCTCTTGTAACTTGTAATCGTCTAAGCAGTGATTTATCAATTCTTGATCGGATTGATATTTTCGGCGAGTTTTTGGTATTTCTGATAAGATTTTTCTTAATAACAACTTGTAGTAGATATAAACGACTAAAAGTGATTACACATGTTTTCGGCGAGTTTTGAGTATTTACATTTACAAATAACAAAGGTTAGTGTCATCAAACTTGCATGACACGCTACTATATAACATTTACAGAACACCCCCTTTAATAAAGCGTAATTATATATAATATACTAAAAGGCATTGGGGTATGAACAGTAACCGTTCATGAACAGTAACACGGATGAACAGTTAAAAAAAAAAAAAAAAAAAAAAAAAAAAAAACTTTAGCAAATTCATTCTCGTGAATAAAATGATCGAGGGCAACGCACTCCCGGCGCAACGCGCGGGTTAACCCGCTAGTTATTATTCTAACCACCTTTTACTTCCTCAAAAAGTGCAATTTCCGTACTAATTTCCAAGTCAAAAAAGAACCCTTTATTTAAGTACAAGAAAATAAAAACATTCTTATAAAACATTCTCATTCTCATTTGTTTGTTTCTTTACACCAAACACACTTTTCAACATCAACCGTGTGTGTTTTTTTTATAAAAATCATGTCTCAATCCCAATCTTCACAACAATCCAACATGGATGTTGATACAATGTAAGCACATTTTTATTATTTTTTTTAAATAATTAATTAATGGTTTTTTAATTTAAAAAAATAGAATTAATGATTTAAAAAAAAATTGTTTCTGGGTTTTGATGGGTAATGTTGATACTCAATTGGGTTTTTTTCTTTTTTCATTTGGTGTTTGATTTATATGTTTCTTGAAAATTGTTTTTTAAGGGTTTTATTGGGGTTTTGTTGAAGTAGCATTCATCATTAACTGTGTGTAAATAAATAAATATGTGTGTGTATTAGTGTGTATATAGTGACACTAATTATTATGTGTTTGTTGTTGATACTTTTATGTGTAACAATTTTAAGTTAAATACAAAAAAACAAAAAAAAAAGGGGGGGGGGGGGGGGGGGGGAAGTTTGAGTGATTGTTGTAAATTATTGATAGTGTTTGGTTAATGAGAGTCATAAGTTATGTTGTTGATATTTTAGATATTGAAAGTGTAGTCTAATGAGTGTTTGGCATTGTGGTCCCCATGTTTGGGTGACATGAAGTGTAAAGAAGAGGTATTGAGTACAAATCGTGTCCTTGTGTTCCTTTAACAATGGTATTACGCGGTTTAACTTTCTCAAGTTGGCCGTGGGACCGGTGGGGCGCCAGAGGGTTTGACATTGTGTTATAAGAATTGATTATGTGATATGGATAAAGTAGAGTATAATAACGAGCTTTAGCGAAAGGGGTTGCTATAGGTAGTGTTTGGATGTAATCATTGTTCAACTGTTTATTCACTTATTTGTACCTATAATATCATAAGGTCATAATTAGTTTCACTATACGAAACACTAGAATTTGATTGCGTTATTCTAAACGCTTTAGGGGCTTTTGCAAAATTGCATGTGCACTTGAAGTGATAATTGTGACTTGAAATCAGAACATTAGTTTTAAGCAAGTGTAAATATGATAATGGTTATTTGACTATTCACTATTTAATGTAGATCTACTTGATATTATGTTTTTTAAAATGTTTATTAAAGTTTTGACATGTTTTTTTCGTTGGAAAAACAGGTTGGATGTTTATATTCTTGATTATCTTGTTAAGAAGAAACTTCTTGCGTCGGCAAAGGTGTTTGAAGATGAAGCAAAAGTACCCCTTGACGTTCAAGGTATAAAACAATGTTGATTTGATTAGTTAATTAAAATCTTTTGTACCTTTTAAATAAGTTTTAGATTGTTGGTTTATTATCAATCCAGCGATCGATGCTCCACGTGGTTTCCTGTACGAATGGTGGACAATATTCTGGGATGTCTTTGTTTCTAGGCACAGACATCACCAAGACGCCGTGGAACCATGTGATGAGGTAAGCCTACATGATGTCATATTTGCTCATGAATTTTGACTTTAGAGGTCAAATATGTTAATTAAAAACTTATAATTCAAATATATTTAATAATCTTTTGAGAATGTTTGGATCAAGTGTCAAGTTTATAACTTTATGGCCCAGACTAATTTTCAAATGTTGGTATGAATATCAATAGTTTTCCATGTTGATATCAAATTTTCAAGATGATATGTTTGACTTTATAAGTCAATGATTGCTTCTTTTGATTTTGTGACGGATATTCTACTAGCATTCATATGAATACGAGAATATCAACTTATGTAGAGTTTAATGGCAGGCTATTAGATTACAACAGTATCAGCAGCAGCAACAGCAAAGTGGTCAACATCAAAGTCAAAATGTCAACGTGAACAACCCTTGGATGGCCGAGGCATCAAACACTATGAGGCAAAGGGTAATATACTGGTTGTCAAGTTTTTTAGAACATGCTTAATGCTTAAAATATTGTAATTTTGAACCAAATTTTATTGTATCTTTATGTAGCAAATGTATGGAGACAATGTCGGGATACAAATGAATCAGAATAATTTGCTAATGGAACATCAGAAGCAAGCTTTGGTACCTGCACATGTGCGTATCTTTTGGTCTTTAATTTACAAGTTTTTTTGGATGTGAGTTTTACATAATCTTGATAAAGTAGTTTACTTGCAACAGTTTTTTTAAATCAAAGCATTTGGTCTTTGATTTACAAGTTTTTAAGTTATCTAATCTGACTTATTTATTTATTTTATTTTATTTATTTATTAATTTTTTTATATTATTTATTTATTTATTAATGTTTTTATGTAATATGTCAAAATGTGAGTTTTACATAATCTTGATAATGGGCTTTTTCTGGACACACTACTGTGATTATTGTGACTTCACGTATTAAAAAAACGTTTAAACACACATCCAAACACTCTAAAGTCTAAACTTACTATTTTGACATATTACTTCATACTAATGCTAATGTTGACTTGGTGGAACAGGACATGGATAGATTGATATATTCGTTAGCTAATCAAAATGCTCAAGCTCGTCAGGGCTTACCAAGTGGAGCTCATGGTATTCTTGATAGCAAAATGCTATTCGTCTATATGTGTGTGTGTGTGACAAGCCTTGTTTAATCAACTTTTTTTGTATGTTTCAGCAGCAAGAGCTGGAGTCTCAAATAGTATGCCTTTGAAGGGATGGCCAATGACGGTACGCTTGAAACTTAAGCTCAACTACATAGGTGTTTGGATGTGTGTTTGAAAACTGAGTTTGTGATTATCTCGACTTGACGTTGCAATATTATACTTGATGCCCTTTTTGGTCATGTTATCTTTTAATTTCTTCATAACTCAAATTTACAGACACTTAAACATCTGATTATACTGATTATATTGCAACATCAAACAACTGATTTCTTCTTTTAATTATTCCATACAAAACGTGCATCAAAGCATCCTTATTTAAAGCATACAATAGTACCAGTATTGTGATTATATTATGAATTTGCAACAGCGTGATCAAATAAAGACTCTACGGCAGCAGCAACAGCAGGGTGCACTACACCCTTCTCAACTATCCTACCGAAATCAAATGGAGGGTCAGTTTCAAGCTCCAAATGAAAGAAATATAACTCAACTCGAGCGTCAGTTTCAGCCTTCGAATGAAAATACGATAAGTCAAATGGAAGGTCAATTTCAGGCTCCAAATGAAAGAAATATAACTCAAATCGAGCGTCAGTTTCAGCCTTCGAATGAAAATAAGGTAAGTCAAATGGAGGGTCAATCTCAGCCTTCAAATGAAAGAAAAAGAAGTCAAATTGAGGGTCAACTTCAGCCTCTAATGGAGAAAAAGAGAAAGCATCCACTGATGTCTGCAGATGTTGCCAACAGCTCAGGAACCACAAACGCAATCGCGGCGGTATTCCCGAGTTCAACAGAATCGATGCCTGGCTCTCCCCATAATGATAAGGTGTTTTATGTACCTTAAAAAATAGGTTTCTATGTAACAATATTAATAAGCATCAACATTGGACTTTGATACATGTCAAATATAAATAATACCCTCCAATTAAGGCAATAGGACGGGACTTTGTAAAACAAATAGGTAATCTTGACGTAAAAACTTTTGAAAAAAGCTTTAATATTTATCACGGGATAGAACAAGTATTTTTATACGGTTAGTTATATTATTAATTTTTTTGCAGATCAATATAGATGAATACTTGAATTATGGAGCATTGGATGGAAAGGAACCTGATGTGGACACCACATCCTCTAATGGTATGTAGATAGTGATTTCGGTCCTGTTTGTTAAAGTCATTTAAACTTTTCATTTTTGGTTTCTTCGATGATTAAAATGTGAATTCTTTTTTTCTGTAAAAAGGTTTCACATTCTTGGAAATTGGAAGCATTCATGCTACTAGTGTCAACTGTTGTGACATCTCGTTCGATGGAAAGCTTGTTGCGATTGGCGGGCAAGACAAAAAGGTGTTTTCTGACTCAAAATACTTCTTGAAATTAAATAGTTATGTGATAATTGTGCATTTCAGACGGGTTGTGTAACGGGTCAAGAAAAGTTGCAGGGTAAAATAGTGATAGGTTAGGCCGGGACAGCCTAGCTACATACGATGTTTCTTTTGTTTTCTGTAACTTATAAATAATCAATGTTTTAAATTTGATTAGAAGTAACCTGCTACATTACAGTGACTTGTAACTCGTTCTATCCGTCTCCATTCTAGTTTATTTTTATAATTATACCTTGTCCTATTAGGGGCAAAGTATGACCCCTATCAGCATGTTTACCTATTTGAACTTTGTGCTTAATAATATTGTGATGCAGGCTACATTATGGTGCACAAACTCGAGAGAAGCTAAAGCTACGCTTGAGGGACACTCACAAGCAATAACTGATATCCGTTTTAGTCCATCCATGCTTAAGCTTGCTACATCTTCTCAAGACAAGACCATCAGAATTTGGGATCTTGAAAATGTATGTAAATTGCTTCTTTTTGTTCATTTCTCTAAAGCTGGAAAAGTGGCGGGCTGAGGAATTTAGGCGATAAGTCTCGAATATGTTTTACAAAAATTGTATAATCTTTTAGTAAAAAGTGGTCATTTTTAGTAATACACCTTTTAGCTCATTTTTAAGTTATTAAAACTGATTAGTCAATGCATTAGTCAACCTGTTCGCCATGTTCCCCTTTTAGCTAAACTTGTCATATATCTTGTACGGTCTAAAACAATACCACCAAATGAAAATGTTGTGTGAGGGCACTCAACCTTTTTTTATGTGTGTGTGTTAACCCGCACTTTACAGCTATCTTAATGATTAACTATTGAATACTGTGCAGCCGGGCAGCTCAATTAGGACATTCACAGGGCACACCACATCTGTTATGTCTCTCGATTTCCACCCTAAAAAAGAGGACTGCCTTTGTTCTTGTGACGAGAATGAAATTCGTTTCTGGACCATCATGAGTGCTGGTTGTACTAAAGTGTCCAAGGTTTGAAACACGCCGATTAATGTTTTTTTTTGGGTTATCAATATTTCTGTATATTTTATATTACATTGTTTTTCAGGGTGGCGCTAGCCTAGTTAGATTTCAATCAGGTTCCGGGAAGCATCTTGCAGGTGTTGTTGGGAAGTCTATAGTATTAGTGGATTTAGAGAACCCTCAAGGTCGTAAGCATGCCTTAAAGGTTGGTCTTTTTATTAGACAAAAAACTGCTATGAACTGTGAATTATGGATCCATGTGTATAAATTATTTAATAAATAATGTTCACAAGAAGCTGGATCAATTCCTCCTGAAACCGCTTTATTAAAGGAGAGATTATCTTTTTAATGCGGGTCAGCGTTGAATTCATTTTGAAGATGTCATTCTTTTTTGGTTCATAATTATATTGTAATATTTTGTGAATCTAATTGAATTCTATAATGCACAGGGACATGGAACAAACGTGCAGTCTATATGCTGGGATGCTTCTGGTGAACATTTGATATCAGTAAGCGAGGACTTTATAAAAGTGTGGAGAATGGATTCGGGGGGAAAAGCAAACTGCATCCGACAGTTGAATGTTACTGGGAAAAGATTTTGTTGTGGAACTTTCCATCCTTGCTATCCTACTTTACTCATAATCGGCTGCCACGAGGTACAATACACATCCTTAAAAATTGCTTCAAATTTTGGGTAAAAAAAGGGTAGTATCTAAAACTGCTCGGGACAGGTTGAGTTCATCATTTTGGTTTCCTATGAAATGATAGTTTCTTAAATATGATCTATATAATTTAATATATTAATCTACGCTTTTCTTCAATAAAGCGGATTAGTATAAAAGGTTGATTATATATTTTTATGTTTGATAAAAAGTTGCTTAAATTTAAAAAAACGGGACAACAGTAAGTACCTTTTAGAACATAAATGTACCATTTTATTCCTATAAATTTACGGAGTACTAGTTACTGTAACAGTATCTCATCAACTTGATTATGTGGATATTCAGGGCTTGGGGCTATGGAACATGGCGGAGAACAAACTATTGATGCCAATGAAAGAACCCGTTTATGCTCTTGCAGTATCTAAGAGTACGTCTGGTTTGATAGTTTCAGCCGGTCACAATGACAATGCCGTTAAACTTTGGAAGTAGTTGGCATACATCTAGCGTCACTGGTATCTGAGTTTTTTTTTATGCATATCACGTAAACAAGTCTTTTTTTTGGTGACATTAACGTGAAAGATCGGGTTAGAGATCGTTTTTTTTTTTTTTTTTTTTTTTTTTTTTTTTTTTTTTTTTTTTTTATGTATGTGCATAGCTTTTATCGTGGAAAAAACTCTTTTCACTGCTCAAGGGAAGTTTTTTGTAAGGTAACCGTATGTCAAAGCGATTTTCCAGGCTCGGTTATGTTTGGTATTATTATTGGTTCCGCATTTATTCGCACATAGTGAAGTTGTTTTGACAGGAGGCATTATGATTTGTGCGGTGAATGGGTCTTGTTATCTCTAATAACATATTAAACTATTCGCATTGCCATATAATTATGTTATATGTCATTCAAAATGAGGCTCAAACATAAAGCAATCTTCAACCCGGGCCAAACGTGTTTGGTTCATCTTTACATCATGTCAAATGGGTTCAAGTTAGGTCCAATCTCATTCCATTTATAACTCCATAAGTTGTCCAACAAGGCATTTATCGTTTAGTACTAAACGAGTGTGGAAACCGCGCGATGCATCGGGATTGGTTTCAAAGGACTTACTTTGTAGCAACACTTAAACCTTAGGGACTAATTTTGCCAAGTTGCTATAGTTAGCAATTAATTCTACAGGACTTACCTTGCAACATCGCTTAAATCTTAGGGACTATTTTTGCTAGATTGCTATAGTTAGCAATTAATGATGCAAGACTTATTTTGCAGCGTCACTTGAACCTCAGGGACTGTTTTTGCCAAGTTGAGAAAGTTTGCATTTAATGCATGCTTTTGCAAAACTTGATGTCCTGCCTTTTAGTATATATACTAATAACTCACATAGACTAAAAATATTTAATCTTGATGTTAACACATCGCTTTTGGGAAAGTAACTAAAATATTTCAATATAACAAACTCCTACAGAAATGGAGATGAAAACATTACAATGTTTTATTTAGGGGTGAGCGAAAAAACCGAAAAGACTGAATAAACCGAAACCGAACCAAACCGAAAATAACCGAATCGAACTAATAACCGAACTGAATTTGCTAAAACCGAACCGAACCGAAAACCGAATTCATATAAATATATATTTTTTATATATTTATATATTTTTATGTATATTTACATATAAATAAATAGTATTAAAAAGTTATCATAATATAATAAAACACCTTTTATGCTTGAAATATATTTTTTTGCTAAATATTTATGTAATTATTAATTTTTTTTTTAAAAATAGTGAAATCCGGGTTATTTGGGTCAACCCAAGAACCGAACCGAATTAGAATTCAACCAAACCGAACCGAAAACCGAATTTGAATTTGGTTCGGTTCGGTTCTCGGATTGACCTAAATTTTTTTTAACCGAATTAACCGAACCGAACAAACCGATAACCGAACCGATCAACACCCCTAGTTTTATTAATGATCTATGTCATGTGAACTACATGAAGTGAGATCTCCGAAGGGTGTGTATGATAGCTATTTAATCAAATAATTCAGTGCTAAAAGATGAATATGCCAGAAGTGAGTTTGTTTGATAGAGAAAAAACATGTGCTGTGTGGACCAACTCACTTCTGAATGGACCATCTCCCATGTACCTGCTCTATGATTCAGCGTTATCTTTTTGAGTTTTTTCCCATATGTACCTTTATTTTTTCATTACGTCTTTTTCTTATAGGGCCCTTTATACTTGTTTCTATTTTCCCATCAAATCATGTGATTTTTTCGTTGGGTTGATAGGGTGCCTTGGGGTCCATTGGGCATTAGTAATACCTTTTTATCTAGTCTCATTCACGACAATTATCAAAATCAAAGTTGTTGAATGATTGTAAGATGCTGAGTAAACCTAATTCTGAGTGAGAATGATTGTTCTGAATGAGCAATCTAAGTTGCCTAAAATTACTAATTTAACTTTCTGTTTGATTTTTTACTGAACAAAATATACCGTTTAATTAAGTACTTCTCCAACATTTTTCCAAGAAAGCATCTTAAGGCTACGTCCTTCTCGTCCATTTACAACAACCTCATGTATACAAGCTTCAAGAATTGTTTTACCACAATTTATTTTTTCTAGTTAAGCCTAGATTTTTTTGTTTTGAAAATTCACCAACATTTTCCATGCCTATAAAGATATAATAGCAACAATATAACTTAAATGCATATATTTCATTATTCATTACTATGCCCATGAGACTAGCATGGTTCTGAGTACGACAAAACCTCATAAAGGCTAATTTGATGGGAAAATAGAAACGACTGCAAAGGGCCTCATAAGAAAAAGACGTACTGAAAAAAAAAAAAAAATACATAGCGGAAAAAAGATAACGCTGAATCATAGAGCAGGTACATGGAAGGTGGTCCATTCAGAAGTGAGTTGGCCCACACAGCACATGTTTTTTCTCTACCAAACAAACTCACTTCTGAACGATTCATCTTTTAGCACTGAATCATTTGATTAAGTGGCTATCAAACACACCCTTACTTAATTAAATAAACTATCCTGTTCTTCACAAAACTAAACCGAACAGTATAAAATATAGTGACATATGACCAAAAGCAAGGAAACTAAAGATAGTCCGAATAGTTCCCTATGTCTTTTACATAATCTCCATATGTCATGCTATTTTGCCTAAACTTCTTCGTAACTGTGAGTCTCATTATTTCAGAACTAATTATGCTAAAAGGAACCTATATTTGTTAAGATTACTTAAGCCACTAATCTTTATATTGTGAAAGTATAAATGTCTAAATATGATTATGAAAGTAGATTGAACTGAAGAGTTGCAGAAGTTAATAGCGTCATTATTTATGCCAAAAACTTTAAATTTATTAATTATTTTTTTTTATATTGAACATTTAATCATTAATATTCTGGTTTATTTCAAAAAAGTAGATACCAAGAATTTAAAGTTTTTATTACTTTATTTTTTATATTGTAAATTTTATCATTAACACTTTATTTTATTTAAAAAAAAAACTCAACTTTTCTGTTTTTTATTATTTATTTGAAGGCAAATCGTATAAAAATGTATCAAACTTATGTTTAATTTCAATTTAAGGTAATTTTTTTTTTTTTTTTTTTTTTTTTTTTTTTTTTTTTTTTTTAATTTAAGATATCAAAATTATTTTCTTATGCAATCTAAGGTTTTTTAAACCCGATTGTTAGATAATAGTCACTTTTTGATGAGATGGCAATAGTTGCTAACATGGCATATTTGTTAGCAATTTTTTATGACACGAGGTTTTGTTAACAGCTAAACACCTATTCAAACATCACAACACACACATTTAAACCTAATACCAAACCCTACTCTTCTTCAACATTTATCCACCATCGTCAACCCCACCACCACCATCGCCACCACAACCCCCGACAATGTATTTAAGCTCCTACTGTCATCCACCACCAAAAATTTTCATCAAATCCACCAACAACTACCAACACCAGCCACCTATCAGCGTATCACAACAACATTCGACCACCGTTAAGCGTCACCATGTTATTTCCGCTACTGGTGGACTGTTGCACATAAAGGCCGACAGAAGCAACCTTTCTTAGTGCGCTTTTTAAGCGTTGGTGAACCGCTTCTTCTTCTTCCACGAAGATTCACACAAACCGAGCTTGGATGGAACTGAACAAGATTTGGCGAACGGGTCAAAGTCATCAAGACCTAGAATGTTTGGAGGAGCTTACTATCTAGTATAAAGTTAATACATTTTTTTAAAATGGTCATGTGCGACCGTGCTACCGTGCTACTTTTAATGTGTTACTCCATTATTTTTTTGACACGTGTACAGTGGTTGGTAGTAGTTGGTAGGTGTTTTCTCATATATTATTTTTTTTGTTTTATTTAAGAGTATTAAAAAGACCAAAATACTTTTTTTAAATGTGCGACTGTGCTACCATTCTCTTTCATATTCTTTTCACATTCCTCACTTTCTACCTCACTTCATCATCACCATTTTATTTCCAGATTTCGGTAACATTCTTATATTTCGACAAACTTTTTTTAAACAAGCTAATTAAAAGACATGCGGGATCTAACAGCTCCGGCGACACCCATATATTTCGACGACACCCGTTTATTCCGACCAACTTTTTTTTACCATCATCAACAGCTACGTTGACACCCATTATTTTCGGCCAACTTTCTTTTTTCTCAAAAATCAGCCGTATCTAACATAAACCCACTCAACCTCACTCAATAATCAAATATATCGAGTATTATAAGGTCAAGTCACCACACTCACAGTCACAGTCACTCTCGATCTTTAAGGTCAAGTCACTCTCGATCTAGAAGGTCAAGTCAAAGATGGCTATGAAGGAATTATTATATTATTATATATACTAAAAAGCATTCGGGGGTACTGTAGCTACAGTACGTGGGAATTTGCAATTTAGCCCCTGAGGCTTTTGATTCATTACAAAGTTAGTCCTTAACATCCGTTACCTAACAGTCGTGACTTAACGTTGCAAAAAAAAAAAAAAAAAAGTTGAGGGACTGTTTCTGTTAAAATATTAAGAAAAAACAGCCCCTATGGTTAAGTTTTATTTTCACCGTTAGTCCTTAAGGACTAAAATTGCAACAAACCGATACTTTCAGGGACTAAAACTGAAAATACCACTGCTACAGTTCCAAACAGTGCGTAACAGTGGTTGATACAGTAAAAATCAGTTGAGAATAGTGCGTGCACTGTAGCTAAGAAATTTACAAAAATAGTCCCTCGCGTTAGATATAAATCACACCGTTAGTCGCCCGTTATCGTTCTTTTGCAAATTTAGTCCTTAATAAAAAAAAATTATGACAAAAACTCCCGTACATAAAATAATATAGGCCAACGCACTCCCGCGGCAACGCACGGGTTAACCCGCTAGTTTGAAATTAAACTTTGGTGCTGGAATGTGACATATACGATGAGAAGCAAAAGAATAAAGATATTTCATTTCCCCATGATTGGTCCACTTTCAAAAGAGAAGCAAAAGACTGTTCATGATATACATTCCTCTTGGCTTGACCAAAGAACCAATGGATTCTTATGATTGAAAAAAATAATACATTGCTTAAAAACCATAAGGGGTATGGGTGCACTGACGGATCTCCAGCTATGAACATAAACAGTACCAAAATATAAACAGTACGTAGTGCAATGCACATTTCATTAAACACAATAACAAACACACCACGGGAAATCAAACCATATCAACAAAGTTGTCACGTCATTGATATGTTACATTATTTTAGATGATACACTTCACGCCATATCTGCATGCATGCCTTATTACCACACACGTAAACATATATATACCAAGCCAACAATATAATATCGGCTTGTTTCACATGCCTGCACGCAGACACATGCTTACCAAACTCTAACAAACTAAGTACATATTCCTATTGAAAGTGGATAAATCGTCAGGCAAAAATACGGGTGACAACACGAATTACCTGACACCGAACTACATTTTTGGCCTCTATCAGCGCAATTTCCACTCGGGGATGATTTCCGTGCAAGTGTAAAAACTTTCCCATCTTCTAAAAGAAATTTTCCAATTTCAAACGGTTTATTCTGCACAAAGTAACGGTACAAGAGGACATATATTATTCAATTTGAAAGGAAGCTTGCTAATAATGTATGAAATACTAAATTTTAAGTGGGCACATGCATGCATCTATCTTTAGCTTAAGCAATTTCTATATATATTATAACATCACAATGCATGTAACGTACGTACCTTACTCATCCCCATTCCCGCATCATTCATGCTCGTTGGATCGTCCACAACCATGAAAATCTCTTGATCACCATCATTATTCGAGGAGGAAACACTCAAAATTGAGCTCATACTCGTGATAACTACGAGAAGGAACACCATTGCATACATATTATTCATGATTAATCTAAAATGGAAGTATTTGTTTATGATGTTGTGAGATACAACAACTACAGCTAGTGCTAGTCTATTTATAGACATTACTATCTATTGTGATCTATTAGAGTGAAAAAGATAGGACCGATTTTTGAGCGTTGGATGTGTTAATAAATGAGATCAACGGATATAAATATTTGGGGGCTTTTATCGTAATATTGATGACACCAAATGAGTCTTGGAGGGGAACATGGTCCATTCACAAACAAATCTACATATCACGGTTAATCATATCTAATAACAAATCTAAAAATTGTAGTTTTAGCATAGTATTACAACATATCCAATATTTATGATCATTATTGGTATTATTATTGCTATTATTATAATAATTTTGTTTGTATGCATAAATCTCAATAATCATATCCAATTTTGAAAAGATTGTAATATGGTCGGAGGGCATATCAGTAATTTACAATTTTATCAGCTTCAAAATATTTTAACAACTTAATGAATAAGTTTTTCATTTATAAGCTAGTATTTGTTTAAAATAAAGGCTTGAATTTGATGTATTCAAACATAGCTACTTATTTTAAAAAGTATTATTTTTATAACAAAAAACTAACAACTTCAAAAAAAGCTCTAAAACAGCTCTTACGAAACAGACTGTAAAAACATGTTTCACATGAACAAATCCCTCTTATGCAATCACATGTGAATTTCGGACATATAACGTGCAATTATTTGATGGTCTTGTCTACCTACCACATATTCATCTCTTTGTTTATTTGATGCACTACATGAAAAATAAACTTTAATTGATAGAGGTATTAACGACAATATATATATATATATATATATATATATATATATATATAGGGGTGTTTCTTGTGAGAAGTCTAATTTTGGTGAGAACGCGAGAATAGATCCTAGCCCTCCATCTAGTCCCTCATTTTTTTAGACAAACATTTACACTAACCAAGGGCAAATATGTAAATTACAATCAAATATGTAGTATATAAAGAAAAAACACACACTTTAACTAAAAAGCGAAAGTGAAAAATTAGATATTTTCTCTCTCGACCCAGATATTTTCCGTTCACAATTACCGCCATTAAAATCCTTCTTCTACCGTCGTTAACCGTCATAACTACCGCCATTAAAATCCTTCTTCTACCGTCGTTAACCGCTGTAAAGTCGTCGTTAAACCGCCATTATATCACTGACGTTAAACGCTGTTAAGTCTCCGTTAAACCGCAGTTAAAGACATTATGCCTCCGCCGTTAACACGCTCAATGACACCGTCTTTCAATCAAAGAAATCAACGGAATGTAATTGAATCTGAATCAGAATCTGACGGAGATGAAATTACCGATATTACCGGAACATCACCGGAAAACTCAGAGATATCAAGTAAAATTCATATTTTATTATAATTTAATTAATTTTTATTAATAATTGTTTAGAATTGTTAATATTATTAGCTTATTTAATTTTAAGAGTTTATTAGTGTAATTATTTTTAGATAAATTATCTTCACATGTGAAGATAATCATTTAGATGACTTAAGTGCAAAATAAGTCTAGTTATTAGAATCTTTACATGTGAAGATAATCACTTATGCTTTGATTAGATTAATAGTTTTGAGGTTATAAGTACAAATAAGTCCAGTTGTTAGTATCTTCACATGTGAAGATAATTATTTAGGAATGAGTTTTTGATGCAATTAGGCGATTTAAGTTTTGATAAGATTAGCAGTTTTGAGGTTATAAGTTCATTTAAGTCCAGTTGTTAGTATCTTCACGTGTGAAGATAATCATTTAGGAATGAGTTTTTGATGCAATTAGGCGATTTAAGCTTTGATTAGATTAGCAGTTTTGAGATTATAAGTTCAAATAAGTCCAGTTGTTAGTATCTTCACATGTGAAGATAATCATTTAGGAATGAGTTTTTGATTAAATTAGGCGATTTAAGGTTTGATTAGATTAGTATTTTTGATTTTATAAATTCATATAAGTCTAGTTATTAGTATCTTCACATGTGAAGATAATCATTTATTTTTAGGAATAAGTTTTTGATGCAATTAGGCTATTTAAGCTTTGATTAGATTAGCAGTTTTGAGGTTATAAGTACAAATAAGTTCAGTTGTTAGTATCTTCACATGTGAAGATAATCATTTAGGAATGAGTTTTTGATGCAATTAGACGATTTAAGCTTTGATTAGATTAGCAGTTTTGAGATTATAAGTTCAAATAAGTCCAGTTGTTAGTATCTTCACATGTGAAGATAATCATTTGGGAATGAGTTTTTGATTAAATTAGGCGATTTAAGCTTTGATTAGATTAACAGTTTTGAGATTATAAGTTCAAATAAGTCCAGTTGTTAGTATCTTCACATGTGAAGATAATCATTTAGGAATGAGTTTTTGATTAAATTAGGCGATTTAAGGTTTGATTAGATTAGTATTTTTGATTTTATAAATTCATATAAGTCTAGTTATTAGTGTCTTCACATGTGAAGATAATCATTTATTTTTAGGAATAAGTTTTTGATGCAATTAGGCTATTTAAGCTTTGATTAGATTAGCAGTTTTGAGGTTATAAGTACAAATAAGTCCAGTTGTTAGTATCTTCACATGTGAAGATAATCATTTAGGAATGAGTTTTTGATGCAATTAGACGATTTAAGCTTTGATTAGATTAGCAGTTTTGAGGTTATAAGTTCATTTAAGTTCAGTTGTTAGTATCTTCACATGTGATTTATTTAAAAATAAGTCTAGTTATTAAAATTTTCACATGTGAAGATAATCATTTATTTTATGAAATTAGGCGATTTAAGCTTTGATAACATTATGAATATTAAAAGTTTTAATTTCAAATAAGTCTAGTTATTAGTATCCTATCTTGTGAATATAAGCATTTATCAATAAGTTTTTGTTGAAATTATGTGATTTAAGCTTTGATTAGATTAGTAGTTGCTGTAAGGTATATAGGTGATTGAAACAGGTATATGTTTTCTACGAGTTATAGTAATAGTGAAACACATCTATGTTTAGTATGTTCATATGTGAATATAATCATTTATTTTATGCAATTAAGCGATTTAAGCTTTGATTACATTAGAATTTTTGAGTTTAGAATCTTCACATGTGAAGATAAGCATTTAGCAATCAGTTTTTGTTGCAATTAGGTGATTTAAGCTTTGATTGCATTAGTAGTTTGATGTAGTTGTTTTGCTGCTCATATAGGATTTTTGCTGTTTGATTTAGTAGTTTTGGTTCCTGCTGTAAGGTATATAGTTCCTGCTGACAGGTATGTAGTAGTTTTTGCTGCTGATGTAGGATTTTTGCTGCTCTCAGGTATCACAGATATATGGTTTCTACGAGGTATATGCTTTCATTAGATTAAGATTATTGAGTTTATAAGTTCTAATAAGTCTAGTAATTAGAATCTTCACATGTGAAGATAATCATTTATTTTATGAAATTAGCCAATTTAAGCTTTGATTACATTAGGAATTTGGAGTTTATAATTTCAAATAAGTCTAGTTATTAGTTATAAGTTCAATTAGGTGATTCAATCTTTTGGTTCCTACTGTCAGTTAATTCATGCTGTTAATTTGGTAATTTAAAAGCTTTGATTACAATTTTTTGCACTTGTGAAAACTATCATTTATGAATGAAGTTTTGATGCTATTAAGTATAGTTATAAAATATACACATGTGAAAAAAATCATTTTTGATTATTAACTGTTACATAGATAATTGGTAATTACAGTTGGTAATAATTAATTTATTGTTTTGAAATATGTTGAAAGCTGTTTATTATATGAAATTGAATTTTTTTTGAAGGTATACATTATATAAAACAAGACGATTCAGATATATGTGAAGAAGTTGAAGTAGAAGGAGGAGATTTTCATTACAAGCCAATTGTTGATGAATCTTTGAAACCGAAAATAGGAAGAGAGTATACAATAATTGAAGAGTGTATAAAAATGTATGAAAACTATGCTGAGAAAGCAGGATTCAGTGTTAGGCTGTCAACACAAAATACTCTGAAAAGCGGTATTGTAGAAAGAAAGTATTTGGTTTGCAACAAAGAGGGATTGCCAAAAGGTGTTAATAAGGATACTATGAGTGAAGAGACTAGTGAAACGCAGATTAGAACGTCAAGTATATCGAGGACTGGATGTATGGCAAGGGTTAAATTCAAGCTCAATGCGAATCATACAAAATATGAACTGTACGATTTTGAAGAAAACCATAATCATACATTCATTCCCGTAGTCTATAGAAATTTGTCAAAGAAGAGGAAAAAAATGAGTCACAAACAACAAATATATATGCAACAACTTGGAGGAACAAATATAGGTGCAACAAGAGCTCATCATCTTTATGCAGCTACAAATGGAGGATAAGATTCAGTTGATGCAACAGAGACCGAGTTTAGGAATAATAAAAGGGATTTGAACAGTCATATTGGTGATAGTGATGCACAGATGTTGATTACAAAGATGGAAAACAGGAAAAAAATGTTGCAAATTTCTCTTTTGAATATGCTGTTGAAGACAGCCAGTTGACTGCACTGTTTTGGGCGGATGAGATGGCAAAGTATAATTACAGAGAATTTGGAGACACTATATCTTTTGACGCAACTTTCAGAACAAATAAGTATGTTCTCTTTCAGTTTAATTTATTAATTTTTTTTTATGAAATTTTCACATGTGAAAAATATGTTTAAATGGCTTTAGTAGCAGAAACTAAAGTAATTTTCACATGTGAAAAATATAAGTATCTAATTCAAGTTTTTGTTCGATTTTAGTTTGTAGTAGATAATATTCACATGTGTTGGAAAAATTAATCTAATTTATATTGCATATTTTCACAAGTGAAAAAAGTACTGATAAATTTATTTTTTGTAGATATAAAATGGTATTTGTACCTTTTATGAGCATTGACAACCACAGAAAGTGTGTCACATTTGGTGCTGGAATGCTATCTAGCGAAACGACAAAGTCATACATTTGGTTGCTCAGATGTTTTCTAAAGGCCTTTTCAAAGGAACCAAGATTAGTAGTAACTGATCAAGATCCTGCTATGAGAAAATGTTGAAACGTTATAGACCTTGATAGATCTTGAGCACTCGCAGATCGTTAGTATTGCTTATGTAATCACAAACAAACTAATAGACAATCTCTACGACTTATATTCTTTAGCGGAAATCAAATATAAGTACGAACACAAATAACTAAGAACACGTTGATCCTCTATGGATCTTTATATTACAAAAACTTTGTTTTTCAACTCGTTACATTCATCATACTATTGTGTTCCTTTTATAGACAAGGAACCCTAACTTGTTTCCTAAGAAACGTATAAACATAAAACTAAATAAGATATACACAATAACTTCCTAATAAAGCTCATGCATATCCTAACTAACTATTGTGAACATGGAATAACTATTTCCGCAGAAACAAACCACGCTCTATATAACTTCAGCAGATTCTGTTCTTCAGCATGTTCCTTGAACTTCAGCAGAATCCGTTCAGCAGAAACTTCAGCAGAATTCTAACTTAGTAGAATTCCCAACAGAAAAGCTGTTGCTGCGGTGTTTAAAGAGTCAAAACATAGGCTTTGTATGTGGCACATAACAAACAAGCTTCCATTTAAGGTAAGACATTAAATTCAAATGTGAAAAATATTTTTAAAGTTATAAGTGAAATAAGACTGGTTATAATTATTTTAGGAATTTATTGATTATGGAATTTTCACATGTGAAAACAATCAGAAAAGTATTACTTTTTTAAGGTTACAAATGCAATTTTCACATGTGAAAAATATTTTTGAATGATATTTTCACAATAATCTATAAAAATATAAAGTATTTTCACATGTGAAAAAATTCATTTAAGAATTATATTTTGATACAATTAGACAATTTTTGTTTTGGTTATTTCAAAATAAAATTTATATTTTATAGATTAGTGTGCTTTGTTTTTAACATAGGTTATAAAAAAAACTGTAATTTTCAGATTTGCAAAACCATTCTAGACAATGGTACTTTTAGAAGAAGGTTGCACCGCTTAGTTTGGAGTCTGTATATAGATCCAGAAGAATTTGTGGAAAGATGGTTGGCGTTGATTAATGAATTTAACCTGCAAGAAAACAAATGGTTATCAGCTATGTTTCAAATAAGAGACAGATGGATTCCAGCTTACTTCAAAGATGTTGAATTGTGTGGGCTTATGAGAACTACATCAAGATCAGAGAGTGAGAATTCGTTTTTCTCAAACTTTACTAGTAGTGGATCAACATTGTTAAACTTCATGATGGGCTTTGAATCTGCTATGGAAAGACAAAGGCATAAACAAGAAGTTTTAGATGATCAAACAATTCAAAAAGTTCCAAGATACAAGACTAAATTGGCAATAGAACGTCATGCTGCAAAGATCTACACAAGGACAATTTTCTTGCTGATTCAAGATGAAATAAACTCTGCTGTTTATGAATGTCATCAAGTGTCAGAAGTTATTGAAGATGGCATTGAAGTTCTGACAATAAAAGAACTTAGAGAAATAATGCCTAGAAAATCAAAGAAGAAATATAATTTTGAAGAAACTGAAGTTCAAAACAGAAGGGATGGGACAAAAAAAGAGCTACGTTTCAAGGTATTTTCTCTTCTTAAAAATTTTAATTAATAAATTGTTGGAATCACTCCTAAACCTAAATCAAGTGTTAGTGATTTATATGTAATAGTTAGCTTAATTATGACCTTTATGTTTGTTTTTAGCCTTAAGCTTATGTAGAAGGCCCATGAGCTTAGGCCCAAGCCCATAAGAGAAAGGAAGGGACTAGGAGTGTTGCCCTAGCTTCCCTCCTATAAATACTATGTAATAACCCTCACTTGAGGGTTGGTTATTCAATTCATTTCTCTTTCACTACCTCACGCATAACCGTCCTTATTATCATACGCGTAGTGTTTGTATGTGCGTTGTTCAACCAATCTTTCTTCTCTATTTCTTCTCTTGATGCTTGTGTTGTAAAACTAGTGACCTAACAGTGGTATCAATCGCCTACTAGTTGGGTGAACGTATTGTTTCTTGAAGTGGGTTTTGGTCCTACGCGTAGAACATACGCTTCGGTATTGATACTTTGGTTCGCTTCAAAACACGTTTTTTACACTTGTTAATCCAAGATTCTTGTCCTTTCAACGTTTTAAGGTGTTAAAATAACTGTTTTTGGCAAAAAGTTTCAAACTTTACGCGTGGATCTACGTTTTTAAGCTAGTTTTTGTTCGAGGGTTTCGTTCTACACATAACCTGTTTAGACGTTTTGGTTCATCAAGTTTCACACTTTTGTGTTATTTTGGTGATATTGAAGCTATCTCATCACAAAAATATGGTTTAGACACATCTTTGGGCAAAATCATTTTTACGAGTAAAGCTACGCGTATCAAAACCCTAGTTTTAAGCGTAACTTTATCCTTGGTTTGATCTTCAGTTTCGTGGTTTACTCCGTGTTTTCTTGCTTGGATAAGCCTGAAAATATGTCGACTTTGGATATCTTTTGCACTGTGATAGTGTAAAAGATCACTTGGGATAAAACCCTAAAATTACGCATAAGCATAAAGCTTACGCGTAGAAAATCCTACGCATAAGATTTATCTTACGCCTAAGCTTAGTCTTACGCATAAGGTAATCCTACGCATAAGTTTTCTACGCCTAACTTCTTGTTTTACGCATAACTTTAGTGCTTTTTCCTAACTTACGCGTAAGCTAAACCTACGCGTAACTCTTGCTGTTACGCGTAACTTAGGTGTTTTTACGCATAAGTGCTAGTTGGTTTATTGTGATTTCTACGCCTAAGGATACTTCATCAACAAAGGTTCATTCGACTACAAAGATCCATTTTATAACACAAGTTTTTCAAAATGTCACAACCACCATACTCTAACTATTTCCCTCACACTTACACTCAACGACAACAACAACTAAGTCCACAACATCAACAATGGAATCAACAACAAGCAATTTATCAACAACAATTTAATCAACAACATACTCCACAACTTGGAGCAATTCCACCACCACAAATGGTTCAACCACCACCAAGTCTTCAAGTTCAACCCTACACAAATGATTTCAATCAACATCCATCAAGGAACACTATGAAGGAACCCACTTGGTTTGCAAAGATGTGTGAAGCTTTAAGCAGCCAACAATTAATTCATGAGGCTGGATCACTTGATAGACCTCCAATGCTCACTCCAGGAAACTACGATCAATGGGTAATTAGGTTCTTTAGGTTTTGTGATCTGAAGAAGCCACGCGGAAAGTTCTTAAAGAAGGTTATCTTGGAAGGTCCATTTCAGATGCCTACTGTCATTGTACCCGGAGATCCAAATGCTAATCCACCAAGGGATGAACAATCAAACATTGCTACTGTTGCAGACCTGAATCCAGAAGAACTTCTACACTATGAAGTTGATGAGCTTGCAATGCAATATATTCTTTTAGGATTACCAAACCCAATTCTTCGAAGTGTTGATGCTCAAAAGACTGCAAAGGCAATGTGGGAACACATTCATTTACTTATGGAAGGATCTGCACTCAATCAGGAAGATATGGAATCTAAAATTTACTTGGCTTATGAACACTTCTTGATTGAACCTGGAGAGACACTTATGAACACAAGGAATCAGGCTGTTGTGAACAATGGACGAGTTGAAGTTCAGAATCATGGTTATGGTCGTCAGATGGGTGGTGGTCAAGGGTTTAATGCTATGGGTAGGAATAAAAATAGAGCTCAAGTGGTGGAACAAGGAAATGCTCAGAATGGGTTGAATGGTCTTCGATGCTACAATTGCAATGAGAAGGGACACCTGGCTAATGCATGCCCAAAGCCGAGGACTAGGGGCAGTGCTTATCACAAGGAGGCTTTACTTTTAGCTCTTAAGGATGAAGCTGGTGGAACTCTCACAGACAAAGAACACAGTTTCATGGCAGATGCAGACTCAGATGATGATATGGAGGACTTGCAGGCCAATGCAGCTGTTACGTTGATGGCTAATATGCATGAGTTACACATGAGTGACACAGGCCCAGTGTATGACACTGATGGCTTGTCTCAGGTACCCGAACAAACCATATTTATCTCAGATCTAATATCTCCGCCAACATCTGAATCCGGCAAGGCTCAGAATGTTCAAAATGAGTCATCCACATCTCATTCCGACGATTTTCAATTAGACCCTGTAGTTACATTTGACGATCAAGATGACCTTATGGTTTCCATTGATAATCAAATTGACTCCGTGGTTATACTTGAGGATCTAAATAATGATCATGTGGTGACTCACGTTGAACACGCCGAACTTGGGCCTCGTCCAGATGTTGATATGTGGCTTAAAAACCAACAATCCATAGTGGAAGAATGTCGTGCAGTAAATCAGGACTTGAAAAGTAAAAATGCACTGTTAACCAAAGATTTTGAATGTTTACAAAAGCAACTCAACTTTTTCAAAACTCAAGAAAAACGTGAAAAAGGTTTTGAAGCCGCCTTTGCTAAATCTCATCAAAACGAAAAATATTTAGAGAGACAGATGCGTGATCTAGCCGCTTCAAAGAATGCTTTGTTGTCTGAAATAGAACAACTGAAACATGAACATAAAAAGCAAATTAACGCTCTCACCTTGGAAAATCAAAAAGCTAAGGCTGAGTTGTTAACTTGTCAAAAACAGTTCTCTGCATACAAAAAGCATTCAACAAAACGAATAGATGATCATCTTGAAGAAATTATCGGCTTGCAAAACAAACTTAAAGAGTTTAAAACTATTGTTTACAAACATAGTGAGTCAGTAACTGCTATTGAAAAGTTTACTTTAAAACCCAATCCAAATGGATATGGACCAAATCTTGCTGATTACAAACCTAAGCTTTCAACCAAAGCATTCAAACCAAATCCTGAAGTTTTCAGTGCAGAATATAAAATTGATAATTCTGTTATGAGTGTTGTTGAATATCATCGTCAAGAGGAATTAGATGCAGAAGACGAGAGTCGATCAAAATTAAAACTGTTGTTTACAACAAACCTTTTAATTATTCAAAACCGGCCACTTTCGTTACACCAACGGATTCTTCTAACACACCAAGGGTTATCATAAAAACGTCTGAGTCTTCTAATGTTAATCCCCAATCAGATTATGCACAAATTTATGGTCCTTTACCTTCCATTAGTGAAGTAAACTCAAAACCTGAAAATCGCAAAATTCTTAGATATTTTGACATTTTCATGGCTGACCTTAAAAATTTACAACATGAGATAGAATATCATTCTGAAATCAAAGTTCAACATTTTCAATCGCCTCTAGCGCGAGAACAAAGAGACATTTTTCAGAAAAATCTTTTACCAAATGTTAAAAATTTGAAAAATTGTGCATTGTCTTGGGAACGGGACTTTCATAAGGAACTTGGATTGATGAAGGTCGTTTTCGAGAAAATAGAAACATCTATTTCTAATACTAAACGTAAAAAGAAAATTTTGAGAAAAGATGTTGATCGACTCTTGGAAGATGTCATCTGTGCTGATGTCCATAATGCTGTGTTATTGCATTCTTTGTCATATGCATATGATTATATCTCTGCTGATACTGTTGATAATGTTGTAACTGTTGAGAACGCTGATAATGTGCTTCAGATCGAGTCTTTAACAGTTGAAAACGAACGTCTCTTAAAAGAACTTTCAAATGCAAAACGTCATCTTCAATGGTGTCAAAATCGTGAACTTGCTTTGCAAAACAAAATGCACCAGTTGCACTCAAACAATTTTAACCCAAAATTTGAACAACTGGATGATCAAAACGTGTCTTTGAAAAGTCAAATCTCAAAATATGAACAAGAACTTTTAAAAGTTAAACAGGAATATGGTGTCATATTTGATTTACTCAATAAGACTCGTCATGAAGCATCAAACGAACTTGATCACTATCTTGCACACACTAGAGAAGTAATGAATTTTGCTGGTAATATTCGTTCTGAAAATTAAGATTTGATTCACACTATCTTTAAGTTAAGAGAAATGTTAGGAAAGTATGAACAACTTCCGCCAACCATCATTAAGAGATTAGCACATGTAACACTTAGTAAACGTGAACCCAGAATGCCTACTGCCAAAACACAAGTTCCTAACGTGCTTCCTTCTACTGAAATAGGAATAGTTGCCTCTTTTCCAAACGTCCGCACTTCACAGCCTAGGAGCACTACATCGAAGAATAGGAAGTTGTGACCTAAGAAAAGATCAATAAGGAATGCTAAAGTAGAAGAACACCCTAGGACTATGAATAAGACTCACGTTGCTTCCACTATAGATATTGCGTCTGGCAAATGTAATAGCAATAGTGATGTAACGAATGCTAAACCTTTAAGCACTTTTGATATTCAGTCTGATGCACCTTGTGTTATTTTTCGTAAAAGTATGAATTCTGATTGTCATGACAAATGTGTTGCTAAAGCTATCATCTCTCGTTTAAGGAATCCTAAGAATCGGAATACCTCTAGGCCCACTAATTATTCTAAGTCTGTGCTTGGTAGACTGCCTTCTTTGGATTCTAAGAAACGCATTATTGTCCCTGTAGCTCCAGTTTCACCTCCAAAGAATGTAGTAACACCTAGTGCATTTACTAAGACTAAAGCAAATAGTAGTTATAGATGGCAGAAATGGATATATAACACACTAGGATTTAAATGGATGCCTAAAGTTATTGATGTGTGTATGTCTACTATAACTGCTCCGGAACCCTCTAACATTTCGGGTTCCACATCTACTTCTATTCCATCTGTGTCATCTGTGTGTAATGTAGGTGATACAGATCATTCTCTGGATTGTTGATAGCGGATGTTCCCAACACATGACAGGCAATCTTAAACTGTTATCAAACTTTATTGCAAAGTTCATTGGCACTGCCAGGTTCGGGAATGATCACTTCGCAGCTATCATGGGCTACGGAGACTATATCAATGGGGACATCGAAATTATCAGGGTTTACTATGTGGAAGGCCTCGGTCACAATCTGTTTTCAGTAGGTCAGTTCTGTGATGGAGATTTGGAGGTTGCTTTCAGGGAGAAATCTTGTTTCATTCGTGATCTACAAGGAAATGACCTTATGTCTAGCTCGCGTAATTCTAGTCGTTATACTATCTCTATGCAAGACATGGTTGCTTCATCTCCCATCTGCTTACTTTCAAAGGCAACATCAACAAAATCCTGGCTATGGCACCGTCGTCTCTCACATCTAAACTTTTAAACTATAACCAATCTTGCTCGACACAAACTAGTTGAAGGACTCCCACGATTCCGGTATTCGAAAGATCATCTTTGCTCAGCTTGTGAACAAGGGAAAAGCACTCGTGCTCATTTTCCTTCAAAGGTGGAACACAGTTCTCAGCATGTGCTTCATCTTCTTCACATGGATTTGTGTGGCCCGATGCGCGTGCAAACGATCAATGGCAAACGCTATATCTTAGTAATTGTTGATGACTATTCACGATGGACTTGGGTCTACTTTCTTCGAAGCAAAGACCAAGCTCCACAAATGATCATCACCTTTCTCACGAAAGTTCAAGTTCAGCTCCGGAACACCGTCCGCCAAATAAGAACAAACAAAGGAACTGAATTTGTTATCCAAACTCTTCGAGAATTTTATGAGAAAGTAGGAATTGAGCATCAGACATCTATTGCACGAACACCAGAACAAAACAGAGTTGTTGAAAGACAAAACCGAACGTTAGTGGAAGCTGCAAGAACAATGTTAATCAATGCTAAACTTCCAGATTACTTATGGGCAGAAGCTGTATCTACTGCATGTTATACTCAAAACCGTTCTATGATCACTAAACGCCACAACAAAACACCTTTTGAGCTTCTCCACGACCATAAACCGAATCTCAAACACTTTAATGTATTTGGATCCCTTTGCTATCCGAATAATGATCGTGATGATTTTGGAAAGCTCAAAGCCCAAGCTGACATTGGAGTCTTTATTGGATATTGTGAGAATTCTAAAGGTTACCGGATCTGGAATCGTCGTACAAAACAGGTTATGGAAACGATTCATGCTCATTTTGATGAACTTACAGATATGGCTTCTGAGTATAATAGCTTGGAACCCGGACACAACCGCTTAAACTTCCCTCAAACCCCATCATCAGCTGAACAAAGCCCCCAGCTCACTCGTCAATAAATGGAAAGGTTATTTGCTCCGCTGTTCAGTGACGATATTGATGAACATGCTCCAGGTGTATCTGCTGTTTCCGCTGCTCGACCTGATACTACTCTTATACCTGATACACCTGCTACAACAACTACTGTTGAAGAAGCACCACTAGTTGACTACACCACAACAGTTGAACAAACCACTTCCAACAATGATGAACCGGCTGATGATGTTCTTAATGTAGTACCCCCACCTGCAGATTTTGATCTAAATGCGTTCTTTAACCCGTTTGCTAATGAAACTGCTGCACCTGATGTCGCAGAATCATCAACAAACCATTTGAATCCTCAGAATCTGCACAATGTATACCAACATCAACCCTCTACACATAGAGGGACAAAATACCATCCTCTGGAAAATATTATTGGCAACCCGAATCAACCAATCGTTACGAGACAACATCTTCACACAGATGGTGAACATTGCATTTATGCACTCATTGTCTGCCAATCTAAGCCTAAAAACATTAAAGACGCAATGACAAAGGACACTTGGATTGAATCCATGCAAGAAGAACTCAACCAATTCAAATGTCTTGAAGTATGGGAACTGGTTGAAAGACTAACAGGGGTCTACTTCATTGGTCTAAAATGAATTTGGAAAAACAAATTGGATGCTGAAGGAAACGTAATCAGAAACAAGTCACGTCTGGTGGCTAAGGGTTTCGACAGGAGGAGGGTATTGACTTTGAAGAATCATTTGCTCCGGTTGCTCGTCTTGAGGCTGTTCGGATATTTCTCGCGTTCGCGGCTCATATGAATATGACGGTCTATCAGATGGATGTCAAAACTGCTTTTCTCAATGGACAACTTAAAGAAACGGTTTATGTCAGCCAACCAGATGGATTCGTTGATCCTGAGTTCCTGAACCATGTCTACAAACTGAACAAAGCTCTGTATGGTCTCAAACAAGCTCCTCGGGCATGGTACGATAAGCTATCATCTTTCCTCATTGCCAATAATTTCACCAAAGGTTCGGTCGACCCTACTCTTTTTATACAATATCACGGGGCACATAAAAAGTACTCAATCGCTTTTGCAAAACTAATAAAGAAATTTTTTGAAATGTCCATGATGGGTGAACTTACGTTCTTTCTAGGACTGCAAGTTCATCAATCACCCCGTGGTATTTTCTTGAGTCAGTCCAAATATGCCCTTGAATTGTTAAACAAATTTGGAATGAAAACCTGTGACACTTATGCCACACCAATGGCTCAAACCAAGAAGCTAGACGCTGATTTACATGGGAAATTAATGGATCCTACCAAATACCGAAGTATTATTAGGTCCCTCATGTATCTAACAGCTAGCAAACCTGATATTGTCTTTGCCATTTATCTATGCTCCCGTTATCAGTCGAGACCAACTGAAACCTACCTCTTTGAGGCTAAAAGAATCCTCTGAAACATCAAGGGAACCATTAACTTGGGGATCTGGTATCCGAAGGATTCTGGTTTTGAACTAATTTCTTTTTCAGACGCTGACCACGCAGGATGCTTAGATTCACGGAAAAGTACTTCAGGAGCACTACAATTTCTTGGTGATAAACTGCTGTCTTGGCAATCAAAGAAGCAGGATTGTACATCGCTGTCATCAACTGAAGCAGAATATGTAGCCATGTCGGCGTATTGTGCTCAAGTCATCTGGATGAGAACACAACTCAAAGACTATGGTTACGTATTTGACAGAATCCCGATGTACTGCGACAATCGGAGTGCTATTGCAATCTCGTGCAACTCAGTTCAGCATTCGAAATCAAAGCACATCGATCTTCGCTATCATTTCATCAAGGACCACGTGGAACAGGGTACAGTTGAATTATACTTTGTGGGTACATAATACCAATTGGCAGATCTACTCACCAAAGCCTTGCCTCCCGCTAGGTTTAATGAGTTGGTCCACCGGATTGGTATGCGGTGTTTGACTCAAGAGGAATTGGATGAACTCTTAAAACAGTCTTAAAAACCAGTCAAACACCAAAATCTCTTTTGTAAATATTTTTCAAAAACAAAATACAAAAATATAAAACCTGATAAAACAACAAAATATTCTTCTATCTATTTTTCTTTCAACATGGCCAGTACATTTCTTCCGTCAACACTATAATCTTTCAAAATTCATTAATTTTCTGATCAAGTGTTGAGGGGGAGAAAATAAATACTTAACTGTTTCAGAATAATTATGTACTTGCATGTTATACTTTCCCGGTTGATTCTTTAAATAATGGTGGTCACATTTCTGATTTATGACACTCCTCGAACTAAAATTTATAACCTTTCATTATTTTTTACGTCGAGGAGGAGTGTCGTCAAAGTCATTTCCAAATATTTTTTGTTTGGTAACTAAAGTGGAAGTTAAATGGCTTTGGATGAAAATGGAAAAGGTAGAGGGACTAAAACTGCCAAAAGCACAAACTATTTTATAATAAAACTTCCACCTAACTTATCCTTTACATTTATTACACACACCTAACGAATCCTACGTATATAAATCGTTCAACAAATCCGTGTTTTGGATCATCAATTTGTAAGTTGTTTCATGATCTTTACGTATTTACAAACATTGGTTTTGAATCTTTTACAAATCCAACGGCTAAAACATGAGATATGAGTGATTATGTGTTCTACGCATAAGCGTATGAACACACAATCATTGGTGTGTGTTGTTGGTTAAAACAAGTGTGTCAAAACGTTTACATAACATCAATGATACTATGTTTATCCTCAAAATCCACCCAGAAACACGAATTGATTGTTTTTCAAAATTAGGGTTCATGAGTCATTTTGGGTGTTTTCAAATGTGAATGGTTTTGGTCAAAAAGATTGTTGTGTGATGTTGTTAGTATAGTGAATTGATCATATCTGTGTTTAGAATTAACCCAGAAACACTAATTGCTTGATAATTAGATATTAGGGTTTATGTTCTTCACGTTTGGGTATTTTTGATTCATTGAGAGTTGGATGTTAAAACTTGGCCATAACACTCACATGACATCTAAGAACCACCAGAATAAGTTTGATGCTATTTCCATGGTTAGATTTCTTAAGCGTAAATCTTAAAACTAGGGTTTAAGTCTACGCGTAAACTATATGATGAGTTTTCATGCCATGATCTGTTTTAGAATGGAAGTATGTGTTAATATTGTTGCTATGATGACTTTATTTCAGGTCTGCTACACGTAAAATTTAGAATCAAGGTCATTAGCAATCTACGCATAAGGATCACCTTACGCGTAGAAGGTTATGCGTAAGAGTAATCTTACGCGTAGCGTTTACGTGTAAGGTTCTACAAAGGGACTACGCGTATCCTATGAAGGATATGCGTAAACAGTGACCTCTACGCATAAGGTCTACTCTTACGAGTAAGCCTTACGCGTAAGGTTTAATATACGCCTACGCGTAAGCTTTACGCATAAGGTCCCCTTTTCCTACGCGTAATATTTCTTACGCGTAAGTAAGGATCCTACGCATGAGCTTGCGTCTACGCTTATACTTCTCCTGTTTACGCATAAGCTACCATTTCTACGCCTAAGCCTTAATCAAACATTCATTATGAATTGTTACGCGGGCAAACTTGTAAATAAATAAATCATAACGTCACGAATCCAATAATGTCACTAATAAAATTAAATGTGTAATGTGTTGTTAAAATTTTGTGATAACATAAACTTTAAAACTTAAAGTTAACTAACTCACGAAACTTATCACGACGTCATTAGACTATTGGACAAACAAGTGATTTGGGACTCGTAACAATCATAGACATAGCACATTCAATAATTAGTCAATAAAACCTTCTGTTGACTAACATTATGTCTTTCGATATGTTGGTTCTTTTGGCTAAATGTGTTTCAGATCACGACATGGAAGCTCAAATGAATGTGGATGCACCAAACGTTCTCACCATTGCTGATATCTTCCCGCATAGCTATCCAATGAAGATTGGAAATAACAATCTCAGAGTTGACTTTGAAACTCTCACCTGCTCGGAATCTTCTTGTCTCATTGCAGTGGATATTCTGAAGAATCATCCCTATCAGAACATGCTCACCAACTCTGCCACTGTTTCGGAGATCTACATACAGCAATTCTGGAATACAATGCAGATGATCAAAGGTCAAAATGCTGTGACGGTGATGCTCAATCACAAGCAAATCACCATCACTCCTGCAGACTTAAGGGTTGTTCTCCTCATTCCTGACATCATACCAATTGAATTCTCTGCTGCACCTACTGAAGAGACTGTTCTGCAATTCTTGATTGATATTGGGTACGACGAAGCTTCAGGAGTAATCATCAAGCATTCTCATGTGGATCTTAAGAACATTCCTCAACCTTGGAGAACCCTTTATATCATCATCACAAAATCTGTTTCTGGTCATGACAGCGGCTATGAGCATCCCAAGCTCGTGGAACTACAAATCTTTTGGGCTCTGATCAACATGAAGCACATCGAAGTTGAAGCTCTGATTTGGGATGACATGATGACATTCCTCAAAAAGCTTGGCTCAAAGATTCCTTACATCAGATATACTAAACTGTTGATCTAGAGAGCACTTGGGTATAACCCAGATATCCCCAAGAGAATCAATGACCCCGACAATCTTGACGTGTTGTCCGAACCCACACTAACGGTCAGATTTAAGGAGTCAACTACCAAGAAACAAGGTGCTGTGTTGCCGGATCTCCTTCTCTCAGATGAGCTCAAACAGCTCTATTCTTATAAAAGATATTTGGTAGTTGTGAAAGAGAACAAAGTTGGCTTTCTGGATGAAAAATCTTGTGGTACTCCTACAAGAAAAACCAGAAGAGGAAGTGCTGGGAGTGCTGCAAGCACTGAGAGTCAGAGGAAGTTCCCCAAGAGGAAACCTCCAAGAAAAAGGAAAGTTCCCTCTAAGGAAGCTGTTCCTATTCCCATTCCAAAGCTTGAACCACAAAGAAAGCTAACGGACGAGGAATCTGAGGGTACTGAATCGGATGAAGAGATTACCTACTCTGAAACTGCAAAGGATGACACTCTATCAGTACCGAAACCTCCCAGTCCACCAGCAGATAAAGGAAAAGAAAAGACTCAAGTAGTTGAACAAGAAGAAGAATCAGATGAAGAGCCACTGGAAACTGATTACAGGAGAAAGTTCAAATTCGTTAGACTCTAACACGTTGCTAAATAATTTGCTAAGGAACAAATGGGTGGCCCCAGAGGGTCAAGTGGTGATGTTCAACCTACACCAGATCCTGATGCGGTTAATCGACCCGATAAGGGAACTGGTGCTACCACTTTGGAGCAACAACAAAAGCGCGTGGAAGATTCTACTGATTATGACATTGAAGAACCAGAAACTGAAAAGTCCCAGAAAGATAAAGATGTTGATTATGATAAGTTTCTTCTGGATAGTCCTACACATTCAAAGAAGGAAACTTTTGAACCACCAAAGGACCCGAAGTCTCCTCACATCTCATCATCATCGGACTCATCTTCTCACTCCTCAGATTTGAAAAACTTGATACGTTTTTCACCAGATTTTGATGTTTTTGCATTTAAAACATATAAAACACTTGTTTGTGATATTTTTATCATTTTGATGCATTTCTGAGTGTTTTCAGATGTTTTTGGCATTATAAACAGTACAAAAATGATGAGTATTTAGACACTCATCAATCCCCCACACTAAGATATTGCTAGTCCCTAGCAATGATTTGAGAAAAATTAATGGATTTCATCTCTTTACCAAAAGCCATTACTTCTGGAGTAGCCAATTGTTTTAGTTCAAGTAAGAACCTTGGCACAATGATAACCAAATGATTTTGAGCAAATCATAAGCTTTCAACGGATTTGATTTGTCTTTACCAGAAGCCGTTTGCTTCTGGACTAGCCAACTCTTAGATAAATTATCAATATTATCTTTGGTGAGCCGATTACCAATTATGGATTTACAACTGCTTTTACCACAAGCCATAAACTTGCGGGCTAGCCAACTTTTCACTAATTAAAGATATGGTGAGTTGAACACCATACAATTTTGGGCAAATTGCAAGCCATAAACGGATTTGAGATATCTTTACCAAGAGCCGTTTGCTCCTGGATTAGCCAATCCTTATGTGGATTAGACATGGCGGACTGATTACCATTTGCTGAGTAAGTGAAAAACACTTACTCCAAATAAATTTTGGCCAAAAACGGGGGAATTGGGTGGAATAATTACATGATAAAATTCGTGAGAATTCCCCCCACACTTAGAAATGAATATTGCCCTCAATATTCAAAATACCGGCGGTTATGCCGAAACATAGAACATAAAAGGGAAATATTATGGCCATTATTTTGTTTTTGATATATACACATTTTTTTTTTACTGAAAGCTTATATACAAAAGCGGGGGGCAACTCCCCCACACTAGGGTGGTAGAAAAGGGGTAAGAAGACAGAAACATGGGTGAAAACCCATATGGTGTGTGCTACTGTTTTTGATTCCCGAGTCACTAGCTTGACTCGATCCCCGCATTCATTAGTTCATGGGGAAAGTTTGTAAATCCGGGACAACCACAGATGGAATGTCCTCTCCAAAGTAATGCTTTAATCGATGACCATTCACTTTAAAATTTGGACCATCAGGCTGAGATAACTCAATGGTGCCATAAGGATAAACCTTAGTGATAGTAAATGGACCAGACCAACGGGATTTGAGCTTTCCTGAGAATATCTTCAATCTTGAATTGAAAAGAAGGACTCGATCACCAACGTTGAAAACGTGGTTCTTGATTTTAGAGTCATGAATCTTCTTTGTCTTTTGTTTATAGATCAAAGAGTTCTCGTATGCTTGATCACGAAGTTCATTTAATTCATTCATTTGAACTATTCTATGATCACCAGCTGTCTGAATATCGAAGTTTGCATGCTTCAAGGCCCAGTATGCCTTGTGCTCTAGCTCAATCGGCAGATGACATGCCTTTCCGTACACTAGTTTGTATGGAGTACACCCAATTGGTGTTTTGTAAGCTGTACGGAAGGCCCAGAGTGCGTCATCCAGTTTATCCGACCAGGATGCACGATTTTCACCTACTGTCCTTTCAAGAATTCTTTTAATACCACGGTTGGAGACTTCCACTTGCCCACTTGTTTGGGGGTGGTATGCAGTAGATAGACGGTGGGTTACACCATACTTTTGCATGACTCTTTCAAATTGGTCATTGCAGAAATGTGTACCACGATCACTGATTATAGCTCTCGGAGTTCCAAACCTGGCAAAAAGAGATTTCAAAAATTTCACAACTACTCGGGCATCATTTGTAGGTAAAGCTTTTGCTTCAACCCATTTTGACAAATAGTCAACAACCACGAGTATGTATTTGTTACCTCGAGAAGATGGAAATGGCCCCATAAAGTCAATACCCCATATGTCAAAGATCTCACAAACTTGAATGGCATTTTGTGGTATTTCATTTCTTTGAGAGATATTTCCATGACGTTGACAAGCGTCACAAGTTTTGACAAAATCGTGGGCATCCTTATAGATGGTGGGCCAATAAAACCCGGAATCAAACACCTTTTTGGCAGTGTAGTTTGGACTATGATGGCCCCCGGTGGGTCCAGCATGGCAAGCTTTGAGAATGTCAATAGCTTCCTGTCCATAAACACACCGTTGGATGACTTGATCCGCACAGATTTTGAATAAGTAGGGGTCGTCCCAGAAGTAGTGTTTAACATCTTTGAAGAATTTGTTCTTCTGCTGGGTCGACATCCCTTTCACAATGAAGTTACCCGCATGGTAATTTGCGAAGTCAGCAAACCATGGGGTAGTAGAATTTCCACGAAAAGAAACCGCATTGAGTGTCTCGAGAGGAAATGTTTCATTTATTTCCTTTTTCTCGAAAACATCTTGGTGAGGGTTTTCTAAACGGGACAGATGATCAGCAGCCAGGTTCTCAGCTCCTTTTTTATCACGTATGATGGTATCAAATTCCTGGAGGAGGAGAACCCAACGGAGCAATCTCGTCTTTGCATCTTGTTTTGCAAAGAGATATTTGAGAGCCGAATGATCCGTATACACCACGCATTTGGTCAAGATTAAGTATGGCCGAAACTTCTCAAACGCATACACCACGGCTAATAGCTCTTTTTCTGTGGTGGTGTAATGAGTTTGAGCTTCAGTCATAGTCTTACTCGCGTAGTGGATAGGCTGAAAATGCTTAGCTCTACGTTGCCCTAGGACTGCACCGATAGCAAAATCACTTGCATCGCACATGAGCTCAAAAGGCAAGTCCCAGTCGGGAGCAACGAGAATGGGTGCTTCAGTAAGCTTTTTCTTTAATGTTTCAAAAGCTTTGATGCACTCGGGTGAGAAGATAAAAGGAGCATCTTTTTCAAGAAGATGAGTCATAGGCCGGGCGATTTTAGAAAAATCTTGTATGAATCTACGATAGAAACCGGCATGACCTAAAAAACTCCTAATACCTTTGACGGTAGAAGGATGAGGCAATTTAGCAATAACATCGACTTTTGCTCTATCTACCTCAATCCCGTTTTTTGAAATCTTATGGCCAAGGACTATGCCCTCTTTGACCATAAAGTAGCTCTTCTCCCAATTTAGACAAAGATTGGTGTCTTCACACCTTTGAAGCATTTTTTCTAAATGGGAGAGACATGTTTGAAATGAGTCCCCAATGACCGAGAAGTCATCCATAAACACCTCCATTGTTTCCCCGATCATGTCGTGGAAAATGGCCACCATACATCGTTGGAACGTGCCAGGAGCGTTACATAAGCCAAAAGGCATACGTCTGTAGGCAAAAGTTCCGTATGGGCAGGTGAATGTGGTCTTTTCTTGATCCTTAGGATCAATGGGAATATGAAAATAACCCGAGAAACCATCAAGGAAACAATAGTATTCATTCCCTGCTAATCTCTCAAGCATTTGGTCCATAAAGGGTAGAGGAAAATGGTCTTTACGAGTAGCGTCATTCAACTTACGATAGTCAATGCAAACACGCCATCCCGTAACCAGCCGAGTTGGAATTAACTCGTTATCTTCATTTGTGACAACAGTTATGCCACCCTTTTTAGGAACACAATGAATTGGGCTAACCCAAGGACTATATGAGATTGGGTAAATCAATCCTGCATCAAGAAGTTTGATAACCTCTTGTTTGATAACATCATGGATTTTTGGATTTACTCTTCTCTGATGTTGAACTACTGGTTTGAAGTCATCCTCCATCAAGATTTTGTGAGTACAAAATTCAGGGTTGATACCCTTAATGTCGGAGAGTTTCCAAGCAATTGCTTGCTTGTGTGACTTCAAGATCTTTATGAGAGCAGACTTTTCATCTTTACTCAAATCTCTAGCAATAATGACTGGTAATTTATCATCACCTTCAAGAAATGCATACTCGAGATGAGGTGGTAAGTCCTTAAGTTCGACTTCAGGAAATTCTTCAGTTTTCTCAACTGACTTGACTTCCTTGTTATGAAGTTCGACGGGAGGGAGTGATGATGATGGATCATCATTAAGCAGCTTCTCAATGAGAAGTATGTCCCCCTCAATGTCGATGGGAGCGTGATCAATTTCCCATGGAACAGAATCACTAGACAAGTAGGCTTCAATATCTTCCAAGATGAAGTCACTTTCTTCAAATGGGGTGAGAGAAGGAGTAGAATTGGCAATGATGGGTTGAGATGAATGAGTGAGATTATCACTCGAAGAATTATGATCATAACCAAGAACTTCTTGAGAATACTCATCAGAAGCAACATCAATGATATCTATTCGGTTAACCGACTCAGAATCATAGTTTGCGGAGTACCTCGAAGTTTGATCAAGGTTAAAGGTAACAGCTTCATTACCAACACGTAATGTGATTTCTTGCTCAAATACATCAATGAGAGCACGGCCCGTTCTCAGGAATCCTCGACCAACAATGAGAGGAACCCGATGATCGGCATCAAAATCAACAACCACGAAGTCAGCTGGAAAATGGAACTTTCCTACTTTCACAAATACGTCCTCAGCAATGCCAAGAGGACGGGATATTGTACGATCTGCATGCTCGAGAGTCATGCATGTAGGAGTAAGTTCCGGAAGAGAAAGTTTCTTCCATACTGAATAAGGCATCAGGTTGATGCTTGCACCAAGATCTGCTAGGGCAAAGCATTCAACCATTCCTGGAAATACACAAGGTAAGAGAAATTTTCCAGGATCTCCAAGCTTTTTTGGAAGCTTCTTCAGGATAACTGCTGAGCAGTTCTCATTAAGAGAAGTTTTAGCCATTTCAAACAGCTTTTCCTTGTTGCTTAACATGTGTTTGAGAGTTGATGCAAACTTGGGCATCAGCATGATAGCATCCGCAAAGCTTATGTCAAAATGTAGTTCTTGGAAAATTTGAAAAAATTTGTCCATTTGATGACTGGCTTTTTCACGGAGCTTTTGCTCATTCAAACGTAATGGGTAAGGAATAGAAGTTTTGGATTTGGTATTTTCAACGGGAGCTACAAGTGGTTCAAAAACAACTCCTGGATTGGATTTGGGTTTCTAGACAACTTGAGGATGGACATTATTGGTTCCTCTGTTATTAACAGGAAGTTCCTTGTCCTTTGTTGCCTCAGGTTCACTTTCCACTACCTTCGGGAGAGAAGAAGAAAAGGTAGTAGGAATAGCGGGTCCATTTTATGAAACACCACTTCTGGTTGTGATCGCCTTTGCATCGCCCCTCGGGTTAGCGATCGTGTTGCTCGGAAGTTTTCCTGAGCCCGAGGGTTGATCATTTAAAGACTTCTTGAGATCAGCGATCTGACTGACCAACAACCTGTTCATTTCATCTTGGGATTTCATGAATTGCTTCAATAGCTCATCAGATGATGGTACTAGAGGATGTGGAGGGAAATTCTGAGGTCGGATGTTTTGATTATGACCTTGTTGTTGAAAATTCCCTTGATTAGGATTCACATTTCCCTGAAATTGATTCCCTCGATTGAAATTGTTTTGATTAAGGTTTCCTTGATGTTGGAAACCTTGATTGGGTCCAGGATAGAAATTACCTTGGTTTTGATAACCTTGGTTCATTCTAGGTTGGTTTTGATTCCGGTTAGGATTCTGGTTAAAACCAGGTGGTGCCTGATAAGTGTTAGCACGGTAGTTTGGTTCATTTTGAGGACGGTATTGATTACCTCCCTGATGTGAAGTACCGGCTATAGCATTGGCTTCAAACGGACTACCATCGGTGGCAGTACAGTTGTAGTATGCATGAGGACCACCACAAGTAACACAAACTTCAACTTTCTTCACTTCACCATGTGATGGTGTTTGAGTGAAAGTGACTTTCTTTTGGTTAGCAAGAACCAAAGCCTGAACAATATCTGTGAGTTTGTCAATCTTAGCATCAGTGCTAGATGTACTCACGGGAGATGAAGTAGAAGGTCCAGCATTAGACTCTGTCTGATATGTCTTTGTGCGGAAAGAACGGACTTGGGACTTGTTTTTAATGATTTGTAAGGCTTCTTTTGTGGTTTTGCTAAGGAAATTACCTCCCGCGGAGGCATTCAAAGAGTCTTGGTCAGCTTGTCTCAGACCATTGTAGAAAGTATCCATTTGCATTAATTCGGTAAAACCATGATGTGGACACTTGCGGAGCAATTCTTTGTAACGATCCCATGCCTCCCCGAATGATTCATCAAATCTCTGAGAAAATTTCATTATCTCATTCTTAAGACTTGTAGTTCGGGATGGAGGATAGAATTCATTAACGAACTTGGTGACTAAATCCTCCCATGTCTCAATGGAACGAGGGGGTTGTTTCTCAAGCCAATTCCGGGCTTGTCCCTCTAGAGAGAATGGGAACAGAAGAAGCTTGATAGCTTCATGTGGGACATTCTTGTATTTGATGGTAGATGCAATCTTGTTAAACCATCAAATGTATGCATGAGGATCATCCCGCTAAAAACCATAGAATTGGCTTTGGGTTACCAGATTAAGCAACCCGGTTTTGAGCTCAAAAGTATCAGCCACAATGGCTGGAACAACAATGGCATCTCCGTAACCCTCGATGGGTGCTTGGAGAAGCTCATTCATCGGTTTTTCTTCTGCCATTTCGACAGGTGGTGGTGGTGGTAGACGTTCCTCAGTCACGGCTGAAGGAGCAGAACGTCCTCTACGTCTACGAGGAATATTTGCAAGTTCAGAAAGTGGACTTGTAGAACTGGAAGAACGAGTGCGCATGCACTAAGTATAAAAATCAAGTTTCAAAACAAATGCGAGGCAAAACGACAAGTGAACTTAACCAATAATCACAAATGAAATGGCTTCTTTGAAAAAGGTACACCAAATCACAAGGACACAAAGGCAAGTTTTAAATCTATTGTTCGGGAACTTATTATGGTCACACCCCTAGTTAGTAGGTGTACTGCCTTGATTTGCGGTGGTTGATTTTTATGTATAAATTAAGTACCACTGAAAAGACGTAGGTAATGATTTGTGCTGATGGTTTAAAAACTTTTGGACAATATTTTTGGTATCGTCTCGTTTAACCAAATCGTATCTCTTTAAGAATCACCTTAAAAGAAACACAAGCTAGAAAACGTTACGATTGTTTTGTCGTTTTATATTGTTTTTGGTGTTTTTAACACTTTAGGAAAAGTGTTAATGAACTTTTTGATTTATATAAACTTTACAAAAAGCTGTTTACAAACTGTGGTATATGTGCAAGTACGGGTCTGAAAAATGTTTAGAACACGCTTACAGCCTCCCCGGCAACGGCGCCAAAATTTGATTGGTGCAAAACCGTCAAGTTATATCACACAAGCTAGCCACTTGTGAATGGGCAACCGTAATAAACTTAAAACAGCTCAGAAACAAATGCAATTTAAGATCAGAGGAATATAGTGGATTCCGGGGTCGTTAGGTCCCACGGAGGATGAATTGGTGTTTAACACAGACAGATGTCGAATAATCACTAAGGATAGTGATCAGTAAGGATTTTGATGGATAATTATACCTAAAGAAAAGATTTGTAAATTACAGGGGCTTAAATGCAAATTAAAGAAAATTAAAAAGTTAAAATATATTAAATAAACGCTATCACTATTTTTACAATGATGTTTTTGTGATTTTATAAAACAAAATAACTTAAATAAACTATTTTAACTAAAACGTAAACTTAAATTATCTAAAAATGTGATTTAAAATGAAAACGTACGTAAAGTATAAAAATTACGCGAGTGCGCAAGCAAAAACGTAAAATTTATGAAATAAAAGTCCTACAAGTGTAAAAACAATTTTATTACGTACTATATGACAAAAGAAAATTTTAGAAAAAAGATTTATATTTTTTAGACTTTTATATTTTTTATTATGAATTAAATAAGATTTTACACTAATTAAATGTTTAAAAATATTAAAACTATTGAGAAAAATCTGAAACTTTTTTATAAAATACTTTATACTAATACAATTATATGAAAAATACAAAAGTTGAAAAAGCTATTATAAATAAGCTGGAAATAAGCAAATAAGCTCGTATAAGCTTATTGGAAAAAAAAAGGGTATATATTAAATATTGCAAAGGAAAACTGAAAAAGACCCAAGGGCGAGTGGTAGTGTGTGTGTGTGGTGAGCTGGGTGGCCAGGGTTCGAATCCCAGCACTGCCTTTTTGCTAACTTTTTATTTTTTTGATTTTTATTTTACAAACTTATTAAGCTAATGATTTTAAGCATATTTTACAACTACAACTTTTTATGAAAATGACTAATAAGCTCAGTTTTGAGCTTATTATTCCAACAGTGGAGCTTGTGAGCTTAATTTGATTTTTAAGTTTAACTAAGTTGCCAAATAAGCTAGTAAGCTAGAAACAAAAGTAATTTAAGATGCAAATAAGCTAAAGGAATTTAAGTAAAGCTAGAAAACACAAATAAACAACCTGATAAGCTAAAATAAGCTGATAAGCACTTGTGCTAAAACTGAGTAGCAAACAGGTATGACTTGCCAACTTCCAGGCCTTGTGGGGCCCACAGGATAGATTGGAAGTCCAAACAAAAGGTGAATCCAATAAGCTGAGCTTATTGGCTTTTCAAAAAGCTAAAGTACTTACTGTTTTGTTCACTGGTGAGCTTATAAGGAGCTTATGAATAAGCTTGAAAACACTGAATGCTCAGTTCACTAGATGAAATGGACAAATCTAAAAAGCTCTTGCAGGCTTATCAAATAAGCTTCAAATGGGAAAATAAAACTTGGAGCCTTGAGTCAGCTAGATGAGCTTCTCAAAAAGCTAAGGTACATAAGCTAGAGGCCACTAATAAGCTCTTTAAGAGCTTGTGAAATGGACTAGCAAATCTGTGCACAGGGCACTCTTTTTGACAAGGGGCTCAAAATAAGCTAGGAAATAAGCTAGTAAATAAGCTGTTTGGAAAATATAAAAAATACTAGGTTAAAGATAAGCAGCTCTATTTTGATATCCCAAAAGACTAAATCTTGAAAACTAATATTAAACCCTATATAAATTATTCTATTTTATTCAAAAACGACCAAATAAAAACTTTGACTTTTTAATTACTATACTAAGTTGACTTTTATGAGTTTGTAATTGATCCTAAGCACTGATTATGATGTATTAAGGTGTATTAAGACTAAATTGAGCAATTATAACAACTTATTAACACAAAACCATGATCATAGAACTTAAAAATCCAACAGTGAACAAGAAAGATGTGATCAAATGGTATTTTGACTTTTCACCAAATGAAGACTGGTTTTGTTGGTTTCAATGAGATGTTAGGACCTAGTGTGACACAGAACAAACAATAACACTGTCTTGAACACTTTTTAGCACAGATAAACAAGCTAATCCAAACACCCTTTAACTAGACTGATTTGAAGCTTTTCAAAGAATTTCACAGATTAGGATCATGAACTTGATTAAAGGTTTTATATTATCCATTAATGAGACTAATGAAGCATTAAACAAGAACAATGACAGCATAAAACTTAGTAATGACAAATATGTTATTATTACTGTTAAACTAAAATTTTAACAACTACAAATTTTAATAAACAAGCAACTAGTTTTATAGGTTTATTTATACTTAACTATGACTACTGAACATGGAAACACAAAGATTTGAGCTTATGACTGTCTTACACAGTAAAATGCCAAATTGGATCAAAAGAGCTTACAAGTGATTTCAAGTGAAAGATGAGAACCAAGGATTGAGAACATATCCTATTGCTTCCCAAGAAGCACTAAACCAATAAGCAATCCAAAATCAGCTCTGCTTCAGTCTTTAATCTTCATTACCATTGATTTTTTAATTTCAAGCTATTTTTTTTAGTATTTTTGTGATTTTTCTGTTTTTGATTCTAAACTGGTTTTTAAGGTCTCTAATAGCTTTTAAAAGCTATCTAGGAGCTTACATGAGTTATTTCAGTCCAAACAACAACTAAAAACAACATTTGAATCATATTGAGATTTTTACTTAAAAATGCATAAACTTGAAATAATACTGAGATTTGAAATTGAGTACTTAAAACAGATTCACATACACTTGAAAAGTTTAAACAAAGCACTTGGAAAGCTTAAATTACAATGAGAAGCTTAAATTAATAAAAACGACTAAAGAAAATACAAATTACACTAGATAGTTATCACATTGCTTCCTCTGTCCTTTATAATCATCTTTTGAGACTCAGTCTTTGTCTCTAAATCTTTCCCACCTCAATCCAACCATTGGATTGGTCAAAGTAATCATATACGTCCATGTGGAGATTTTGGCGCCAAAATTCTCTTTAGCAGGTTTTTTGCATTAATTAAGTTTGGGAGGTTGTAGAGGTGGAGGAGAGTGGGTAAACAAGTGGAAATACAGGTGGAGTGTTGAAAAAGTGGAGAAAACCACACTGGTTTTGGGGATTACAGAGTGTGTGAAGACGATGAACAGTAACAGCTGTTTTGGCGCGTTTGACTTATTTGACTGAGATATTAATAAAAGGGAGGGGTCCAAAATTGAGGGGTCACAGGGCATTTGACAGGGTCTTTTGTGTTTTGGCAGGGGTTCTAAATGCAAAAGGGGGTCAGTTTGGCTTTAGTTAAGTACAAGGACCATTTTTGCAATTTATGCAAAGTTAAAGGACCAAACCTGCCCATTTTCCAAAGTTCTCACAAGGACCAAAACTGTCAAATGTGAATAGTACAAGGACCATTATACATAAAATTCCATTTTTAATAAATCCAAGGACTATTTTTGTCATTTTCAAAATTTGAGGGACTAAAGTTGTAATTTTTGCAATTTTTGATTTCAAGGGCTTGATTTGACAACTTATGAATCCCATGGACCTTAAATGACATTTTTCTTTATTTTGCTTTACCAGGGACTGTTTTTGACAATTTTTGAAACTTGGGAGACTAAAACTGCCAATTATTTAAACTTGATACGTTTTTCGCCAGATTTTGATGTTTTTGCATTTAAAACATATAAAACACTTTTTTGTGATATTTTTATCATTTTGATGCATTTCTGAGTGTTTTCTGATGTTTTTGGCATTATAAACAGTACAAAAATGATGAGTATTTAGACACTCATCAACCACCATAAAAAAGATCAACCAAATCATCATCCAAATCAGTGAAGAAGCCAACTGCCTCTTGGAAATCTCATGCAAAGACTCGAATCGTCAAAGCTGTCAAGCAGGTCAGAAAGAAAGACATACTCTACAGGAAGATGAATTTCTTCGCTGATCAAATTCAGTATCTTCATGATGAGAACGACAAGATGCAAGTTGAAAGGGAATATGTCCAGAAGCTCATGAAAGATGATCTTCAATGGAAAATGGACGAGATGATCCAAGGATACTCTCACAAGTTCCTCATGGAGGTCGTTCCTAAACTGACAAAGGAGATGTATACCAGACAACTTTATCCAAATCTCTTGCATCTGGCCAAGCAAACCATGAAATCAACTCCAATGAATGTGAACATCAATCCAGTTGAACCCACAATTTTTTTCAGATGATGAATTGGTGAACCGACTAGTTGCTCAAATGTCAAAACGCTCTGCAACGTTTGCCTCCCACGAAGCTAAATTGTTTGAAGCATTGCTGGAATACCAACTCAGGTCAGCATACAGAGAAGAAGCTGTAAGGCCTAAACGTTCAAGAGACGACAAAGACAAAGATCAGGATAAGGATAACGAGCAAAAATGCACAAAGAAGTCTGGTGAATCTTCATCAATGCCACCTCCACACCGAAGGCCCTCTCCACCAAGACGATCTCCTCCTCGCTCTTCTGCTGAAAAACCTCTGGATTCTTCTGAGTTACCACCCGAGACTCAGAAAACTAGTGATCACTTTGAGTATACGGGTGGTGACGATGAGGAATTCCATGAGCCCCAACAACAACCATCTCTCCTGACACAGCTAAGAAACCAGAATCCTCCTCTAGGCCAAAGAAGAAGAAGAAGAAGGCGCCTATGACTGACGTCTTATCATGGATAGACGAGGATGATACTGAATTTGAATGGTTCTCAAAGCTTGTTGATTCCACTCCCTACCCAGCTGAAGGTCAAGAGGTTCCAGAATGTAGTACATTGGAGCATGTGAAACTACTACAAGAAAAATTCCGTGTGAAGAAGATGACGAAATCCGAGTTGAAGCGAATCAAGAATGAAGCATTTCAACTTCTAAAAGACAGTTCAGAAAGTGCTATTGAAGTTGAGTATCACCTTGATAATATAGCACGAGCTATGTCTAACAACATGGATTGGCTCAACCCAGAAGCAAACATCTATAGGTGATGATGAATATAATAAACATAAATATAATATATAAACGCAGCGGAATCATCACCAACAACGGATCCATATTGCCATATGATCAATCAAATAAAACATAGATAAGGTTTATACCTTTGTAGCGTGATTCCGGTAACGAGACACCAACGACCACCACGAATGGAATCAAGAAACCAAAAGACCAATTAGGTTGGCCTTTCCCAATGTGTGAAACACACTACACGTCTAACAATCACCCTTTGATGCTAGTCTTAACCTTTGATCCAATCCTTGCACAAGACTACTCTTAGAATTATCAAGGAGAGAAAAACCAAAAACACAAACCCTAAAGTGTGTGTGTATTTGGACGTACACCATGAGGGGAGGGGAGGAAGTTTTGAAGTGCAAGTTGTAACCTCCCAATCAACATCAATTATCATCAATTAGCATTAATGCTAATTGATGTCAAATCATAAGTTACACATTAGGTCCTTCAAAGTCCAAATACGCCTCTTTACACCCTTATGTGACAAAGGTTATTTATAATGTAAATACGATAAATACATTATAATAATGGTGTCTAAGTGTATATGTGTGTGACCCCATAGGCTCACATATGACTAGCCATATAATTATTTATTACGACACGAGCATACTCCAACAGCTCCCACTTGCGACGTCATAATAGACAAGTAATTATACAAGCAATGGTTAGCGTCTAGCAACACGCCAATGCCCCTAGTGATATGTGAGGTCAGTTTCTCAAACATTTCATAAAATGGTTTATATGTCATATATCCCTTTGTTTCAGATACCATGTTGAATATTAGACATGGATCAAAAGTCATTCTAATTGTTCAACTATTATGTTCTCGATCTTGATACTGAACAAGATTACCAAGTGAATTAAGATTCATCTTAATCTCATTTGGGTACGGCCATACAAACATCTGTTCAAATCATCGAAGGGCCCAGTAGTATCTAACTCCAAACCATGTGGAGGAACAAATCCTATTTTGACTGCACGTGTCATTCATGTGCTTCAAATCATTCCTGATAGTGGCCTTTATAACTACCTTGTTCAGGACAGCGTTTAACCATATCAAGGAATGAAACTCCACACATGCAAAACCTGCTTGCATCTCAAGTCTAAGGATAATAGACATAACCATTTTCGAGATTCACTATTTGACGCCGATCCATGCAGTGAATACTCGTAGGTTGGGTCAGTCCAATGCTCATCACCATGAACAACATGTGAGTTTGGCAAAATGGTCACCAACACACTCACAATTGTCTTAATTTAATGGTACTCCCGTACCGTCAACCGACAATGGACAAGTTTTGAATGAAGAAAATCATTCATGGATTTAAACATGCAAATATAGAATACAGTTGATATAAATGAAAACGATAATAACCATTAAATCAATTCATTATAAAATATAAACTGTTTAGCATTCCATTATCCAAATACTATAAACAGATATGCATAAGACTACATATAGATCGGAAACCGGTGTTCCCACCATGATCAAATTATGTTGTTCAAGACAACAAGTAGTCATCTGAGTAAACCTTGAGAATACTTGTTTCAATATCCATGAAAGGTATGATGATTGTGCATTCAAGTACAATACGAGTATTGCAGCAATGCATTCCATAGGGTGTTTGACACTAGCAAAACACCTACTATAGACATTCATCTAAACAGTTTCTCAAACTGTAAAGTATTCTTATTCTTTTAATGTATAATACATTAATGCTCTCAGTCGAGCACATCTAGTCAACAATGTCATCATTCATGATGATATGCTACCATGACTAGGTTTGAGCATCATTTCAGTTAAATAAGCATCAATGTATGCAAACAGAACAGAGATCCTCAAATATCCGTAAATGTTGAACATATATTTGGTCCTTTGAAGGTCCATTAGAATGTTCGTTTAACAATTATCTAATGACATTCACTTAGATATTTGTTGTTATCAATCATCTTGCATTCATGCAAATGATATAATTAGTCCAATGCACAATATGATATACATAATGAATCCTTTAGTTAAACTTAAGGTTTCTATTCATGCTTTCAATCTCATCAGGTAAGATTGATTATTGAGACTCCTCTCAATAATTTTTCATATTGTGTCAGACTTAATAACCGCTTATGTTTATTCAAACAAACATATGTAACAAGGTTGCATGTTTTATGTTCTAAAACTCTCAAGAGAAACTTCATTCCAAACTAAGGAAAAAATTCTAGCTTAGATGGAATAATGTTTCTAATACGTTATCAACATATGAGATTTAAGAAAATAAATACAGTGCTCCCACTTGCTCTTAGTGTACTTAGTACTGATCTTATTTTAATCAAAATCAAATTAATGATTTTATGGTAAACTAAAGATCTTAGCTCAGAGATGCATTATCTAATCCACACTTGGATTCTTGTATCTTGTAGACATAATAAAGATTATATATATTCACAAACCCTTTTGAATACACATCGTCCTCACAAATGTATTCAATAAGAAAAGAGTTTTGAAATCCTATTGTCACATTTCATGAAGATAAGTATGACAATTCACCATCTTTATACATTTAATATTTACAGGTAGGTAGATTTAATCATAGTCAATTTCTTGAGTATGAGTAACCCATTTCACTACTCGTGAATTAAATGTGTGTACAAGTTTGTCCTTTTGAGTCTTCTCATTGAGAAACTCATTTTTAACCTCACAGTCTAACTGATTTGGTAAGAGATCAATCAAGCTTCATGAGTGATTGTCTTCCACGGACTGCATCTTATCATTCATAGCTTTGAGCCATTCATCAGATTCAAAATCTGATAATGCAGCTCTTAGTTAGCAGGTTCACAATGACCCTCTAACTTATATCCCTTAGCATTGATATAAGACTATATCATTCAGGTGCAAGAAGTTTCCTTCCGGATCTATGAATGAGAGATATCATACTATGGTTTAACATATGCATGTTTAACCTTAGTGTGACATCAGCAAGTGTACCTAGAAGGTTGTGTATATTAGTTCTTGAACAACTTCAAGATCTAAAGGTGCTCCCACTTGCTTTGTACATAGAGACTAATCTCTAGATACACAGCATCTTGAGAAACAATAAATTGTTTTCAATTGGGACATCCAAAATACATTAGTAGTTCTTGACTCCGGTTTGTTAATTACTTACTCTAAGGTATTTAACAAATTAAGAACTTTAATCAAGACATAATGGAATTCATCCCATTCCATAACACAATGGCGTCTTAAATACCTTCCAGATTGGAACCATATTGAGTGTACCCATGGCACATTCAATTTTCTAACCTTAATTCTTTGGAGGTAAGAGAGTTTAAGTCATCAAAGATCAAACAATATCAATAGAGTTTGATTTTCCATGATGGACATACCATAATAATGTGGTATTCCATGAGGATTGATGTTGTGAGACTATCCCACAACTCATTAGATGAACTTATACTCTTTGGCTTACGTATCTGCCAACCAAGTCAAACCAGATGGCATCAATAGTGTTTTCAGCCTATTGCATACTTAATTTATAAGTTGTTGACCAAGTCAATGACTTCATGTGCATGTTTTGACTAGAAAACATAAACATTTAATATTTTACTATACGTCATACGTCATTAACAATTTAATGACTTCATGTACATGTATTTAACAAGAATACATAACAAGTTAACGTCTTACTTTACGTTATAAGTCTTTCAACAATTAACAGACTTGATGTTTAAGTCTTTACAAGAGACCTAAACATATTCAAGTAAAGCAATTTAGAGTGCCGACTCTTGGCCTCAATAGTAATTTCAAGTTAATTTCATACTTCAAGATTATGACTTTACAATAATACATAATCATATTTACTGAACAATTCGGTGAATATGTTGAAGTAGCTTTTCATATTATCTTGACATTTGTTCTAATTAGGGCAACTTACATTTTATGTGTAGAAGTCCTAGTAGAATATTAGTTTTCTTACCTTGCAGTCAAGAAAAACTATTAGTCATATTGTTATATGTTGTATCTTGCACACAATGAAGATTTCTCCCACTTGTGCATGGCACAACATCATGCGTAATATGACAGTGTCACAAATATGATTTTATACAAAATGAAAATATAGATTTGTAGAACTTTATTGTTTTAATAATGAATCATGCATAACAATTTATTGATAACATTTCAGGAAGCAACATCAGGAACGCGACAAGTTATCTAATAAAATTCATGCAATGGTTCTTATATAAACTATGATGCTTCACGTGTGGAAAGTAATGTATTATTTCAAGACAATCAAGAAATAATATGGGCAACCTTCAAGGTAATAAAGATTACGGCTCCCACTGGATTAGACAACATTACATGTGTTTCGTCACCAGTATTAAAGTCACATAGCTCCCATTGGATTATACAACATCATAAATGTTATGTCACCAGTGGAGACTGAGTGTCAATTGGATACTTTCCTTCTTTCTTTGAATATCTACACATTATTGCTAATGTGAGTCACTTGGACTAGTAAACATGTACTTAGATATTCAATGAAGTGCATCAAGTTCTAACATATAGATGACGTGCTAGCCATCATTGATATTTTAACTTGAAAATAGGCATGCAATTCCTCCATAAGGTCTATTTTACCACAAGGGTGTGTAGTACCTTATTAGGTTTATTGGGTTAAGATAATTGCTAGGTAATCATGCTAGTAATTGTCTTTACCATTTTGCGGTTTATTGATATTTCCATCTTCTAATTATTAAAACTCATATTATTTTGGTAGCTATAGAAAACGTGTTCTCTAGTTATCCAAATATCTCATCTTACTTCAATGTTTCAGAACCGAAACTAGGGTTATAAAACAAACTTGAAAGAATAAGATGTGCAACCACACTTAACCGTTTTGACTTTTGCAAGACATCACGATTTCTAGAGTGGGTGTGCTTTGAGTTTGATTAGAATTAGGACAATTCAAATATTCCTATTATTGTATTTCCTCATAAAGAAAACAAATAGGAACAAGTCTCTTTCTTACAAGGAAAGAAGTACTTAGTTTGTCTTTATAACAAGAAAAGAACAAACTTTTGTTTACGGATGTGATGCATTATATCATTAATATGAATTTACAATGTTCAATTTTTAGTATTTTCGACAATTATCCTTTTACAAATTAATTACCCCATGTTTAAAACAATTAATTTACGAAAAAAGGCTAAGATCCACATTGTGCTTCTACTATCACATCAGTTGATCTGCTAGCAATAGTAGATTCAATTGGTAGGCGACGATCACCAATTGCATTACATGTGCAACTCTTAGATCCTTATGGGACTCATGGCACTAGTGAACAAGCATCTAGTGTCAAGTAGGCATGTTTAGTCCCATCCTTGCCTCGGGTCAAGGTCTCACCGCTTAACTCGATTAAGTCATCCAATTTGAGAACGTGCGAAAATATATCTAGGTCCCACGCATAGACAATAATCACCTTGGGTTACAATTCAACCTAGGTCCCACGCATAGGCAAAAAGTAATTGCAAGTGTTCTCAAGCGATTGGATGGCATGACTTAAATTTGTGACGGGTAAAATATTTTGATGTGAATCAAAAAAGGTGTACGAAAAAGCATGCATTCATTCTTCGTAGCACAAGTTAAAAACTCTTTTTAACTTAAGTCTAAACATTGTTTTAATTTATGTGTGTCAAGTTGTCCATTTTCAAGTCTAATATACAACCTATGTGGATTATAATAGAGATTGGACAATACATAAATCGAATAACATACATAACAAGTTAAGTGTTATTTTTAAAACAATGATTTTAAGTTAAATCCATATTTAAACTTAGTTAAACTAAATCATAAGATTTAGTTTGAAAATGGTTTGTGTTGCGTTTAAAGTTTTAGAAAACGATTTGCAAGTTATATACATTCACAACATACATAATATGCAAACAACCAACACACAACCACAATATGCAAAGCCTCAACCGATGAAAGAACCTATGCTTGGTCTCGTGAGCCATCACGAGAACCAAGAGTCATCTAGGGACATAAACCACAACCACACGGAGGACTCCCACTTGCTCCAAGACCAATCAAGGACAAGTAGAAGCCCATAATGCACATGAAAAGTGAATCTGCCAGCCCAGAATTTCTGCATTCGGAAGCCCAAATGGCCTAGAAGGAGTCATCCCCGAGCTTAGCACCAAACTACAAAGTTGTGGGCCCATGAGTTGTCTACCTGCAAAAAAAAATTGGTTAAAAAATACACCACCAATCATCGGGAAACGCCGTTTTACTGCAGCTTGTTCGAGCAGCCATTTTGCGTCTTGATGTCTTTTATGTTTCGCCATTCCATTCCAAGCATCGGTTACAATATATAGAATGTAAAATACAACTAATCTACTATCTATCTATTGTAAAATGCCCAAACAATAGCAAAAACCAAATTAAAATTCATACATAAAAGCCGAAACAATGGCAAACCCCAAATAACAAGAAATTAACGACAATCACAATCATACATAGCACAAGTGGTCTAGGTTTTCATCGGCTTTGCATATACACATAATAATACCATAAAATTATGAACATCATACAGTGTTGGCTAATCCCATGAGCAAACATGCATGTATTTGTCATGGGAACAATTTAAAAAGCATGAATTAAAAGATTTAGCCAACGAATCGAAGAAATAATCAACAAGAATTAAAACCCCGATTGGTACGCAAGTAAAATGGATTTAGGTTCTCAAACCTACTGAAATTAGACCTTCTAAAAATCATTTTACCACAGAAAATTAAGCCTTAGGGGCTGTTTTCAAATCGTTTCAAGAATCGATTAAAACAACGCGATTAAAGCCATTTTTAGCGTACCAAACACATTGTTTAATTAACGTATGCGAAACCAATGGCCATAGGACCAAAAATCACAGATGTTTATATTACTAATAACATTCTTAATCCATGAAAAATGGAGCCCTCGGGGCTGTTTTGAAAGTGGTTACAAAAAACACTTAAAAACACGCGTTTTGACCATTTTTTCGCATACCCGATAATCATATGGCACATATGATGGCTCGTGATACCACTATAGGTGATGATGAATATAATAAACATAAATATAATATATAAACGCAGCGGAATCATCACCAACAACGGATCCATATTGCCATATGATCAATCAAATAAAACATAGATAAGGTTTATACCTTTGTAGCGTGATTCCGGTAACGAGACACCAACGACCACCACGAATGGAATCAAGAAACCAAAAGACCAATTAGGTTGGCCTTTCCCAATGTGTGAAACACACTACACGTCTAACAATCACCCTTTGATGCTAGTCTTAACCTTTGATCCAATCCTTGCACAAGACTACTCTTAGAATTATCAAGGAGAGAAAAACCAAAAACACAAACCCTAAAGTGTGTGTGTATTTGGACGTACACCATGAGGGGAGGGGAGGAAGTTTTGAAGTGCAAGTTGTAACCTCCCAATCAACATCAATTATCATCAATTAGCATTAATGCTAATTGATGTCAAATCATAAGTTACACATTAGGTCCTTCAAAGTCCAAATACGCCTCTTTACACCCTTATGTGACAAAGGTTATTTATAATGTAAATACGATAAATACATTATAATAATGGTGTCTAAGTGTATATGTGTGTGACCCCATAGGCTCACATATGACTAGCCATATAATTATTTATTACGACACGAGCATACTCCAACAACATCGACTTCACCAAACGGGACAACCCTCCATACTACACCGACTGGTCAAAACCTCTACCAACAATTGGCCAACCAGATCAGCCTAGGATTCCATTCCGATATTTCTTCAACAAAGACTTGGAATTTCTTCTACACGGTGGCGATGCTTCAAGGAAATACGCTACATCACTGACACTTCCATTCCCGGCAGCCATATACTTCAACTGTATAGCCATCGAGGAAAGAGCTAACCACATGTTCTCCAACAATGTGGAAGAGTATGACCGTGATGCACTGTATGGGATTCACCATTGGCCAGAACGCCGACGAATCTACTACAGAAGCTGCCAGGTTCAGAAGTCTCAACATGAAGTGTTCAGTACTAAAGGAATTGTTGCTATTAAACATGTTGATCTTTCGTCTAAATGGGACTACACTTTTCTCAAGAATATCGTGGTCAAAAGACAAGACGAAAGGGATTATGCATTCTCTGAAGCGGACTTTGAGAATTTGTCTATTAATGACATTGAAGACATGTACCTTGCCAAAGTACAGGGTCGCATGAGACAATTTTCAACTGAAGTACAACGTGAATTCATCAAGTCCTTGCTTATCTTCATCAGACGCATAGTCATCACAGAACGTGTAAAAGATCTCCAGCTCGCAGTTGAATCATATCAGACCCGCGTCAACTTCACTCCACCTCAGCTAGATCTTCCCGACATTAACCAGCTTTCACAGTACACACTCATCAGCCAACCATTCGGAGTGGTTTACCTTAGTGAAACACTACGCAATTTCTTGATGGCGTGTAGAGATCTTCACATGTTTGGGGATCACACATTGAAGAATGTTAGGGATGGATTAGCTTATAGGTTGAAGGATATTCATGAAGGAATTGGGTCTAAAAAGCGATGAAACTCTAAGGAAAGAAGGGATGTGAAGCGGATCATCACCATGATTGATGAAAGGTTGTATCGAAGGGATCAGTTCAGAACACTGGAAAGCTTTGTAGGCGGTCGTCCCAGGATTGCTCTCGCCGGCTATCAACGCCCAGTTCGCATTCCTGGAAACATTGATGGACTTCCTGGTACCCCTTGAACTGCTTCTATTTCATAAAATTTTGGATGTGTGATTTACTTATGTCTATGGCTTGTGCACACATATCAGTGTACAACCCGTTCTTGTCAAGAAAGGACCCTGTGGTACGCTTCAGTGCCACAATCCTTATAAAAGGAGTGAAAGCTTCTTACTATTGAGTAAAACCTATCAAACCTTTCACTTTTAAAGGTTTTGCTCAAAAGAACAAGTACTCCCCCTTATGATTTTCAAAACCTCAACCGTTTATATCACTTGTTGAGGGGGAGTATTTGAATTAAAACTTTGTTCACAAATTGTTCACAGTGGTCATCTTCCCGCAACACTCGAAATGGTCATATTTATTCTCAACTTTTCAAAAATAACATTTTATATGCCATTTTTGAGGGGAAGAAAATTATGTGATAAGAAATATGTTGTGTAAATGCAAATGAATCTTTGTGCTATAGACTTAACCAACGAATTGACGATACTTAACTGTTAGTAACTCGAAAAGACTTGTCCGGGACGGGTAATAATTTCAAGCTAGTTCGCTAGTGATGTAAACGTGTCTCACAAAGGACTTGTCCGAATAGAATGTACCATTCGAGAAACTCTTGGTAGACATGAACTCTGACGGGTTTGAAAACCTTTCGAGGTTTGTCTACACCTTCAAGGTAGTTATTAGAGCTAGTTGTCACCTAAAAGCTGACAATGTAACTCTTTAACTATGCAACGTAACCGTGTCTCGCGAGGGATTGTCTATCTTGAGTTGATCAATTCATAAAGTGCGCGCTCTTTCCTCACTGTGCAGATCTCAGTAAAAACTCTTAAGCACATGTGGAGGGGGAGTATTTCTGCAAAAGATCAAACTCTTACAGTGGTACAAAATGTTTTACAATCATAACCATTGTAAGAGATTTTCTTGAAAATTGGTTTTATGGAAACATAGGTTAGTCATGGAGTTATAAGGTGACTAAGGTTAGGAATAACCGTCCTATGATCCACCAGAGCCGGAGGGATCTACCCAAGGAAATCACACATAGTTAGTACTTAGAAGTCCTTAGGTACGATTATAAAAAAAGGAGAATATGAGAATCGGAGAAAGAAGGAGTTGAAGAATCAAAAAGAAATGCAAAGAAAAGGGTGAAAAGAAATAGCCCTCCAGATTATTCAACTTAGGGCAGACACCGGGTTCAATTCATATGCTACTGGTTATCACTTGATGACGCCGGTATTGAAGAATAAAGCCGTCATAGACCCAGTGATGCATGCACTAAACCTTCTTAGCCACTCAAGTTTCTCTCAACAGAAGCTTGTTTCATTCTCACAGGGAACCCTACATAATCTATCGGCTTTCTCATAGAGATTGCTGATATTGAAGAAGGAGACCCTCTCCCTAGTCTCCACTCAGGAAAACCAAAACGTACTATTGAGTCTTGAGCCACGAGATTCATCAAAAAGATCTCTTAGGTACACTTGACATTTCATCACTTGATGTTCAACAAGAAGAACATCAGTGGTACGTTATCGAGTCCTTCACAGATCTTAGCAATCTGTCGAGAACATTTATGAGAGGTTCACAACTGTGATCCTCAGTGATTGAATGGAAAATCCTGCCAGGGTCAACATCAAACAGCCCTGACAGCAGGTCACTTCGGTAACTCCCCGTGGATTACGCTTAGTGTGTCTCAAACGGTCTACAGTCGTGAGGTGATGCTTCGGTGTACCTCAGCGACTCATCTGAACTGTAGGTGTACTTCGGTACATCGCGTTATCTCACTTCTGGGACTCCAGTTCAGGAACGGCCTTTGTAAGAATTAGAGTTGTGTTTTCACACTATGTTGTTAACACTCTCGAAGTTCAAACTTGTAAGTGCCGGAATCCGCTTATTACTAACCATTTTAATGTTTTCTTCTTATGGAAGCTCTGGAGTGGAATGATCGTGCAGATTCTTCTCATGCTCACGCCAACATCATCACTAATGGAAGTTCTATCTTAAAGCAACACAAAAGTCAGAATGATTCTTCGTCAAATCAAAGAATCTACAAAGTTAAAGACTTAAAGAACTTCATCATTACTGAAATCCAACGTCAAAGAGCGTGTGAGCATGTTGAAGAATGACGTGGAGACACTGGAGCAACGAAGCAGACCTGAGGCAGACTTGATGCAGACAACAACATACTATCACTACCATTACAAAGAACAATGATCAAAGAACAAAGTTAAAGATGACGTCAAAGCAAAACTGTTCAAAGAAAACAATTTCTCTACACTGGGGAGATTGTTCAAATCAGGGCAATTCTTCTCACAAGAAAAAAGAATGTCAAAAGACGTCAAAGCTACTATTACATCAGTACTTTCACCGTTTACATTCATTCATCACCAACACTTAGGAGGAGATTGTTGGAATCACTCCTAAACCTAAATCAAGTGTTAGTGATTCATATGTAATAGTTAGCTTAATTATGGCCTTTATGTTTGTTTTTAGCCTTAAGCTTATGTAGAAGGCCCATGAGCTTAAGCCCAAGCCCATAGGAGAAAGGAAGGGACTAGGAGTGTTGCCCTAGCTTCCCTCCTATAAATACTATGTAATAACCCTCACTTGAGGGTTGGTTGTTCAATTCATTTATCTTTCACTAACTCACGCATAACCGTCCTTATTATCATACGCGTAGTGTTTGTGTGTGCGTTGTTGATTGGGGCCCGAACCGTCAAGTTTAATCACACAAGCTAACCACTTGTGAATGGCTAACCGTAATAAACTTAAAACTGCTCAGAAACCAATGCAATGAAGATCAGGAGAATATAGTGGATTCCCGGGTCGTTAAGTCCCACGGAGACTCAATGGTGCTTAAACACTTTCAGGAGATAGAATGATCACTAAGGATAGTGATCAGTAAGGATTTAGATTGATAACTACACTACTGATTGATTGGAATGAATTTGGATACATAATTGGAAAGCTCAACAATCAGATGAAACAAACGTAAATACGTACGATTAAAAACTACGTAACCGTACCAAATAAAAAGTGAGATCTAAGAAATAAAAGGCCTACAAAGATAAAAATGACATTTTTGGAACCCTAAAAATAAAAGAAAATTATTAGAAAAAGAAAATTATTTTTATAACTATTTATCTAATTATTATTAATTAAAAACTATTTTTAATTATTTAATAATACTCTAAAATAAAAGAAAATATGAAATAAAGCTAGAAAAATAAAATTATGTTTCAGAAAAATCTAAAATATTATAAAACTAATTTTAAAACTGAAAATATATTTTTTACACTTTTTATCTATTTATTATTAATTAATTACTATTTAAAATACACTTAATTACTAGAAAATATAAAATTAGCCTGGAAAAATAAAATTTTAACTTAGAAAAATCTAGAATATTATAAAACTAATTTTAAAACTGAAAAGATATTTTTTTGTGCTTTTTAATTATTTATTACTAATTATTTAATACTTTTAACTATTTAAAATTCTAATAAATACTAAACAGATTAGGAAAATTATGAAACTTTTTCTAAAAATAACTTATGATGACAGAAAACTAATAAAAATATAAAAACTAGATTTACTTAATAATAAGCTGAAAAGAAAAATCTAAAAGCTAATTAATATTAAATAAACGCTATCACTATATTAAAAATGATGTTTTTGTGGATTTTCTTTTTCAAAACTACTTAACTACTGATTATAAGAAACTTTTACAAAGACAAAAATTTTACAAATTAAAAATAAGCAGTTTGATAAGCTTATGAGCTAACAATGGGCTAAAGAGCTTATTTTGATGAATTAAGCTCAAATAAGCTTGTAAACTGAAACAAAAGCTGAAATAAGAAACAGCAAGCTACAAGCTACTCAAATGAAGCTAAAAGACACAAAAACACATACTGATAAGCTACTAAAAAGAAAATAAGCACTATGACTCTTATCGTTATAAGACAGAAATATGACAAAGTTTAAGCTTATTGCAGCCCTATCAAACAAGCTAGAAAATGGAATTTAAAGCTTGGGACCTCAAGATGGCTAGGTCAGCTTTCCAAAGAACCAAGAATCACAAGATTAGACCAACTAATAAGCTCTGTGTGAGCTTGTGAAAGTGGCTACTTCCACTGTGCAAAGAGCACAATTTCAGACAAGGTGTTCAAAAGAAACTGAAAAATAAGCTATTTAATAAGCTAATGAGAAAATATAAAAAATACAAGGTTAAAGCTGAGCAGTTGTATTTCACTGTTAGGAATCAGATAATTCCAGCATTGAAGAGTCGGTCACCCCAACTATTATCTAGCACAAGTTAGCTCGTAGATTGGTTATTAGTTACGTTTTTATGTAGTTAATTAGTTAGTTAGTAGCTTAAAATAGTTTAGTGCAACACCGTGGAGGAAGGTCGGGTCTTTACCCACTGTATCCCTGATCCACAGGCCGTCAGGAGGTCGTTTAGTTTGTAACCTATAAATACCCTCTACCTTGCAAGGTAGAGGGTTGGATGTTCTTTGGTAATCTAATATTCTACAAGTTTCTCTTATTAGAATGTCCCACTCTTTCTCTCTCTAAAACCATCTATGTGTTCATTGTGTTATGGTTTGATGTGTATGTGAAAAGTTATATCTTACAATTGGTATCAAGAGCCATGGTTAGATCATATCTTGCACATCTTTGGATTTCTAGTGGTTTTTAGGTGGTTTTTGAGTTTTAAAAAGTTTAGTGGTTTTTGCATCATTTGGTTGATTTCTTGTGTTAAAGTTTGAATTTTGTTAGTACTTTTATGTTTAGAATCATCACAAGTGTTTAGGTTTTCATTTGGTAAGCTTGAATCATCTTGGTTGGGTTGTTTTTGGATTGAAAAGTGATGTTTATATGGTTTTTCATGCTAGCGACTTAGTTCACGGATAATTTTCTTCGTAGCGACTTGCTTCACTAATTTATAGCGAGTTACAGTTTTAGACCTAGCGAGTTACATCTAGCGATTTACAGTACAAGTAGTGGACTCTCCACTACGGGTAGCGACTTGGTGGTAGCGACTTGGTCTGTAGCGAGTTGCTCTTTAGCGACTTGCATCGTTAGCGACTTGAGTAGCGAATTGCTGCCGAAATTTTGCTAGCGACTTGAGTGTTAGCGAGTTACTACTTAGCGACTTACATCTGGCTAGCGACTTGGAACTCTAGCGACTTGGCGTGGTAGCGAATTAAGTGTTGGCGACTTGGTGTAGTATCTTCTAGCGACTTGGGATTAGTGCTATTTAGTTGGTAGCGAGTTGATTCTAATTCTCTAGAGACTTGGGGAGTAATTCATAATAACACAATGTCAGTCATCACGAATCCTTTAATCACCAAAGTACTTGCTCTCTATGACACAGCACAAAATAGTGAAACAGAATGCCTATCTGAAAGCCACACACTTAATGATTCAGTATCGATCAATCAGAACAACTCAAATAAGTCACTCTTAATGTCTTCAGATGATGCTAAGAATGTGGAATGCACCAGTGAGCCGTTTCAACATCTCAGTCAGCTTCTCAAATTACTCTTATCCACAACCATGGATCGAACAAGTTGTGCCATCCTTCGTCAGGATTTTTCCACTTTAACAAGAACTGTTTTGCTTAACCTAGAACGACTGAGGTTTCAAATTACCAAAGAAAAACTCTCAACTGATGATTCTCATGCTGCTCTCCAAACCATCTTCAACCAATTTCAGCCACTTACCCGGGAAGAATACTCCTCAGATTTTGATAATATCATGACTGGAATGTCTTTCAAGAAGCACACGGGAATGGAAATTCATGAGTTCAGAAACTCATTTATTCAACTTATGAGTAATATGGAAACATACATCGAGGAAGCTGCAAAAGAGAATAGCAAGCTGATGGAATTGAATGAGTGTCAAGAGTGTCCATGGAACAATGATGACGTGTCATGCTTCATTCCAGTTGAACCAGCAGAAGACACTGATTGCAGAATCTCAGTTGTGATGGAAAAGGATGAAGAGAACATCACTGATCTCAAATTCTCAGAGTCAGAAAAGGTATCAATCAACAAGGTACACTTATCTGATCACACTAATTCTCACAAAAAGGTACATGACTCTTACCCTGAACATAACAATGTGGAATCAATCTTTGTTTTGTCTGAATCTAATGCAAGTAACATGATTGAAAAAAGGGTATATGATGAGCTTTCAAACAAATTTTCAATTCTTGAAAAACACTGTATCTCTTTGCAAATTGAAATACAACATAAGAATGAAATGTTTTATGCAAAAAAACAGTGTAGTAATCTGGAACTTCCAGAATTTAGAGAATTTTTTGAAATCAATCAATTAAAATCCCAGATTCAGGACAAAGATTCGACCATAAGAAATCTGAAATCGCTTCTTTCAGAAGCCCAGAAATATGACTGTCATGAGATGAGTGATACACTAGAATCTAGGAATTCTGAACTAGCTCTATGTGTGTCCAACCTTCTAAGAGAAAATGAGCATTTAAGAAAGAACCTTGAGGAAACAAACTCTAAGTTAGTCAATCAATCTAACTTCTTGATGAAAGATATTGATGACCTCAAAGCACAAATTCAGGATAAGAGCTTCAATATTGTTGCCCTAAAAAATGAGCTCAGGAAGTATGCTGGAAATAGGATGAACACTAAGTTTGCAAAACCTTCAACTTTGGGAAAGTCAAATGTTCAGAACCACTTGAAACGAACAGTTATTAAACAACCTAATGCCTTTAGGTCTGAAAGAGCTAAACCATTGAAACCTAAGCTTACATCCCAAGTTGATACTAAGTCCGTTTTGTCAAAACCAGTCACTTCATTGCCTAGTTCAGATATGATGAATCCCAAGCATAGGTACAATGGTCATCACCCACAGATCAGAAATGCAATAAGTCTAACTAGGTCTCATGCAAAACATCATCCGACAGATCAATCCCCTATGAAATTTTCTGATCACACAAGGACAAATAGTCAAAACAAGGCTGAGCACTCATTTAGTTCAAATAACGGTGGTTTCAAATGGATTCCCACTGGTAGATTTTTTAAGTTTACAGGACTTAAACGAACTTACATCCCTAGATCATGTCTCAAATGGATTCCCACTGGTAAACTTTTCAAGAATGTTGAATCTAATAGGATCCCCATTAATGATACGTCTGTGTTATACTGTGATGCATCCAAATGTGAGATTAAACATGTCACTAACCCTTCTACATATGCTTCCAGTACAATGTGCTCTCAGTCTCTTTCAGGTACAATGCTCAACTCAATCAGGAACTTCATGACTTGGTTCCCCTCAGTTATGAACATAGCTCATTCAGGAGCTATAGCTTGCCAGAGTTGATGTACTTCTTACTTTGACTCCTATTCATCTTGAATCAGGACTCGTCATTCCATATCTTTGTATAAATCAAGTTTCCTAAAAAAAAAAAAAAAAAAAAAAAAAAAAAATTAAAAATTAAAAAAAAAAAAAAAATTAAATTTTTTTTTTAGATTTTATCATTTTTTTACATATATATACTCCTTTACACAAAATTATGTCATTTTTTTTCCTTTTCAAAATTTTATCATTTTCCTTAATCTAATAAAGAATATACTCCTTGTTATCGATAACATCTACGGTCCTAGAAATGTCATTCAATAATGGCACGGGATCATAGATGAAGTTTGAACAAATGATATATTCTTGGTGGTATAATGGGATTGGTTAATATCAATCAATGATCTTTGATGACATTGATTGAGGGGGAGATTAGTTTTATATACCATTGGCTTCTGTGCTGGTTATGATGTTTGCTTATTTGTATGTTGTGGTGGTTTCCTGCTTGTGTGACTAACTGGTTATGCTTTTGTAATATCTGGTTATGGGTTTCTCTCTGTTATAGGATGTGATTGTATCTTGCTCATGAGATTTTCCGTGTGTGTGCCTTCGTAGTAACTGCCTATGTGTTGAAATGTTTAATTGATTCATGGTGATCAGTGTGATAATCAATGCTAGAGACGTTGTCTAATCCGTGTTAGCATATTACCACTCGTTCATTAATACCATAGGGACCAAACTTGTCATATAGTGAAAGTTATGTTGCATTAGCGAATTACCTCACCTCATGTTAAAACCACAAGGACCAATTGTGTCATATTGCCTAAGATTGTTTGTATACCCCTAGCGAGTTACCTGTTAGCGAGTTACCATTTTACCCAACAAGTTTTTTTTCTTCTTCTCTCTCGTTTTTTTTCTCTCCTCGTCATTTTGATCATACTAGCGACTTAGCAAGAGGTTTGCTTCGATTCCCTCTTATCGTTGTTATCTTAAGCTTTAGTGTCCAGTTTCTAACTTATCTTTATATCCAGATCCTTTCGAGCTCGTGAGGTGTGATTATTTGTCTCTCGCTTAGGTTCGATTTTTCATGTAATAGTATGTTTGTTGTTTGTATAATGATTGAACGGGTTCAAAATGTTTGGAATATATTGTTTGGAATATAGTGTTTGGAATACATTGATGTATGATTAAGTGGATTGGACTGATGGGGTGATGTTAGAAGTGTTCTTGGTGGCGATTTAAAGTGTTCTTGGTAGCGACTTAGTCTGAATGTTCTTCATAGCGAGTTAGTGTTTAACTTAGCGACTACGTCTCTGTAGCGAATTAGTTCACTATATTCTAGCGACTTGGTTAGCGAGTTAGTAGTTAGCGACTTGTATTTACAAGTTAGCGAATTAGTAACCTAGCGACTTAGTTAACTGTTTTGTAGCGACTTGGTTTAGTTACTGTTCATGGCGACTTGACTTTACTAGCTAGCGAATTAGCATAGCGACTTGGTTAGCGAGTTAGTAGTTAGCGACTTGTATTTACAAGCTAGCGAATTAGTAACCTAGCGACTTAGTTAACTGTTTTGTAGTGACTTGGTTTAGTTACTGTTCATGGCGACTTGACTTTACTAGCTAGCGAATTAGCATAGCGACTTAGAGTGCTAAACTACTAGCGACTTGTCTGTGACTCTAGATGACGACTTGTCTTTACAAGTTTGCAACATTGTTCACTTTCATGTTGCGAATTAGTCTTAGGGTCAAGGATTATTATAATGCTCAAAGGTTTTGCGCTAAAGATGACCTCACTCTCACAACACTTAGGATCTCCTAATTCGACGTGTTGAATCAATATATCACTTCTACATGTGTATCTTGGCTCATGTCATGATCACTTTGAGATGCACTCTTTTGCCCTTTAATCCCTTATAAGCTCGTCATGAAATGATTTATCTATATGACTGTACTTCATTGAAATACCTCAATTATGAATGGTATCATATATTTGAAAGTTGTCATATATTTGTAATCTATGCCACTCTATCTTTCTCTGTATGTGTTTTGGGGACTCCTTCTGAGTTACTACTTCTATGTCATAAGGGTGCTCTCAATGTTGTTTCACTTACCATTTATCATCTAACCTGTTCCCATTCATTACTGTTGATTGTATGATTACTCAGAACATCAATGGCAAGTTCAATCCCAGAAAAGAGCATTACCCCTTCGGCATCATCCAAACTTCTCTCAGACGAAGAAATCTTTCCCAGAAGTCAATGGGATGGTATTGGAAAAAGCAACTGTTATGTGGACCTACAAAGGCTTCAACAAAATCCGATACTCAAAGTTTCTATTGACATCCTCAAAAACACAAACTTCTTCGGAGCACTTACCAAGCAATGCTCAATTCCGACCATTTACATTCAACAATTCTGGAACACCGTTCAATGGAACAAAATCACAGCTCAATACTCCTGCAAACTGGATGATATGGAGTTCACAATAGATTATGATATTCTGAGCAAGGCTCTTGGAATCACCCCATGTAACCCTGACTTTCGTTCTGAATCTCCACCTGGTGCTGACGATCTGATTGTCTTTCTTATTGGATTGGGTTATCAGAACAGTATTTCAAGAGCATCTGACATCATCACTGGACACATGTATCAACCTTGGAGAGCCATTACAACAATTCTTAACTTGTGCTTATCTGGCAAAACATCAGGGTTCGATAAAGTGAGAATCCCTATCTTGCAAATCCTATGGGGAATCGTTAATAGGGTTGATGTGAATGTATCAGATCGTATTTGGGAAGAATTTTCGTTATCAATGAACACATTCATATCTGACAGAATCAATTTCCAAAACAAAGCTCAAGGCCGAAAGAAACAGAACAAGCTTGTAATTCCCAGCATCAGATTCTCTAAGCTTGTTATCCAGTACTTACAACAAACTCATAAATTCACTCCTAGGTCTGAATCAACGTTACACAAAGCAGAAGATGAATTTCTTTTAGGAAACCTGAAATATGTTCCTAGAGGTACGGATAAAGAAGTATTTGGATTGCCAATTCCTGATTGTCTTCTCACAGAAGATATCAAGAAGAAGGACTACTTCAAGCAATACATGAAAAGAGCAACCAAACTCTCTGCTGATGTCACACCCTCTCCCTTACAACCAAATGCTCCCATGACCAAGTCAGCCTCACAAGCATCCTATGCCTCTCTTCCTAAAAAGAGACTTGAAAGGTCTCAACAGTCTGACACCGCATCCAAGAAGCAGAAAGTAAAAAGGAAGAAAGTGGAAAAGGAGATTGGTGAGAACACTGAGATACCAAGGAGTGTTACCAGGCTAACTGATGAAGATGATGCTGATCTGCAACTTGGAATTCAGCAAAGCCTTGAAAGTCAGAATGTGAAAGCTCCAGTAGGTGGAATTGTGTTAAGAGAACCCGCTCAACTACCTCGACAAACAACCCCAATTACACTTGACAAGGGTAAAGGAGTTGCAAGTGTTGAAACTGAACAAGCTGCTCACATGCTGTTAACTATCTCATCATCTCCATCAAGCACCACAAATCAATATGAGCTGAAGAGAAGAACAGATTCACCTCATGCAAAAGAACAATCTGGAGTGGTCAAGGTGCCTGAAACGTTTAAGGAATCTCTTACACTTGGTGAGACTCAATCTGGCTTGAATGTTGACCCTCTGTTACAAAAGGGCTCGCAGGAGAACCTTGAGACAAGATCTGATGAGACCTTGAAGATGGATGAACCAAATCTGTCTACTAACTCTCTATCCTCACTTAAGAATCTTGATGAAGATTTTTCTTTTGGTGATCAATTCATTAATGACAAATCCTTAGACACTGCACAATCCATGTATAATGTCAGCATTCAGCAAGATATGTCAACTATTCCTCCAATGACTGCATCTTCACTATCAACTGCACTTCCACCACCCCCTATCTTCTCATTCAACTGTACAAACACCACCAACCCCTGAACCCGTCATTACAATTGCAGATGAGGTGGCTCCACCAGCTTCCCCTCCACAGATTCTCACCTCTGATCAACTACTGGATAAAGCAATTAAAAGGATTGAAGCTCTGGAAAGGCAACTTCCTAAGTCTGTTGATTCTCTGGTGGATCGTGTCTATAGATTGGAGCACCTCAACTTCAATGAAGGGGTTACTGCCGCTATTGAAGGAGAAGTCAAGGATGCTGTGGAATGGGCTATGGAGGCTCCACTTCTTAGACGATTCAAGGACCTCCCCATCACCGATATGAGGGCAGCTCTGTGTGAAAGGATGTATGAGGCTGAAGAGGACAAGCATGAGGTTCACAGTAAACTCTATGAGGCACTTGAAGAATCCATTAAGTTCGACAATTATGAGCAGTTCAAGATTGATGTCGGAGAAAAAGAAGCTAAAAAGAAAAGGAGAACAATTGTAATGGAAGCATTGATGAAGGATCGCAAAGATCCACCTCCACCCCCACCACCAACGGGAGGCGCTGGAACTTCTGGATCTGGTAATCCTTCTACAACAACCAACACACCTCCATCACAACCACCATCATCACCGCCAAAATCTTCCAGTCAATCAGATCCTACAAAAGAGCAGAGTACTCAGAAAAAATCTGCTGCCTGGACGACGGTTGATTCAAGGTTCACATCCACGTCCACCTCCATTCCTGATGATCAAATGGTTAACGAAGAATCTCATGTCATGGCGGACTCAGAACCAGATGAAGATGATGCATCTACAAAGCATATTCCTAAGCCCTCAGAAGATTGGTTTGATTCCTACATGGCTGGGAATCGCACTAGCACATCCAGAGTTGCACCTTCAAGAGACACAATTCAAAGCTGCATTGTGGAAGATAGACCTCCTTCTCCAGAACCCACATGGACCATCCCAGAGTCTGACTCTATGATTCCTGACAACAATTGGGCATCAGTTATCACCAATAATTACGAAATTCCAGCTGAAGACTCTCTTCTACACTACACTGGTGATATAGGAAGTTTCATTAGATGGTTTTGTGAACGGAAGAGCATCTCATCCATAACACCAAGAGATCTTGAAGGTCAAGCTTACGAAATTGTCAAAGTCTTCCACTCAGATGCAAATCATCTTCAATATCAGATGGAAGAATGCCATAAGATGCTAAATGACCAAGTCAGTGATCAAATCAGTCGCTTCAATGTCAACAAATCTCTTCCTCTTGGTGGTGAACCTGGTCAGATGACCATTCAGGCAGAATTCTTCTTCAATCACGACTTGGACTATCTGTGTGCTCGCTCTGCTGAAAGAAGACCTGCTCTATCAATATCAAAGATGAAAGCTGCAACCTACTCTGATCAGGGGCTTGAGCAGATGATTCCTGATCAATTCTGGGCGAATGAAGAACAAAAGTATGATATTGCAGCTTCTTATGGTATTTCTCACTGGTGGTTCAAAAAGAAGAAGTTCTACATTGAAAGACATGGTGCTGATAAAAGACGCAATGATGTCAGATCAAAGCTGCAAATATTAAGTGTTGTTAGTGTAGAGATCTTCCCTATCTATGGATATGAGTACTTGAAGAAGATTGTCCTTAAAAGAGCTGACCTCAAAGTGTATACTATTGAAGAGAACGACTTCAAACATCTTCTGCCAAATGATTTCGAAGATCTCTATCTCTTAAATCTTCAAGGACACCTTGAGCACTTTCCTGTACATGAGAAAAAGGCCCTCTCTGCAGCTGTCACTCTTTGGATCAGGGGCTTAGTCATTCGAAAACGAGTTGAGGACTTTCAGCTTGGCATTGAAAGCTACCAAACCAGGATCAACCTTACAAGTCCTCAATGGAATGCAACTGGGCATGAATTTCATCGAGAATACAAAGTCCTTGACACCCCTAGAGCCTTCATCTTCACCGACAGATATGGATCTCGTATGCTTATGCGTCTTTGTGAACTCTACAAGTTTAGTGATGGTATGCTCAAACTGGTCGAAGAAGAACTTGACACCAGAGTGAAAGAAGCCAAACTTGATATGAAATCTTGGATTAAAACCATTTTTTGGACTGAGGATGATGTGAAGAGATGTGAACATTTCATTGCTGCAATCAGACGAAGACTCAAGACACGAAGGATCTTCCGCAGCCTTGAAAGTTTTGTTGGTGGAAGGCTTCGTGATGGTCACTACAAACTTCTTTAGAGGACTGAATGAAGACTTCTTCGGGATACTGTTTATGCCTTTTTTAACTTTGTGTAATATGTGGTGTAATAAATATGAACAACTGTAATACATGTAATAGTGCTAGGATTTGTACTATGGTTTCCCCTTGTAAAAAGGGGAAACATCTGTGTTGTCCAGTTTTTTGATCATATAAAATCGGACACATTTTTCTCCTACAAATATTTTACCTCATACATATTTAAATCACTTGAGATCCAAAATCTCAAAGGATTTAAGATTTTTGATCGGGGGAGAAAATGTGATATAAATATGAAAGATGTTAAAAGATAAGATGACCAATTTATGTGCAAACTTCTCTCTTATATGCGCTAAACAATTTTTCGAATCTCGAAGCATATATTAAGGGGGAGAACTCTTTTTGCAAAATTCAATTAAACAGGGTACACAACACTTAAATCTTTGCAATGTTTTTAAGGTACCTTGATCACATGGCTTCTAATCCTTTAATGATAAAGGGTTCCCTCTAGTATGTGCAAAACTCTTTTCAAACCTCGAGGCACATATTGAGGGGGAGCAAATTTATGGAAACCTCATCCTTCCTGGAAATGCTTTATCAACTTGATTTGATCTAGGAAGTGATGGTGATATTTTTTAGAAAATGGTAATCAAAGAAGTAATTTCTTCCTCTTGCCTCCGTGTGCAAAACGATTTCAAGCATTTGATGCACATGTTGAGGGGGAGCACTTATTCTAAAAATATCAAAAACAATTCAGGTACAAAATGCTTTGATAATATATCACAAGTATCTGAATTGATTTTCAAATGGTTTTCAATTGGATCCAATGGCAGATGAACAATACCAAATAGACCGACCAACTTTACTTTATGTACGGTGATATAAGGATCATAAGGTTAGGTATTGGTTCCCATGATCCGCCAGAACCGGAGGGATCTACCCAGGGACAATCCACTAGTTAGTGTAGAAGTCCTTAGGTATGATGATAAAAGGAGAAAAGTGAGATATGGGAAGTGTGCGGACTGAGACAGAGCAAGTACTGGAACAAACCCAACAAGGTTCTTGCAATGAAGTCTCGGTAAGCACTGAAGGGGTTGAAGAATTAAAAAGAATTGAATGAGAAAAGGGTGAAAACAAATAGCCCTCAATTTATTCAACCTTAGGGCAGAAACCGGGTTCAATTCATATGCTACTGATGGTAACATCGGTATTGAAGACAAGACGTCATAGACCCAGTGACGCACTGCACTTCAACTTTCCAAACTACTCAAGTTCCTCTTAAAAGGACTTGTTTCATTCTCACGGGGAACCGACATTATCTGTCGACTTTCTCTTAGAGATGGCTGATATTGAAGAAGGAGACCCTCTCCCTAGTCTCCGGCACAGGATCCAAATATGCACAAATTGAGTCTAGAGCCACGAGATCATCAATAAATCTCATTAGGACACTTTCAATGAAGACTCTCTGTTTCACACAATGTGGAAAGAGAGATTATATCTTGAGTCCTACGCATTATCCTTGTGGTATTGCCAGAACATCTGAGTGATGTGTTTACACACTCACAATGAAGATGGAAATCCTTCTGGAGCCAACATCAAACAAGCTCCTGGCAGGTGGCATGTGAGATCTATTATATGGATCAACCATGTGACAACTGAACAGAAACAATGGGGCGATTCAATTTCTTGAATCAATCCTGGTTCAGGTTAGGGATTGACGGATACCTTTGAAAAACCGGTCTTTGTGCTTAACAAACTTTTTCTTTAGCACATCGACCGTGTACCCATTTTTCAAACCAAAAGGTGTTTTTATGATTGATAATTGATTTTCAATAAAACCTTCGTTGCATTGCAAAAACAATTTCTATTGAGCAATACACGATTGTTTTTCAAATCTCTTCTCATCAATCAGTGGACTTAAAATTCGCTGGTCCACTCACTCCATGTTGTCTTCTTTGAGATGTTCCGGTTTGAGAACAGCTAGAGCAGCTGCGAAACCCTGTCAAGGAAATTCTTCGGAATTATACCTGATCACAGGCAGTACTTGTACTGATCAACGGGGAACCGTGGGCCGTGTACCTCAATTCAACGAAAGTGATCAAAGACACTTTCGTGCGATTTATTGCTAACTGTTGTATGCAGGTACGCCCGACGTTTGCAGCTGATCAGAATGAAGCGGTCAATCCGTAGCCGCATGCTCACTTAACACATTCAACTCAAATGAAATCATGATTAGTGCATCAATGACTCTGATATTTTCACTCCATGCTTCTGCTACGCTGCTGCCAATATCATGATTCAACAAAAGCTTCCGCTACTCTGATGAGAAGATATCATGATCCAAAATGTGAGCATGTCGGTCCTAAAGTCACAACACCACAATGGATGTTTCAAAGATTTGTTTGATTGTTGATGATCTCAAAAGCTGGTTCATATTTACTATCACGTGGATCAGAAATGGACCTCCAACTTAAAGTACAAATCTTTGCAGACTTTGAAGTTGCACCACCTATGCACTAAGTTTACGATGTTGATGTATGAAAGTCTACGAGCTCTAGAACCAAGTCAAGAATAGAATGTTAGGTTCTGTAATGTAAAACATGGGGTGACCTCCCTTAGGGGGAGATTGTTAGGAATTAGATAATTCCAGTATTGAAGAGTCGGTCACCCCAACTATTATCTAGCACAAGTTAGCTCGTAGATTGGTCATTAGTTACGTTTTTATGTAGTTAATTAGTTAGTTAGTAGCTTAAAATAGTTTAGTGCAACACCGTGGAGGAAGGTCGGGTCTTTACCCACTGTATCCCTGATCCACAGGCCGTCAGGAGGTCGTTTAGTTTGTAACCTATAAATACCCTCTACCTTGCAAGGTAGAGGGTTGGATGTTCTTTGGTAATCTAATATTCTACAAGTTTCTCTTACTAGAATGTCCCACTCTGTCTCTCTCTAAAACCATCTATGTGTTCATTGTGTTATGGTTTGATGTGTATGTGAAAAGTTATATCTTACATTCACTATTCCAAAAGCTCAAAACATAAAACTCAAAGTTAAGCCCTATATAAGACATGATCAAAAGTTATCTTGACTTTTTCACAAATAAGCACTGGTTTTCTTGGTTGAACTTAGGTATTAGGCACTTATGTGACACAGAACAAGCACAAACAATAACACAAACAATATCTACTATAGTTTTAACAAGCAAATCCAAACACCCTTTTAAATGACTGTTTTGGTGATTTTCAAAGACTTTCAAAGATTAAAACCATACAACTAATCACATACCTTATATTATCATTAAATAAGTCTAAAGAAACATTAAATAACAACAATAATAACACAAGACCAAGAAATTACACTTATGCTAATTTAACTGTTAAAATGAGATTTTACTAACTACAAATTTAAAAGAACAAGCAACTGTTTTTAATGGTTAATTATACTTAACTATGACTAATGAACAATAAAACACAAAGATTTAAACTTAAGAACACTTTAAACAGTGAAATACAAAAATTGAGCAAAAAGCTTACAAGTGGTGTTGAACTGAAAACACAGAACCAAGATCACAAGACCACTCCTATAGGCTTACCACTAAGCCACTAACCCAGGGCAATCCAATATTCACCCTGCTCCAGCTTTGATCACCATTTCTTATGATTTTTTTATTTATCACTAATTTTTTTTTGTATTTTTGGTGTTTTTTCCTTTTTTGGTTCTAAACTGAATTTTAATGTTACTAAAAGCTTAAACAAGCTTTCTGAGGAGCTTATGTTTTCTTATTAATCCAAGATAACAACTATTAACATCATTTGATCATTTTGAGATTTTTAACAAGACAAATTGCATAAACTTAAAAATTGAATTAAAACTGAAATTGTAACTGAAAAAGGTTCAAATACACTTAAATTTACTTAAACAAAGTACTTGGAAGTGAAAACATACACTGGAATTGGAAAATTAACTAAAACGACATAAAATAAACTAAGTTACACTAGTTATGTTGCTACATTGCTTCTCTCCTCTTTATAATCAACTTTTCCACTCTTGCCGACATCTCTGATTGTATCCCACTCATTTCCAGCCATTGGATTGGTCAAAATCATCATATTCGTCCATGTGTAGATTTTGGCGCCAAATTTCTCTTGAGCAGGTTTTTGTCAATTAATGAAGTTTGGAAGATGTGGAGGTGGAGGGGGGTTGGTAAACAACTGGGAAGACAAGTGGGATGTTGAAAAAGTGGAAAAACCAGCTCTTGTTTTGGTTTTACAGTGGTGGTGAGGAAGATGCACAGTGAAAACGGTTTTGGCGCCTTTGACTTGTTTTGACCGTTTTATTAATAATAGGCAAGGGGTTCACAATTGGTTATTTGACTGGCTCAAGGTTCAAATGCCAAGGGATCAAGGGTCAAGTTGGGTTTGGGCTTGGGTTGCTAGCTGGGCTCAGCTGGGTTTGGATATTAAAAGGGGTCCGGTTTGAATTTGGTTTAATAAGTAACATAAGGACTAGATTTGCAATTCCACCAAACTTGAGGGACTGAACTTGAACTTTTTCCAATGTTATCAAAAGGACCAAACTTGACCAACTTAAATAGTACAAGGATAATATTTGATTATTTTCCATTTTAAAATACACAAGGACTAATTTTGCCATTTTTCAAACTTGAGGGACTGAACTTGAACTTTTTCCAATGTTATCAAAAGGACCAAACTTGACCAACTTAAATAGTACAAGGATAGTATTTGATTATTTTCCATTTTAAAATATCCAAGGACTAATTTTGCCATTTTTCAAACTTGAGGGACCTTTTCTGCCATTTGACCAAAGATTCAATCAAGGACCATTTTTGACAATTTAAAATATTTCAGGGACCTTGAATGATATTTTTCTTTATTTTGATTTACCAGGGACTGTTTTTGACAACTTTTGAAACTTGGGGGACTAAAACTGCCAATTTTGCAAACTTGATACGTTTTTCATCTGATTTTGATATTTTTGCATTTAAAACACATAAAACACTTATTTGTGATATTTTCATCATTTTGATGCATTTCCGAGTGTTTTCAGATGTTTTTGCAGTTTAGATGGTACAAAAATGATGAGTATTTAGACACTCATCAATCCCCCACACTAAGATATTGCTAGTAAGTTCCAGGGACTTTATAAAATTTAACAGTTTTTACCAGGAACTAACTTAGAAACCAGTTTACCGTCTTTTCCAGGGAGTTCAAACTTTTTACCGTTTTAATCAGGAACCTATAAAATTTTACCTTTTATTAGTTTATGATAGGAACATGATAAATTCAACCAGTTCAAACCAGGAAAACTATTGTAA